>ML681996.1:36195822-36337644 GCA_007922195.1 Podocnemis expansa | reverse complement strand
GCGCAGCGAGCAACCGGAGTTGCTCAGCTGCCCTCTCCCCTTAGAGGGAACATTGGACCAGAGTCTTATTAATTTGAGCACTTCAGAGAATTTCATTGAAATTTGGTGTTTTTCATTTATAGCTACACACTAGAAACCTCCTTTTCACATTTTTATTTACTATAATTATTTGTATTAAATATCTCTAGTGCACATAAACCCAAGCCTATATGAAATATTTGTAAGATTTGACTGCCAAAATTTTAAATGAGGTATTTTAGTTATTTGAGACATCATTAATGTTACCACTTATTAATTAATGCTCACACTTTTTAAAACAATTAAAATGTTCACTTCAACTGTTGTTCAGCATTAGCTGATTTATGTTAAATGAAAGATGATCAACTTACAAGCTTTATGATGGGAAGATCTTTAACAATACCATACCCAAGAATAATTTATGAGTTCCAGAGGGATAATCATATTAGTCTGGTTCAGCAAAACAAACAAGGAGCCCTGGGGGGGGGTGATATGGGGCAGTCAAGGGTGCAGGGGGGACCGGGCCACAGGGAAGGTAGCAGTGGGGGCCAATAGTGGGCCCTTTAGGGGGCCCCACAATGGGTCTTCATCTAGGGCCCCCCAATTGCCTAAGGCCACAATGTAGGGACACATAAAATGAATAGAATTTACCTTTAAAGCATCTATTTAGGCAATAGTGTATCATAACTAAAATATTTAACTCAGTTTAATAGACATTATAACCAATATTTAACAAAGCTCCATATTGTAAATTTCACTTAAATATGCATGACAAAGATGTGTGAATGAAGGGTGTGTGATAGGATCAGAGATGTCTGCATTGTTCAGCTAGTTAGATGGTAATTGTGCTCCATCAAGACAGGCTGGCAATTGAGACTGGTCCCTTCACACACACACACACACACACACACACCCTTCATTCACACATTTAAATGAACATACACAACATATGCCTAAACCAGGTTTCATCAAGTATCCAAAATGGAGTACAGTGTTTAAGCAGGAGTTCCAAACTGGCAATATGGAGTCTTGTTGGACATTGGTTATAATGACTAGGTGTCAGGGTTACAGAATTATTTCACTTACGACACTAAAGGACATATACACAACATTAACTAACATGTACTTTAAAGGTAAATACAATTAATTATCTGTCCCTCCATATTATCTGTCCCTGTCCCACACCTCCAGTCACTTTCTGCTTAATGTCTTTGTCACATGAGAAAACAATTTCAAGCACAGGATAAATACTAGGCACAGCGTATGGTGGTGTTCAGCAGAGTTCAACTTTACAAATAATATCACTGTTGATGAGGTTACCCTCCCAGACCACCTGCTGCCCCAGCCTCACAACTGAGGCAACAAGGCAAGGGCAGGAGACCCCATGGTTGTGCCAGGCCAGCCCCACTGCCATGTGAGACCCTGTGGTCAGACCAGGCAGCTCCACCACCTGCACATGTGGTGATGGCTGGGGACCCCAGGCCAGGCCAGTCCTGACACATGGGCATGGGGAGATGGCAGGAGACCCCAGGGGAGGACCAGGGGAGCACTATGGTCTGGGCATGGGCTGAGGGCAGGACACTCTTGGTTGGCACCCGAGCCTCACCCCTTGAGCTGTGGGGGGCTCCCTGGCCAGGGCTGCATCACAGCAGCCTGGCCACCAATCTGATCCCCAGGGACCCAAGGCTGAGGGATGGTCCCTGGCTCACCAGCCTTCTGCTGGCCTGACCCTGGCCCAGACAGAGGCTGAGGAACATCCCTTGGCCCACCCAGGGCTCAGGTGAGGGGCTCCATTCTCAGGCCACCCCCCCCAGGCCCATAGGCCATGGTGGGGGTCCCTCCTGCAGGCAATGGGGAGACACTCACTGGCCCAGCTGGGACCTAGAGACCATGAGGGGAATGCCCCCAGCCCAGGGTACCCCCTGCCACTCCCAACTGGGCCCCAGAGGTCTATGGACACCACCCCCGGTCCCACCCAGGGCCAGAAGCCTAAGAGTAGCCCCCTGAGTCCCACCTGGGCCCCAGATGCCTAGGGACACCCCCACCAATCCCACATGGGCCCCTGAGGTTTGGGGGCACCCCTGCCCATCCCACCCAGGGCCTGGAAGCCTATTGGCACCCCCCACAACCCCACCCAGGTCCCAAAGGCCTGGGAGAATCCCCCCTGCCCCACCTGGGGCCCAGAGGCCAGGGACTAATTCCCTGCTTCCACCCAGGGGCTGGAGCCCATGCAGGGAAGCCCCCCTTGGCCCCAGGCAGCCCTTCCTCTCCCCCCACCTGCCCAGGGTCTCCAGCCCCCCCCCCCCACTCCTACCTGCTCCATCCTACGGAGAGAAGCCCATGCTGGAGCTGCTGCCTCTGTTTGAAACTCTCTCCCTGCCTCCTCTCCCTTCCCCTGGCTGAGCCACAGATGCTGCTGCAGCACGTGGGCAGGGGAGAGGCAGCTGCAGCTCAGAGCTTCAGTGAGCTCCTTCTCACCCTGCGCTGCCAGGGACTAGCCTCATCTCCCTGCACCAGCACTGGGGGTCCAGGGAAAGACTCGGGGCCCAGCCAGGGAGATTTGGGGCACAGGCCCCTCTGTGCCCAGTGCCAGCAACGCCTTAGTTCAAACCAGGGGCATCTATATCACGCTAGTTCGAAATAACCATTCAAACTAAGCACTAAGTTCAAACTAGCCATTCAAAGTAAGAAATTTTAGTTCAAACTAGGCAAAGCCCCTAGTGCTGACACAACCTAAAGTAGTCTAGACTAAGCTTGCTTAGTCCAGGCTAATTGGCTGGTATAGACATAACCTTAGAGACAAGTCTCCAGAGATGTACCTGTGGTAGTCTGTGTACAGCAAAACCAACAAGAGTCCTGTAGCACTTTAAAGATTACTAGATTTCTTCAGGCATGTTGCAGGGTAAGCCCTCCCAGCATCCTCTGGTGAGGGAAAGAACAAGGGGCATAAACAGGGAAGGCATCACCACACTCCTTTGTAACTTCCTGCATCAAAGCAGTACCATCTAGTGGCCAGAGTCGATAGCAAAGTCAGTAAGAGCCACTACATACACCTTAGGTCAAGGCAGTACAGCCTAGTGGCTACAGGATCAGTACAATGACTTGGAGTCAGGGTTGCACAGCCTAGCAGCCACAATCAGTAGAAGGCCCTTAGGTCAGGCAGCATGGACTAGTAACTACAGAGTCCAAAGGGGAGCAGGGTTCTCCATAGGGCCCATCTGGTGGGCAAAGGGGAGCACTCAGGCCCTCCCACTCCACTGAGCCCCAGCCCAGGGCCCTATAGATTCCGGGGGTTGCAGCAGCATTACATCAACAGGGATCCAAGTCAAAACACACTGACTCAGTTCTTATACCACTCCTGGTCCTCCCTGCTGGGTCCCCTGGACTACTTCCTACCTAGCTTGTTACATCGATCCTCTCACAGGTCTCCAGCAGCTGTGGATTCTTTGGTATCTGTCTCCAAGTAGATCCCCAGTCACGCCTGCTCATCAGTGAGACCTGCAGAGTCACTCCTGCTCACAGGCTGGGACTGAAGGGGCTCTTGTCAGGAACTTCCAAAGGGCATCTTTCCTCCTCACTAGTCAGCCCTAAATGAGCTGTGCTGCCCTCTTTTATACTGGGGCAGCATCTTGGAGCATGCCCAGCAGAGTTTAGGGACAGAGTTTCCATTGCCCATAGAGTGTTCTTGGCTTTTGCAGTGCAAGGTAGGCATACTCTGCCACAGGCAGGAGTGACATTGGCCCAGGAAAAGACCCAGGGCCTGGGCCCCACCCCTGGTCCTGATTCAGGGCCCGGGCAGGGCCCAGGTCAGGCTCCTGCTGCCATCAGCCCAGCCCCAGATCTCCAGCCAGAGACAGGGCTGGAGAAGACAGCCACCACCGCAGGCAGCCCAGCCCTGGGTCCTTGGTGTTTGGAGCACTGGCACTGGGACTTGGGACCTAGCCCCCTTGTGCCCAGCACCAGCAACACCAGTGGTCACAGCTCATAAGATTTCATGCGTTCCAACCCTCTTTGTCAGATGCATGAAGTGGAAATGACAGTTGAAAAGCATATACACATGCCAGGATAAAGGCAATACAATGGGGAGGTCAAGTGCTGTTGAAGTCAGTTTAATTTGGGTAGATGAGGCCCATTCACACCAGTAGTTTAGGAAAGAATGTATGAACAGGGGCAATTACTTTCTGTAATGTGCTAATCATTCCAAGTCTCTTTTCAGAGCCACTCTGATTGTGTCAAGTTTGCAAATGAGTTCCAGCTCTGCAATTTCATGCTGAAGTCAATTTTTGAAGTTTTTTTGTTGAAGTATGGCAACTTTCAAATTTGCTAGTGAGCATCCAGGGAGTTTGAAGTGTTCCTCTACTGGATTATGAATGCAGCCATTTTTGATGCCAGATTTGTGTCCATTTATTCTTTTGCGGAAGGACAGTTCGGTTTGGTAAATGTACATGGCAGAGAGGCATTGCTGGCACCTGATGCAACATGTCACATTAATAGATGTGCAGGTGAATGAGCTCCTGATGGTGTGGCTGATGTGGTTGAGACCTGTCATGGTAGCACTAGAGTTGATGTGCAGGCAGAGTAGACAGCAAGGTTTGTTGCAGAGATTGGTAGGGCTGTATCTAGGGTGTGCAGGACCCAGGGTCAGTTGGCTTGTGGGAGACCTGCTGCCCCGTTGCACTATTGTGTGGGGTGGGCTGGCCTGGAGGCCAGACCCCCACTTCAGCCCCTCCCCTGGATCTGCCACTCCACCCCCTGGGTTGGGGTGAGGTGGCCCGGAGGCTGGGCACCGCTTTTCCATCTCACTTCTGGGCTGACCCTCCCCACTCCCAGGGTGGAACAGCTGGCCCAAGGGAGGGGTGGGAGAGCAGAGCCCAGCCCCTGGGCTGGCTGCTCTGCCTTGGGGGCAGGGAGGGCCAGCTCAGAGCAGAAGACAGGTTCCAGACACCACCCACCGCCCCGTTGCCTTTGGCTCTGCATCGAAGGCAGCAGGGCGGGGAGAAGGACAGTGCAGCCATGGGACGGGGCAGCAGGGTGGGCCCTGTTCTGTCCTGCATGCATCAGGGTCCACAGAACTGCAGGGCCAGGGGCAATCTCTCCTCTTGCTCCCTCCTGCCCCCAAGGATAGCCCTGAGGATAGGTTCCTGAGTTAGAGTTCTTATTCTATGGTATTCAGTTGTTGGTGAGTATTTGCTTCAGGTTGGGGGGCTGTTTGTAAGCAAGGATAGGCCTGCCTCCCAAGGCTTGAGAAAGTGTGGGACCATCTTCCAGGATAGGTTGTAGATCTCTGATAATGTGTGGGAGGGATTTTAGCTGGAGGCTGTAGGTGATGGCCAGTGGTGTTCTGTTGGTTTCTCTGTCAGGTCTGTCAAGTAGTAGGTGACTTCTGGGTACCAGTCTGGCTCTGTCAATTTATTTTTTCACTTCACCAGGTGGGTGCTCTAGCTTTAGGAATGTTTGGTAGAGATCCTGTAGGTGTTTGTCTCTGCCTGAGGAATCAGAGCAAATCTGGTTGTATCATAAGGCTTGACTGTAGACAATGGCTTGTGTAATGCGTTCTGGGTGGAAGCTGGAGGCATGTAGGTATGTAGTGTGGTCAGGTGGTTTACGCTATAGGGTGGTGTTAATGTGTCCATCCCTTATTCATACTGTAGTATCCAAGAAGTAGATTTCTTGGGTGCAGGGCCAGCCCAAGGGTTTGTGGCACCCTAGGCAAACTATGACTTTGGCAACCTTCCTCCACATTTTATAAGAGATAATATACTTTTTCAAATAGATAATAAAATTCACTTCTGTTTAATTTGGCACCCCTCAAAGCCTGGCGCACTAGGCAACTGGCTAGCATGCTGGTATGGTTGGGCTGGCCCTGCTTGTGTGGACTAGTCCAGACTAAGGTTGATGGTGGGGGTGGAAGTTGTTGAAATCCCAGTAGAATTCCTCAAGGGACTGTTTCCTGTGGGGTCAGATGAAAATGTCATTAATGTAGCACAGGTGGAGGAGAGGTACTTGGAGATGAGATTTGAGGAACTGATGTTATAGGCCAGCCATAAAGATGTGGGCATACTGTGGGGACCATGCAGTTACCCATAGCTATGCCACTGACTTTAAGGTATGGATCATTTCCAAATCTGAAGTAGTTGTGGTCAGAACAAAGTCACAAAATGCAACTACCAGGTGTGTCATGTCATCATCAGGGAAACTGTTCCTGATGGCTTGTAGTTCATCTGCATCTGGGATGTTGATATAGAAGGCTTCTAATCCATAATGTCTAGGATGGTGTTTTCTGGGACTTGATTGGTGAATTGTAGTTTTCTCAGGAAGATGGCTGTATCACGAAGATAGCTAGGAGTGCAGGTGGTGTAGGGCCCAACAAGAGAGTCCACATAGAGAAAAGACTGCTTTTCAGAAGTACTGTGTGCCCACAGCTCTTATTGAAGGATAATTGTGGAATACATCACATTTATTTAAAAATAAACAATATGTCAATAATTAAATATAAATAAATACCAACAATATGTCAATTATATTTAATATGAAGTATATAATTTAGGTATAATTAATATAAATAATAAATGTAAACAATATGTCAGTAAGTGTGGAATATGTCATGTTTGTTTTAAAATAAATATAAACAGGCAGGCAGTCTCAAAGCTCACTCCCTTGTGGAATAACATGTCACTTTGTTCCCCACCTCTATTTCCCTCTGGGTGCCTGACAATAATTGACTCACAGCCAAGATCTTTGAAGCTTTACGCCACCATCTTCTTGAGTCTAATTTGTTAATTATCATTCAGCTCCCAAAGGGCTCTTTTCAACTCATACCTCATGGTCAGGATTCACTCCTTTCTGGGACTGTGTTTTCAGAACTCTCCTCCCAGCCATGTCTGTATTCGTCTCTCAGGTTCAGGGGTTTCATAGCCCTCATTTTTTAGAAGTGTCCTGGGTGAGTTCTGTCTATGGGTGCAGTTTGATTTCTACATTTGGGGTGTCAGAGCTTAATTCAGGTAATAAGAGGTATAGGTCTAACATTCAGATTTACCAATTGTTCACAGTATTTAAATTATAATGTAGTTAATGAGTAAGTTGGAGAATGGAAGTGGTACTCCCTCCCTGACTTCTGCTGTGTGGGGCTGGCCTTAGCTGCTTGGCGTAACTGCTCCAGAATGTTTGTCCACATCTCTAAGAACGGCATGCCCCATAGTTTTAAGATCTTTGGTATGCAGTTGGGGGGCAATGCCACCACATGACCGTCCTCCCAAATTTCCACCCATGCTTTTTTCTTTCAGGAGCACCTTCAACAACTCCCTCCTTTGAGTGGACTCAGGGCCTCTTCTTTTGTCACTCAGTCAGTCATGTTCTTGATCCTTTCCAGGTAGGTCTAATAATCCCGAACCTGTCTGTGTTGGCTGGGAAAAAAGGATGTGTTGCTTTGCCCTGTCTATAAGGGGGCCTACTCCCAATCTGAGGCCCTTAAAGGAACATGGCCTTGGTTTTCTCATACCTCTCTCTTCCCAGGCACTAAGGTCCAGATCCACAGAGGTATTTTAGCTCCTAACTGCTATTGACACTGATGGAAGTGAGGAATGCCTTTGCAGAACTGGGCCTAACTCTTCAGAGGACCATCTATCTTCCTCTCTCACAGTAAGTATGTTCATTAGTTCTTTTGGCCTCATTCACTTTCACAGGATCCGTGAAATAGGGCAACTGGCCTCTCCAGCTACCTCCTCTAGCTTAAAGGGTCAGTATTCCATTACAGTAGCATTTCGAAGTTTGGAATAAGCTTGGTAAATTTATGGGTTGTGAGGAAGGGATAGTTGATGGGACAGCTTAATGTGACTACTAGTGGTAAATATGTCCAGTGGGCTGTGATGGGACATTAGATGGGATGGGTTCTGAGTTACTAGTGTCTGGATGCTGAACCTGCCTCCCTCATGCTTAGGGTTTTATTGACATATTTGGGGTCAGGAAGGAATTTTCCCCCATGGCAGATTGGCAGAGGCCCTGGGTGGAGGGAGGAGGTCTCCTTCACTGGCAGCATGGGGCAAAGGCTGGTGGATTTTCTAGGGTAGGATTTGGCAAAAAATGGTCTGCGGGTCGGATCCAGCCTGTAGAGGTCACTATCTGTCCCGCTGCCCCTGGCACCCCCCTTTGGCCAGCACTGCACTGCTGCAGAGCTGGGGCTATGCTGCCCCCTTACATCCTCCTGGCTGGTGCTGCACTACTTCACTACTTCCCTCCAACCTCCCCTGGCTGGTGAGACACTGTGTGGCTCCGGGGCTGGGGCCAGGACTGCACTGTCCCCATCTACCCCAACAGGTGCCACACTGCCCCAGGGCTAGGGCTGCACCGACTTCTCCCCCTTTCCCCACCTCCAGCCAGTGCCATGCCAGGGTTGCGCTGCTCTCTTCTGCCCTCAGACTGACTCTGCATCTCTCAGCTGGCTCTCCTTGCCCCTAAGCCCCACCCCAGCCCCAGCCCCGCTCTCCATCACCCTGCAAATTTTATTGCCCACCCCTGCTCTAGAGGATTCTCTGTATCTGAAGTCTTTAAATTGTTATTTCAGGACTTCAGTAACCAGTGCTGTCCGTAGGGTAGGGCGACCAGGGCGGCTGACTAGGGCCCCGCACTTTGGGGGGCCCCACATGGTCACACTGCTGCCCCGCCATGCTGGGGACAGGGTGAGTGGCCAAAAGGGCGGCCCGATGCAGCGCTGCTGGTTCGGCCAACCCCCTATCCCTGCCACATGCATTGCTCTGGGCTCCGTGCTGGAGCAGCGGGGAGGGGGCAGGAGGCAGCACGGAGCTGGTATTGCTGCCCCCCACCCCGGCCCAGCCACTCTGCCTCCTGCCCCTTCCCTGCTGCTCCAGCACAGAGCCCAGAGCAGCGCGCCTAGCGGGGGGCAGACCTGCAGTGCTGCACTGGGCTGCCCTTTTGGCTGCTCGTTTGGTCCCTGGCATTGGGGGGGGGGCAGCACAGGGGTCTGCCTCTCCCCTGGATTGGCTGGTCCCGCCCCCCAATGTCAGGGGGGTGGGGGGGCCCACAGAAGGCAATTTTCCCGGGGCCCCGCACCCCCCTATGGACGGCCCTGTCAGTAACTCAGTTGTATGTTAGTGCTAGGGGTGAGTGAGGTGCTGTGGCCTGTGTTGCACAGGAAGTCATTCTAGGTGATATAACGGTTCCTTCTGACCTTAGAGTGTTTGAAGATCTGAAATATTTTCATGCCTTAAGAAAAATCTCACTGTAATTTTAGGCAATCAAGTTGGCTCAATGATGACACATTAAATTTTAAGCTTCCTGAATAATAAAGAAGTTGCATTTAGTGCCACTTACTGGTAAAAAGAAAGTCATAATGATCACAGAGTGCTAGATTAAAGAAAGGATAACATATATTTAAATAAATTCAAGCTAAATCAGCTATATTTCAACAACCATTATCTGCCTAGATTGCTGTAATTAATGGCAATATTAATATATAGTTTGTATTTTTATTCTTTTGTACTTATACTGGATGAAGGAGAACACGCCCCATTAAACCCGTGACAGGAAAGGATACAACAATAAGACATGAGGAACTGTCAGTCAGTGAGCAGAAGACATGTTAGTTTAGACCCTGAAAAGTGTAGCACAGACATCCTAAAAAGCTTGGCAGTGTCTAAAAGAGGACACCAGTCTGGAGTCTCTGGATGGGTCTGAATTTAGTACATGTCATTAATTTATACTGTGTGGTAAAACTTTCTTTGACAAAATCAAAACCTTAGCATAATGCAGTGAGCTGCTAATTCTACTTTATGTGTGAGGGGTCATTTTTGTTTGCTTGTTTTGTACAGCTCTACACTACCTGCTATAACAAATTTATAGCTGTGTAGGAACTTAGCAACTGTGTCAATGCTCTGCATTATGGTTGCTTTCAGCTTCACAGTGGGAGAGGTATAAAACTCAGATCCTCCCATGCTGAAAAGACTCTACTAGTTGAGCTAAATGATTCGACCCACAAGAGGGCAGTGGAACTGCATTCTCTCTCTAGCCCATCCTCCTCACCCAGTTCATTGCAGTATTTCAGTGGAATACAAAGAATGGCTGAAAAACAGCTTTAATGTTTAATCCATACTAGGGGCACATTAGTGCACACCAGCAGAATTTCCATGGACCACTTCATGTTCAATATGTTAGTGTGCTTTAGAAATCAAATCCCAGTAGTGAGCTTTGCTGGTAGCGCTGCAATCTCAGATCTACAGAAAACCAAGCCCTGACTCCTTTCTCCCTCCCCTACCCCATGAGGGTGGTCTAAGCTGGGGCTGCGGTTAATTCAAGGCCTCTTCTCCTCTAACCATCCCTGTCCTTCACCATGCTCCAGGCACCTGTCCAGCAGGGAAAGAAGACAGCGGGGAAGGCGACACTGCAGGGAATTTGTTTTTATATTATCTGAGTAGCTGGCCACTGGACTTACTAGAACTAAAACCTGTCTTTGCAGACTGTGAGACTAAGGAATCAACAAACCATTTTGCTGGAAAGTACTACATACAACTAACAAAGAAAAGTTATCTAGAGAAAGTTCCATCTTAAGTACGGTGATGGCTCTGCTAGGAAGTCATTAATAAGAAAGGCCTTGCTCTGGTAAACAGGATGACATAAGCAAGGTAGCAGAGGATGCAAAAGAGTCTTTAACCTCTGATTGGTCAAAACTGTATTTAGCAACTAAATAACCCAAAAGAACAAACATGGGCAGGCTAATTATATGCTGTATATTAAGTACAGTCTAATCATGTAACCTGCATATTAAGGATAGTAAAACCATAGGAATTTAAGTATGATGTGACTTGTAGTTGTATTATGCATGCACCTGTTGTATTATGTATATTATATTTAGCCTGTTAGAAAGGTGTATATATATCTTGTGAATCCTATGTTCTGGGTTTACTTATATGGGTCCAGGCAGGAATGTGGCTCCTTCCTGCTAGGTTGGATGTATAGGTCGAACAACTCATTTGATTAAGGACACCATCTACCAATTCCATTCCTGAGTTGACTTGATCCTTCTCTTCTTCTAATAGACACCCTCATAACAAACCCACCCACTCCCTTTCTCTTCTCAAGATGGCAAGGGAGAATCCAGATGATCCTGGAGTATGCTGGGCAGGAGGGGAAGGCAATTAGTCTTCTAGGAGAGGCTTTGCTTTTAAAGGGTCAAGACCATGCCATCCCTAGTCTGGATGCATTTAGACTGATATAAAAGCTCTGAACATAGTTTATGCCCCTTTCCCAACAGGAAGAAGCTATCCTACTATAAACACCTTTAGGCTGCTATAACTAGGTACACACTAGGGAGGTTGTGCCCCCTGGACCAGTGGTTTCCAATCTTTTCAAGGTTGGGGACCCCTTTTTAAGTTGAAAAAATTTTGGAGCACCCCTGGTTGCAGGTGGGAAGTAATAGCACTACCGCACAGTGGCAGCACGCAGAATCTGGCCCGCGTCACTCCAGCAGTGCTGCCAGGACTGGCTGGCAAACAGAGCCATTACAGCCATGGGCCTGGGGAGTCGGGCCACTGTGGCTATGGCCCTTTCCCCTGCTGCTGCAGGAGACTGGGGCTGCCATGCCCATGGCTCCCTTCTGCTCCCTGTGCTGGCAAGCAGGGCCGCTGTGGCCATGGCCCCCACGCCCGGAAGTGGGCAAAGGCAGCCCCTGCAGGGGAGCAGAGATGAGCTGCCGCCAGCAGAGGCAACCGGCGAGCAGTGGTCCCACACCCCTCCAACAGGATCCAGCCCCGGCGAAGAGCACTGGGGCCGCAGCTGATTTCCAGCCCCCAGTGGGGAGCAGCACCATGGAACATGTCCACGGATGCCTAGGGGTCTGTGGACTCCAGGTTGGGAACCACTGCCCTAGACCTTAGCCATACAGATAGCGTTAAAGTGGTACATCTTGTGTGTGCAGACAAGTGCCCTGACCCAAAAGTGTTGTAGGGGTAAAGCCTCACTTCCCACAGCTGCTATACTCATGGGTGCTCTAAGGTGAAATTCTTCATTTTTAATAAGAATTTTAAAACACAGGAATATGAGTCACCTTTATTCCAGAGGAAAAGATGCTAATACATGTAAGTAACAGGAATGCAAAAAAGCATTTTATATGAAGAAGAAGAAACTTAACTTGCAAAACATGGAAGTAGAGTATGATTACACAGAATTTCGGGCAACTGAATGAATAAAGCTATCAATAACACATTATTCACATAAGGAATATAGAAAAAGAGCAACTTCTTATGGATTCTTATACAATCATTTGGGTCCTTTCTGCTCAAAGTATTTATGACAGCAGCAAGTCATGGCAGCCACAAAGATGACAAATTCATTGAAGTCTACTTCAGAATCTCCATTTTCATCCAGACCCTTGAAGAGTTTCTCAGCAGCTTCCTTATCATTCACTGACTAAAAGAGAAAAGGAGCAGCCCATAGTGAGACAGATAATTTATTCTGAGATCCTAGAAGCAGCAGCAGAATTATAAGGTACTTGAACAAGTAGAAAGGATGTGGATGCAAACACCTTGGTATGGGGAGGGGCACCTTGTACAGAAGGTTTAATCCCATCTCAGTTTCTCTGTATTTTTTTTTTTTTTTTTTTTACAGCTGGTGAAGTGAAAAAATTATAGATTAGTTCCTTGGGAGACAGGAGTAATATATGGGAATGGGGATGTAGAAAAGGGTTTCACATACTAGATTCCCCCCCTGCCCCCAACCTAAACCCTATAATAAAATCTTTGTTGACTTCTCCTGGGCTGGGCTTTGTTTCTGCTGAATCATTTTGCCAGCTCACAATAGGATATGCAGAATGCTGGAACATGCCATGTGACACAAGGCTCTGTCATTTAATCAGAATAGTGATGTAACTGGTTGGTCTTGTTGGAGAAAACAGAACAATATTTGAAAGACTCTGGGTGCCAGATCCTCCTCTCATTAAGACTGATCGCAGAAGTTTCACTGACTTCAAATGGAGCAGGCCTGTGGGTTCATAAAAGCTGTGTGTGCACATCCATGCATTTAAAAGGTTTGTGATCCAAATTCTGCCCTTAATATTTACCTATATACATCCAAATGAATAAATAGATGCTGTCGCTATCAACAAAATTGTACGTGCATGTCTATAGTGTACCTGTTTTAAAAACATGTTCAGTGATCAACCTTGCATTATACCAAAGATACTAAATAAGATACCTCAGTTCCAGTAAAACCATGGTATTCCCATTTGAATTAAAAAACCATCCTTTTGCAACCTGCTCCCACAGAAAAATCGTTAATAAAATACATGCATTTGCACTGTATTAAAAGGTCAGCAAAGGGGCTCTGTTGGGCCAAGAGTGGAAGTCAATGGTAAATTAAGGCCCCTCCATTAAGAACACCCTGCTTGTGTAACCCATGTGCCTAAATAGGTGCAATCTCTTTTAGGGACCCTTATGGCTGGGTTATGTTGCTGGGCAGATTTTGCAGCCCAGAAACCAGAAACTTCTGGTAAGAGGATGAGGGAGCACACTGAGCATGCTCCACAAGTTTTATTGTTTTGCTGGAGTTACATGCACAGGGAGAAGCCTGAGAAGAGAAGCCTGGAGAGGAGCAAACAGAGAGCTGCAGAGGACATTGGCTAAGGGACTCAGTGAAAGGAGCTGAGCAGGAGTGGACTGCAGGATGTTTTCTCCCAGCTTTCAACTGCTTTGCAGGGGAGTTGTCTGCAGTGGAACTGAGAGCTGGATGGCCAGTGACCTGATTGCATGGTGCTGGCTACACAGGAGGAAGAAAGGACTGCATGGCATCTGCCTGAAGATTCCTGCAGCTAGAGAGGATGAGGATTGCTTTCGTTCTGCATTCAAGCCCCAAGGACTTAAAAGACTGCAATTGAGATAAGGGTGACTCCACCTGAACTTTGGGACTCTTGGGTTTCTTACTGTTTTGTTTAAATGTATCATGGTTCCTTAGGATAAGGTGTGTTTAGTTAGTTAATAAAGTTCATTGTATGTTTATGCTGAGTGGTAGTTTAATGAGGGATGGGAACTCTGAGCAGTCTTCGCTGTGAGTCCTTTTGACAACTGGATCCTGGCTCTCCAGTTGCTTTCATCAGGGGTTTTCTCTGTGAGGCACTGGAGAGGGGCAATTGACTGAATTTGAGCCCACCCTAGCAGGTTACACTTGCAGCCCACACACATTTTGGGATTGTCATCTAAACTGTTCTGGTTGATCTGGGTGACTTGCACACACAAGGCAGACTGAAGCATTATTACAACTGATTTTGAGTAATGGGATAAAACCAGTATCCTAACAATGTCCTTTTGTTTTCAGCCTCTCATAATTTAGTCAACTTGTTTCAAACTACCCACAGCACTTTATCTCTGGGTTAAGATTAAACGATGACCAGGCAAAAATAACTTATTCTGAGAATATTTAAAGAAGATTAAAAAACAAACAAACAGACAAAACAAACAAGGCTTTCTGTGGTCTTCAAGCTTAAGCAGAGCTGGGTAAAATGAAGCTTTTGGTTTGCTGGCAATTTCAAAACTTGCAAAAATGTGGTTAGGTTCAAACAAAGCATTTACTTTAGACAAAATTGAAATGTTCTATTTTGATTTTGACCACTACAATGTTTGAGTTTTTAAAAATAAAATTCAAGGATATTTTGAAATGAAAAATCATTTCAAGTTTTAAAAAAATCTTGTTTAGAAAATGTGGAAGTGAAAAGTTTTGATTTCTCTGATTTTTTTTTTTTTTAAACTTAAGAGTGCAGTCAAATCAACACAAATTCATGGAACATTTTGATTTGGCCAAACCTGAATTCTTCACTTAACAAATTTCACCCAGCTCTGATGTTGAGCCCTGACCACTCAACAGCAGAGCTGGGTGATTTGTTGCAATGAACTTAGAGGCAGCAGATTTTATAATAAACAGAGGATGGCAGTAGAGACCTATAAAATACAACTAACAAATATCCTGGTTTTCCTGAAGCTAAACGGAGGTCATAATTTCATATTTCTATAAAAGCTATAAATATTGATGAGCTCTACTGTGAATTTAAAATGCTATTCAGCTTCACATAAATCTAAAGGATTTGCAAATTCAGAGTCTAGTTAGTTCTAGTTATTTTTCACTAATTTAATATTTTTTTTTATAATGAGGAATTATAACCAGAGGTATGCCAAAAAATCAACCAGAAATTCAGTATGTAGCTAGTCCTGGATGAACAATATGATACAAATTTTATTCCTTTTTCTGTTTACAAATTATCCATAAACACATCTATTTTAAATTATTCAGGGAATTACTTGTGGACCCATGTCTGTACTGAAGGTTCCTGGCAGATTGTACTGGGACAGCTAGCCTGAACTGAAGTCCGTGCCACTGCTCCTTCACTACTATTGTTAGGCATGCTAGAGTTAAGCTACCATAGGTCTGCTATCTGTGCTATGATTATGCCTTAAAATTTTAGTGCGGTGTACCCACAAAGTAAAGCAGGCCTATTGCAAGTAGCTGAAGACTTGAGCAATCACTGACTATCACACATAGATCTTAGTACTCTAAGAATGCATGCAGTTGTTTGAAAGTTCACTGTTGGACGTGCAGAAAATGGAAGCTACTTTTTGAACATTTGGCTTAGGCCTTTACAATTAATGGAAAATACACTAAGGCAAGTAAGTGTAACTCCTCTGTGGCACCAGGGTGTGTGAAATCAGTATTTGGCCCAACACCTTTCTAGCATTTTTAGTGATAAAAGAAATGGAAACAAACAAACAATCAAGAATGTAAGTCATTAGGACTTCCAGACAAATAACAGTTGTAGTACATGTAAAGTGATGTGCAGTAAATAAGGAGAACCAATAATGGGAAGTGAAAATAAATGTTTGCATTTACATCCTAGAAAAGTTGCACACTTCTGATCTGTGGCTTTAACATTTGTTCATTTGCAAGAAAGATTTTGTGCATTTTTAAAAAATAAAAATGTATTCTCTTTTCTAAAATCTAACTCAATAACCTTTGCTACTCCCCCCCCCCCGCCTACTAATTCTGGAAACTGAGTCTGAATGCTTCAGTTAAGCTCAGCCTGGTTCAGCTAAACATGCATTAACCTTTTTCACAAAGCAGAGCCTCATGCAAGACTTCAGTAATCTCCAAAATGATACCATAATAATTGCTACAGCTACAGGCATGCTCCCATATTGTAGTAGTTTGTTCTAAGGGGCCAAATTCTTCCCTTGTGTATGCATGCATAATTGTTTCAGGTTGGACCAGGTTCTATAATTTAAGCCATGATTTTCCTTCACTGTATGAGGTTCTGTCCTGCTGCTTATATACCATACTTGTACACATGCTCACATAACGTAGTGGGAAGTGTTGTATAAATACCTATACCTATTTGCTATCATAATATTTAATTATTAACTTCATAATCCTTTTCACAGCAGTTAATTTTGACATTATATGCGTTTAGAAATTCAGGTGGGGAGTAAAGAACAGGAGCAGATGACTCCTCAAGAACTTAATATTCTGTTTAAATGCCATTGCCCTGAAAACTAGAGATTGAAGAATAAGAAATATTGAAAACTGAACAATCGGGATTGATTCCAACTACCACATTCAGATCTGTTACTCATCTTCACTTTCAAAGCCACATTGTCGGTAGGATGCACAAGAAAAGCTACAGCACAACTTTCTTTAACGCTAATGACTTTTGCAGCCTACTTCCTGCATAAAGCACCTAAAATCTCTCTCTCCATACCGCTTTACATCTTTTACACAGATACTATACTGAACCATCACTTTACCGAGAGGAAGTTTGGTAGTTCTTTTTCCAGGAGGGTCTTGAGTTCTGCTTTGGTGAGGGTTTGCTTATTGCCTTCAGCCCCAGAATACCTGTCAAAGACATCAATGATCATTGCCATTGCATTTTCCAGTTCAGACATCTTTGCTGCTGGATTCTGTCTTCCTTCTTGGAGTGAATAGCCTTTGGCCCTCTTTTAGAGAGTAGTAGAAACTGGACTGGTTTCAGGGTGTTTTATATAGCTGTCATATCTCCTGGTTACACAGTGAGTGGAGCCAGTTATCAGTTAGCAAATATCTGCACCTAAAGCTCCTTTTTTTAGCATATAGGTGCAGCTTGAAATAAAATTCCTTTGTAAAGGCATTCAGTTAAAAATTCAAGTTTTATCAGTAGGGTGGAGCTGGAACAATGATTTTTTAGGCCATCAGAAACCAGCCACTCCTTCAAGACACACAATGTGGTTAACAAGCTGCCCAACAGCCCAAGCTTTAAAAGAATATATAGTGGCCTGCAGTGATGAAAGAGAAACCAATTAATTTCCATTCCTTGTAATGACTGGCTATTGGAGCTTTGAGAGTTGCCATACTTTTCAAACAATAGCAACCAGAGTATCAATGGCTATGTTTACATTGGAGGCTTAAGTCGAGTTAAGCAACTCCATGGCCACATTTGTTGTTCATTAATTTGACTTAAGCACTTGTTTAAGTCGACTTAATAACTCAACCCTTAAAGTCAACTTATCATTAAAGTTGACTTAATAAAATGAGATCAGGAGTCACTGAATACTGTGGAGTTTTGTCTTTTAGAACAGGTGACCCTGCTGTAAGGTTGAAAAGACAAACTCTCAGTTGATGCTGATCTAAATCAATATTAAGCCATTTCATGGATCTTAAACATGAATCTCATAACTGCCCCAGGGCCTGGAGGTTTGTGCATCATCACAGCAGGAACAAAAAGTGTTTATATAGCAGTCTGTGTTCAATTAAACTGCCACTCAGTCCCCCACACACATTGGCTATGTCTACACAAGAGGGCTCAGTTAAGTCGACTTAACAAGGTTGATTTCAAGTTGATTTTATTAAGTCAACTTAAAAAGAGTCCCCATTTGTTTAAGTCAACCTCATAAAGTCAGCTAAAGGGAGGGGACCCATTTAAAGTTTATTTTGTTAAGTTGACTTTAAATGAGTCCCCTAGCTTAAGTCGATTTTATAAAGTTGACTTAAATAGCTATCCTCCCTTAAGTCAACTTTTATTAAGTCAACTTTAATGGCCACATATTGTTAATAAAGTCACCTTGGAATCCTGGGGCAATTTTAAGATTAACAAATTTATTTAGCGCATAAGCTTCTGTGGGTTAAAATCCCACTTCATCAGACCTATGAAATGGAATCTATGGTATGGAAAGGGATATATAAATGCAGAGAGGGGTAAGTCACAAGGCCATTTCAGATTATTTTCAGCAAACCAAGCAAGTTGTTTTGATTCAAACAATGTGAGACAACAGATAAGAAGGTGGGAAGATTAAAAGGGGGGGGGGGAAATCACCTTTTGTAATGAGAAAGTCAGGCCAAGTCTTTACTGAGACTAATTTAATGGTATCAAATTTGCACATGAATTCTAACTCCATGGTTTCACTTTAGAGTCTTGATTTGAAGTTTTTTTGTTGAAGCACTGTAACTGCTGTGACTTTTTACAGAGTGTGCAGGGAAGTTGAAGTGTTTCCTTATTTGTTTTTCAATGTTACCATTCTTGGTCTCTGATTTGTGTCCACTTATTCTTTTGCACAGAGACAGTCCAGTTTGGCCAATGTATAAGGCGGAGGGGGCGTTGCTGGCACATGATGGTATATATCACATTGGTGGACTAGCAGCTGAATAAGCCCCTGATGGAGTAGCTGGTTTGGTTAGGCCCCACGATGGTGTTATTTGAGTAGATGTGTGAGCAGAGATGTCAAGGGGGCTGTTTCAGGGATAGATGTTAGTGTTTCTGTTGTGTGGTGTGTAGTTGCTGCTGACTATCTGCTTAAGGGTGGGGGCGGGGGTTGTCGGTAAGCAAGGATAATTTCAACTGCACTAGCAGTTAGGATGTTTTTCCTTAATTTCAATTGTGACAGAGTTCCTCCTCTACCTTGGTGGGTCCTGAGCTTCCCTTTAGCAGTGGGTCTGTTTCTCTTAGGCCTGAGAAAAGTTATTTCCTGCCATGCAGGCAGGGATTTTTCCTTCCCCCAATGTTTGTACCTCTGGGGCTCTTCCTGACCAGCATTCTGCTCCTTCTCCTAAACTATCTGCCTCCCCCCCCCTTGCCTCCTCTCACACACTCCTATAGCTCTCCCCACTCTCACACTCCAGCTACACCCTCTGTCTGGAGGGAAGGCTTTTTAACAAGTCCTGGGCAGGGCTTTAATTAGCTATAGGTGTGCCAACTAACCTGGAGTAACCACTGCTCAGATACAAGGAGAAAAGGGACTTGCTGAGCCTGGGGCTAATATACTGGTTTTCTAGAAGGCTTCAGAAAGTCTGACTCTGTCACACTGTCTGTACACCCTTGCTGTGATTTAAGCCCATTGCTTATTTTCCTAGTCTCAGAGGTTAACTAGAACATCTTTTATGTAGGTGAATACTGTTCTCTCTCCCCCTTCTCCCCCCACCAGTTTTCTGTTCTCCTAAACTAAGCAAACCCACTTTTTTCAATCTTTCCTTATAAGTCATGTTTTTTAAACTTTTAATCCTAATCAAATAGTGTAGTGGCTAGCACCTCTGCTTAACATGCAGAAAGTCCTGGGTTCAATTCCCAGGGGGTTGGACTTGATGATCTCATGAGGTCCTTTCCAACCCTATGGTTCTATTCTATTCGTTGCTCTTCTCTGGACTTTCTATAGTAGGCATGGCCAAACTGTGGCTCTTGAAAGAAAAAGTGCAGCTCACAGAAGAATACAGCAGGGAGAAGCATGGCATGTTTGGGGATGGTGTGGAAGCAGCAGCATTTTTACTGTAGGCCTAGTTTTCATGGTAACTTTAAGTAATTATTAGAATCCAACATTAGTAGGATCAATATTTGCCCTCTTTTTATGATAAAATTAAAGCATGCAATGAATTTTAAACTCAGTAATTTTGGAGTAGGTAAAAGTATATAGCTATATGCCTCAATGTGGCTCTTGAAGGGTTAATCAACTTGTGTGGCTCGAGTTCCATAAGTTTGGCTAGCCCTGTTCTCTAGTGTGCCCATATTTTTCTTGAAATGGGGCACTCAGAACTAGATACAATGCTTCAGATGAGGAATTAGAGTGAAGAATAAATTCTCACATTTTACACTCCTGCCTGCATATCCTAAAACAATGTTTGCTTTTTTTGCAATAATATTGTCATATCTAACTTGTGATCCACTATGCGTTTTGTATGAAGTACTACTTCCTTATGTTTGTTTTAAACCTGCTATCTATTCATTTCATAGGTCTTTGTACGTGTGCACACTTGCTCATACGGACAAAACCTCAATACCTTCTGCTTGAAGGGCAAAGGGCATTTCTTTGATGTTGCCATCTCTAAACAAAAACAGCCCAAAACACCCCCACACCCTATCTAAACAAGTATAGTACACACCTATCTCCCTAACGAGAGAATGCAAGAACAACCACAAGACAATGTCAGACACTGATGCTGGTGTAGCATCAAAAACTGTGCGTGCACAGATTTTGTTACTTGGGTTGTTCTGAGTTTGCTCGCATCAACTGAACATGCTTCGTAAAATTTGCTGCAGTCCTGATAGATGTGCTCCCAGAGGCGGAAACCCTGAGACACACTCCACCTCAATCTGATAGGTGTGGAATGTGGGAGGCAGGGGCAAGGCTGTAACTGGGGCAGGGTGAGTGGGGCAGAGCCCCAGGTACCGAATTTTAGAGGGTGCTGTGCCCTGCCGTGTGGCCGGCAGCCACAATCCCTATCTGGCCGCAGAGGCACATTCCTCTCCAGGTGCCAGGCTATGGCTGTGGCTGCGGGAGTTTATAATCTGAGTATACTTGAGGCAGAAGGGGGCCAGGGAGAAGCCTGTCTTCAGCCAGTGCAGCCCCAGGGAACCAAGCAAGCACTGCAGACAGGTAAGGGAGCCCCCACCACCACTAGCAAGCTGGATCTGTCCCCAGCCGCGGTCAGCAGGCTGTGGGGATCTGCATCCATCCTCAGCTGTTGGCAGCTGGGATCAGATGCAGATTTTCATGGCCTGCCGGTGGCAACGGGGGCTCCCTGCCACTTCTGGTGGCGGCTGCGGACAAATTGGGCCCCAGGCCAAGTCAGGGGAGGGCACATCTGGGGCTGCTTGCTTCAAGTGCTAAAACTTCCATCTCCAGCCCTGCTGGGGGGGGGGGGGGGGCATTGGGACTCTTGGTGTTGCACTTTAACTTTAACAGAGCCACATATGGATCCTAAGCCACAGTTTGGCCACCCTGGCATATAAAGGAGGTCATAAAGGGTCATAGAGACTGGTATTTGCCAAAAAACAAAAACAAAAACCCAAAAGAAACCAAACCAAAACAACCTTGTGAATAAGTTTCATTTAAGCAAGCATGGTGTTGCGCATTGTTTTCTTCTGAAATAAACCACAGTGTTTTGAATTTCTGTAAAATGAAATGTCATCAAGCCAGCACTGCCTGTTTTTCATGCTGTCATGACCTACTGATGTGTACTCATTCACCCCTCTCCACCACACACTGTAAACATAGAAGTCAAATTATTTATACTAATTTAATATTTTTTCATAATCTATTTTCCACTGAAAATATCCAAAGGAAAGCCTTACTATTGCTGGTGGTATTGCAGGAAAAATAAGAGTATGAAAAGACAGCACCAACTGGTCAAATGGGTATATTTCAGTTCTGGCCCTGTTGGTTAAAAGCTCCATAGGCAGATTGGCCAAAGGTTTATCTAAATGTACATAATTTCATTTTTTGTTCAAAAGATGCTTCTTTCACATTTCTTCCTTAGAATGATGCTACGGAGAACTGTGGGTACTTTTGAAGGAGAAATGTAGTGGTGTAGCACTCAGATAGGGCCAAATGGCAAATGCTGAAGTTCCTTACTTAGAAAGGCCAGATTTTACAATGTACTTCGAAGCATAAAGATGCAGGCAGGCATCCACTGGGATTTTCAAAAGCATGTAATTCTTTATGAACAAGATCAGAAAATAGAGCTCTGGTGGGATTTCTGTGATGCGCAGACCGTGTGCTGATTCTCTGCAGGGGCTGCCTGTGTTCTTTGCAATGTGGTCTCTTTTTGGTAAGGCTGGTGTAGCCCATGTATCCCTTTCTCTCCATAGCAGAAATAAGCCCTAATGATTGGAAGATGCACTGAATTTCAGAAAATGTTACATTTGTGTAAGAACTCAACATTCCTACAAGTTTATTTTTAAAGCTGAAGGATGTCCCAAGAGAGAAAGTGCTTTTGACATTTACGCCTATGTGTCTTTACTGTGTGTATGTGTAGAAAGTGAACAAATATTCTGAATTTTCTGGTTCTTGGTTTTTCTCTCTCAAGACATACCATTGCTGCATTTATTATTATTATTATTTAACTCTTCTGTTTTCCTCTCCATGTCTGGGCACAACTGGATTACTTCTATGAACGCTAATAAGGCAAGTCTACATTGCCTTGCATTTTCGAAAAAACTTTTTTTGGAATAATTATTTTGAAATATTTATCTCGAAAAAACTTTTTTCCCCCAAAAATGCTATTTCGGGACAAGAGTCTGTTATCCTGAAATACCATGCTTTTTTTATTTAAAAAAAGTCTACACTGGACTTTTTTTGAAAAAAAGCAAGGCAATGGAAGAGATAGGGAGGATACTTTGAAAAATAAAAAGCCTTTTCCATGTCCAGGGATGGCTTTCTTTGAAAAAGCTACCCTGAAAATGGCTTTTTATTTCAAAGAAGCTGGTGGGTTTAGTTTTTTCGAAAAAGCGCTCCAGTATCTCGAAATATTGGAGTGTTTTTTCAGGATCGCTAAACTTTGCTATTTGAAAAGTTTTTCTCAGGTAGCTTTTTTGAAAAAAGCCATCCCTGGACATGCTAAAGGCTTTTTTCCCCAAAATATCCTCCCTCTCTCTTTCATTGCCTTGTTTTTTCCCCGAAAAAGAAAGTCTGGTGTAGACTTTAAAAAAAAAAAAAAAAGCTGCAGTATTTCAGGATAAAGAACAGTCCCCAGTCTGTTCTTCTGAAATAGCATTTAAAAAAAAAAAAAAAGTTATTTCGAGATGATTTATTTTGAATGTCAAAATAATTTTTTTCAAATTAATTTTTTTGAAAAATGCTCCCTAATGTAGGCATAGCCATAGGCTTGTATGCAGACATGAAGAGAAGGGACCTCTCAGGCTGTGTGGAACTTAAAGAAGCCAGATTTTCCAGTGTATTGACATGACAGACTGTATCAATTGCTTAGTAGAGGGTGATGTACTGAAGTTCATCTGTGTTTGCCCATGAAAGACTCACTTCAGATCTGGTTAATGTCTGAAAGGTCATTCAGTTTCCATCGATGTGGTTAAGCTCATTTACCTCTAGTACTTATGTGACAGCATCACTATATTATTTTGAAACCTGCAGACAGACATTTTTCATTTAACGAAGTGAAACTACTCAAGTACAGACAGAAAATGAGAGTTCTTATGATCTTATTCTGATACTTGATATATCAATTCTCTTCAGTGTTCCTTAAGTAAATGTTTATGCATTGACCTAATTACTGATCTTCATTAATGTTTGTTTCCCAAAACTACTTTCAGGATTTGTATCTAAGGGGAAGAAACCTCATCTCTGTTAATCCTTAAGGATCTGTTTCAAAACAGCAGAAGTAATAGTACTGCCGTTCATAGTCCCTCTGAAAGTGTTTTGTGGCCTACTGGGAAACTCTGAAAGGCTGTGTCTACAATTACCACGTCTGTTTGAATGACTGCATTCAAACTAGTCAGTTTGAACTAATAATTATTAGTTCGAATTGAGTCACTTCGAATAGACATGGCTAGACAAGAAAATCCTATTCGAATTGGCACGTCCATGGACTGGACTTGACAATTCGAATTGGAGTGGGGGCACTATGGGAAGTGTGGCAAGATAGCCATGCAAAACAACCACTGTCACTGCCAATCCCCTGCCAGGCTCCAGCACTCTGAGCCCAGCATAGGGAAAAGCATCCTCTGCCCAGCTCTAGCCGCAGTGCCGCAGGAGGTGGAGAGGGGATGCTTTACCCCATGCCACGCTCACAGTGCTGGAGTCTGGCAGGGGAAGTTTCCCTTACAATGGGGGGGAAGGGATTCCCTTTGCCCCCTCTCAGAAAGGCTGCCCCTGCAGGGAAGGGAATCCCCCCCAAGGGCCTGAGCCCTGCTTGCCTGCCGGCGGGGTTGGAGCCGTGCTGGTGGCATGGCTCCATCCCTGCTAGCTGCGCGTGGTGAAAGCACAGCTGCGCACAGCTTCTCCCGGGGGGGGGGGGGGGCTGCACGCAGCGAAAACACTCCCCCCACGCAGCTCCCGTGGGGCTGGCCCCGCATATGGCTAGCCCTGCAGGAGCCACGTATGGGGGTGCTTTCCCCCATGCGCGGCTGCCTCAGGAGAAGCTGCGTGCAGGGGTTGCTTTCCCCACACGCCGCCAGCCCTGCAGGGACCGCGGAGGTGGGTGCTTTCCCCGCATGGGGCCAGTGTGGCTGAAGCCCTGGCTGGGGTCCCTCTCCCCAGCCAGGGGACAGGAACCCCATTTCTCTTCCCTAGCCAGATCTGGCTGGGGGAGGCACCTTTGGGGCTGCTGGCCCCAGGGGCCAAAGGCCTGGTCTTCCTTCCAGGATGCCATGCACCCTGGGAGGAAGGTCAGCCCATGTCAATTCGAACTCACTCTGAATTTGAATTGACATGGCCACACTGTGTCAGTTCAGACTGTGACTTCGATGTCAAACGAGGTTTGACAAATTCAAAGTCAGCTTTCATCAATTCGAACCAAGGAGTGCCTCAGTTCAAATTGATGAAAGTGGGTATGTCTATGCACTTAATAGAATTTGAATTGATGACAATCAATTCGAATTCTGCTCTAAGTGTAGACATACCCAAAAGGAACTAAAGTGAACATAGTGAATTTTCTATGGACATATAAAAACAAAGAAACAAGGAGTCTTGAGGCACAGTGCTGTGCTCATACAGATGAATACTAAATCAAGGCTTCAAAGGGAAGCTACTAAAATTAAATTCATTTGTAAATATGGTTGCATTGCTTCAGGACTTAACAGGGACATTGGATTTCTCTCTCATTACAACAGGTGATTTGACCTCATCTCCCTCTGTATGCCGTTCCCCACTGTTTAAATATTTACAACTGTTTTGATTTGCTGTTACAGTGTGACCTGTTCCCATGACTTACACTTCCCTGCATTTATTTCCTACCATTCTGTAAGTTTGCCCATCTTTAAAGCATCTGATGAAGTAGGATTTTCTCCTATGAAAGCTCATGCAAAAAATAAATTTGTTAGTCTGTAAATGCTAAAGGACTCCTTGTTTGTTTGAGTGAACTAGACTAACACAGCTACACCTTTGGATATAAGCATATAAAACTTAGATTAACCTGGGAAGAGGGACAAGAAGGTTTTGATTTTCCTTTTGAGCCATTTTTTTTTTTTTTTGGCTCCAAGGCTGATCTAAATTCCACTGAAGCCAGATTTTTTCTGTTCATTGTATGTAGTACAGCATGGATCATTCCCCTAGTTATCACTCTAATAGATGGCAAGCTGTTAAACCTTGTGGAAACTTGAGAAATTCCTGATTTCTTTTAGTGGAAAAATAGATATGGGTCAGTTTCCCCTCTCACTTGTAGGAGGAATGGAATTTCTGTCTTCAAACAACAAGCAATGAAATAACTGTTGCTGCTGGGCCTGTGCCCCATACATCTCCGGCCTTGCCCCAAGTCACCTGGATTGGTCCTGGGCCAGCAGAGGGGGGTGGTATTGGGGGGTGGCATAGATGGGAGTGGGGACAGGCCCAGGACTGGCCTCCTGCCCTGCATATTTTTCTGGGGCAATGACACCCCCATGGGGAAGTCACCTAAGGCATGAAGAAACTTTCGGGAATGAAAAGCACGGGGGGGGGGGGGAGAGGAGCAATTAATTCAGATCCTTGGGCAGGTAGCAAGTCTGTAGAAGCACCATCCCCTGAGGAAAAGTGCATATTTGGTTTGGTACAGGTTCAAGAGGCCCAGCAAACAATGATCTGAGAATAGAGTGAAGTTGTCAACCTGTTATACTGGGGGGGAAGGGTTCGTTCTGTGATAGCTCCTGGGAGAGAGCAGAGTGCAAGGTACTGGACAAACTTGGACTTGCTAAGGGGATCACAGTGAACTGCAGGAGGAAATAGCAGTCTGAATCTCTGATCTACAGAGAGAGGAGTGCAAGCTCCCACCGTGAGAAAGTAGGTGGCTTAATGCCCAACATCTGAGTTGGGTGCCCTCAAGGAGGCTGTGATGGACTTAGAGCTGGGGTGTCAAACTCATTTTGTATGGCAGGCCAACTTTGACTTAAATGGACTTCAGGTGGGCTATACACACCATCAATCAAAATACTGCGGCCCTCTCACAGCATCGCATAGTGCTGTGTATGCAAAACCATATTCTGTGATACCACTGTCCCTCTCTTTCTCTCTTTGTTCGGGAGAGTGTGGTCTTGTGGAGAGCAGTCTCAAATACCCAGTGCTCCTTTTGCAGCACTGCAGAGCACCAGGTATACAAGACTACACTCCCTCTCTCTCTCTGTAAGTGAGTGGGAGGTGGGGGGAGAGGGGCAAATTGCTCCCGGCTCTGCATTTCTGTGGGCCCTGCACTGTTCTGCTGTAAGCAGGGCAGCGCAGGGCCCACCCCACTGCTTCCATCACTGCCACGCTGTCCTCCACCCCCAACCCTCTGCCTTCGGCACAAAGCCAGAGCCAGTGGGGCAGGGCGGGAGTGTGGAGTGTGCCCCAAGGGTGGAACAGCCAGACCAGGAGTGGGGCAGGCTGGCCCAGAGACTGAGGGTTGCTCTTCCGCCCCTCCCACGGGCCCTGCACCTCCTTAGGGGCAGCCCTGGCCGTGGGCCAGATGGGAAGATGTCTGCAGGCTACGTTCAGCCTCCAGGCCACATATATGACAGCCCTGGGTTAGAGGAACTGTTACTTTAGTAACTGTGATGAACCTCAGGTTGTGGTGTTTCTCAGATTTAACAACATTCCTTAGCTAATCCTGAATTTGGTCTTTCCCTGAATATCTTATTTCATCCCAAGTGGGTCCTTGAGACGAGAAGAGAGAAGGAAACTTCACCCAGCAATTGGAACTTGACTTCTTGTTAGGGATGAAATTCTCACCTTGTGAAATCAATGGCAACTTGTTGACTTCAGGGGGACAGGATTTCTACCAGATGCATCTTCTAAGCCTCTGACCAAGTGGGATTTTCTCCCACAAAAGCTCATGCAATAAATAAATTTCTTAGTCTTTAAGTCCACAAAAATCCTTGTTTGTTTTAAGTTTAGCACTAGCATTGGGCTTCACAAAAAACATCTAATTAACCCATAAACTAAGTGATTGGACAAGAAGGTTCTTGGGATGGATTACTTTCATTATAAAAAATTTGGTTTTCTAAAGATAATGTTATAGTATAGCCTGGGAAATATCTTTTTCTTCTTTCTAGCTCCTTGACTCCCCACACCTCATCCAAGACAGACAAAAACATGTCTGATAAATCATCCACTGAAGTAATTCACAATTTATGAAGCCCTGGCTTCCTGTTGGTTGTAGAACCCTTCTAGCTAGTCCCTAGCAGGAAATTTTTTGAGAATCAAGCACTGGAATAATAAGATATGAGCAGCAGAAACTGGTTCATGAATCTCTCCCATAGAATTATCTGAAGAATGTGTTTTAAGTACACTATTGAATCAAGGCCTGAGAGAATTGGAGAACCATTGATCCAGTCTACCCACTTTACAGGCAGTTCTAAATGACCCAAGAGTTAGACTTAAAGACTATTCCTGTAATTTACTTGCAATAAGCTTTCTGAAGAGAGAAGTCATAAGATAAATATACAGATGAAGGTACAATACTTGCACATCTGTAACTGCGATAAGATACCAGAGTGCTGATATGGGCTTGGTCATTGATACAGAGTGCTCTGGATCATTTGGTAAGCTGGACACAAGCAAACAATATGCGTTTTAATATGACTGAAAGTAAATGTATGTTTCTAGGAACAAAGAATGCGGATTATACTTGCAAGATGGGGAATTCTATCCTGGGAGGCAGCGACTGAAAGAGATTTAGGGATGATAGTGGAGAATTGGCTGAATGTGAGCTCCCAATATGCTGCTTATGGTCAAAAGGGCTAATGCCATCCATAGAGGCATAAAAAGGGGAATCTTGAATATGAGTAGAGAGCTTATTTTACCTCTCTATCTTTGGCACTTTTGTGACTGGTGCTGGAATACTGTGCTCAGTTCTGCTCTCCATGATTCAGGAAAGATGTTGATAAACTGGAGAAGGTTTAGAGAAGAGATGTGAAAATCATTAAAGACTTGCTGTATTGTGACTCAGGGAGCTTGATCTATTTAGCTTAACAAAGAGAAGGTTATTGGATGACTTGATCACAGTCTAGAAATACATACAAAGGAAACAAATATTTGATAAAGTGCTCTTCAATCTAGCAAACAAAAATATGATATCCAATAGTTGGAATTTGAAGCTAGACAAACTCAGATTGGAAATAAGGGTATTATTCTTAACAATGAGAGAAGCTATCACTGGAACAACTTATCAAAGGTTATGGTTCATACTTCACCACAGCATATTTTAAATCAAGATCAGATTTGTTTTTAAAAAATGCTGTAGTTCACACACTAATTATTTTGGAGAAGGCCTATGGCCTTGGCATTTGTGAACTGGAGCTAGAAAACAAGGTCATCTAGTTTTAGCTCACCCCAGAGCAGTCACTTAAATAATCTACATTAGGTTTTAATGTTGGAGAATTTCTCAGCCAGTTGATCACAAATTGTGACCAAACCTCGGTAATCAATAAGATGAAAATGGATGAACTGAGATGCTATAAGATCTTTTAGAAACTCTTAAATCAGAATAAATTACTCAGAGGAGTTTCCAAACAACCAATGAGGAAAGCTGAGTACTTCAGTAATGAGATGAGCAAGCTCATTAAGGCAGTGGCCTAGGGTATGCATACTCCAGGTTGAGTACCACTGCACTAAGTGTATGTCTATACTGCCAGTGGCAAATTCGCCACCGTCAACTCGCCCTTGCTGGAATGGATTGTGGTATGAATTCACCGTGCCACTCCCGAAGTCGACCCTGGAGCTCCTGGGGGTCAGGAGGCATAGGGGAAAGCCAACCGCAAGCAGTTTGTGGTCAGCTTTCCCCTAATGTGTAATGGTGGCTTAGAAAGTCACCACTGGTTATGCACAGAATTTTACATTCCTTGTGTAACTGGAGGTCAGCTGCCATCGAATTTCCCCTAAACTCAGACTGGGCTAAGGCTTCCAGGGAACTTCCAAACACAAGGGGCAACATTTTGCTTCACTTCACCTAATGCCTGTCTTCTGCTACATATCTTTCTTCTCTCAGAAGGTGCCACATCACAGAGGGAAACTGCTAACTGTGAGAGTGTGTGGAACACAGAGATGTCAAGATAACACCTTTGCATTTATTGTACAAAAATTTTTCTTTCAATTCAGAATATTCACTTGTGAAGATGCTGAGGAAATGAGAAGTGTTTCATGTTATTGGGTAACTTTCCATCTGTAAAAACTAGGTGTTTTCCATGTGTCTCTCTCTCACCCTGTCTGTGACATTCAGATTATAGCTCACATCAGATAAGAGCTCTCCAGAAGCAATATACATTTCAGAAAGGAACAATTTTTCAGCTTCTTCATATGTAATCAGAGGGTGTAACACGACTGATAAGTACAGCTATAACTTTTTCAGCCAATATGTACTGACATTTTAATCACTGAAAAATGTAATCTACAGGTTAATAGGAGTGCAATGTATGAGCAAATCTGGAGTGTTCCCAGCAGTAAGATCACCTGCTGAATATGATAGGAGTAATTATTCCACTGTGAGAAACAGAGCATTAATTTAAAACATTTTTTCTTTTGCCACCTTGGTGTAAAGAAACAAAAGACTCAATTATTTAGACCCTTGCTGTTCAGCAAGCACTATCTGAATATAGGAAGAAAAAGAGAAAGGATCTGTTTTGTTAGGTTTTAATACAGTGGTTGCCTCTGTGTTATTATTGATTACAATTATTATTTATATTTCATTGCTAAGCCTGCAGCAGATTTAGCCAGCCATTAACTATCATCTCTCTCAAATAACATGCCTTTTCTTTATCAGACCATATATAGACATGAAGAATTATGCAACTTTTAAACATAACTTATTTTAAGCTTCTAAGTTGGAGATCTGTTTTTCAGGTGCAATACCACAATGATGACAAATTTTAAATGCCCCACATTGCAATACATTACTTCTTTTATGCTACTAGTATCAACTCTTTGCTTATGTTTATAGAAAAATCCACTTACTGTTTTAGGTGTGATAGGCCAATGCTGTAGTGTGAAAGGTCTACAGGCTTATTTGTTTAAAAAAAGGTAAAACTTTATATATATTCCCATGGAAACAATTATAGTGGTCTTAATATTTTTGTTTCATTGAAGTTATGCCAGGGTGAGTTTGGTCCAATGTTCTGACTATAGAAATACTATACCTATGTGGTTATTAGCATATGAAAGTATCACACTGTGTTGCATGAGCCTAATGGTAGTTTCAGCATTCTTTTTATGATCTGGTTTGAAATCAGATGTTCTCAAGTAGAGTAAAGTAAAAAGTCAAATCCAATGTTACTCCATTTTGACCTAAGTGACTATTCAAAGTTCAGGGCCCTGCTCCAGTTAGGACTAGAAATTGATACTGGACTCCAGTATTTTCTGTGATGCAATCTTATTTATTTCCCACGTTCTGCTTCTTGAAATGCAGAAGGAAACAAAGGCAAAAGGCAAGTTTAGCTTGTACTGCATTTTAACATATACCCATACACAGTTTTGTAACAGTTATTGCAGGAAGTCATAAATTTTACTCACTGTTTCATTTTCTATGAAATGTTTTTGGCTGATCCATTTTTTTGGATATTATCGCTAAGCTTCTGACAATCTGTAATGCTTCTTTTTTTGTCCATCATAAAGCTTGTTTTCAGTATATAGCATAAAGCCCATGATCAGTCAGTCACCACTACCCAAAATACCTATGCAGACCCTCTGGTTTTGCAACTGGCAAGCATTCCCTGTTTGAAAACAATCAAAGAATAGAACTCATGTAGCCAACTATTCAGTGCTATTGGGCTTTGTATTTTTTTACATGGTTATTTAATTTAACTACATTTTTCATAAACAGATCTTTTTATATCATAATTATGGGAGGGGAATTTTATTATTTTTTTTTTTTTTACCAAAATTCTGCTTGCTCTTTTTTGAAGATCTTCTAGTATGCCTAGGACTGATCTTCTAATCGAGAACTTCGAATTATCAGTTAAATTGGCTTTGTAATCCTGTCCTAGGATCTCCACTACATTTGTGGCTCCTGTGGCAAAGTGGAGAGTAAGCAAGCCATACAAGGCCTCTACTACCTGCACACATACACTGTTCTGGGGTAAAGATGCACTAGCAGGGCTGTAGAAATCAAGAGAAGGGAGCCCTGGCTGAAAGCAATAATTACGCTATCCCAGACCCTGGCTCAAAGGAACAGAGGGGAACAGCTTGTCCCCTGACTGGGGAAAATAAATAAGCCTGCTGGGGGGAAATGTGGAGGTTTGATAGCTTGGTATGTGTCTCTATGCCTTAGGGGCTGTTGGTACTGCAGTTTACACTGTTGTACATAAACTAGCACAGGTATTTGCATGGGATGATGTCTGAGAGTCTTGTTATTTAGAGCTGAGGGAACCCCTTGAGAGGACCTACAGGGCTAGAGTCTTAGAGCAACTGCCTAAAGGATTCATATCAAGTCTGATTCTTTAAAAAAAAAAAGTGCAACTGTGATAATGGAAAGGGAATCTAATCTATCTGAGCCAAATCCCACTACAACACTTCTTGGATTAGTATTAAATGCATTACAAGCTCAAAAATATCACAGTTAGAGATGGCCCCAGGCTGTGAAGTCTGGATCCAGATTCAGTCTGAGTTTCAAATCAAAGAATAGTCAGAGTTAGTGATCTGTTTCAGCTCATTATGGAGCTAGGCCTATGCCACACAGTTTGAAAAAAAGATTCATATCTGTAATTCCATCAAGTTTGGAAGTGAGTGGAGCTGGGGTTCTAGTTCTGGGCAGTCCTTATTAATTATGTAACATGAAAACTTATTAGGATACAACTTGCCAATGACACTACTTTTAAATATTGTTAAAATGAATTTAGAGAAGAAAATTCTTCAGTTATGAATGAACATGCTAGTGTTTGTTTCTGTTGTGTTGACATCAAAGGAGGGGTAGACTGTGGTCTAAGATCTTATGAACAACCTGACCTTTTCAATGTCCCTCTGTACTGTGCTCAGCCTTATTGTTCACCGCTTTCAAAGGCCGGCCTACCACACCATAGATTTCAATGCAAGACAGGAAACCAGTTGTTTTCTCCCTTACTGAGAGGGTATCTTCTCATCTGGCCTGAAGACTGTTAGTAAAACTGTAGCCACTTTTTCCACTTCCTTTCTCACTCAATAAGGCTATGACATATAGCTGGTTAGTTGGTTTTAATTGTATTTACATGAATCTATAACAAATTATACTTAATTTGGCAGAGCTGTAAACAAGAGGAGTGGGGTGGGGGGAGGCAGGGAAATTAATCTGATTTATGCTAATAGGATTTCTAAAGTTTCACTCACTATAGTATCTGAGCACCCTCCCTCTGCTGCTGCAAAAACATGCTCATTTTTTCTGTTTCTAGAACTAATGAAAAGTGCACAGTAGTTGTGTGGGGGATTTTCATGAACTAAAGCCCTGCAATGAACTAGCAGTGGATGGGTTTTGACAACACACCCAGGGTCTAATTAATCACCCTATTTGTGGTTGGGAAGGAAATTTCCCCCAGGTCAGATTAGCAGAGATATTACAAGCTTTTCACCACCTCTGCAGAATGGGGGTCAGGTCATGCTTGTTTTAAATGGAGAGTAAAAGATGGACTCTCTGTAACTTAAACTCTTTAAATGATGACTTCAGAACATCAGTAACTCAGCCAGGGATTAGAGGTCTACTACAGGAGTGGGTGGGTGAGGTTTGGTAGCCTGAGAAGTGCAGAAGGTATTACTAGATTGGGGTCAGCAAACTTTGCCAACCCCTCCATGGTGAAAACCTGGTACTACAGGCCAATTCAGAATTCTGTGGTGCCCCAGCACATGGCAACTTCCCTCCCCAACCCTGGTGAGAGGGGTTCTGCTTTTGGCCATGCATCTAGTTACCACCCCTCCTCTCCTACTGAGAGCAGCACTGCTTTTGGCAGGGGTAGGCAGTAAGCAGATCTGCCTCCAAGGTACAGTATCCTTCCTACTTCTGAAAGCAGAGCTGATCTCAGCAGTGACTTTGTGGCACAGTATTATGCACCACATGCCACACCCTTTCCTCTAGGCCCATCTTTAAAGCTATTGTTTGTAAACAACCAAAATCCCACTGAACAACTCTGCTCTGCCACAAAGCCAAGGAATTAATTATTGACACATCTTATCTGCCAACAAAGTTAATTAGAGCCCGAAGCCAGAATACAGTGGAATCAGTCATCTCTCTTCAATTGGTATATGGTGGATTTTAAAGAAAACATTTATCTACTGTTAGTTTATTTCTCATCCTGGTTAGTGAGGACATTCTGCACATGTTGATGAAGTAAAATAGAGCTGAAGGTCATTGCTCTGGAGTTCACTTTTATAGGAGATTGTAACAAGGCTTAATACATTTCTTAAAACTTTAAAAACTGCTCCCTCCTCTCACTGTTATTAGCCAAGGGCACAGATGGGTACATAACTTCTTTTCCATTGTATGGTATTCATTGACACTTGTCCTGCCTACCTAAAGCATCACATAAATAGTTAAAATCTGATATTATCATGGTTAGTTATGAAAGACAGCCCTTGGATTTCAACTTTCACTTGCCCCACACACAAGTTCCAAAGGGGTAGCCGTGTTAATCTAGTCCAGCAAAACAAACAAGGAGTCCTGTGGCAGTTTTAAAGACTAACAAATTTATTATCACTTGACTTTCATGGGAGAGAATTCCACTTCGTCAGACGCTTGAAGATGGGAAACTTATGGAACTGGCAGGAGTTGGGGCAGTTAGCAGACTTTCTAGTTAAGTAGAAAAAAAGCTAGTCATAACTTGATCATATTTTTCCATTTTTTCCCCTCTGTGTATGTTGATTAGAGTCATCATTAGTGATGGGAAACTTGTTTTTCTAGATTTAGGACCCAGATGAAAACCATAGGTTTAGGCTTAGAAGAAGCTTGTAACACCACACAATCCCACTTCTTTTGCTTAGGCTTTTTCCTCCCCTCTTCCACAAACCAGTCCAGAGTCCTTGTATTTTTTACCACCCAGACACCTTTATTTACAGTGCTTCTTATAAACTATCTTCCCAACAACACTCAAACCAACCTAGTTCCAGCCTACCTTCTCCAGGCTTGCTTGGGGCCCTAGGAGGCACAGGATTGTTCCCCTTCTGTTAAGCCAGGGGTCTGCAGCCTGGGGCTCCAGAGCCACATGTAGCTCTTTGGCTGCCCCCTTGGGGCTCTGGGTTGCAGGCACCCTCCTGCCACCAAAGGACCCTGTGGGTGGCCTGCACCAGGCTTTGGGCACTCCCTGCCACCGGGGGACCCTGTGAGGGGCCTGCTCCTGGTTCTGGGCTCCCTCCAGAGCCAGCCCAATGGGTTGTGGTGCCCCATGTTGTCTCTCTTTTGCACAACCCACCATAGTGGGGGTGGTACAGTACCCAACCTCTGCTCTGGGCTGGCTCGGCCCACCCCCAGGGCAGGACCAGCTAGCCTAGCGGCAGAGCGGGCCAGCCCTGAGGCTGGGCGCTGCTCTCTCACCCCTCCCCTGTTCCTTGTCCTGGGAGCAAGGAGGGCTGGTCAGGGGGTTGGGCTCTGCTCTCCCACCCCATCTCTGGGCTGGCCCCCCCACCACCATGGAAGGAAGAGCCAGCCCAGGGGAGAAGTGAGAGAGTGGAGCCCAGCTGACAGAGAGCAGGAGCAATGCACATCAAAGCTTGGGGTGCCAGTGTTGTGTGAGCACCCCTAAGTTTCAAGTGCCCTAAGCCACTGCCTCACTGGTTTATGCGTAGAGCTGGCCCTGGCTTCCTCACATTAGGGATGCTGCGGCAGGTGTCCTGGTGCAGTTCCCCTCTTTGCTCCCCACTAACTAGGAGGCTACACCCATTGTGGATAAATTTTAAACCATGGCTCTTCTTATCTTTTGGGTTGCTAACGCCTTAGGCAAAATATCCAAAAACTACCTTTACTGAGTAATGCCTTCTTCTCCTCAGCCCCCTGGAGCAGGTTGTATGCTTCTCTGGGGAGCCACATACACGTTGCCCAGTCCCTCAGGGCTTTGCTTCAGGCAGTTTCCTGTAGCCAGCTGCCACCCATTAGCCTTTTAATCAGGCTGCCTTGCTGCAGCCCAGGCCCTTGGTAAGGGATTGCCACAGAAGAGCAGAGGGGGATTTACCACCCTTCACTTTTTCACAGAGCTATAAAAGCTTTGTTGATTCTGGGCTGTTTAACTTCTATCTTCCCTGTAATGCTGGGAGTCAGGCAAGAATTATTTTTAACTAATGTCTTCTCTGATTTGTATTAAAAAGAGCCTTCTGATTTAGGCCTTTGGCACAAATGACATTGCACCTATTTAACTAAAGATTTGTTTTTATATGGACTACATTCTTGGTGGACCCTCTTAAACTGACTGACTTGTAGCAGTTTAGCCTATATGGGTATAGGTACAGATCCAAACTAAACTGCTAACACTAGTTTTAAACCACTGCAATTGTGTCCAGCACAAGGGTTGGCAGTAGTTTAAATAAAATCAGTTTTCAAACTTTTTAGCTAAACCAATTCAACTTGTGTGTAGACATGGCCTTAGTCCTCATCCCTGTTAACTCTGACACAGGGCCAGGTCAAGGGGCTGTGGGTCCCCGAGCTGGCTTTTGGAAGCTGGCCTCTGCTCCGGCCAGCTCGCCTCACCACCAGGGCGGAGAACAGCCAGCCCAAGGGCAGAGGGGGCCAGCCCAGAAGCAGGGTCCCCTCCCTCACCCCTCCCCTGGGCTGGCTGTTCCTCCCTAGGGTGAGGAGGACTGGCCCGGAGGCGAGGCAAGAAAGCGGAGCCCACCCCATGGGCTGGCCTGCTCCATCCCCCAGGGGCAGAGTGGCTGGAGAGGCAAGAGCTCAGGTCCATCTTCTGAGCCGGCCTGCCCTGCCCCCTGTGTTGTGCCACAGCCACCCCTAAGGCAGTGGCACCCCACGCCGCTTCCCTATTTGCTTATTGGTTGAGCCGGCTCTGCTCTGATAGCACCTTATCCCTGTTTGAGTCCTATGCAGGGCTGGTCCTTCCATAGAAGCAACCCAGATGGTCGCCAAGGGCACCAACCATTGGGAGCACCAAGGGCTGGGGAGGGACCAGCAAGCCTGTCCCACCCTGCTGCTGGAAGAAGGCAGGAAGCTGTGTTTCATCTGGATCCACTCCAGAAAAGGTAAGTGGGGAGTGATGGGGTTGGTCTAGGGCAGTGGTTCCCAAGGGTCCAAAGATACTGAGCTGGGATGATTTAAAATTTCCCACCCTGCACAGCCCAGGCATGTGGGCTGCGTTAGGGTGGGAAAAGCCTGCTGCAGAAGCAGGCACGTGTGGGCAGAGGGAAAGGGGGGGTGAGATTAATAGGGTTCAGGGGAGGTAAGGGGCATTGGGGCCTGGGCTGGTAGGGCTGCTAGTGGGGGGGGAAGAGGGCTTGTGGGGGCTGTCCACAAGACACCTGAGGACCCTGGTGGTGGCACCTGGACCCTGGCGGTGGCACCGCTCCCCAGGCCAGAGCCGGACCCCAGTGGCACCACTGCTCCTGGCTGGAGCCAGAGCCTGGCAGCGGAGAAGGCTAGAAGGAGTGTGGGGGGACAGGGTTTGACTAGCTTGGGGCTGGGTTGAGAAGCACCAAAATAACAATCCACTTAGGGGCCCCAAAAACCTTGGGCCTGCCCTGGTCCTATGATCAGCCATAAAAGCAAAACCTTTGAATATAGGGTGATTATATAGCAGGGGTGGTCAAACTTATGGAACTCAAGAGCCACACAAGTTGATTATTAAACCTGCAAGAGCCGCACTGAGGCATATAGCCATATACTTTTACCTGCTAAATTGATTTGCTGACGTTTTTCCGTGAGCCACATATTTTCATTCAAGAGCCACATGCAGCTCCCGAGCTGCAGTTTGGCCACACCTGTTATATAGTATTGACAACTGTCAAGGCCCCCAAACAGCATAGAAGAAGGGAAATCTGCTTCACAACTTTCTTCCACAAGTGCTTTTGGAGAAAGGTCCCCTGGGCTCAAGTATCTTTGGGTGCAGGGAAAAAGAAACTCCTTATCCAACTCTCATGGAGATAGGGTAAAATAGTTTTAAAGATTAAGCAAGCATTAAAGTGTGGCCCAAGGACAAGGAGTAGTACTGCAGATTTCATTACTTGTGGCCAGTGCACTACCTCTCAGCAAAGTGTCAGTAGTAAGGGTTAATCTGGTCACTATTGGGGGCCTGGATCAAACTGATATTTTAGGATCGGGGTGCTGTTCTCCAGGCTGATAATATGACCACTGTGGTGATGTCCCCTCCCCCTTTTTGGTTGTGCTCAGTCAAATGAATACCAGATCAAGGCTTCAAAGAGAAGCCGTGGAGCTTGAATTTATTTGCAAATTTGACTGTATTGCTTCAGGGTGTAATAGGGACTTTGGAATTTTTTTTCTCATTATAACGGGTGATCTAACCTCATCTTCCTCTATATGGTGTTCCCCATTGTTTGAATCTTAACAACTGCTTTGATTTGCTGTTACAGTGTGACCTGATCCTTTGACTTACACTTCCCTGCATTTATTTCTGCCCATTCTATAAGTTCCCTCATCTTCAAAGCATCTGACGAACTGGGATTTTCTCTCTCAGAAGCTCATGCAATAAATATATTTGTTAGTCTTTAAGTGCCACAGGACTCCTTGCTTGTTTTACATCATAGTAAAGCTACTTTCAATTTTACCAGTTGTGTATCTCATAAATTACTGCCCAGCCATATGCTGAGCCTCATGTAAAACTTTCCTACAACCAATAGGCATTTCCAGAGATGCTACATCCCAAGTACTGGATAGACATTTCAGCCTGGGAACAGAAGATCTAAGAGCAATTTAATTCCTAGGGCTGCCAATTAATCACAGTTAATGCAGGCAATTAACTTAAAACAAATTAGTGCATTTTTTACAAATAAGAGTTAATTACACACTGCTGGAAATGGGAGTTGGCTTGTACCTCCTCCTGTCTCTGTTCCCCCCTTCTGCCCAATGGAGACACCCTTGGCTAAGCTGCTCCAGACTGGGTGTCTCTGTCTCCCATCTGCTAGGAAAAGCTGGGTGGAATGTAGGGGGCCTGATGTCAGGGTACCCCTCTTCTCACCACCCGGGCACTAGGTCACTGATGAGCTGGATTGGAAACCAGCTGAAGAGGCTGCTAGCTGAAAAAGCATGTGGCTTCTGAGTGCTCTGCTTAAAGAGACAGCACCTCCCCCCCAAACAAACATTATCCAAGACACACACACTTCCTCACACCAAACCAAAATCTGAAATGGTACCTCCTTTTTAAAAAGCAAATCTATGTAATGAAGAATAATATAAAGTGAACCCTATACACTGTATACCTGGTGGTGTTATTGAAGTGAATATAACTGAAAATGTAGAAAACCCACAAAAATTTTAATAAAGTTTATTATTGTTGAAGTGTGATTACAGTTTTGATTAATCTTGGCTATTTCTTTTAACCTCATGATTAATCACAATTAATTTTTTCAGTCATTTGACAGCCATAATAATTTAATTTTCCCTCTTTCCCATTGTAATGGATTCTGTGTGTATGTGACTGAATGAGAGAGAGACTGACCAAGGAGAGAACAAGAGACCTACTGTTTCTGGCAACTAAGGGAAATGTATTTTAACTCAACTAATAGAGAACTGTGGTTTTGGAGCTCCTAAAATGTCAGATTTCTATTTCTAGCTCCCCAAATATGTGTGACAAGTTCCAGAGGGGTAGCCATGTTAGTCTATTTCAGCAAAGCAAATAGGGAGTTCTGGGGCACTTTTAAAGGCTAACGAATTTACTGTACTTATATCATGAGCTTTTGTGGGCACAATCCCACTTTGTCAGATGAATGAGATTGAAAAGGTAGCACGTTAACTGTAAATATATAAATGCAGAGAGCTAAGGTGCTACCTTTCCAATCTCATTCATCTGACAAAGTGGGATTGCGCCCATGAAAGCTCATGAGATAAATTAATTTGTTAGTCTTTAAAAGTGCCACAGAAGTCCAAATATATGTGATTTACAATACACAGAGTTGTTCAAATGTTCCTACACTGTTGCCAGGTGACTCTCTCTCTCTCTACACATACAACTACAAATAGAAAATACTTGGAAACCATTCCCTGTTCATTAAAAAAAAAATACAGAATAACATTTAAAATGTCAGCTGTTCCTGAGCAGCTTGCAAAAGACAGTCTGTTTGTGGGCACCTCCAAAGACCATCAATCTCACATTTAATGATAAAGTCTACTTACCTGTGCCAGCTGTTGAGAAAATAAACCTGGCCCAGGTCCGCAGAATGGACCTTCATAGTGACAAAAAAATTGCTAAACATACTGGTTTTTCAGCCACTTCTCTGCAATTGGCCTAAAACAACAGCCACTGTTGCATTTGACTGTTGTTAATGCTTGCATCTGATTCAACTTCTAGGAAGTCAGTTTTTGTATATTTTTAGACAATTTTCCAGTGCTTATTTTTGAGGTTGTCAGGGAGAAAACTGATATAAACATCATAGAATCATAGGGTTGGAAGGGACCCTACGAGGTCATCTAGTCCAACCCCCTGCCAAAAAAAGCAGGACCACTCCCATTAGATCATCCCAGTCAGTGTTTTGTCCAGCTGGGACTTGAACACCTCCAGAGATGGAAATTCCACCACCTCCCTAGGCAACTTATTCCAATGCTTCACCACTCGCCTAGTAAGGAAGTTTTTCCTAATATCCAGCCTTCAGCACTCCACATCTTATCCTCCCAAAAGATATACTTATAATTAGCTTTTATTATGTATAATATTTAAACTGTGTATTAATATTTAATATACATAGGGAAATACATTACTTAGAAAACCTCTACGTAATTTTTTTAATGCATTAACTGTCACATTCTATGGAGACCTCATGCCCTCCTGCATACAGCAAGATTAGGAAATCAGTTCTCATGCTTCAGTGCACCTGGTGATCACCTTGAAAGTCAGGAAGGATTTATCCTATGTACATTATTGCCAAATCTGGGAGATCATCAGTATGGGTTTTTGCTTCCACTTTCCTCTAAACCAGGGGTGCCCAAGCTTATGGAACTCAACAACCACACAGGTTGATTATTAAACCTTTGAGAGCTGCACTGAGGCATACAGCCATATTCTTTTACCTGCTCCAAAATTACAATGTTTAAAATTCATTGCACACTTTAATTTTATTGTGAAAAGAGGGCAAATATTGATCCTACTAATGTCAGATTCTAGTAATTACTTAAGGTTACCATGAAAACTATACAATAAAAACTTAGTTGTCGCTCTATGTAGAAGACCGCAGGCTAGTGGCAAGTTTTTTAAAATTCTGACCATGCCACGCTTCTCCCCGCTGTCCCCGACCATGCTTCTTCCTGCCATCCCCAACCATGCCACCGTTTCTCTCCGCCATCCTGCCTCCTGTCCCGAACCACCACCATTCTCAGGGTGGAAGATTTAAAATTCCTAGGCTGGGGCTGCTTTCCTAAATTGATTTGCTGATATTCCTCTGTGAGCCACACTTTTTCATTCAAGAGCCACATACGGCTCTCGAGCTGCAGTTTGGCCATGCCTTCCCTAAAGCATCATGTACTGTCCATTACCTGAAGAACACTTTTAGTGGTTCAATGGTATTCAGTTTTACAAATGCTTATAATATGATGGTGCATCATTATGTCTAGTCCTGAACACTGGAAATGGAAACTGGGGTGAAGGGAAGTCAAAACATGACAATAAACCCCAGGCAAAATAGCAAAGCAGGAAGACAGCAGGGTTTTAAAACATTTACTGCAACAACAACAAAAGATTCTTAGAATTTTGCCTGAAAGTCAACAATTAAAAGTATTTTCCTCCATTATTTTCCTCCAACTGTTCTTCTGTGAACATACCAGGTTCACTGTCACAATGCTGCCAGGGACAGCAACAGACTTTACTGCACTTCAGTTACACATTGGAAAATCAAGAAGCAAATCATGCTATTGCACTCAGTCACCTTGTCAGTTTTATCTATATCTCATTATTGACATGAGCTTTCAGCTGTGAAGTCTTGAAGTGGATGGAGGGTCCTTGCTGTCTTACTTGTGTATTATAGATTTCCCACCTGCTGCAGTTAGCCCCAGGAGTTACTAATCTGCTGCATTTGATGCAAAGGCAACAGACCATTTGTTGTTATCTTTATCTTCATCTTGCTTCATTGCAAAATAATCAAGTGACTCATAAAGTGTGGAAACAGCCTTGAAAAAAAATCAAAGAAAAATAGTAGGAGTTAAGTTTGGTTTAAGTTGAATAATTAATTCACCTAGACTAGGACTCAAGGAGCAGAAAAGGAACATGATTAGACTCATCTGGAAAGTCATAGTTCTACATTTAGAGATTAGCACGAGTCACAATATTTTAATTCAGATGCAAAGTCCTCCCCAGAGGCGTTGCTGGCACTGGGCACCTGGGGCACATGCCCCGAATCCCAGCGCCGGTGCCCCAGATCTCTGGCCCAATCAGGCCAGAGATCCGGGGCCCAGCCACCAGCAGCTTCGGCGGCCCCGTCCCCGGCCGGGGATCTGGGGCCCGGCTGCCCATGGCCACTTCTGGCCCCTTCCCCGACTGGGGATCCGGGGCCCGGCCGCCCGCAGCAGCAGTGGCCCCATCCCTGGACGGAGATCTGGGGCCCGGATGCCCGCGGTGGGGAATCCGGGGCCCAGTCGCCTGCGCCGGTGGCAGCCCCTTCACCAGTCAGGGATGCGGGACCCTGCCGCCAGTGGCCGCTTCTGGCCTCATCCCCAGCCGAGGATGCAGGGCCTGCCCTCCCGCGGCTGCTTCCGGCCCTGTCTTCAGTTGGGGGTGTGGCGGCCACTCCAGCCCCGTCCCCAGCCAGGGATGTGGGGCCTAGCCACCCGCGGTGGTGCGGTGGCTTTTGGCCCTGTCCCCGGCCAGGGGGTGGGGCCTTCTGGCTGGGGCGGGGCCTGTGGGCCAAGGGTGGGACCTGGGCCCATGCCCCGGGTCCCTCCCCGAGCCAGCGACGCCCCTGGTCTTCCCTATTTTTGGATCCAGGAATTTCATTATCCCATTATAGGGAGAAGCCAGATGCCAAGTTCTCATTTGGATCTGAATCCCACAACATTTGCAGTGATTGATCCTGAATTTTAGTTCAAGTCCATTTCTATTTAAATGGCAGCAGAACTGAGATGGGGTTTTCTACCACCATGATCTCTCAAGTCCCATAATGTGTTCACTATACATGGGTTTATGGTCAAGAACATAGTGCTGTTTCCTTTTTCTTGCTGTTTTCAGTATGATCTAATGTACAATTGCTTTTGGTTTTTAGGTGCAATTCAGAGCTGTACAATGTGACCCAAATTTCAGTTTGTGGATATTTGTGTGTAAAATCTTGGAGGTCCTCAGATGAAATCTGCAGCAAAAGACTGGGGGAACTAAACATCTCCCACCAAATCCCACAAACATATATATGCAGACAGCAAAGATTCCATTATACTTGGGTGTGTCTCACAGAACCATCTCGCTAACTCTCCCAACATTTCCAGCCTTGTGCTGTGCACAGTCATGTGATAGCAGAAGTCAGGAATTGGATGGTTTTTAATATGTCCATACAATACTGCTTTGAGGAAGGTATCATCATCCCCATTTTTTATGGAGGAGAAACCAAGGCCCAGAGAGCTGTAGTGACTTGCAGCAGGAAGTTTGTGACAAAGCTAAAATCATAACCGAGTGGTTGTTGAACTTTTTTCTCTGGATCCAGTTGAAAAAAATCATTTATGTCAGTGACCCAACAAATACATCTTTGAACAATGTGTTCCAGCTTTCAGTGGCAGCAGCAGGGGTGCTGTGACCCAGTACCTGAGGATCTGTGACCCAGTTCTGGGTCCCATTCTGTGGTTTAAAAACCACTGATATAACCCAAACCTTGATTCCAGCCCTGTTGTTCAGCCACAAGTTTTTCCTTTCACCTCAACAGGCAGAAAATTACAGCTGCCTGTGATACTTAAACAAGTAGTGACTGTGTTGCTCAGAAATAAATAGCACCCACTTTGTAAGGGGGTGCCATAAATTAGAGATGGCAGATATGTGGATATACATAACAATAAGCTTAGATTGCAGCAGCATGATGCTCACTGTCTCCAGGAAAGCTACCCAAAGGAACCCAGGAAAATATAGAAAAACCTGATCTAAAAATAATCATTAAAGCAAGCAAAAAACTTTCTAAACAATTGTTTCAATCTTTTGTGAGATTTTTCACCTGATCCACCTAACAACAAAGTATCCTGGGAAATGAAAGATCAAAATACATATTAAAATTATCATAATCAGTATTAGAATGTAAAAGGTACAGTATGTAGCACAGGAAACAGTAATATCTGTTCATAGCTTTTAGAATAACAACTTTGAAATACAGTGCCTAGGTGTAAGAGATCTTTACTAACCTAGGACACCTGCAGTCTATGGATATTTGCATGATTTATGAGCTCCAATCACATATAAAATTTAAAATAATACTGTGAAATTACCCTATGTGTTTTCATTTTTAAAAGAAAAGAGAAAACTTTTTTACATGAAGTAATAAACAAATGCAAGACCATGACAAGAGATGACTGTGGCTAATAGCTGTTTAGTTATAAAACAACAGATCTTTCATAACTATATTCACACATCTTCTGTATGACTTGTTGTCCATGAGTCCATTGAAGTTAATGGATAATTGTGAACTCATTGCTTTGCACACTAGCTTTGATGCATTCATTCTTATTAACACCATTTCTCTCATGTCCTCATCAAATATTAACAAATATCAGAATTATCCATTTCTAGCCAGTAATCTGAATATTTTATTATTGTGTCCAATGGACTATCTCAGACTCTGTTTTTGCCATATTAAGAAGTCTGTTTTTTCAATGTTAAAAGAAATTAATAGATTGTTTAAAAAATTTAAAATATATTTTGGCTGAGGTAATATCTTTTATTGGACCACACTTCTGTTGCGTGAAAGTCAATAACTTCTGCTGGTGAAAAAGACACCAACAATAGAAGTTAGTCCAGTAAAAGATATTATCTTACCTACCTTGTCTCACTAATATCCTGGGATCAACATGGCTAAAACAACACTGCAAAATTATTTTAATATTTCCTGTAGTATTACAAAATAAACTTTTTAACCCTAGAGTGAATCAATGTATTCTGGTGCAGAATCTCTCAATTATATGTATCTCCAAAAAATTATTCTTATCCTGTCCATTTGTCCCTCCCTCTGCAATTTTCAGTAGTGGTGGTAACAATATGAGATTGAGCATGGATGAGAAGCCAGGAACATCTCTTTTTTCACATCTGCTCTGTTAGTGACTGTGGCCTTTGGCACTTTGCCTAAGCAGTCTGGCCTACATTTAGTGTAAGCTTGTGCTACTTGCTCTGCTTTCAATGGAAGTTGTGTCTGCTAAGATGGAATTTGGTCCTCTGTGTCTCAGCATCCTGATCTGTTAACCTAGGCAATGTGATACTTGATTATTTAAGGTTTATACCGGGGGTTGGCAATGTTTGCTGGGGGCAGGGCCAGAAATGGCAGGAGTCATGTGGCAGGGCCAGCTGGAAGAGCAGTTGTGGCACTGCAGGGCCAGGAGCCCTGCATGCCGCTGTGCATAAGCCCATATGCCAAGTTTGGTATGTATGCTGGGGCTTGCTGACCCCTAGTTTGTATAGTAATTTGATGGTTGCAAGTGTATATTTAAGTGCTAGCCCTCCCCACACTGTCATCCTGCTATAGTTAGTGCGCTTAGGGTTAGTTAGGTGAACAACTTCTGAATAATTGGAAAGAAATAGGTCTGATGCCATGGATACTTTTATGGCTGACTCTGGGCCAGATCTAGGCCCTGACAAGCAGTACAAAGATGCATAAAGGCAGCTTAATCAGCTTCACAGGGTCTCACAATAAGAGAATTTGTACGTTGGTGTAAACTGGTTCTATGGCACTCCCAAAGTGCCTTAGGCATAGCCAAGTACCATTGAACTTCTTCTTGCCAAGTTCTGAAGGGGCAGCCATGTTAGTCTAGTCCAGCAAAAGAAGCAAGGAGTCCTGTGGCACTTAAAAGACTAACAAATTTATTTACTGCATGAGCTTTTGTGGGAGAAGATCCCACTTCATCAGATGGCTAGCACCTCTGCTTAACATGCAAAAGGTCCTAGGTTCAATTCCCAGGGGGTTGGACTTGATGATCTCATGAGGTCCCTTCCAGCCCTATGATTTGATTGATTGATTGATGCCTTGAAGTTGGGAGAATTTACAGAATAGGAGCAAAATAAATGCAGGGGAGTGTACAATATGGGATCAGGTCATATTGAAACAGCAAACCAAAGCAGTTAAGACTTCAAAGAGAAACAGCTGAACAAGAACTGATACACAGATTCAATTGTGTGAAAGCAGGATTAAATCATGACTGTGGATTCTTTTCCCATCACAACAGGTGATTTGACCTCACCTTCCTCTATGTGCTGTTTGCCAGTATTTGTATCTTAACAACTGCTTTGATTTGCTGTTACAGTGTGACCTGATTGCATGTGTTACACTCCCCTGCATTTATTTCCTCCCTTTCTGTAAGTTCCTCCATCTTCAAAGCATCTGATGAAGTGGGATTTTCTCCCACAAAAGCTCATGTGATAAATAAATTGATTAGTCTTGAAGGACTCCTTGCTTCTTTCATTGCACTTCAGTGATCTTTGGTTGCTGGAGTGGTGCCTGGAGCTGAATCAGGACCAAAGCGAGAAGCAGAAAGACAGCGTAAAGCCAACTTTCTCAGTCCCTGGATATACTGAGCGTGGGTCCTGCAAAGGTGAGGAGCTAAACTTCTCAGTGTAATAGTGGGATATCCTTACTGACTTCCTTTGCTTACTTGACGTGTGTGCGTGAACACACATACACATGCATTCTGTGCTCTCCCCACAATGTCAAGTGTACTGAAGTTGCTAACCATGACTGCAGATGCAATGGGGGACAATGCTATGGCAAGCTCTACCATGCCAGGGGAAAGAGTATTATACAGTTCTGCTCTCAAAGTGTGTAAATTTACTCTCACTTGGCCCTGTTGCTATTCCCACATGATATTTTCCTTTGCAACCTACTCAATCCCTTAGATCTCTGGGGTCATCTATTCAGTGGTTCCCAACCTTTTCAGTAACACGGCACACTTCAGCAAGATGAACAATTCCATGGCGCACACCTTTTTTTTTCAGCTTAATTTATTACTCATAAACATTACACTTACTATTGTTACGGTCTTAATAGAATGTTCATGTTTTAGAATCAAAACATCAATTCCTAGCTTTTAATCTGATTATTAATTTTCACAAATTTTATAGGATGCAATTTTGGTTGGAGAGAATATTGTTTAAGATGAAACAATGTTTGTTTTATATTGATTTTCATTACCTTTGTACAAAATTTTCTGGCACACTTGGACAGTTCTCACACTGGTTGAAAACCACTGATCTATTCAGTGCATTTGACTTGTCTGGACTAGCTTAATCCAATCAGTGTAATTAGTCTTCACTTTCTTGCTGCTTCATTTTCCCTTCTTTTCTTGTAGTTGTAGTATATCATTAAACACATCTATAGAAGCCAGGCCTTCCTAACATGTAGATTTTGTCTGTCTTACTCCTATTGACAAGGTATTTCATTTTATTTCACAGTTTTATCTTGTGTAGTAGGATACTTCCTACTTCCTGTTTTGTTAAATTCTGCCTGCTCAATTGAACCTCCATGAGTACCTCACTTTGGAGCCCACCTGTCAGAGGCCAAGATCCAATGTAAATCACTTACCCATTCTGATGAGTTAGATGTCAATGAATTTCTTGCATCTGCTTGATTTATCTCATTTCCTTCACCCAGTTCTGTAACCTGAAGGGTCTGTTGCTCATAGCACCTTCTTTCTGGCACTGAAGATGAGTTAAACACAGATATGTGACATAAATACAAAGTAGAACCATTATTTTGTTTATTACACATTTCAAGAGTCACATCAGTGTTTCACGAGAGTAGATTGATGGGGACTGATCATTCATTAATCTACATGGCATGCAAAGCAGTGTGTAAAACTATTGAGTACTAGGGAAGGGTGCCAAGGCACAAACCCTTAGGGTCCCTTTTATATCGCATACAGATCAGTTTGCAGGATCTGTGTGTCGCAGCACATTGCAGAGACACGTGGATGAGCTGGGGCCACAGGATGATGGATCTGCTGATATTTTCTCAAGTGGGAGGATGTGCTGGTATGTGGCTCTGAAAGGGACTTCCACTCCTAGCCTTCAAAGCCCATGCTGCAGCCTGAGCCACAATATTTACATGGCTAATCTGAGCACAGTAGTGCAAAACCAGCATTCCCAAGTCTGACCATCTGGGCTGGGAGGGTTGCTGATGTGGGTTGCATGGATGTATCCTAAGTGGCCTCAGAACCTATTCCAGCCAGTGACCTCCACAGAATAATTTCACTGGGGATTTTTTTCTCTCCACCTAGGTATGCAATTGCCTAGGAACAAGCCAATCAAATTAGACCTGGGTAGGCAATAGCTTTGCCCATGTGCACTGTCACCAAAATGACTGAAACTAATTTTGAGTCTTAGAACTAAAGAATCCCTTCTAACAAATGTTACTTGCAAGCTTAATTATTTTTCTTTGTAGCTCCAAATCAGAAAGCACAATATCTTTCCTTACTCATTTTCAGTGGAGCTACTTCAGATGTACATTGGTGTAAACAAAAATCGACTTTGATTCATAGTTTTGCTTTTCCCTGCCACTGAATTCCAGCCATTGCTGAGATGGAATGCAGCAGTTGTTTAAGATGGGAGATCAATAGGACAGAAAAATGTAGTAGGGGAATGTAAGGAGAATATTATATCCCCTTTGAAAGCACCTTATATTATTGTGATAGCTCCTTATTCAGGTAGCAAAATCCTGTGACTCGCAATTAATTCTCCAAGGTTGGAAACACTGCAAATTCCTCCCAAGTAGACACGAGAAGAAGGGGCTCCACATCCTCTCCACTTTCCCAAAGTCAGGGAAGCTGCTTTCCAATCTCTGTCTCCCATTTCATCACTGTCCTCTGTATCCCTATCTGAGACTCTCTAGTAGTAGGAAACGGTGACCATTTTCAACAAGGCAAATTTATAAGCTGGCAGTCTTCCGTAGTATTTTCCTAAGACAGATAAAAGACACACCCCAAAATCGCTGTAGCCATGATAAAATTGCAGCAATTTTGAAGGTGTATGAAGGAGACAAGAGTCACGGAAACACTTCTCTGACCTCTCCTCCACTTACCACGCCTGTGCAGTGAAAAGGCAGGATTTTGCCATACATCAGGACAACTGGGAAGGCTAAGTGTGAAATTTCTATTTCATTATGATGTTGATAATTATATATTCTACTGTAGCCACTAGGCACACCAGTCATGAACAAGGACCCCACTGAGCTAGGCACTGTACAAACACAGAACAAACAGCTGGATGAAATGCATGCCTGAGGTGTGAATGGCACTGAAGTGCCTTCATTTGAGTGGAAAACAACATATTGATGAGAAAAAAACAAAACTATTTACAGATCTATTTAACTGATTAGGGAATGTAGCTTCAGAGTAATGTGTTCAACAGGCAATGCTGATGTTTGGACTCAGTCTGCAAACAATTCATTAAAGATTATTATACATATCACCAAAAACGTTTAAAAGCTAAACTATGGCTCTTTTGTTTTCTCACCATTAAAGAAGGAAGCAGTACTGATTTGCCCCTTGTATTTTAGCATGGCAGAGACCTCCACTAATGGCCTCTCCGCCACTCCACAGATTCCTCTTTCCAGAAGCATGAATAATCCCTGAAGGGAAACACTCATAGTCATGGCATAGGAATGGTCTGTATAGTCACCTGAGGATACGCTTCCTAATGAATGCCTGGAATGTCCCAATTACAGATCATTGCTTGAAGGACCCATGGAGACCAGGACTGGAGCTGCAACAGTTGTACCACATAGTTCCCCTCCTAGTGTTGCTTGTTAGGTGCACACATATCCTGAGATGAGCATTTAAATCTGAGAGACTATATGTAAAAATGCCGAGCTACTTACCAGAGGTTTTTGAGGTCTGCTGTTTTTTGTAACAGAGATATAAAAGGCCTCCTGATATTAGAAAAGGAAAGATGGCTAGAATTGCCATAAAATGATAGCTTTCCATTGACTGAGCTCCTGTAATAAAACATTTTAAATCAAGTTATTGTAAAGCACAACATAAAAGACCATATAGGTTGTGGAATCTCCATCACTGGAAATTTTTAAGACCAGCCTAGACAAACACAGGGATAGTTTAAGATGGTACTTGATCTTGCCATCAGTGCAGGGGACTGGATCTGATGATCTCTCATGGTCCCTTCCAGTTCTATGATTCTGTGATTCTATATGTTAAATGTATGTGTGTCCTATTGCCTCAACGGCCAGGTCCAATCCTAGTAAATATTAATCCTACAAATACTTAAACATGTGTGTGAGTTTGCTCAAGTGAGTAATCCCATTGTTTATATGCATCTGACGAAGGGGGTTGTAACCCACCAAAGCTTATGTTCGAAGAAATCTGTTAGTCTGTAAGGTGCCACAGGACTCTCACTGCTGTTGTTTATATGAGTAGTCCTGTTCATGGCAAAGTTACACACATATTTAAGGGTCTGCAGGTTTGGCATCTTAAATAAAAATGATTAATATCTTGCAATTATACAATGAAACAATAAAACATTGCATATGCATAAAATTGTTATGTTTAAATCACATTATGACCATTGCAATGCTTGCCATAAGCAAACCCACTGTTGATATGTTGCTTGTTTTTATAAATTAATAGTAAACCATAATACATTATAAAAATAATATCAAAGGGGTGAGCACATGACAGAGTAACTGTTCAACTGTATTGATGTAACCATTGTTCTTCCTCCCTCCATCTCACTCCCTGATGTTTGTTGTCTTTATTCACTGCCCTACATCTAAATTTCAGAGTGTAAGCACTTCTGGGCCTCACTATGTTCTTCTCTGTCTTCTATGAAGCAGCAGACCTAATGATGCTACAAATGATGTTAGTAAATGAACTTTTCACAAACGAGGAAGCTAAGGCATAGTGATAACTGAATTGCCCCGGGCAACACAGAGTTAGTGTCAGTATAGGACTAAAAATGAGTTTATACCATAGAATTACACCCAATAAAATATTGTAACTGGAATAATGCCTATTATTCATTGATAAAAACACTGTTCTCATTCATTCACTCGTTCTTTAACATCATAAGCAAATTAGAGGTGACTGCATATTGTAACCAAAACTCCATTTTGAATTGTTTGCTCCATTTTGATTGCCCAGCCTAAGTTTTGCTGAAACTTTGTTTAAATGTGTGAACATAGTTTGGGTGTGTGTATGATGGGATCAGTCTCCAATGCTAGCCTATCCTGATGACAGACTGCCACCACGACCAGTCAGGACTGATAATTTATTCACAACCAACAGCAGAACGTTTGGGGTGAGTAGGTACTAGATATTGGCTATTCACATAATTGTGATTTCTGTTGAACCCCGGGTTTGCGATGTGACTGGGATGGACGAGCGACACCCACCAATGAGACAGACACCAGTTCAATTAAACAAAAAAGCTACTTTTATAGTGACACCTTAAACACCTTCAACCCCTTAACAGTGTAAAACAGGGAGATCTATACAAAAACACTTGTAATCAACTAACAATATGAAGCAAAAATCTATATAGGACACTTATAACCAACTAATAGCATAAAGCAAAATCTAAATGAACACTTATAACTAAATGACAATATAAAGCTAAAAACCTATGCAAAGCACTTATAACCAAGTAACAGTGTGGAGCAAGAGTCTATATAAAGCACCTGTAAAACACCTCCAGCCAAACAACAGGATAAAGTATGAGAGTCTATGCAAAACACTTACAACCTACAGAAGTACTTATAGTTAAATAACAGTATGGATTAATGACCTACAAGAGGGTGGCCATAATAAGTCAAGGACTTTTCTGGCCTTTTACTGCCTCAACATCGGTATAGGCACTGACCAGCCCACCCGACACGTATTTACCAATGGCTGGAAGCCATTCCTCCTTGCTAGCCAAGAAGGGTGGGCGGCAGAATGAAAAAAAAAGTCAGATGAGAGAAAAATAAACCCCCACACTCCCCCCGTGTACACTGGGGAAGTTTGGGGCCAGCAGTTTAGAGCAGAAGCAGAGTAATGAACAATTATACAGTAAGAAGGATGCAAAATACAAATGACTAACAAAACACCTGGCAAATTAACAACATAAAACTATCCTAGACCTTAAACAACTATACCATAAAAAGATTATGCAGGATACAGAGAAAATAATAACAACTATACAAACCATGCAAAACTCAGGTGAAGAAGCTACAATCACAGCCTATATATAAATGGTACCAAGTAGAATGATTAAGAGAAGGTAGGAGGCCTATATCGATTTATAATACCTTCCCAGGACCGCAGTAGAACCCAAAGCGAGGAGGCAGACCAGCTGCAGCATCTCAGCACTTAATCGTTCAGCTGGCAATCCGTGTACACCCCAAAAAAAAAGAGGGTCTCGGGGGCGGGTACTCCCTGTCTCAGTCGGGGGATCAGTCCGACCGGGCCGCGACGTGCCCTTTAGCATCCGAGGGTGGGAGAACAACAAGCTAGCTGAGACAGGGGGTTTTAATAGAATTTTGCCCAGCCAGAGTAAAAATAGCCAATTAGGAGAGGGATCCTGGTCAGGACCAATGATAAAACTGGGACCCCAGACAATGACCCCTCCTTTGTGGTGACGGGGGTGCCGAGAAACTGTTCAGGGGGGATAGGAACTCACCCCCCTTCTTGTTGACACAAAGCTAGGGAGGCAGAAACTCACACAGGAGATTGAGGCCCATCAGGGAAGATGGATCCTTAACACTCTTCCCCTTGAGCTGGATAGCCCGGAGATGAGACCCATCAGGGGAGATAGATACTTAACACTCCTCCCTGTGAGCTCCATAGTCTAGAGGGCTATGTTGGGGGGCGGGGTGGCCATTATGTCTGCCACCTCCGTTGACAATTTCCTCATAATAAACATGGTGTGTTGTCTTGTCCCTCCACCTCCTGAATAAGATTGCTAGTCTTTTCTAATTTCCAGAGGGGTAGCTGTGCTAGTCTGTGTATAGCAAAAGCAACGAGAGGCCTGCGGCACTTTATAGACCAGGCGTGGCCAAACTGCGGCTTGGGAGCCACATGCGGCTCTTGAATGAAAAACTGTGGCTCCTGGAAGAATGTCAGCAAATCAATTTAGGAAAGCAACCCCAGCCTAGGAGTTCAGGAGGGGATTGGGACATGGGGTGAAGCACAGTATGGTCGGGGATGGCAGAAGTGCAGCATGATTGGGATTTTTAAAAACATGCCACTACCCTAAAGTCTTCTACGCTGAGCAGCAGCTAAGCTTTTACTGTATAGGGCTAATTTTTATGGTAACCTTAAGTAATTATTAGAATCTGACATTAGTAGGATCACTATTTGTCCTCTTTCTACAATAAAATTAAAGTGTGCAATGAATTTTAAACTTAGTGATTTTGGAGGAGGTAAACGTATATGCCTATATGCTTCAGTGCGGCTCTCAAAGGTTTAATAATCAACTTGTGTGGCTCTTGAGTTCCATATGTCTGGCCACCCCTGTTATAGACTAACAGATTTCTTCAAGCATAAGTTTTCGTGGGCTTCAGCCCACTTCTGCATGACTGAGGTGTGAATGACAAAGTGGGCTGAAGCCCACGAAAGCTTATGCTTGAAGAAATCTGTTAGTCTATAAGGTGCCGCAGGACTCTCGCTGCTTTTGCTAGTCTTTTCTAAGTATAACATCAGATCCAGAATAAAGTTATGAATGCTGTTCATGTTCTGTCTTTTGCTGAGATCACTGGGCATGTACCATTTGGGGGAGTGAGGGGAGGGGAGGGATAAGTAACATGTTTCTGACCAAAAAAATCTTCAGGGAGACAAATGAAATGGCATCTCTATAGAACAGTTAATGTCTGTTACTTGCTTACGTTTCTGTCCAACAATCAGAGTTGTTCCATTTCCTCGCCCTTGTTTCTTAAAAGGTATTTCGGTGGTTATCTCACAGAAGTAAATTCCAGTATCATTTTCTTTCACAGCTTCTATCCTTAGCACTGTTTTATCTGTGACATTGTTTGTGTAGTAAAGTTTTGATGATAGTTCTTTGCAGGTGTCCTCTTTACTGGTGAGATTTTTTATTTTCCAGATTACTCTAAGCCTTTCAACTACGTCCTTATTGTTCCAGGAGCAGACAATTTCAGCCAGCATTCCAGTGGATACCCTAATTTCCGATGGTTCCTGACTGACTGTTAATTCATTGGTGTCATTTGCTATTGGAAAAAAACAAATAGCTTTAAATTCAGAGCAGAAATAAGATGCAGTGTAATAATTATATTGATGTTTTATGGCATCATTGAGCCCATTTCATGACATCATTTTTTAAAAGTTAGTTACTTCTGTTTTCCCTGAAAAAATACAAAAACCTTAGCATGACCCTTGCAACATCACAGTACCAAGTGACAAAGACTTTTGTGTTCTGTAATGGTAACCCCCTGAGAGGCCTGACAAACTCACTACACCCACCACATTGCGGTCACAGGGGTTAGCCAAACAGGGTCAAGTAAGGTCTCTAATAAAAACATATGTCCTACTAATCTTGATAATTGTTATAAGATGTATGCGTAGATGACATACAAGGAGATGTGAATATGTAATGAAAATAAGGTTTTGATTCTGTGTTCCAAAGCGGGACTGACAAATAGGTTTTGCGATGAGGAGATATATTACTTGTCTACCTTGGTTCACATGCAGAGAAAGTGATGCAAGTCAACCCAGCAGAATTCCATTTGTATATGACAACAAGATGAGGACCATGTGGAGCCAGTACCCCAGGGAATAAACCACTGGGGTCAGCTTGACTCTGGGGATGATACAATGAGCTTTAGAGATATAAGAAGAACTTAAAAAGACATTTTTATTCTTTGCTGAAGAAGCAAAAAAGACATCGCTTTTTGCCTACATGAGAGATGGCTTCCAGCTTTGATGACTCTGGGAGTCTGCTTTAAGGAAGAAATACTTCAAGGATTCTGGCATGTAGAAGTTTAGACTTTGGGAGGGGCGTTAAACTTTTTGTTTTAGAAACAGAAATGGTTATTTATATTTGTTATTCTTACTAGCTCTTAAATCTCAGATTTTGAGAATAATTTTATGATTGTTTTCACTATAACTATATCTTGGTGCTATGATATTATAGTGGAGCTGACCTATGTTGAACCAGAGATTGGTGTGTTTTTTGGGGGAAATCACCAACCCAGCAATTTCAGAGTGTGCCAGTGACAAGGGACTGGATACTAAGGGGCAGCTTTGACTCGAGCTGGGGTGCATCTGTTGTTAACTTGACAGGTCAAATAGCGGCTGGCAGAGGCCTAAGAAAAGTGGATGACAATCAGTCTGGTGGGGTCAGGGAGCTGGCACCCAGTGAAGTACCAGCAAATCTCCCTCGTGCTGAAGCGGGGCGAGGGGTAACAAGCTGGTTCACAGTCCTGAGCACCCCAAAAAGACTCACTCTTCACTCCTACTGAAATTAGCTGTCACTTTGTAGCTTACCTCCATTGCTGTTTGAGTGAGTCTCATGTGAAGTTCCCTGTACAGACTTTGTCCAGCCAGCTCTTTCAGTATGTGAATTTTGTTAACACAGTTGTGAGATTTAATAAATGAATGAATAAATAAATAAATAAATAAAGCTAAATAGCCATCTTTTATGAGAAAAAAATTGAGTGATTTCTTTCTTAAGTTTCAAGCAGTTTAGACACTGTGAGCCGGTGCATACGTATTTATCCTGACTGAACCCAGGATTTAGCTCTGTGAATTTTTCCACTCAGCTGAAGTGAGACACTCAATGATAACAAAGTTTACATTTGAAGTGTTTTCACTATCTTACTGCTGACCAAAAGATGCACAAAGAAAGAAAGAAAGAAACAAAGAAAAGGAAAATATATTGTGAAGATGTGTACAGCCTACAGTGAGCTCATTTTGGCATCATGAATGAGGATATCTGAAGCACCCAAAAGGGAAGCAAAGCTTGTACAGCCCTCTGGGGCATGTGAGCTTCTCTGCAAGGAAGTCAAAGATGAGATCTTTGCAGAGTCTGATTGTATATGGACCTCATGGAGGGTGCCCAAGAAGCTCAGAAAGCTTGCATGATCACATTTTGTACACTTTACCCAAACTTCTGTGAGTGGTAGTTCATAGGAGCAGAACCTGGAAGACTGCCACAGCCTCTCCGTCCCTTAGCACATAATATTGCATGTCCAGGAATAGCACATTGCCTAAACACATCTGCACATCTTAGAAAACCTGCGCAGCTAAGCCAGAGCAGTGGAGTAGGCAGGCAATGGAGCATCTTAAGGTCACGCACATAGAGCAACATCAGCATCTTCTGAACTTACACTCTAAGGCAGCAGTTTTCAAGCTGTTTTCCTCAGGACCCAGTTGCAAAGAATCATTTATGCCCACGACCCAATAATTACAGCTTTGAATAATGCACTCCAGTCTTTCGGCAGCTGCCATGGGGGTGCCATGACCCAGTATCTGAGGCTCTGTGACCCAGTACTGGATCTCAACCCTATGTTTGAAAACCACTGCTCTAACCCAGTTTAACAAATGGCGCAGTTACAGGGGGGCTTGTCTATGTTGCAAATGCATGTTGGCAGACAGTCATGGACCAGTTTGGCTCTGACAGAACTGGGATGAAAGACAATTACTTTAATCACTTGGTGCATGGAAGACACATGTTTAAAGCCACTTCTTCCACTACCTGATTACAAAATGGGTTAAGAAAAAAATCATTGTGGACACTTGGCCTTGGGTTGACAAGGTCCTTCAGTTTGTATGCTTGTGCAGCCCTTGGCTTATTTGCTGAGTCTGCAAAGAGGGGTGTCCTCTCTGATGCTATATGTTACAATATACTCAGCAATACATTGAGCTCTGGACATGGACTCATGTTACCCAGCCCACACAGACTCACTAGTATGAACTGTAGCAAAAGAAGCATGCTACAACTATTCCTTAATTCTATGGGCTTACCTGAAATTCATACTGTTTCTACACTCCTTATGCAGGCAAACTTTCTGTAGTTTTGGTAGCTATATAAAATTCTTATTTATGTATGTCACTGCTAGTCAGCACTCAGCACCCCCAACAGGATAAATTTTCATAGAATAATTGCATACATTGTATTCATCAAAGCATGTGTTATCAACGTCCTGCATATATATATTCATGTCTAAGTAAATGTCCTGTGTGTTAATAGAAACACATTCATAGTTCTACTGGGAAGAGGGTCCATTCTTCTCCTCCCCATCATTCATCATTATGATTGAGAATTTAGGTGCATAAAGATCAAATTTGTCAGTTAGGCCTCTTAGTCAACTATAATTAGGCCAACTGTACACATGATACACAATATTTTGTATTAATCCACACACTTAATTATTTGCCTTAACATATCTATGCAGATAAAGTATCATTGTGCAAGGTTACCGTTGCTGCAGGTGTCAGAACTGAATGTACTGATTGTTGTATTTAAATTAAATGTAACTATAAAACTGCAACTATTACGTATGATGACATATATAATGTGAGACAGACACCCTACCAGTTTTTGCATGGATTTTCTTGATTTTAAATTTAAAAAAGACCAATTTTGGATATAGTGTTGGAGTTATTGCATTATGTAACTTTAAATGAGTAATAAAAATGTTCTTTTGCTAATCTTTTGTTGAATTTTCCTTTTAAGTTTGGCCTGTGTCTGCCAACAGAGGTTTACATTACATTTTTCTCATTAGTTTAGTGAACACAGAGTTACCATCTAAGAATACTTAGTGACTCCATCAGGTCTAGTATTCTGCCTCTAGCTAAGGCCCATTCCTGTTGTAGCAGAGGATGATAAACTCCCTGTGACTATTACCTGTTTCTCCTATTTTATGCATGTGGTGATGTATAATACAAGTAACTATGCAAGGTTGTACACTGGAGGAAAATTACCAATCTTTTTAAAATTTAACTGCTGCAACCAATTCTCTGTGCTGTCCCATAAGTTATATGAAGAGATACTTATTTTTGTCAATTTCCAAAGAGATAGCCATGTTAGTCTAGGCCAGCAAAAAGAACAAGGAGTCATGTGGCACTTAAAAGACTAACAGATTTATTTTTTTGCATGAGCTTTCGTGGGAGAAAATTCACCCATCTTCGAAGCATCTGACGAAGTGGGATTTTCTCCCATAAAGGTTCATGTGAAAAAGAAATCTGTTAGTCTTTAAGTGCCACACGACTCCTTGGTTTTTTTGCTATAGTTATTTTTGCCTTTTGTGCCTATAAATTTTTGAAAAGAGAGAACTGCCCCAGTGGACAATATTTCTTGCAGTGCCATCACTGGCCCTAGGCAGAGGGGGCACGTGCCCAAGTCTCAGCGCCAGTGCCCCATGTGGTGGCAGCCCGACTTGTCCCCATCCCCATCCCCATCTGGGGCTCTGGAGTCAGGCCGTTTGTGGCAGCAGCTGCCTTACCCATCCCCGTCCCCATCCCTGTCTGGGCCTCTGGAGCTGGGCCGCCAATGGCGGCAGCCTCTTTACCCAGCTGGGGCACCTTTCCTGGCCCCAGCCTCAGCTCTTTCCAGGGCTCTGGAGCCAGGCTGCCTGTGGCAGTGGCTGCTTTACCTGGCTGGGCTGCCAATGGAGGAGGCCATCTTTCCCAGCTGGGGATCTGGGGCTAGGCTGTCAGGTGGTGGCAGCACGACCCCGATCTGGGACTGCTTGGGTTCCAGGGAACCAGATCAGGCTCAGGCCCCAAATCAGGCCGGGGGGGGGGGGGGGTGGGGGGGAGAGAGGGCCCAGGCCCATGAGCCATTTATTTGATCATTTATAGCCCTACTGTCAAGGTCCCATTCTAATCCTACTGAAGTCAATGGCAACATTCCCATTTTTGCTATAGTAGAAGCAGTCCCAAAAATGCAGTGTTCACTTGAAATTTTATTAAAGTTAAGAGTACCCCCACAAAAAAGTCATTGATTCTTCCTATTTTACAATACATTCTCTTTCAGAAAAAAAGCAGCTCTTGCCTTTATTATTTAAAATTTGTGCATTGTATCATGGGTTTTCATGACACTTTAAATGCTGAGTAAAAATATGGTATCATCTTGAATGACATTAGGAGCGAAATGACACAAGTAAAACACAGAGGTGAATAAACATCAGAGAAATAGGGGGAAAGGGAGGGAAGGGTATTTAAATAATAAGATTATTGTTTTTAAGCTGGCATAGTATATATCATATTAATTTCAAGGTATTTGAGCTACTTCAGCTTAGTATTTTTTTTTAAAAGTTATTGTTATTGCATAAGGCTGTTCCTTGAATCTCTGTATCTTCTTTCTCTTTGCTCAAATAATCCGAAAGCATCTTTTTTCCCGTTGGCTAAATATCAATTTCTCTCTTCTTCTGTTTTACCATTTAGTGCTGTAACTATAATATTTAACACCAGTCAACATTTTGAAACAGTTTGTATGAAAACTGTGATATAAAAATTAAATCATTTTGTATTTCAGTAGCTATTTATTATGGGAGGACGTTTCCAAAATATTTGAAAATTTTACACTGTGAGTTAATCTCAATGAAGAATTTAGGCCTAATTTGTTAACTCCAATGTTGTCCTTGATTTGTCTTAATAAATTTAAGCATCTCACTTAGTTCCTAAGCTTAACACCCTGTCAACAAAGCCATTATTTCACAAGTGCTTTTCCTACCGGTGTAGCTCCATCTCACTTAGCCCATATGCTAAGAATTACAATGTCTAATTTTAAAATGAAATTCATAAGTTTTAGCCTGGTGACATCACTTTGGAGTTAGTACAATATAATTTTTTCATCTTTTCCTCTAGCATAAACATATTTCTGCAAATTCTCTTTGAGCAGCTTCTATAATTGCACAGTATTATGCCAATGGTAGCTCAGATTCAGCACAACCCATAATTTCACTTCTGCACTGCGAAAGCCTGGGTAATATTCTCTGCCATGCCCACACACATAAAATCTACCTTGGGGCTTGTACAGCAGCTACATATGTATTAATTCATCTATACATGTTTTGGGCATTAGCTTTTTGGTTTTTAAAACCAAGATTATTTTTGTTATTAGTCTCAGAGAATTATGAATGGTTAAATTGCACCAAATTCCAACCCAAAAAACCTCTAAAGAACTTACCCATGCAGCCCAAGCATTTTATCAAAAGGATAAGTTTCAGGGTAATTGTGGTCATCACTCAGGAGCACTAAAGCTCTCATCAGTGCCTCTCATTTGAAAGTCAGTAAGGCAATGAGCGAGAGCAAAAAAGTGTCACATGTGCAGTTTAACTTCCTGTTCTTTTTTTCCATGATGATTTCATAACACCTGAAAGAAAAAACAACTTTATCCTAAACACATCTCTTGAATCACAGGGATGAATTCTTCTTTTTCAAAACCCAGCCCAATCTGTCTGAATTGCTGAACATTTCTTTTTGGATATTGAACCTGACTATTTGCCTTTTAATACGGAGAGCAGCCACTTGCTTTCTTCCAGACTAATAACACAATGCGAAGCTCCCATGCCTGAAGTCTCCCTTACTGAAGTCAGTTTCTAGACTGTTACTCATTTGGAAGCTCTGAATGAAGATGAGTTTCTCTCAGTTGCTTCATCCCTCTTGTTGCACACTTTATAGTCTAATTTTTTTTGTTGTTTTTTTTTAAGAATTCTGTCTGAAATGCATGGACATATGACTGAGACTAAACATTCCCATTATTTTACATAGCACAGCTTCTGTTCAAAACCCCTCTGGACCACAAAGGACTCAGAGATCTTCAAGCTTGCAGTCACCAGTGATTTATTTACAATGTGCAGTAGAAGCTTCCACTACTACATAGCACCTTGCCTGGGCTAGCAAGACAATGCCTCTGTAGGCCTCAGTCTACCACCTCCCTGCCTCTCAAATCTTCGGGGTCTTGGTTTATAGACCCTGTTGGGTCATTGGAACAGCTGTAGCTCATGACCTCCCGATAATCAAACTCCCGGGTGGCTTCTTGGCCTGCCTTCTCAGTCAATGAAGTTCTAGTCCAACTACCCGCTCTTCTCCCCTGAGCTAGTTAACTTAGGGGCTGACTAGGGGTTCATCTCCAGCACTCTGTCACATTTTATCTATTACACAATTTAATGTCACCATCAACTCCACTCTTGTTACCACTGATGGAACTACAGTGGTGGAAAACAAATGGTGGGAGAAGCACTTCTGAAATAACAGTGTACCTTGACTGAGTATGAACAAATGTATGTTAGTATACCTTAAGGTCCTTTTCTAGTCTCCAAAAGAGAATCAAACAGTATTAATTCATGTCCGTGTTTTGGCTGTCAGAGGGCATCTCACAACCCTTTATTTCTTCATTCAGATTACCCCAAAACAGAGTCACCAAAACAAATGAAATGAAATGAGAGAGGACCTGGTTCTTGGTCATATAAACCTCACCCTGGGAAGCATCTCTGTGGCTGTTGCTGTTTTGGGGCTCATCAGGTTCCCCAGCACAGGGTAAGGACCCCAGCAAGCCTCTGGCTGCAGCCCTGCTATGGGGACCCCCATACCTTTTCTCTTCCCCTTCTGTTAGCACAGTAAAACTGACAAGTATGACAGCTCTCCACTGCTCTAAGGCTATGTCTACGCCTAAAAGCTTAGTTCGGACTTGGTTAGTCTAAACTAATTAGTTCGATAGTTAGTTTGACCAAGCACATTTTTTTAGTTTGAACTAACTTTTAGTTTGAAATAGCCACACTTTTTTTAGTTCGAACTAACTTTTTAGTGCAACCTAAAAAAGCACTGTTAGTTCAAACTAAAAGTTAGTTCGAACTAAACAAAAGCACTTAGTTGAAATTAACCGCTAGTTTGAACTTATTTAGTTTGAACTAGCATGTCTACATTGTGCTAGTTCAAACTAAATATGCAAATTAGTTTGAACTAACCAGTCAAACCAAGCAAAGCCTAGTGTAGAGAGGGTTCAAATTAGTTTGACTTAAGACTTCTAAATTCGAACTAATTTGCTAGTGTAGACATAGCCTAAGAGAACACAATGTCTACACTGACACTGTGCCACTTTAGCTCTGCTGAAAAAAGCTCTATGTCACTGGTTTAGGTGGTTTTATTTTGTCAGAAAAACAGGACAGATTTGTTGGCATAAAGGGGAGCACATTGTTCACACCAAGACTGCTTTGTCAACAAATGCTGACTTTTGTTGGCAAAACCTCCTAGTGTATAAAGGCCTAACTTTCTTAGGTACTTTTGAAAACTCCAAGCTTTAATTCTTATTACTGCATCCTACATTAGTACATGAGGACTGTACAAGCATTTGATCCAAGTTACAGCAATTTTCAACTTTGGCCTAAAAATCTAAGTGGAAATTTTTCATCACACCAAGTGCTGAACTAACGGTGGGTTACTTAACAGTAACCGTCCTTCTTCGAGATGGGCTGCTCACATACATTCAGTTACAGGTGTCTACATGCCACAGCACACAGTAGCTTGGAAAGTCTTCAGCCTTAGCCTGTCAGGTCAGGGCACATGACCAACGCCCCCTTTGCACATAGACCACAGCTATATAGGTGGCTGTGACCCTGACCCTCCCAATCTCATATACCTTCACCAACTCTGTTAGCGGGGATGGCAGGAGGGGCCTGAATGTATGTGAGCAGCCCATCTTGAAGAAGGACGATTACTGATAAGTAACCCACCATTCTCCTTTGAGCGCTGCTCACATCATTCAGTTACAGGTGATTGCTAGCTGTACCTCTGGACGGTGGGAGGAGTTACAGTCTACCTAGATTGAGTACAGCTCTGCCCAGAGCGGCATCAGCTCTAGCCTGTTGGGTGATGGCATAGTGCATCATAAAGGTATGAATCGACAACCACATAGCGGCCCTGCAGATCTCATGGATCGGGACCTTAGCAAGGAAGACCAGTGAGGATGCTTGGGCCCTGGTAGGGTGGGCCCTAACAGGCTCAGGAAGGGGCGTGTTTGACCTTCCGTAGCAGTCTTTAATACAGTTCACAATCCATGTAGAGATAAACTGTGAGGATACTGGTAGGCCTCTCTTATGTTTGGCGACTGCCACAAATAGTTGGGGGGGGTCTTGAGGAAAAGTTTGGTGTGCTCAGTGAAAGTCAGGAGTGCTCTCCTCACGTCCAATGTATGCCACCTCCTCTTGTTCTGCGTAACCTGGGGGTCTGGGTAAAAAAATGGCAGACAAATTTCTTGGTTAAGGTGGAACAGGGTGGCCACCTTAGGGAGAAAGAATGGGTGGTGACTTAAAACCACTTTATCCGGGTAGAACCTCGTATATGGGGGTTCTGAGGAGAGGGCTTTCAACTCCAAAACCCTTCTGGCAGAGGTGATTGCTACTAAGAAGGCCACCTTCCAGGACAGCACCAGCAGGCTGGCTGAGTCCAAGGGTTCAAAGGGCGGCTCTGTCATTGTCCGGAGCATGACATTCAGGTTCCAAGGTGGGGGTGGGTTTACGGGGTTGCGGAAAGAGTCTCTCCATCCTTTTCAGGAATCTGGCAGAAGTGGGATGGGAGAAAACTGACTGCCCATCCACATTCGCATGGAGAGCTGAGATTGCTGCCAAATAGACTCTCAGGGAGGCAGGAGAAGTCTAGCAAATAGTCAAGGATCAGGTATATCAGAGCTGATGCAGGGTCTACACCCTTGTCCAGTGCCCAAATGGAGAGCTGCTTCCATTTGGCTGTGTACAATGACCTGGTAGATGGTCTTCTGCTACCAACCAGGACCTTCTTAACCTTGTCAGAGCAGAGCCTCGCCTGCTTACTGAGCCAGAGAGCATCCAGGCTGTCAGGTGTAGGTGGCCCAGGTGTGGGTGCCGAAGTCACCCTGAGTCCTGCGTCATGAGATCCGCCCACTGTGGGAGGTGAAGTGGCATCTCTATGGCCATGTCCTGCAGGAGTGGGAACCAATGTTGTCTGGGCCAGTCCGGAGCTATCAGAATCATGTTCACTCCGTCCCTGTTGATTTTTCAAGAGAACTCTCTGTATCAGGAGAACCGGCGGAAGGCATACATCAGGTGCACTGACCAGCTGATGAGGAAGGCATTGCTGAGAGACCCTCTCCTTCCGGCCCCTGAGGGAGCAGAACTGGGGACACTTGCAATTCTGCCATGTCGCAAACAAGTCTATCTGGGGAGGACCCCATTTGTCTATGAGGAGGGAGAACATCTTGTTGTAGAAGGACCACTTGTGGTTTGCTAGTGTTTTTCTGCTTAGTGAGTCCACTAGCCCATTGTCCACCTCCACTAGGTGGGAGGCCACTGGGGTGAAGTTGTGTTGTATGACCAATTCCCAGAGTTTGCACACCTCCTTGCAAAGCGGCGGGGAGTGGAACCTCCTTGCTGGTTTGTGTAGAACACAGCTGTGGTATTGTCCGTGAGAATCTGTACTGACCTGCCCTGTATCTTGTCCAGAAAGGTCATGCAAGCTTGTCTGATGGCCCTTAGTTCCTTCACATTTATGTGGAGAGGACTGTCCGTGTGGGACCAGAGCCCTTGGGTGGAGAGTCCCCCAGAGATGTGGGCCCCCCCACCCTGAGTTCGAGGCATCTGTTATCAAGGTCAGTGAGGGTCTGAAGTCTTCGAAGGGAATGCCCCCCATGGCAAACCAAGGATCCCTCCAAACTTGAAGTGTCCCCAGAGTGTCCTGGGGAACAGACAGTACCTTGTTTAGGGCGCCCCTCCTTATGTGGAACACCATGGAAAGCCAGACCTGGAACGGCCTCATTCTCAGGTGTGCCATTTGAATCACTGAGGTGGAGGCTGCCATGTGGCCGAGGAGCTGCAGGCATCAGCAGGTCGCAGTCACGGGGAACATTTGCAGCTCTGTAATGATGGTGCAAATGGAACAAAATCTGGAGAGGGGTGGGAAAGCTGACCCCTTGCGGGCATCTAGGCACGCCCCTGTGAACTCTGTGTTCTGAGATGGGCGGAGTTTTGACTTTGCTTGGTTTATGTGGAGGCCCAGATAGTTGCAGAGCCTTATTATTGCTCCAATGTGGAGCTCTACTTGGGAACTCGATTTCTCAGCTATTAACCAGTCATCTAGATAGGAGTAAATTCTTATGCCCTGTCTACACAGGTACGCCGCAACCGGTGCCATGAACTTCGTGAATACCCTGGGGGCCAGGGCGAGCCCGAAGGGGAGGGTGGTGAACTGGTAGTGGTCTTTTGCCACCTTGAATCTTAGGAACTGCCTGTGGTGGGGCCGTATGGCTATATGAAAGTAGGAGTCTTTTAGCTCGAGGGCCGCCAACCAATCCCTGGGAGACAGAGATGGGAGGATCTGTGATAGGGAAACCATGCGGAACTTTATTTTCCTTATGTGCTTGTTTAAGGGTCTGAGATCCAGAATGGGTCGAAGGCCCCGTTGGATTTTGGGACCAGGAAGTATAGGGAGTAAAACCCCTTTCCCTACTCCCCCTTGGGAACCCTTTCTATGGCTCTGAGGGAGAGGAGTTTCTGGCATTTGATCTCGAGAAGGTAGGATGGTTCCCAGCTTCCGTGAGTTGGATGAGGGGGCAGTTTCCTGTCCTGAGGAATTGAAAGGAACTGAATAGATACCCCTCTGCAACCATCTCGAGAACCCACCAGTTGGATGTGATGTTGGCCTAGTGGTGTGTGAAGTGATGTGAATGGTTGGGGACTGGTTAGGTTGTGGGTTTGCTGCCCGTACAGTAACCATCAAAAGCGTTGTTTCTTCCTCAACAAGTGTTCGGAGGCTTGCCCACATCTACCCGATTGTGGGGCATGGGACTTTTCACTCTTGCGCGAATGAACCTTGTCCTTGTCCGTATCCCCCAGATGACGCCGGGGAAATTGGAAGGACCTTGGGAATGGACTCTGCAGTTGAATCTGTTGCTTTAACTGCTGAAGTTGCTGTTGGAGGAGTTGATGGGGTTTTAGAGGGCGTCTGTTAGGTTGTGGGGTATAAATCCCCAGTGACCGGAGTGTGGCTCTCAAGTCTTTCATGCCATGGAGCTTCGAGTCTCTGGACTCGGCGAAGAGGTCAGGACCTTCCAGCGGCAGGTCCTGAATAGTGAGCTGCAGCTGTGGTGGTAGGCCCGAGCCCTGGAGCCAGGCTGAGTGGTACATTACCACAGCTGATGCCATCATACGAGTGGCTGTGTCTACGGCAGTGGTTCCCAACCTTTTCTCTGCCATGGCACACCATGATACCTTCACATTTTTTGAGGCACACAACCATTAAAAAACTCACGAATATTCAAATTAACTTAAATTACTTATAAATATTCATGAACCACAGCACAGTGTTTTGAAAATGCTGCTATGTGAGGTAGTGGAGGTAGCGGGGCAGGGTTGGCGCAACAGGGGAGGTCAGGAGTCATGTGCAGTGGCAGCAGTGAGTGTGGACAGCAGAGCAGGGCAGGGGTGGCAAAAGAGGACATGGGCAGCCATCTGGGGAACAGCACAAGGGTGGCAAGAGAGGAAGGGAGAACACGAGTGGGGAGGCAGGGGGAACCTGGGGAGTGGGAAGGTAGGGCAGGGGAGCATGGCGCAGCATCCACTTCCCCCTTCTCCACAGTGGCTTCCTGTCACCCTGGGCAAATCCTCACTCCACTGCTGCTCCCTCCACCCCCAGTGGGTCCTGTCCTCCCCACCCCCATCCCCTGCTGCCTGTAATGGACCCTCCCATCACTGCAGGGGCCAGAACTAGGCTTCCAGCCCCCAGCTACACCCCCCCCACACACCTCCAACCAAACAACCACCCCACAACCCCAGCTACACACCCTCTGCTACACAGCCACTCCCACCCACCTCTGCTACACACACACCTGCCCCACACAACCTCCAGCAGCTCTCCCCCCACAAAGCCCTTCCCTGGGCTGCTTGCAGGGTGCTGACGGGAGCTGCTCTGCCCTGCAGGGGGAGATTCACACACTCCCAGCCTCCCCCAGCTCTCTGCTGGCTGGGCTTAAGGTGGAGCCAGGTTTGGGCTGCTCCTGCTATTTTTAAGGGGACCCCTGGAATTCCACATTCTATTGCCTTCCTCTATTTTTAGGGGGGCCAGAATGCTGCCTGCCTAAAAATAGGGAGCCCTGGAACCTTGTTCCGGTGCCTTCCCCCTTACTTTAACCCCTGCCTTTTCCCAGCCCTGCACAGCCCACCTGGCTGGGCTGAGCAGAGACGGAACTTTAACTCCAGCTCTTAGGCATGCTCGTGGCGCCCTTTGGTGTTCCTGCAGCATGCCAGTGTGCCCTGGCACACTGGTTGGGAACCACTGGTCTACGGCATCCCAGATGGCCATCAGAGCATCTCTGGATGCCATTTCCCCTTCTTCGAGCATCATGTCAAAGTTCCTAAGGCGGTCTTTAGGGATAATGCCATGGAAGCCTTGCATGGCGTTCCAGAGGTTAAAGATATACCTTGTCATAAGGGCTGAGTGGTTTGCTTGCGCAACTTTAAGGCTGCTGCAGAGTAAACCTTCCTGCCGAGGAGGTCGAGTTTTCTTGCCTCCTTATTTTTAGGGCTGGAAACCGATTGACCCTGTCTCTCTTTCTGGTTCACAGCATTGATGACCAGCAACCCTGGAGTGGGTGCTGGAACAGGAAGGAGAACTTGTCCTGAGGGATGTGATACTTCCAGTCTGCGACCCTTAATAGCAGCGGAATCAAGGACGGAGTTTGCCAATATGCCTTGCTGATGCTGTATAACCCTTTGTGGAGTAGGGCAGCTATGTTGGGGGGTGGGGCCCTATGGCCAACATCAAAGAGGGGGTTAATTTCTTCTTGGACAACCCCAAGCTCCAGATTCAGGTTTGCTGTCATGTGGCATAGCAGCACCTGGTGGGTGCAAGAGTCCTCATTACGGTCAATCGGTCTCTCAAAGGTATACTCATTGGGTGAGGACGAAGACCGAGCCCGCAATCTACTATGACGTGTAGAGTCTGGATTGGGCTCACCATCCGAGAAGTCAGAGTCCATGGTCTGCAAGGGAGACTGGACAGAGAGTTGCCGTGAGACCAAGGTATCACTGGCCATCACGTCCAGCCAGTCATGTGACCAGTCATTAAAGGATGCTCCAGCCTCCAGGTGGTGCAGAGGAGAATGGCCTTGACTAGGTTGTGGTGTGGCACCAGGAGGCTCCACTGGCCCAGACGGTCCGATGATCTCTTCTTGCATTGAGGCATGGGGGGGGGGTACGTGCGGCACCGTTTCCCTAAATGTTCTCTGACCCTTGGTACCATTTTAGGTGAAGGAGAAGAGTGGACTGAGGCTGGGGGCAAAGGCGACGCCAAGCCATGGGACAGGTACCCTGAAGCCTGGTAGCATGGCACTGATGGATCCCGGGAGGAGTGTGGAGAGGAGGCTGAGGAGTAGTCCTCAGTGCCAGCTTGCGTTACCAGTGGTGGACTGGGCGGCATTGGGTTGGCCGGGGAGCAGTCCCCAGTGCTGGATTGTGGTACTGGTGGCAGACTAGGTGGTACTGGGTTGGTGGGCAGAACTGCCTGTGCTGACTGGGCTCCTGGTACCTTGGTTGGTGTCAGTCTGGGCTTCTTCTGCGGTGCCAGAACTGGGTCCAGGGACCGGGCCTGCACCGTCGTGGGGGCCTGTGGCTTCAGTGGTGCCATTGGCAGTGCTGGTTTCAGTTTGCCGCCTGTCTGGTTTGGTGACTAAAGTGTTCGGCGCCCCAATGATACTGACAGGGGCATTGACTGAGACTTTGAGCTTGGCGCCAAGGAGCGGTCCTGGTGCTCCGGTGCCCAGACTGATCGGTGAGCCAGAGGAGCACTTACAGCTCAGGCAGCATCAGAGGCCTGCGCAGTGCTCCCAGCAAGGCATTGGAGGCACAGCTCTCTATCCTTGCGAGTCCTCCTTTTGAAGGACTGGCAGATAAGGCAGCTTTCAGCAAGATGGGACTCACCTAGGCATGAGAGACATTTAGCATGTGGATCGTTGAGTGGGAAAGCTTTACAGCATCCTAAGCACTGTTTGAAACTAGGCATCTTAAATTTCGTGGTAGAAGACAGGCACTTGCTCACACAAGTTTCTTGGCTGATCCAAAACTGTTGCTGAGGGCAGAAAAAGGAACCAGGTGGGTCAGGGTCACAGCCACCTACATAGCCACGGTTGCATTGGTTGTGTGCCCTGAGCTGACAGGCTAAGGCTGAAGACTTTCCAAGCTACTGTGTGCTGTGGCATGTAGACATCTGTAACTGAATGATGTGAGCAGCGCTCGAAGTAGAACACCCAGTTACTTACCTAGTTGCTGCCCCAGTTCAGGTTTTAGCTAGATTTTTTCTTAGAAGGCCTGTGGTAAAAGTTGACTTAATACTCCAGATATGGGCAACCTCACTGTTAAATATCTTACCAGGATGTTTCTGTTTTCCTTCTGTTTTTGAGAAATAGCTATACCACCACAGAAGGGAAAATGAAGAATCTTTCCGATTCAAACCTTTTAAATGGAGTGACATGTCTGTGCAATTCAGTTAATACCTATGCTTGCTTATCTGTCTCTTCAACAAGCACACTTGCTCCACATCAAAGTTCCTTTTTCATGAAAGGCATTGCACTACTTAGCTTACAGAAGTAATTCATGGTGTCATTTCTTTTCACGACCTCAATCCTTAGCTCTGCGTGGTAAACTTCTGAGAATAGATGTTTGCAGCCTGCTTCTTTTCAGGTGAGATGTGTTTTCCAGGCTAGGTTGAACCTCTCAACTCTGTCCTAATTCTTCCAGGAACAGGTCATTTTAGCTGGCATTCTGGATGATAGCTAATCTATTGGTGGCAGTTGCTATAGAGAAAAAAATAATCTCAGTTTAGAGCAGATATAAAGTGACATTAAAGTAGCATAGTAATTATATTTGGATGTACTGCGATTAATATGGTATTTTTGGTTTTACTAATAAAAGATAATGAGGGGATAATTCCATTATGAATTTAGTTCTGAGGCGAGGAGCTGACCTGGCAGCTGAAATCTAGAGACCAGGCACAGCATGGCCGGTAGCACTGTGAGGTTCTCATGCTGTACCTAGAAAGTACTACAACTCTCATCTGGAATGAATACATTTAGCAACAGGAGGCTTAGTTTGTGCTACATTCTTTGCTGAGACTGCCAAGAAGAATGTGATTAGGGTTGACTGGGGAGTTATGACTGCTTCTGAGACTGTCCAATATTTTATTTCTTTTCAAAAGTAAAAGCGCTTAAAAAAAATCTGAGGTTGGGAAAACCCGATTCACCTACAATGATAAAGCTATTGAGTTTAACCAAGGGAAAGTAAGTATGTGACTTGAGCATAGTCAGTGGATACTCGCATGGAGGTCAAGATTTCTAATAGTAAAGGGTTGTGATGGATTCATCCTCTCTTGACATCAGGGGCGCCGCTGGTGCTGGGCACCCGGGGGATGTGCCCCGAATCCCAGCGGCGGTGCCCCAGGTCTGGCGGCCCCCCACATCTCCGGCCCGATCTGGGGCCCAGCCGCCCGCGGCCACGGCAGGCCCATCCCCAGCTGGGGATCTGGGGCTTGACCGCGGAGACTGCTCCTGGCCCTATCCCCAGCCGGGTATCCAGGGCTCAGCCCCCTGCAGCCATGGCAGCCACGGCCAGGGCCGGGGATCTGGGGCTCAGCTGCCCACAGCAGCAGCGGCTGCTCCGGCCCTGTTCCCAGCCTGGGATGCGGGGCCCAGCTGCCCGCAGTTGCTTCTGGCCCTGGCCCTGGCCAGGGAGCGTGGCCTGTGGCCAGGGGGCGGGGCATGCCCCGGATCCCTCCCCGGGGCAGCGACGCCCCTGCTTGACATCTTTAAATCAAGACTAGATGTCTTTCTAAATTAGATGCTTTTCCTCAAGCACTATTAAAAACTCAATGCATGAGTTAAATTCTATGGTCATGGAAATTATGTAGGAGGTCAGACTAGATGATTATAATGGTCTCAGCTGGCCTTACATATCTATTAATTTTACTAGAGGCTCGCACCTTCCACTGGGCTCATAAGATTTTAATAAGTTAAATATTTCAGTTAACTTGATGTCAGTCAATGGGAGCTAATTTTTGAAAACCAGCTCAGGTATTTGAGAAGGATATGGGAGCCTAATTTTAGGCTTTCAATCTGAAAATCCTCGGCCCAAGTTATCTCAGAGTTTCTTATAGTATCAAGGAACAAAGCTTATTGAATATTAGTTAGCTGAAATCTTTCTTTTTCACTTTATTTTCAAAGTGCAGCTCAGAACAGCCATTTAGTTATCTTGACTTGATTGTTCATAATCCCTAGCAAGAGCTATAAAACTGACTTGAAAGGTTGATTACTGTGTGGCTTCAGTACAGAAAAATAGCAGCTTCAATTGCTTTATTTGCTTTACATTATCTTACGTGCCAAACTGGTCTGATCCTTGCATGGAAAATTCCCATCGAAATGAGCAGGAGTCATGGGTTCACGAAGAAATGCAGGATTGGATATCATGTCCTGTTTTAGAATGCAGCAGCTCCTACCTTCTCAGATTGTCACCCTTATCTTCTATTTTAAATCTTAACAGAACACTTTTCCGGGCCTGCATCTCTCTTAATTACACTCTCATCTATTATTTAGCTCCGTATCTATATAGGCATTTTAACAGCTGCTATTGCCAGCATGTCTGAGCACCTCTGTTTTATACACTTTATGGTATTTTGGGATCTGTCTTATATAAAAGAAATGAAAAAAAATCCACTGCAACTATTGTACTGCAACAACTATATATTTATGGCATACTGATGGACTATTATATAACACCTCTTACATTCAGTTAATTGTATTGGAAACTTTGTCTAAGATCCATTTTCAAAACTAATGAAATGCTGGAGTTAGTGAATGCACTTTATCAATTTTTAAAAAAAACTTCAAAAAAAAAAAAAAACCTCCCCCATAGTTCTGATCTATTACAGTTTCTCTAGAACAAATATTTATTTAATTGTGTTCTTCGAGCATCATTTTAAATCTTAGGATATGATACCAATTTTGCCTTGAAAGTAATTCTCCCTCCTGTGCATTGTGGAAGCTGTAGATACCTGAATGCATGTACATGTACCTCCCCCCCCCCCAACCATGTAGTAGTATTGAGACAAACATCATCAGTTACACTTGAGTTAGGAGCTGGATGAAAAGATCAAATCAACACGCTTCAGGAATGTTTCTCCCTATGCCGAGCCCACAATTTTCCATTTTTAAAACTATATGATAAACCCAGAGATGAGGGCTATTTTCTTCAAATTTAATGCATGTTTTTCTTCACTTTCATTATATTGTGTTCTCAAAACAAAGTCATGGACATGCCATTTTCAGAAGGTAAGCATTGACAGGGAAAATGTTTTCTCTTCTCCACAAGTTTTTGTATTGTTGCTAGAGTCAGATGCCTGAGAGACGGCTGAGAGGAGCAGCCTGGAGAGGAGCAACTATAGAGAGTTGTAGATCTACATGTTCAGTGACTGAATGAAAGGAGCTGAGTCAGGAGTGGACTGCAGGATGTTTTCTCCCCGCTTTGGACTATTTTGCACGGGAGTTTTCTGTTGTGGGACTGAGAGCTGATTGACCAGTGGACAGGCTGCGTGGTGCTGGTTGAAGAGGAGAAAGAAAGGACTGTGTGGATTCCGGTTCAAGATTCTTGCATCCAGAGAAGATGAGGATTGCTTCAGTTTTGCATTCAAGCCTCAACTGAGGTAAAGGTGACTCCACCTTGAACTTTGGGACTCTTGGGTTTCTTACTGTTTTCTTTAAATTAATTTTGGTTTCTTAGAATAAGTTTTGCTAAGTTAGTTAATAAAGTTTATTGTTACGTTTATGCTAAGTAGTATGGGAACTCTGAGCAGTTTTCGCTGTGAGTCCTGTACAGACTGGATCCTGGCTCTCCCAACTGCTTGGTCCAGGGGTTTACCTCTGTTAGGCACTGGAGAGAGGCTAATGAATGAATTCTAGCCCACCCTTGGAGGTTACACTTGCATAGCATATTTTGCATTAAACTATACATTTACACTCCAAAGGTGACCAGGAAAGTTACACAGCTCACATGAAGGGGTGTGCTGGTGTGCAACCCATCACACTGTTTAGCAACCCCCCACCCCAACTGAATAAGGGTTGCCAACCCTGCCCAGGAATTGAAGATTAATCTTTAATTAAAGATTATTTCATGTGACAAAACTTCCAGGAATATGTCCAATCAAAACCCTAAGCGTATGTCCACATACAGGTTTTAGATCAAAATAATACTGGTTATTTCGATTTAGAAGTTGGCATGTCCACACAACGGTTCCTTATTTTGAAATAAGGAAAATAATTTTGACATAATAAGACCTAGTAATAGATCAAAACGAGGGTTATCTCAAAATTGTGGTTTCGAAATAACCCAGTGAGGCTGTGTTATGTTGCTATGACCCACATATCAATATAACACTTTGACTTTCCTCCCAGGGTGCATGGCACCCTGGAAGGAAGTCCCTCCCCCCGCCCGAGCACCCTGGCCAGGGAGTGGATCACTAAAAGGAGCCACTCGTGGAAAGAAACTGCCCTGGGCAGCGTCTTTCAGCGGGATGCCTAAGTTTGGGTCCCCAGGGATCCATGGAAAGAAGCTGCACGGAGAGGCTCCTTTTGTGGCAGCTGAGGTGTGGGTCCCCAGGCATGCTGCAGAAAGAAGTCATCTGGAGTGGCTCCTGTCAGCAGTGGCATGCCATGAACAGGAGCTGCTTTGGGTGGCGTCTTTCTATAGCATGCCTGGGATTGGAACCCCCTTCCTCCCCAGTGCCCCAGTTGTTCCTGAAAGAAACCACCTGGAGCGGTTAATGGTGGCAACAGCAGCAATTTCAGGGACATTGGAAAGGGCATTGCATGCCGCTCCACAGGGGTTCACATGCCACTGTTAGTACCCCTGGATTAGACATTGAGTGAGAAAATGTCTCCTCACCCCATGAATATGGTAGGGGTAAGAGTATTCATTCTTCAGGGTACAAGCTTTAATTGAAGGAATTAAGAAAAAATTTCCATGAAGGGCAGGTTACTTCATAACAACCAAGTTCAGGAGTCCTTCATGTAGCATTATCAAACTCTGCAACAATCCTTAGAGGCTACCGTGACATTATTCACCTTGCCTCCATCATCCACCTGGGAAAATTACCCCAGACAATAGTCTCTTGTCACCACCCTATGAGACACTGGTAACAAATTTAGACAATAGTCCCAGATGCAACGTAAGAGTTCTCTACCCTTCTTGGGCTTAGCCTTCTTCCCTCCTCCCACTCTCCTATAGATCTTTGACACTCACGTTTCCCACCAGTTCTCCTTTGTCTAGGACTAGGCCCTGGTGTCAGTCACCCTCTTGCAACTTCAGTCCTCCTCCAGACTGTCTGCCTGAGAGTTACCCTTCTCCAGGGTCTACTAGAGGACATAGCTACCCTTCCCTGGTTTACTGTCCCAAATCAGCTCTCACAGCCCTTTGTAGGTGTCCCATCAACCCATCTCAGCTGGATCTAATTGTGAAACACATAATTAAACAGTTCAATGCTTAAAAGTTTTATCAGAATCTCTCTACAAACTAGAATGAAAGAAAAATAGATAATCGAGTCTGTTGTGGGCTATTGCTTATGTCATGTTTTCACAGGCACTGTACTCACTCTACTTACCAGGAATATATTGCGTTGGCATGTAATAAGGCTGGCCATTCACCATCTATAGGTGTAAAAACCCCTTGCTTGTGGGACTGGTATCTCTTGGACTGATGCATCTCCTGTGAAAAATGTAAAATCACCTTTGTAGTCTTCCTGCATAACGTCATTTCCCATTACTAGCTGGACTAATAGTATTAGTAGATACCACTTTTGGTCATAAAATACTATGAAGTAAAATAGTACCACATTCTCTGAACTAAACTGCTCATTAAAATCCATAACCGATCAGGCTGTTTCTAGGGAAGTTGTGGGAAAGAGGTGAGAATAAGGTAAACGGACCCTTAATTGAGCATCTACCATAACACAAACGTTTCATACGGTATGTGCACACCAGACTGAAAACCATACTCAGAGTAGATATCAATGGCTCACAATCAAGCTGAAGGGCACATGAACCGGGATCTGTCCTGAGTCTGCTTCTATTTATTATCTTCATAAATAATTTGGATAATGACTAGAGAGTAGACTTAAAAAGTTTGCATACGGTACCAAGCTGGGAGCAGTTGCAAGTGCTTTGGAGGACAAGATTAAAATTGAAAATGATCCTATAAGAATTTGCAGGGTTAGAACCTGGACCCATAGAGGTTCTAGCTGTTGATACTGCAATAGCACCACGGGAAACTAAGGCTATATGCCCATACAGCTGGGCTTGGCAGGAAATACCATCCAGCAGGACCTGAGTGGCAGCTCCTTGCAGCCCACTGATTGGATGACACCAGTATTTAAGCTAGGAAGCTGGTACCTGACTCAGCCAGATTCCTGACTCCTGCTCTGACCACTGGTTGTGACAAACTGGTGAAACAGTCTGAATTAAATACGATGAAATTAAATAAAAGCACTACCTTTAGGAGTAATCAACAGCACAAATACAAAAGTGGAAATGACTGTGTAGGAAGAAGTACTTCAGGAAAGAATCTGAGGGTTCCAGGGATTTCACAAACCAAAACTCAACAATGTACTACTGTTGCCAAAACCAACCAACCAACCCGCCTGCTCCCCATCATCCTGTAGCCCTGTGCACTCCACCTGGGTCCCTAGGCAATGACTCCCTTCTGTAGCTAGGGTGACAGAAGATCGGTACTCCAGCAGGGACCCAGCGCCTATGGACCAAGGAAGAGCATTTTACCTTGTTTCCTGCTACAGTGAGGGGGAAGGACCAGGATCAGATGCTGGTCTCAGGGACTTTTCAAGGAGGAACAGCTTCAAGCGCAGTTCCCGATCCTTGCACGCTCTGGTGCTAAGGTTTTTACAATAAGGGCATTTTAGTGGAATACGTGATTCACCCAGACAGCAAACACAGACTGGGCGGCCATCCGATAGTGGCGTTGCTTCACTGCAAGTGCCATAGCACTTGAATCCAGGAGAACCTAGCTTGGCAATAGTGAGTGCTTTTGCCAGTGTCTTATTATGCCACTGTTGTTTGTTCGTTCGTTATTTTTTATTTCTACTTTTTTTTTACGTTAGAGTGAAAGATGTTGTTTGACTGTCTTTCTTTTTCAGGCTGAGAAGAAAGGATGTAGAGACAACACAGGACGATGGGGAACAGAGGGTTTTTTTTGTTTTTTTTTTTTTTTTTAGTTCTTGAGAGAAAGTTGAGGAAAAACTGAAGAAATTATGAGGGAACGGGGGAAGGTCTGGCTATGTAGAACAAAAAATTAAGCGAAGGCAGCGAATGGGATGGAAATACTCCGAGTGGGTTCGGTGGTAAGAGAAGGAATGGAGAGACCTTGCCGAGGGTGTGCTCAACGGCCAGCTCCAACCATTGCTCCCCTCAGCACACGCCCAGCCACCACTATGCAGGCAGCTACGAAAAGTCTCCAACAACGGGCACTGTGCCAACATGACACCAAGAGTGGAGCACCCACAGGGACCACTCAAAGAAGAATCTCTGTACCCTGGAGTCTTTAAATCACTATCAGAGGACTTCAATAACTCAGTCTTAAGTTAGGGTCTATCCAGAAGTGGGTGGGTGAGTATCTCTAGCCCATGTTGTGCAGCTCAGAGTAATGATCCCTTCTGACTGTATAGTCTATGAGTATACGAGCACGACATAAGATTAACTAAATCATTATCTAGACCAAAAGAAGCACGGTTTAAACTTAACAGAAAAGAACATAATTTAGAGTGCAAGAATGCACATTTTGGGGGAAAAAACTGTCTAGTCAAGAATTATAGTTTGAGCCACACTGAACACAAGCTACTGATAACATTGATTACCCAGCACATAAGGAGTCATTACAGAAATTTTGGGTATGATTAATTTGCTAGGAAAATACATATCTAACTTAATGGAAAAAAATTAAATAAAAAGTATAAAAGTAAAATGCTATTTTTCATTATTTTCTAAAACATCATTGCTGTGTTATGTGAAAGCAAGGAGCGACTACCAGTATTATTAAGCAGAGACAACATAAAGAAACTAAATGTTCAATATCAGAGTTACTTTTGAAGCTATAGGCTATGCTAATCTATAGGTTTAAATGAAATGGCCCTGTTTTGCTTTATGTTCTTGCTACTTTTTTTCCTCCCTCTTCAGAGGGAAAAAACATGCAGTATTTTGCACTATACTGTAACAAACAACTTACAGTTTCTGATGCAAATCAAAGTAACTGAAAATGACAGGCCTGATTCTGATCTCAATGATAGCGGTTTAAATTGAAAGTAACTCCATTTAAGTCAGCTCAGCCATATCAGTGTGTATGAAAGCACAATTAAATCCCTTAGTTCCACATTCATTGGAATTGAGCAGAAAATAAGGAAACATGTTTTTGTTTGTTTCTTAAAAAGATCCAATTCTCAGTGACAAGCATTTCTATAGCTAAAAAAGCTTACCTGTGTTTGTTTAAAATTGGTTCCCTTAAACAAAAAGAGCTCTGTTAGTAACCAACCCTTATATAACCCTAACTGTAGCCCTTCATCTGTAACTCCTTTCCAATCTAATTACTAATGAAATATTGCTTACAATTAGTGTGCACGTTGCCTGAACTTGGCAAGTAACTGCAACCTTACTTTCTTTATGAGAAAAAGAGATTCAATAACTCACATTCTTGAGTATTGTAATCTGTAGGGCAACGTCTACCATTTTTTTAAAGTCAAAAATAGATAGAACAGAAATGGATTTTACAACACAAAGAAACACAGTCACAGCCTCCCAGTTTCATTTTAATGTCAAAAGTAGAATTTTTGCCCTGGCTGTCTACAAATAGAAAGTGGCTCAGACAACTGGGCTTTAAATATCAAGTGGAGCATCAACAGACTAATTTGTGTCCTGTGCTCTGGTAGCTGCTCCTCTAACTAACGTTTGCAGAGCCATTCCACTTAGTTGCAAAGACAGTTCGAAGGGTCCCCAGAGTGGAGGAGTGCAGAGTACTGGGCAGACTAATGCCCAATCTTATTTGGTAACATGCAGCTGCACCTCTTAAAATCAGCCACTATAGAATCAGTCCAGAAGGGGAATCAAACCCTGGGTCTGGCTGACACACTGGTACTGCAGTAGACATACGGTCATAGCCAGTCAGATATTTTGCTCTTTTTCTGTTTTCAAGCTAAGTATTTTTAATTGCAAGAAAAGCATGTTTTAAATAGCTGACTAAAGGTATGGCTGTACTGACAGCAGCAAATTCGCTGCTGTCATTGCACACTTCTGGGTTCAATTGAGTAATCTGTCAATACACACTCCATTGATCTCTGGCTTGAAGCTACAACTCCAGCCCCATAACAGGAGTAGTGCTATGTCGACTGGTCAGCATTTCCTGTTGACTTAGAGCAGTGTGAACAAGGTGGTAAGCGGAGGTTACTAAGGCGATGGGAGATACGCAAGGTATTATATGTAGCTTTGCCTTAAGGAAGGGGCCATTTCCTTTCAAAAGGATGAATCATCAACTAATTTTGATGATTAAATCAAGTTTTTTGAGTTTATTACAAAACAATGGCTCTTTCCATTCATAATACCAGGAAACAATTGCTCAAAACTGTTTTCTTCTCTTTTTAAAAAAGATACAGCAAATTATTCAACACTTGGCCCAAGAATACTCTGCAAACTTTCATTGATCTTGAAAGTATACAAAAAAGGTCCTTATTTCCTTTGGGTAAATAGTCACAGTATAGTTTTCTGCAGTCTTCTTTGTGTTACTGGAGAGTCCTACAAAATGCAAAAATGCAGATGTTTATCACCTATCATTTATTTTGAAAAGCTTTATTTCAAAGCAAATGCACACAGTATTTGTTATCTCAACATTTTTGATCCATGAATCCCTTACCTAGGTTTGAATAGATTTTTTTAAAACTATTACATCTACAACTGACTCTAAGGAACATACACTCAAACTTGAAAATCAACTGTAAACCATCTACCTTTCACTCGCTTCCTCATGCTACTGATAGTAGTCATTCCCTAATGATACACACAAGTAGAAGAAAAGGTTCATATTTCCATAGCATCCATGCTAATAGAGAAAAAAATCCAATACTTAATATTCTAAAACTGCTGCTTTAAAACTGAGTTGGCTCTACAGTTCACTTAGGCTTGGTCTACACACACTAGAAAAATTAAGTCTGCTTTACTACGTTGCTCTTCCAAGGGGTGCTCTGGGGGCAAAAGTACATCTGCCTTCAAAACTGTGCTTGATAAGTTTATGGAGGGGATCGTATGATGGGATAACCTACTTTGGAAATTGACTGATCTTTGAGTATTGGTGGTGGATATGCAAGTGGCCTAAGAAGAGAGGGTAGATGGGGTGGGTTCAGAGTTAACACACAGAATTCTTTCTTTAGTGACTAGCTGGTGACTTGCCCACATGCTCAGGATTTAACTGATCATGGTATCTAGGGTCAGGAAGGAATTTTCCCCCAGGGCTGATTGACTAGGGCTCTGAGGTTTTATTTAACCTTTCTTTGAGGCATGGGGCATGGCTCACCTGCTGGTGAATTCTCAGTATCTTAAAGTCCTTACATCATGATCTGAGGACTTAATAACTCAGTCGCAGGTTAGAGACTTATCGCTGGAGGGGGTGGGTGAAGTATGGAGGTCTGCATTGTGCAGGAGCTCAGACTAGATGACCATACTGGTCCCTTCTGACCTTAAAGTCTATGGCTGTGTTCACACACAGGCATTATTTTGATACAAGTTGTGTCAAAACAACTTGTATCGAAATAATGCCTTATTTCGAAATAATTTAATTCGAATTAACAAACTGTTAATCCGAATTAAGGGAAAAAAAGCTCAAAGTGAAACAGCAGTCTCAGACAACAGTTATTTCGAAACAAGTCACTGTTGTTTTGAAACAACATGTTCGGATGGCATTGTTATGAAACAATCGTTTCAAAACAACGTTGTTTCATCCCCACATGGGGTTTAAGTTGTTTCGAAACAATGTCATTGTTTCGAAACAACAGGTGCCGTTGTTTCGAAACAACCATGCATCCTGTGAACAAGGTATTTCTTATTTTGAAACAACCTCTGTTGTTTCAAAATAAGAGTGCTGTGTGAACACAGCCTATGAGGAGTGTGAAAAATCAATATCCCTGAGTGGTGTGGTTAAGCTCAGCAGTTTTCAAACTCTTTTTCTGGGAACCCAGTTTAAAAAAATCTTTTAGGCCTGCGACCCAACAGTTACATCTTTGAGTAATGCATTCCAGTCTTTTGGTGGCGGCATTAGGGGCGCTGTGACCCAATACCTGAGGTCTGCAACCCAGAACTGGGTCCCAATCTGTGGTTTGAAAACCACTGGTTAAACTGACCTAACCCCCAGTGTAGACAGTGTTCTGTTTCTGAATCAGGCTGCTTTCTTCTTTGCAATACCTGGGCCTCATAGGAAAGTTACCCAGAACACAGGAGGTATGACCTCCCAACTCTCAGTACAAAGGCCTGGGCCCAGCATGCTCAGTACAGACAGAATCTCTGGGCAATTGAGCCTCACAGTTCTAGCAAGTCTCCCAAACTGCAATATTTGGCTAAATTTTGGCAGATTTCCAGAGATGGCAAAAGGGAATCCCTTACACAAAAGCTACCCATCCGTCAAATTTCAGGTTCCTGCTCCGCAGCAGGGGGCTTCTCAAAAACATGATCACTCGATTTTTTATCAGGAGTAAAACTACGTACTTTCCCTTGGCTTCCTTCTCACAAATAGCAGAACCATTTTTGCTGAAATGTATGAAGTACATTTAGTCTGAGGCAGACTCCCAATATGTAAAGTTTCACCACAAACTGTTAGAGTTGGGGAAAAGTATAAGCAAATGAAAACAGCCTTACAATGGGAAGCGTTAGCCAAATTTAATTGCAGGCAGTGCTACCCCCCCCCCCCATAACTCTTTTAGGTCATTTGAACCTGTTCAGAGAGACTGTTTCCTAAGCGTCAGTGTCCAATGAAAATATCACCAGTACTTCAACAATAGCCTCAGGATTACAAAAAGAAGGAAAAAAATCTAGTTTCCCACCCACCTTTGCTTAGATGTTGTGCTGTTTTCCACTTCCATCGGTCTGAAGTTTTTATGTCCCAGGTTCCCGTGAGTGATCGCTCTTCCACAAACACCACTGTTCCCAACCCCTTCAGCAGCGACTATATGTAAAAAGAAACCCCAAGATAACCAATTAATGTTACCAAAGGGAATACATGCTGCAACACTAATCAGCTGAGTGAGCACGTGGGCAACAGTGGCATTTGATCTGTAATCTCACAAGGTTTAACATGCTCAGCTATTACTCGCAGAGCCATGTACGCTTTTAAAGCCACTACGGATGACTCAACACAAAAGCATCTCTCTTTTTAAGTCACCAGTTATTAGATGCAGTGTTCTTGACACAGACGAGGGCGGACTCCTCTTCTGGGACATCTGCCACATTCCTAGTTAAGGAACAACATCCGTGGTAAGTGTGATACCTGCCCTTGTGTCCTCCTGCCACTGTCTGTGGTGTCATAATCACAATCTCTTATTTAAAAATAAAACAACAGTACTGCTTCCTCCTTTTGCTGTGGGAATCAAATGGGGAAGCTGTTTCTACAAGTGATACAGTCAAAGTGATCAGACACCAAGTGCTATCAAAAGCACAAAAGCAACCTGAGGAAAAATTTTTTACCTTCTCTAAACCTTTCACATTTCAGTAATCTCAGGGCCATGTGCAACAACACTGGATATGAAGAAATCACAGACAAAAGCCTATAATATTTTAGATAACATTTAAGTGAATATTCCATGAATTGCTACACAGGAGGCCCAGTCCTGCTGATGCTTGTGCACATTTTTCTATGTCTGTGTGATGACTGTTCAGCATGAATAATGGTTATTGTGATGAGGGCTGGGGGAAAACTGAACTCTAATGCCAGGAAGAGGCAGAGTTTTGCCAGTAATGTCACAAGCAGCATTACTGGGTCCATTTTTCAGTAGCTTCCAGAAAATGGAAGAAGAAAGCTGTGTTTTTGTAACAGGATTCCTTTGCAGCAGTCCAAGGTAAGCTGATGACTTGTCTACACAGTACAGTAATGTGCTCTACTGGGTGTGGTTACTAAAACATGCTAACATGATGCACACTAAGTCTGTGTATTAAAGGCTCCTTATTGCACTTCAACACAGTGCAGTATGAAAAAAATTGATATTAAAGCACATTAGGGAACCTTGAGTGCACACCAGGGAGGTCTACGCACGCCAATTAATGTGGAACAAATTAGTGCATTTAAAAATCACACTCCTTTAGAGTGCACTGCCTGTTGCGTAGACAACTCACAAGTAGCACTTCAGCAGAAGGGATCAATCTTACTTTCAGATTCACTGTTGTGGGCTGAGATAGCAAAGGGTCCTCTCCCACTTCATACAGATGCCTGATTCTTAGAAGTACACGTCTGAAGTCTGCATCTTCTTGCTTTCGTGGCCCTAAAAAACAACCAAACCAAACCAAAAAAAAAACTCCTAGGGTTTATTATTTAATACTAACAACTTTAGATTTCTAAAAGAAGTTATTCACTCACATCTTGTCTTAAAATGACATTTCAGGAAGAGATTTTCAAAGGCACAAAACAGGGAAACAATCAACTCCCACAGACCTATTTCTATCAGTAGAATCTGAAGGCTTTAAGCCAGTCTGAGACACCCCCCGTGTAGGTGCTGCACAGACATCTAGGAAGAGACACATTTTACTTCCAAAATCTCATGATAGACATTTTCAAAGAGTGCTTAAATGGGCCACATACTTTCTGAGGCAGCATCTGTCTTTTACTATATGTCTGTGCAGCACAGAGGCCTCTGATCTAGTTCAGGTGCTACTTTAATACAAATAATTAGTAACAACAGTTACAAAATAAAGGTGGAAGAGAAAACCAGACTTTATAAGTGTTACATGTTGAGAAATCTCCATCTATAAATGACTCAATGCTAAAAGAAAACCTACCTTTATGAATATGTTGTAGCTGCTCAGTGTGGCTGGAGCTGTAGGTCCAGCCAGGAATGCTTAGAGTCTGGAGGTGAAGGTTATCCGGGAGGGTTACAGGATCACTCTGAACAGAACGCAGTGGTCCTTGCAGCTTTGATTTATCTGGTGCCCATAAAATTCAAAAAAGCTATCATGTAAAACATGGTTATGTCAAGAAAGTAGACCCTGCCCAGTGAGACTGCACTACCTTTGGAAGGAAAGCATGTCCTTCCCCTGCCTGAACTAAACCAAAAGCAGATAAGACACACACCCTTCAGATGTTTTGAAGTATTAAGTTGAGAGCAGCATGATTTAAATTGGCTGAAAAGTGCATTAATACCCCAGGAAAGCACGCTTCTTCAAGTTTTGCTGTTGTTATGCTACTACCTGTTGTGTTTATTTGAAAGATGTTTTCAAGTGGGATTCAGAAGTGTTCTCAGTTAGCTACTGAGGTCAAAATTTTCAACGAATGGGTGCCTGAAGTTAGGAACCTAATGTTGCAGAGCCAGGCACCTGAATAAGTAGCTCCCTTTTCAAAGGTGCTATGCACCCAGCACCTCTTGAAGGCAATGAGAAATCTTGGGCACTCAAACTGGAAAAGTCAGGCCAGGTGTTTAGGTGACAATAAATACATTTCAGAGCCTGACTTTAGGTAAAATGAAGGCATGTTGCCTATAGAACAAGCCTGCTTGTTTGCATATAGACTTTCCTTAAGATTTAAGGTTCATAGATATAAGAATCATAGATTCATATTCAAGTGTTAAAGCTGGAACATAAGGGGCCTGTGTGAAAGGCTAAGCGTATATATGTTTAGGACCGTCGGCCCAGATATGTGATGATAAAGTAATAGCCACTTATGTAGTTTATCACACTTGGTAAGTCAGGAGGCATGAAAGCAGGATTGGGGGGGGGGGGGGGGCCCCCCGTTCAGGCCCCAAACTTCACAAAACTCACAGAAAGGGCCAGTAAGATCACTACCTGGAACCATCTAAAAAGGATATTAACATGTCATTAATATGCACAAACCTACCAGCCTACAGGATAAGTGTACCGCAAGAATTTGCAGGTGAAGAAGTCAAGGCTGGACTTAGAAAGAGGATCCATGCTATGTAAGGTATAAAAAGGGCAAACTATATTACTAGAGCATGAGCATCAGCTACTTCTTCCTTAAACTTTTTAGTTAGTGCTTGCTAAAATCTTTCTTCTCAGTGCACACTTAGCAATCTAGCTATATTATTTTTGCTGTGTGAGTGGCCATGTTAAGTTCCAGAAAACCCTGGAACCAGAGGCATCGTTGCCACAAAGAGCCATTCAAGGCACATACACAAGCCCCAGCCCATCACAATGTCGCCTCCTCACCCCTGTGGGCCTGATCCGGCCCGGGCACAGTAGCTCTTGTCCCTAGCGCTGGCTGCAGGCCCCCAACTGCCCCTGCTGCCAGCCACCAAGCTGTGCCCAGAGCCAGGCTTGAGTGCTGAGCCGAGCCAGCTGGCCAGATCCATTCTTACCCCTCCTCTCATTTCTCTCCCCAAAGCTTCCCTTTTCTTCTCCCTTGCCCAATGGGGTGCACCCCACAGCACTTACCAGTGCTGTGAGGCTCCACACCACTGGGCTGAAGACAGAGGGATTTAAATTCCCCTCCTCTCCTGCCCTGCACCTCGTATGTTTGTCACTTTATACAGGGCACAACAATCCCTTCAGCTAAGCTCTTCTCTGAGGCAGGTGCAGGGGCTGAAGCTGTCTGTCTGCCTCTGCATCTGCTGGGAAGAGAAATTTAGGGCACTGGCTGGGAAACACAAGGCCTGTGCCTTGTGTGCCCCGTGCCAGCAACGCCCATGCCTGGAACAGTTCTACAACCTTCTAGAAATAAATCAAAAGTTGAAGACATTTATGGAACATTTCAGATGTATGTGGAAAGTTGCAGGAAGTTTTCAAATTCCACATAACTGTCGAAAATGTCTGGCAAAAATCTGTCATGCTTCTTAGGTTACTTTGCAAGTTGGCACTACAGGACAGTCTTTGTAATGGCACAGGCCTGTTGGTGAACCATGTTAATGGTAGATTACTGGTAGCAACAGTGACAGGAACAAATCATATGGTGCTCATTCCATGTTTAGCACTTCAGCCTACAGATCACACTTTCCCCTTTAAATGGCAAAGGCACCAATTTCCCATGCAACTGGCTTTTGTGATGACCATTAGGAAGGTGCAGGGACAAACACTACACAGGGTTGGTGTTTTCTTGCAAGATGAAGTGTTCACGTGTAGTCAGTTATATGTGGGAGCCTCACAAGTTGGAAATCCAGATAATATTCGTTTTGCATTGCTGACTCATTTGGTCCACAAGACCAGGAATGTTGTGTACATAGAGGTTCTGCAATACATATGTTCTAAAATGACAAAATAAAGCCACGCTTTTCTTATTGAAAATGTCCCAGTCTGTAGCACTTTATGAAATTCTGTACCTTGCAAGTGGAGCTGTAGGGTGTCTTCTAGTATTAGTTATAGCCATTAGCTCCCTAGCAGAGCCAAGCTCTCCATTGCTCCACTCAAGAGGTGAGGAACCAGACATCTCCCTCAAGCAGGTCATCAGGGAAGCATGTGAGTATATTAATCCAAAATATACATTAGAGAAATATCATATGTGCCTTAGAAAAAGACTATAATGCTAACCATTACCCTTTTAATAATTCATTTTCTTTTAATAATTCGTTTGGCTATCAGTTTATGCTATTTTAATAAACACTTATAAAATTATCCATAAGCATTCCTGTCACACACCCCAGGGGCCCTTGTAAAAACTCTCTGGAGCCTGATTCCAGGACAAGAACCTCATTATCTTCTGATCAGATCGACTGCTGAGCCGATAACCCCATTCAAATTATCAAACACGCAGAAACTAGGCAAAAGGCACAATTCATAAGTTTAAAAAAAAATTGTTACCTGTTAACTCTCCATACATGACAACTGGTCTGTGTTCTAAAGCCAGTCCACTTCTCTGATACAGAGCATCAACAACAGGCTTAGTTCCTAAGATGAGCCAGAACACTGGGCAAACCACTGAGGTGTCATTCAAAGTGAGATTGTAATTCAGGTCCCATTCAAGGTTATTCCACAGTCTCCTGTGAAGCATCACCTGCATTATAAAGATAAATGCCACAACAATCATCAACCATCATGCTTTATTTATATCATTAGGAGCCATGAAATTACTCTTTTCTTCGAAAAAACATTTTGATTCATTACCTCCACTTGTCCATTTCCTTGACTTGAGACACCATGAGATCTTTCTGCAAGCAGCATCAGCCTCATGCTGTCATCCTCAATGTAGGCAGTCTGGACCATGGGATAATAGTTCTGAAGATGCATAACAAATCAGACAATGAAAGCATTAACTTCATGCAATATGAGGGAGCAGGACCAGGATACACACTTGATTTTGGATTGCAGCTTTATGCCTACCCGGGCCACTGTGTTATTCACATATGCCTTGTACAGTCTCTTCTGCATCTGATATCCATTGTTGTCAGTATGAAGTGTCTGCTTAGTGTTTAAGTTTGTGCTTGTTCTGAGGATTGCCTCAAGGTTTATTTCCAGAGGTCCAGCCCTGTATTCTTGCTCTATCCTGTGACAAAGTAGCTCACCATCATAACCTACTGGCACACTGTAGATTCTTGAATATGCCACATATATGTAATCCCGAGCTGTTATATTCCTACAAAACAAGAGGTTAAACAGGTGAAGTTTAGCAAGTAAAAGTAGTATTTGATTAGTTAGGTCAAGATACAGTTTGTATTATTAAGGAACCTGCAGTTTTTGCCTTGGTTCTCCCAGATTAGTGAAAAGATTTTTACCCTTCCAAATTTTAGAGACCCAGTTGGTATGAATGGAAATTTGACAGTATTCTCTGGTGTCCCAAGTGCTGTCCGTGGGAGGGAGTGTCATTCATTTAACTACATGCTTTTATTTTGGACTGTTTAAAATTATAGTTATTTTTTCTGTCATTTCTCCTAAGATACACTCCTGACTAAAGTGTTACCTTATTTTTACTCTCATGGTCACAGACTATGGTGGACACTTGTATTACTGTAGAGCAAAAAGAAAAAAATCCTTGCACACAAAATGAGCATTATTCAAATAGAAAGTCCGCTTAGAACACATTTATTTAGGGCTGAATTACTATACAGTCAAGCATTACAAATGACAACTATTTAAACTATAAATTTACACTTGGGGAAAAGATAAATAGATGTGAGTTCTGATTTCCCATCTCAAAAACATTAATTCTTGTATACAGATACCATTTTATATCTTCTATATGTCCTGTAATTGTACTTTAATTCAAAAATTTTCCTGACATATTTACCACCTAAGCTCAATCTAATTTCACTGAAAGTAACAGAAAATGTCAATAAAACACCATCAGGAAATACAATAAATAAAAGGAAGATGACTGTAAATATTTTTAAATAAAGAAAAAGCAGCTAATTCTTCAGGTTCAAAGAAAAGATCTGAATGTGTTACTGTCTGGGATTTCATTCCTTCTCTTGTCCTTAATTAGCTCCTTCTCCAATCTGCAGATAGCAGTTTGTACTCTAATTAGAGACCTGTTGAAATTCATCTGACATAGAAGATGAATAATCTCTCCAGATTTTTATCGTTTTTTTAAAACTGCATGAACTGTTAACCTCAGCTTGTGTGAAAATGGTGGTCTAACAGAAACTCTATGTTAAAAACAAACAAAATGCATGCACACTCCAAGGTTGCCAATATGGCAGGGGTGCTGCTGCCACTGGGCCCACGGGACTCGTGCCCTGCATGACTCTGGCCCTACCCTGAGTCAGCAGGGGGACCACTGGCAGGCTGCAGTAGGAGCTGGATCCAGGCTGGGGCTGCCTGCCGCTGGCCATCAGTGTCTGGGGCCAGATCCAGACCTGGCTCTAGGCCACCTGCTGCTGGTCAGCAGCATCTGGGGCCGGATTGGGCCTGCCTACTGCTGGCCAGCAGCGGCTGCAGCTGGATTGGGCACTGGGGCCAAACTGGGCCCCTAGGTGGGGAGGGCAGGCAGGGCGGGACCCAGGTCCCAACCCTTTTTCTAGGGCAGCAACACCCCTGCAGTACGGCATTTTGGTTTTACTGACACAAAGATCTGAAGTTGTGGGTTTTTTTTTTTAACTGACATCACTAAAAAAACCATAAACTATACAATAATGCTACAGTATTGTAATCGAATCACAATGTCAGTAGCAGAGGAAAGGCAGGGCTCTCTGGCTGAGAGATGGTAGGGTAAAGGGGGAAATGAGGTAAGTCCAGAACGCTGGGCCAGGGGATGTTGGGCAGCAATGGGAAGGCTCTGGGGAAGACTGGCAGGGACCCCATCACAAGGCTCAACGTTGCATGTGCATCCTACTCAGGGAGCACAAAGGGGCCCGCTGTGCATCCTTCTTGCCTGCGCCCTGCTTGTGCTCAGCCAGGCTCTCTGGCCATAAGCAGCCTCCGTTGGAGGCTTCAGGACTTGCCCTGTGGAGATGTGCTCAATGAGGCACGCAGGAGCAGAAATCCAGCTACACCAAGGGCCCCTGACTCTCCCTAGCCCTGCCCTGGAGAGCAGTTACAGCGACTGCTGAGCACTGGTGACACAAGTGCAAGGTCAGAGTGTCTGATCCCCCAGCCCTGCATAAACTCCACAGCCCTATCTACCCTGGATCCTGCCTCCTGGATCACACCCATGGGCCAACACCAGGCTTCCAGCACAGTGATCGAGTGCTGCAGTTGGACGCTGCCTCCTGGGTCCTAGTGCTGGGATACTTACACTTCTATGTATCTTGGACGTCTATGTAGCACTAGGACCCAGCAGGTAGCATCCAATCTGCTCAGCGCACTGTGCTGAGCTCTCTCTTTCCTCTCTCCCCCACTCTGCTGCTGCTCCATGCAGGCTGAGTGAATCCTCTATACCAAAAGATTTTCACCGATGGTTTCTTTAATTATGGACTCACAGACAGCAGGAAAATTATATACTTTTTTACTTACTGTCTGTAAACTTACAGATGGTTGGTAACCCTGACATCCACACCACACATCTAATTCTCACCTCAGCATCAAAACACAGAGCTGTACCATTAAGCTAGGTACCTAATCAAGGACCCTTTATCAATCTGATCTTAACCACAATCCACTAAGAGCTCTACAACACACGTCACCATTTAGAAATGATGGTACAGGATTACTCCCACGCTTTGAAAGAGGATGAAAAATTCAAGTGAGTTTCAATCACACCCAAGTACCTTTACCTGTAAAAGTACTGCCTGATCTCTTTCACTAGGTTTCCAGAAACAACTTCCAGTTCCACTGCTTCTGATTCTTGAACAGCTGATCCATTTGGGCTAAATAAATAGTTATCTGAAATAGGTCCTTTCTTCACATCTCCATTTACGTGGTATTCAAGAAACTCCTGAGTTACTTGCACAGTCCGATTAGTCTCCCTGTAAATCCATAAACAGGAAAATTTATTACATTGATATATATTGTATAAGTATTATCTGCGAAGCGTAACTGCCAGGGAAATGAGGATGGGAGTCCAAGAAAATACCTGGTTTCTTTAGTTAAAATTAATTAATTATATAAGCAGCAGGAGTTGGTGGCAGCAGGGATGGTAAGTGCCACTTGCTAAAATATTTGCCATGATAGAACCAACTGTAAATACTTACAAAATTGTTACTGGCCCCTAACATTTTTATGCAATTCCCAGTGTCATGTATACTTTCAGCAAATCTAAATGTTGCTGAAGTATTTCCCATTAGTACACCCCTGCAAAAATGCAGATATCTGCATTATATTCGCATCTGTGGATACAACACGGATATCTGCAGATCGTTTCTTGTGGATGCAGATCAGACGCAGATCCACATATTTTTATCTGCGCAGAGCCAGAGCCCTGCAAATATGCAGATATCATGGCGACAATCCAGATATCCATGAACCATTTCTTGCGGACGCAGATCCACATATCTGTAACCACGTAGGGCTCTATCCATCAGTTCAATGATCTGAAGTATTGTAAGAGCAAGATCTGCTTAAAAGCATGGGTTCAAACATTCCCTACTGAATAAAAATTTAGCTCACATAATAAAGATCAAGAAGAATCAGATCAGCTAAATCAACTGCTATGTAAACTAACATAATTCAGGACCTGACATTTACATTTGGGAACACAGGGGTAGCTTAGATACCTGAACACAGGATGTCGAATCAGGAACTCTCCAGTTCTCATACCAACACTTATGCCAACAGAAGAGCTCTCTCCTGTTAGCATAGACCAGTGGTTCCCAACCTTTTTTCACTCGAGCACCACAGATATCACTTTTACAACCTTAAAGGGCCACCATTCTCTGCTAGCAGCCCCCCTCTGCAGCCAGACAGAAGGAATTCAGAGAGAGGTTGCCTCCTCACTGATCTCTTATTCACCCAGCCGCAACAGAGAAAACGGGTACTGTAGTCCCATGCACTTCTCCTGGGTCCCTAGGCAGTGGTGGTTCTCTTCTGCAACCAAAAGGTCAGAAGATCAGTACTCCCCTCCCTCTGCCTCCAGCAGGGACCCCAGCACCTACTGACCCAAGCAAAGCACTCTGCTCTCTGCTGATCTCCCACCCCGTTGGCTGCAGCAAGAGGCCGGCATCTGTCTTTTAGCCCCACGGAAACACATTCCACCTGGGTCCTTAGGCGGTGGCTCCCTTCTGCAGCCAGCAAGAGGGGAGCTGTGGGTCATTCTGACAGGCCCCATGGGCCATAGGTTGAGAATTACTGGCATAGGCGAGATTCCCCACACGCACTGCAGCAGTAGCATGGCGCTCCCAGCATAGACTATCCATTAGTCTTCCCAGTTCCCTCCTGCTCTCATCTGCAGTTCCCTTCGTAAGGCAGAGGCAGCATGTAGTGACAGTCTTCAGACGGTAGTCATGAAGATAAGGTAGCTGGTGATTATGAAGCTCTATGGAAGTATCAATGGGCCATTTGTGTGTAAAGAATTTATTTTCCTACAAAACCACCGGCAGCTCTGCTGTAATCATTGATTCAGACACAGCAGAAATGAAGACACCATGCAGTAAACTTGGTTCAATCAGAGGCTGACATTTTATTGAAGTTTTAAACTATCTTAAACATTAATGGACTGCAAAATGGTCTTAAGTGGACATCCAATTAAATATCAGTAGGGTGTGGGGCAGAGCCACAGGAGATGACTACCCTTCCCTACCAAGCCTTGTGGTATTTAACTGCCTGGGCAAAATTACTATCATGCTTACATCATTTGAGGGTTTGGACAGGAACATGGCACCCATGACACTGAATCTACCAAACATAAACAAGGGGTGGGCCAAGCCATAGTGAGGGAAAGGACAGAAGATGAGCCATCAGATATAGTGTTTCTTCATCGATTCCTCAAGCTTTTCCTATGCCAGGGAGTCTGCCAAAATGTCAGCAGCAAACTGTCATAGTATACATCCCAATAACAGGCCTGAGCCACACATATCCGGATCTAGGTTCACAGTTTCAGTCCTCCAAATTTCTGGGGTTGAGGTTTGAACCCATATTTTGAATTTATCTCCTTTTCAGAAAGCGGGTGTGATTGTAAAATGTGGACATGGAATATGATCCTTCTCAAGATTCAGATCCAAGACCGTGGTTTAGGCCCATCTCTAACAACAGGCCTTATCACTTTCCATCTTCAAAGCAGTGTACAACCATTAACTAGTTAATCCCCTAAATGCCCTTGTGAACAAGACGATTCTAAGCAAAAACACTTCTGTGAATGAGATCCCAGATCATCAGTAAGATGCATGTGCAGACTTAAAATTTATGGGTCGGATCTGTCATCCAGTTAAAGCTGCACAGCCCCATTGAAATTAAAAGCGCTCCGGCAATTTAGAGTGAGGATCCAAACCTGTACACCTCCAATAGATGTATTTGGTTAGAACTTAAGTTTTGATCAGTTTCTTTGGTTTTATTTCCTTTTATTTAAAAATAAATAAATAAGTAAAATGAACTCCCAGGTCCTCTGTAAGAAGTGCTCTGCTTTCCCATTCTGGAACCAGCAGTTTTGGAGAAAACAGCAGGAATTACTGATGTGGAGGAGAGCACTTGGCTCTTGCTACAACATAATGTAATTCACCATACACTCACACTGTATCTATCCCAGGGCACACTGGTGTAAGGATAAAGGGGGGCAGTGCCCCACTCCAGGGTGCTGGAATAAACAGAAGCCCAGAAAACAGCCTGGCAGCAGAAGAGAGGAAGCGGTTCCAGGGAATTAGGAATTGGATTAGCAGGGAAAAAATCCAGGACACTGTTCCTTTAAGGTCACAGGATCAGGAACCCTGTAGTGTACACTGGGGTATGACCCTCCTCTCTTCTAGCAATCAGGAGGCTCTCTCTGGAGTAGGGCAGTGTATAGCCAGCTTTCTCTCCCAGAACAGGGGAGACGCTCCAGAGAAAGGAAATAGGACCAGAGCTCCAGACAGAAAGAGTTGGGACTGGAGCAGGGGAGCAAGCTGACAGAGGAAGAGCTCTGAGTGGGGAGAAGAACTGGAGGGAAGCATGAACTGCTACATTGTGATTATGGACTTCATGATGGGGGCTCACTGAAGATTATTTTCTGATTATGGATTCCAAGGACTGTGTGACCTTCCTCTGATATTAAACCAGACCTGGAGAGGGGTGCTGTGAGCCACATCAGCAGCTGCATGGAGTGCTTACAGGCCTGTGAAATGGGGCTAACGAGCAAAGCCACGAGGAAATGCCTGGGCAGCCTGTTACAGTGTCTATTTTAAATATACTACATTTCCTAAAGTTTATATGTTATAAAATCTAAGTGAGTTAACCCTAAGATTTTGGGGCATTTCCATAGCCTGTGTTATACAGAAGGTCAGATTAGATGATCACAATGGACCTTTATGACCTAGGAATTATAAAACAACTAATATTACACTGACTAGTCAGATTCAATACCACAAGTGGAAAAAGCATATCCTAGGAATAAGACCATTCATTAGCTCACTTCACAAATTGGAGTTCAGTTCCCTCGATAGTAGAGCACTCATTGGTCATTAGCCCTCAGAGGACTATATGTGATCAAGTACCTGGACCTTCTTTAAAACAAGAGCTTTGCTTATTCTCAAATTCTGTTTACTAAACTTAAACATGTTGGTGATCTCACCTGTCCGTAATGCTGTACATTAGATTAGTATCTTGGTCCATCATCACTATATAGCAGTCATTAAACACAGGAATGAGCCGTCGATTCTGATGATGAGTGCGCTTTATGACTTTTCTTCCATATTTAACTGATCTCGCAATGAAGGTGGACTCATTGTTAGCTGACGCCTCAACATTGTATCTTCGATAACCGAGACCACTTATTGTGACAAGAATATACAGATCATAGGTACCAGGGGATTCTGCTGAGCTTTGGATCTGTAAATTAGGAGAGAGAATAGTGGTGTATTTCAGACAACTAACTTGTGTATGTCTAACATGTTTAAACTGATACCTTTAAATGAAAATTTCCAAACGCAGGCTCCTTTCAAAGTTAGATGATCATGTTCCTTGCTGCTGTTTTCTTAAAGGGGGAAGGGAGGGTTTACTTAGCCACCTAAATTTAAGATTCACAGTTTTGTTTGGGAACAAATATTAGTGTTAAACTATGAGATTAAGGAATATTCTAATCAATTCCTTGCCAACATGAAATCAAAGCTGTTGATTTAAATTAGTGCAATGGTGCCTTCAAATCCACCATAAATACCAGTATTGAAACTAACTTGAAACTAACAAAAAAGATTGATGACAGAAAAGTGACCGAAGCCACTGGGGTTTCGTTAGAGCAGGGGTTCTTAACTTTTTAGAGGTCTCGCACTGCTTACATTGTAATCCCGCACACTCACAAAAAAAACTACCTGTTATGATGACATCACATTTGAAGTATATTAGGTGAGCATTCTATGTTTAAATTATATGTTATTCTTGCACTTGAACTTCCTGCACTCCAGGTTAAGAACTGCTACCTCAGAGACTGCCTACACAATACAATATTCTATTTTACACCACTGTTTTCCAAAAGGTGGGTCCCAACCTACCAGTCATGGGAAGATGCTGGATGAGTGCAGTGTGCGGGAGGACAGACTAGATGATCGTATTGGCCCCTTCAGTCTATGAGTCACCATATCCAGGCTTGAATTAACCAATTACTGTGCCCTTGGCTTGACAAACACACAGTTCTTCCAGCCCCGTGTGGACGGAGAGCAAACCAGCCACACACTCATCCTTGTCTTGCAGATCTGGCCCTGCTTGCCCAGCTCCATGCATTGTGACTTTGCACACAGTGTTGCAGTATCATAAAGAAAACAAGGAGTCGTGTGGCACTTATCAAGCAGGTTTAGCCCAACTGAACCTTCACCGTGATGGAAAGAAGGCAAGGACAAACCATAGTGGTGCTGTGAACCTAGGTGCCAGGTCGCAATTCCACACACTCAAATTTGGCTTAGTTTCCCCTCTTTCATAATAGAGGGCAGCCCAGTGAAATTTGAGTGGTGGTGTAATCTTGTGCAGCAGGCTGCAATGTCTGGAAGAGGGAGCTGCTGTAAGCCCTACAGGACAGGAACAGTCTCAGTGGGAAAGAGCCCATCTGCACTCACCCAACTTCACACCCACCTCTGGGGGTCTCCCGTCCAGCCTCTAGGTATACCACATCTACCACTACACCCCTATCCACAAAGCTTGTTAACACATCATAGAGAGCTATAAGCTTTATTTGATATGATTTGTTCTTGACAAATCCATCCTGTCTATCACTTAATACTTATTATCCAAGTGCAAGGCAACGTATGATCTTTCGTTTCCTAAATGTGCCAAATAATTTATATCCTTTTTAAATATACAGGACCCTCCTTAATACAATACATTTTGATGATACTTTCTGTTTTGGGCGAAAAAAACCACAGACTGGATAACTGAGATTTGTACATCAGTTGCTCATGTAATCCAGCACCATAGGCAAAGCCAATATAATTATGTCCTTGTTTCCAATTTTTCAGAAAAAGCTACTACGTCTTACAAAGAAAGAAAGGAATTAAAAATTAAAAATGACTGTACTGTAATGAAAGATTCAGAGAGAAAAAGAAATGCAATATATACGTTAACATAACCATGCATTACCTGTGCTGGTACAGGATATCCCAATTCATCATACACACTGACTGCTGGGCAACTCATCGTAACTATGACAAAGGTAGTGACGTTCCATGCCAGGGGATTATACACAACAATGTACTGTTCAACATTCCTTGTACCTTTTCACACACACACAAAGTAAAAATACAGCTTTACAATACGAAATAGTAACACACAAGCATTTTCTTTTAAAGAGCCTATTGCTCAGATACAATACAATCTTTGCCTTTTAAGTTTCATTGTATCTCAGTTGCACTTTGAGATCTAGAATCATAGAATCATAGAATCATAGGGTTGGAAGGGACCCCACGAGGTCATCTAGTCCAACCCCCTGCCAAAAAAAGCAGGACCACTCCCATTAGATCATCCCAGTCAGGGTTTTGTCCAGCTGGGACTTGAACACCTCCAGAGATGGAGATTCCACCACCTCCCTAGGCAACTTATTCCAATGCTTCACCACTCGCCTAGTAAGGAAGTTTTTCCTAATATCCAGCCTGGACCGCCCCAGCTGTAACTTGAAGCCATTGCTTCTCGTTCTGCCCTCTGTTACTACCGAGAACAGTCGAGCTCCCTCCTCCTTGGAGCAACCCTTCAAGTAGTTGAAGGTTGCTATCAAATCCCCCCTCAGTCTTCTCTTCTGCAGGCTAAATAAGCCTAGTTCCTTCAGTCTTTCTTCATAGGGCTTGTGCTCCAGCCCTTTGATCATTTTGGTTGCCCTCCTCTGGACTCTCTCTAATTTGTCCATGTCCTTTTTGTAGTGGGGAGCCCAAAACTGGACACAGTATTCCAGATGTGGCCTCACTAGTGCAGAATAGAGGGGAATGATCACATCACATCTATATTTATAAGACTTCTTAAAGTCAATAACCTTTGGTATATTACTCTTCTGTTTGATCCACAATTCAGAGAAACACATTTGCTATTAATGTTAATTACAAAAGGCTACTCACTAAGGCTAAGTCTACACTGACAGCCATTTGACTGAGCAGTCTGTGTAGACGTGCTCAATCAATACGGAATTTGTCCTAGCAACTCCAGCCCTGTAAATGGAGTATTGGTAAACCAACCAGAAGGCATTTCCAGGTGGCTTAGTATAGCGTACAGGGAGTACTTAGCAAGCTGTCAGGAGATACACAAGGTACATAAAATACTTTGTGTATCTCCCATTGACTGCCACCAAAAAGTGTGGCAAGCAAAGAGTAGGGTTAAGTGATGGAAAAAAAGTTCTTCATTATTTACAATCAGACAGCTCAAATTCCAGTTGTATTATGGAGCAGACCCTATAAGAAACCTATTTTTAGTACCCTCATAACCAGTGCAGAAAATGCTGCCCAAAGTACTCTCTGCAGTTTTCTTTAAAGGAACTCCATAATCTCCTTGGAATAAATAGATTCTCAGAACACATTAATAAATTCTTGCATATCCTGCCAACAAATCATAAAGAAAATCTTCCAAAAAGAAGACTACTCTATATCCCAGATGCCTTCTTCCAGTCATGAAGACAAGTTAAGGAACTGCTTCCATCATGCCACATTCCTCGTTTGGACATATATCTGAAGGCAGAATTTGGAGTCCAGTCCTTAAGTAGAACTCTCACTTCATGGAGAACTCTGACTTTAAAAACTAGGCCTCTACTGCATGATCTTTGGTGGCATAGCTATCTCGCTTGAGTTTGTCTGAGGCATCGTGCGTTTCCCTGGCATATGGACTCCAAACTATTAGCTATGGCTTACAGAGTTGGGGGGTGGGGGGAGAGCACAGAGGTGTGTGTGTGAGAGAAAGACAGTAATCCAGAAAAAAATTCAAATCTAGTTGAACTGAATCTGAAACTTTTTAGGATTTTCAGTTATTTGGAGGAAAAACCTGTTTTCGATCTGCTCTGGAGCAGGGATCCAAACCGGGATCTCCCACATCCCAGGTGAGTTATTTTAACTTCTGAGCTAAAGGTTATATAGAGGTATTACAAGGAGTACAGTGCCACCACCAGCTCTGCCTCTGACCATTTGGTGAATGGTCAAAATTGTGTGTGTCAAATGATTGTAAACAATTTACTAGAGTCAGATTCCAAGGCTAGAATGAACTATTGTGATCACCTAGTCTGACCTTCTGTATAACAAAGCACAGCACCTCCCTGAAATAATTCCTAGACAGTATCTTTTAGAAAAACATGCAATCTTCATTTTAAAAATGATCAGTAATGGAAAATCCACCAAGACTCTTGGTAAACTAAACATATTAAACACGTATGCTTTACATGTTGAACTATACATCTTAAAAATGTATGCTGTATTTCCAATTTCCATTTGTTGAGCTTCAGCTTCTAGCTAGTGGACTGTGTTACACTGTTTTCTGCTATATTGAAGAATCCATGTGAAATATTTGTTCCACAGGTAGGTACTTATATAGTATAATTAAGACACCTCAACCCTTCTCTTTGTTAAGCTAAATACATTTAGCTCCTGGAGTCTATCACCATAGGCATATTTCTAGAACTTTAAACAAGGATTTGGGCTGACCAAAAGAGCATTTTTCATTTAATAAACTAACTGTCCAAAAACTGCCCAGCTCTACTTACAACAATAACACTCCAGCCATCTCCATTTGAGCTAGAGAGTATGCTAACCTTCATACATCACTCTAGAAAAGCAAAAACAACTTAAGACATTACCTTGTTTTTCTGTGTCTTTATTGTAAATGTAAGAATAGAGTTTTCCATTCTTCTCAGCACTGTTTGTGTCTAAAATTATGGATGCCATCAGTTTCTTCACATTAAGTATTCCATGCATCAAGTGATTCATATACATGTCTTTCACCTTGGGAGATTCTGTGCCTGTTATACCATCATGGTGCTGAACCTGATATTTAGAAGGAGTTTTAAAATGTTAAAGTCCACTTGGATCCCAAGTTCTGGTCTGCACTTGTATTACTATGAATCAATTAGCTCCACACATGAAAGAAGTTGATGTACATATTTACATTCTGACTATTCCTGAACTGTAACAAATGAAGCAGGAAAGACAAAAAGCACACAAATATTTTCATATGCCTCTGCTCTTCATATCACAGTGTGATTATTATAAATACATGCCTACAGAATCAGCAATCTGGTCACACATAGTGAAAGGCATAAGGACAGATATTTTTTCTGGGTCTCAATTTAGCCTTTAATTTTACAGCATGGTATAACTTCAGTAGTTGATTGCCCATTGTGACAATGTGCTACATGCACCCTGCAAAGAGTTAACAGGTCCCAACAGGCCACAAAATTTTTGTCATCAGAATATAAAGGGAAGGGGAAGCTGGGTCAACAAGAAGAGGGGAGTGTCTCCCCTCCTGGTTGTTTGAAGTCAGTAAAGACTCTCATGACTATTAGTCAGTGTTTTTCCACTATGTTTGCTTTGTTTTATGATCATTCAGTAACTAATAAAACAAGCCCTGAGGAAAGAGCCTTAAAACAGCGGAGTCTTGGAGTTTTCTTTACCTTTCTAGGCTGGTGACACCTGCCATTAACTCACACACTCATTCCTGGCTGTGTAAGTGACAGTATATAACCAATTTTGTTGGCGGGCACAATCAGATCCTTGAATAACTGAACCCTATTATTTGTGCCCACCAACTAACTACAGATGCAAATTATGGCCCAATATTTATATGGCAATTATAATTTGCCTTCAAAAGTGACCTCTGCACAACAGTGTACAAATTTTCCTAATAAGAAATGTGTATGTTTACCTCTGAGACTGCCCACCTAAGACTGCGGAGTTGCTGCAAGGCCCAGAACTTACAAACAGACCCTGCTGGGTATTTCCGAACATACTGTGTGAAAAATGACTCTCCAGCATAGAGTAGTGAACTTGCTCTCCGTGCAATTCCTTTTAAAACACTGCGGGAAGTATAAAACCCAGTCCATGCTTGAAATGGCTCTAGGAAGAATTTCAGAGACATAACGCACAGTAAAGTACTGAACATTTCAGCCCTTGCTTACTGCATTTTTGACTAGTTATGCTCCTCAATTTCTTATCTATAAAACTATAATATGACTTCTTATCTATAAAAAAGCAAAAGATAATGAGTGGAAAATAATGTTAAGCATCAAGTGGAACACCACAAAATAAGCCTTACCACAACACCCTCCTCACCCATTACTAAAGACCGTTAAATAGACACTATCAGGAAGTTACATTACTTTGTACTACATGCCCACTTATCTCAATGCTGATCTGTGAAAATAAGCCTCTTCTAACTGAAGTTGTACAAGACAAATTCAGTAATATCATTGTGGCACATTATATTTTTTTGATCAACAGAAGAATGTCTTAGGACTGCTAATTGTCACTTGTTTTCAACCATCTATACACCTGGTTAAGGAGGAAAACAAATGAGCTTTAATTTCATTTCTTCTCTTGCAGTGGGAACCATGATATGGGAATATGCATTCAGGAAGAGAGTGAGGTTGCAAAATATATCAACAGATGCCATCAAGTGGTCAAAGAGGAGAATTTCAATTACTTGTGTCAGAGGGGTAGCTGTGTTTGGCTATTTTAGTGGAACAGAAAATGAGTCCTGTGGCACTTTTAAAGATCAACAAATTTATTTACCATATGAGTTTTCATAGGCACAATCCCACACCATCAGATGCATGAAATGGAAAATGTAGTATGTTAGCTGAACATATACATACTGAGAAGGGTGGTGTCAAGGTCAATTCAAACAGTTCCAGAGGGATAAATAAGTTGTTTTGATTCAAACTGTGGAAGAAGGAAGCAAGAACTGTAAGCGAAAGCTGAGAAGGTGAGAATGGTAATAGAGGGGAAATCACCTTTTGTAACGAGTTAGCCATTCCAAATCCCTATTTAAAGCCAGTGTGATGGTATCTAGTTTGCATATGAACTCCACTTCTGCAGTTTTACATTGTCGTCAGTAAAGGCACATTTCAATTTACCCAGACATTCTGTAAAAAAATGCTAGTTACACAAACAGAGAGTCCTATGGCACTTTTAAAGGCTTAAACATTTATTTTTCACACGAACTTTCATGCGTGAAACCCACTTCATCAGATGCCAGAGTGGAGAAAGCTTACATTGAAAAACACTGGGTTTTTTACACTGTTTTTCAATGCAAGTTTTCTCTACTCTGGCCTCTGATGAAGTGGGACTTCACCCATAAAAAAATCATGAGAAAAATAAAATTTGTTAATCTTTCAAAGTACTACTGTTTGTTTTGTTGAACTAGACTAATATGGCGGGGGGGGCGCCCCGGGGGGGGGGAGGGGGGGGGGGTGGGGGGAAAAACTTCAAAAACAGACTCCATCATGAAACTGCAGTGCTGGTACTCATATGCCAACTAAACACCTTCACACTCGGTTTCAATAGGGATTTGGAACAGCTAGCTCATTACTCCTCCTCCTTTGTTTTACATATACACTAGAGAACTATAGAATTGAAGCTTCCGCACTCACAAGCCCGACAACAACATTCATCCAAACAGATGGCAGCCCATCCACAACAGTTGTTACAACAGGTGGTAGAACATTCCCTGATCACTAAGAGAAACCAGGTCAATGGCAAACCCCACTAAATGTGCAATAAGACAGGAAGAAGCCCATTACCTGGGATACCGTGTCAGTGGAGGATAAGTCCACCCATTGGTGGATAAGGCTCAAGCTTTATAGCCATATAAGATCCCCATGAACAAAGGGCACAAGTGTGCCCTTCTAGGTTTAGCTGGCTACTACTGTGGATTTTTTACCTTTTACTTCATGAGCACAGCAGCCCCACTAACTGAGCTAACTAGGGAACCTACCCCAAAATGGGTGCTGTGGAAGTGCCTTTCCAAAACTCATGACCATACTGTGTAGACACCCAGTGCTATATAGCTCAAACTTTGAAAATAATTCTAAGTACCAATCGACACAGGGGGACTTGCTCAAGAAGTAAATAGAGAACACCCAATAATCAAGATCAATTGGAAACTCTTACCCTTGAGAAAGCATACTCAGTGACTGAAAGAGTGCCTGGCTGCCAAATGGGCAATAGGGACCCTGCAACAGAGACCTCCGAGGGAATGAGTTCATGCTGATCATGCACTCCTCCACTGGCTAAATGTGTTGAAAGAGACAACCCAAGGATCATGAGCTGGTACTTGTTGCTACAACCAGACACCTTTTGGATACAAAACTCTACAGGAAGTTTGCATAAGAACACTGATTTTCTATCTAGGGAAGAAGCCTACGTAAGCCTAGGCTTGGCCTCATCCTTGCAGGGGAGGATACAAAATTGGGTTTACAACCCCAATATTGAGGATAGACAGAAGAAGGGAGAGAGCCTCTCCAGTCTACAGACAAGTAGCCTGGCCTCACTCCCATGCAGCAGCTTGAGTCCCCAGTCAGGGAGGCAGGCACCCACTGAGGCAGCCAAAAGAGGAAAGAAGGACTGCTATAAAGGGGAACATGCAGGGAAGAAAAGGGAGGCCTGGGACAGCAAAGGGGTGACACGCCTACACCTGACTGGCTCCACAAACACGGTCAAAAGACTGAACAGAACTGCTAATCTTAACGGGAGGTGAGGGTTCAAAAAGTGCTCTAACCAAGGGAAAACTAAGGAAGGCCTGTCAGGAGCTGCAGAGACCCCTTAAAAGACCACATCAAGAGCCGGTGACAGACAAAGATTGTGTGGGGATCTCCTGACCTACTGCATTGAGGGTGCTACCATAACACAAATGAGTAACAACAGCCTACTGCAGCATGCAAAACATGTTGAACCTACCAACAGGTAAAACATACAAGAAGCAGGATGTGATGGGATGTTCATAGCACGCACTGATTATACATTTATCTGAGAGATACCTGAAATGATGTGATCCCTAGATGGAAATGTATGAGTCAGGGGATCATGAGTCACAGGAAGCAATGGTCCCTTTTAATCATTAATTTAAAAAACAAAACAGAAAAAGTGCGACAGAATATTTGGTTGGCAAATTAAATTTAACCCCGGATATTCACGTGTCTACATACACTACAAAAGAAAACGATGAAACAGCCTTGGTGCTATTTACATCAGAAACAGAAGCAAAACTGTTAGTGCCATGGGTGAATGAAATTTGGCTAGCTCGACCTTTATCCACTATCTCCAGGTTGCCATATCTGCCCTAGAGTTGGAAGAATACTTTCCTGGGGAAGGATTTGTAGGCATCAGGAAACAAATTCCCAGTATTCAGAACTGAGATGTTGGCCTAACTTTGATACCTTGCAAGATACTGGAAGAAATTATGAAGTGGTTCATTTATAGGAACCTAGAAAACAGTAAGGTTATGTAATAGCAAACATGAATTTGTCGTAAACAAATCATGTCAACCCAACCTAATCTCCTCCTTTGACAGGATTACTGGCCTATTGAATAGGAGAGAAACAACAGACATGATGTAACTTGATTTTAGTTAGGTTTTGGACACAGCCCCACGTGACAGCCTCATAAGCAAATTAGGGAAATGTGGTCTCAGTGAAATCACTAAAAATAAGCTTGGAAGGATTAGATTTTAATTGGTAAATATCAGTTTCACTGAACATGCATACATGCATGGATGCACACACCATCCAATGAGAAAAACTATTTCCTCTTAACAGGGGTTAAAGTGGGCTGGAATGGCCAAGAATGCCGTTCCAGGGCCCACTATTTTTAAGGGCTCAGCATTCTGGCCCTCCTAAAACCAGAAAAGGGTGCCGGAACACTGCGTTCCAGGGCCCACCATTTCAAAATAGCAGGCCCTGGAACACAGCATTCTGGCACCATTTTCTATTTTTAGGGGCCTGAATGCTGTGCCCCTAAAAACAGCAGGCCCAGTAACAGCATTCCCCTGCATTCCCGCAGGCAGGGGATGGGGGCAGGCTCCCCTGCGCATGCACAGGCTGCACAGTTTCTCAACCCAGCATGCTGCCGGCGAGTGCTGGGGCACCTGGCTCGCACTGGGGGTGGGGTGGGGGGGGATTAGGGGCAGGGGGTGGGTATTGGGGGCTGCAGGTGGATTATGGGAAAAGGGGAATGCATATTGGTGGAAGTAGCTGGGGTGGGGGGAAGACATTTGGGGGGCAGGAGCCAGGGTGCTGGCGGGGGGCCCACCCATGCAGAAGGGGGTCCCACTGGTGCAGGAAGGGGGTCCCACCCAATTAGGAGGGTTTCAGGGCTCACCAAATTATATTTAACCCCTGCCCCTTAATAAGAACTGAAATTTACAGCCACACGAAAGAAGAAAAATGCTGCTGGCAAACTTACTGGAATTTGATTTAAGGATATTTACTTTGTATATTTTCACCTGTGACGTTCACAATTTGTGTTTTAACAATTATAAAGCTTCAGGCTTTTTAAATCAGTGTCTAGTGCCATTAAATATTATCTGGCCTGCCCTTTTGTCAGTCACTCGTCTCATAATTTCTCACAGCTGTGAAAATTTAAATGGAAAAAATGTTTTAAAATAAAGTAATATTATTCATTGAAATGACTTTAAAAAAACCAGATTCTGCAAAGACTATATAAAATGGGTGCATAACTGACTGAAAGACCACACTCACCTGAAGGTTAACTGATTTCCTGTCAAACTGGGAGGATATATTTAGTGGAGTCCTACAGCTGTCTGTCTTGGATCTGACTTGTACTATTCAGCATTTACATTGACAATAACGGTTTCCCTGCTCCAGTTAGGGGGACGGGAGATCAGCAAGGAACTCCTTCTGTCTGTTTGCAGTAGCAGAGGGTAGTGGGGGCTGCTGGTCCTTCAGGTTTGTGAAAATGCTACTTGTGGCTCTTGAGCCAAAGATGTTGGGAACCACTGAGCTAGACACTACTACTGCTGAAAAGGCTGTGAGTTTGTAACAGATCACAAACTGAATATCAGCCAACAATGTGAGTCCTGTGGCACTTTAAAGACTAATAGATTTCTCTGGGCTCCAGCCCACAAAAGCTTATGCCCAAATAAATCTATTTCTCTTTAAGGTGCCACAGGACTCTCATTGGTTTTGCTGTACCCAGCCTAACATGGATAACCCTCTGAAAATAGTCAACAATGTGCTGCAGAGGAGAAAAAGAGCAGTATAATTCTGGTCACATGTAAGACTTGGAAGCAATTGTTATTGTCTGCTATAACCAATGACAAGTACAATGGAAAAGCCTGAAACACAAGACCTACTAAAGCAGTCCAGGTATGGGGCATGAGGCCTAGCAGAGCAGGCCAAGGCAGAAGGCCTAAGCTAACAGAATGGTCGAGTCTGTTACAAAGCCAAATTAACAGAAGTCAGGTTGTGAATTTATGACCACAAAGAAACTGGCAAGAAATAAGCTGATACTTCAAACATATGTATTTCCAAAGCATGACTAAATATAAGAGTCTAAAAATACATATCAGAAATAGAGGGTACCAAGACATTCTAACATCAAAGAGATAACAAGGACCCCCTGACCCCTTCAGACGACACTTTAACGGATGGAAATGTCTTGTTTATATGATGGATAGAGAATTTTTGATTGAGCCATCCTATAGAAGGTAATGGATGGTATCAAAGGGGGTACCTGGCCACTTCAGAGAGTGTCGAGTACCTATGTCAAAGGGGCAGAAAGAAACTGTAACAGCGTATAAAAAGTTGTCAGACGGAACATCTTTGTCAGGCCTAGAGGATAGGGGAGAGTCCCACCATCAACTGAGCTGTCCCATTGCAAAAGGGCACTCATATTTTAAGTGTACTGGTAGATATAGGTCGCTTATCATTGTGCTCCACTGCAATAAATCTGAATAGGTGCCTTCGCTGTTCAGTGGATCTGTGGTCGTGCTGAGTAATTCAAATGTGAGTACTGCCTCGGTTACCTGTGGAAAGCCAAAAGAACACACACACAGGGACTCAGCCACAACTGACAAGCACTACACAACTGAAAACACTGGTGAGGCCTCAGCTGAAGTCCTGTGTCCAGTTCGGGGCACCACACTAAAGTATAAGAAAGACAGGGACTAACTGGAGAGACAGTCCACAGAAGAGTAACAAAAATGATAAAATAGTTAGAAAACCCGACCTACAAGGGAGTCTTAAAAAACCTGAGCATGTTTAGTTTTGAGAAAAGAAGGCCGAGAGATACCAGTCTTCCCATACAGTGGTTTTCAACCAGTGTGCCATATCACACTTATGTACCATGAGAACTGTCCAAGTGTGCTGTGAAATTCTGTACAAAGGTATTGAAAAACAATGTAAAACAAACATGGTTTCATCTGAAACAATTTTCTATCCAACCAAAATTAAAATTCATAAAACTAATGAAAATTACAAGCGAGGTATCAGTCTTTCAATTCTAAAATGTGAACATTCTAAACGCAAGTGGCCAAAAGGCAGAACTAAGATGATGGGTATTTTGTTCCAGTGGATTTGAAACATTAATGTATTTGATCTTTCTTTAGCTTATTGTATGCACTATGTTGCAAACCTCTCTAGTAGGACTGTAACCATAACAAATGAAAGTAAATATGATGTTTATGAGCAACCAATTCAGCTGAAAAAAGTGGGTGTGCTGTGAAATTGTTTGTTTCACTGAAGTGTGCAGTGTCACTGAAAAGTTTGGGAATCACTGTTCCAATATATTAGATCAGCTATTCTCCATGACCACTGAAAATAGGACAAGAAGCAGAGGGCTCAAGCTGTGGCAATGTCAGGTATTATGAAAAGCTTTCTAACTATAAGGGTAGTTAAATACTAGAATAGGCTTCTAGGTGTGTGTGGTGTAATCCCTACCACTGGAAGATTTTAAGAACAGATTGGACAAATATCTGTAAGGGATGATCTAAGTTTACTTGGCCCTGCTACTTTGTGCATGCAGCTGGACCAGATGACTTCTCAGGAAACTAGATGACCCTTCTAGCCCTATATTTCTATGGTTCTATGATGTACTTCTGAATCATATAGTTCTCCAAAATCACATGGATGTTTCAAGCTCCCAGGAGCAATGTGAGAGCCTAAGATGCACCACATTGTGCAGCATTTGCTGATCAACTCAATTTACTGAAGAAAATGTTAACAGGCTTTTCAGATTATGTCTCTGTCTAACACTGGATCAGTGAACAACTCCCAAGTGGATGATTCCAGCTTCCCTAATAGTGGCCAATAAAGGTTCAGACAGCTGTATGCTAGCTGTGCAGAAGTGAATCAGCACTGATTCATTTATCACACAAGGAAAATACCAAAATAGTTCCACATACTCTTTGGCCTTTTTGGCCACCCTGAATAATTCCTCCTCTTCCTGTCCCTTAGGTATTTATAGATCACTTTCATGTTGCCTCTTTGTCATCACTTGTCCAATCTGTGTTGTTTCATGCCCCTCATCTAGTTTTATGTGACATGCTGTTTCTCTCATCAGCTTTGTATTCCTTTTGGGATATTTTCATGTTTCCCACTGTCCCTTCTGTGCTGTGAAGCTAAAAGCCCAGTGACCTTACCAACACAAAATAGAGAGAGGATGATTTTTTAGACAGTACAATAAGAGTATACAATGCTATCAAATCCTTATAAAGATAGAGCTGAATTTCCTCCACCTAAGTTACATCAGTGTAAATCTGGTAACTTCAGTAGAGTTACTTCAGATTTACACAGGTGTAGTAAAGCAGAATTTGCCCCAGAATATATAACTAATAATCTTTCTGATATTGTAAGATCTACTTCGTAAATGTGTCCCAGAACATGGCTTTAACCTAGCTTGTATATATAAAAAAGTTGGACGTGACATGCTTATGTTTAGGCGCCTGCCATCATCACCCTTTCCCCAAGCCCATCTCTGTATTGTTGTTTGCTAACCAGTTTGTGACTATGGTTGCTATTGCTGCTCCTTCACCACATGTAATCTTGCATCCACCCACTGAACTCTCTCTCACTGGGCTCTACCCAGTTGTTCTAAACCTGGGGTTCCTATTCCCTGGTACCCTGTTTCCTCAAATGCCTGACTTCCAATCATCAGAGGATCTGATTTTGCATTATTTACTCTATCATCATGAGAGATTCTTCACCAGTGGCAGCACATACGTGCACAGATATATGCCAAACCTAACCCTTCCTCAGGTTTGCCTTTATTGGAACTTGCACAACAAACTTCAGGCTAAACCTTCTCCCTAGCCATGGTTTTCTTTGCAGGACCCCTCGCACTCTATCCTTAGTTTCTGCTGCCTCAGAAAGACATTCCAACACCTCTTATATTTCAAAATTTGAGCTAACAGAGACCATGAAATCTGAAAGTAAGTCAGCAAAAGTAACTCTTAATACTCCTGTTACTCTGTTACAATAAACAAACCCTAATGCCAGCTAATAACATCCATCAATCTATGATGTGTATGAAAAAAAACAAAAACAAAACCAACCATATTTTAAGTACCTGTTGAATATGGAAGAAAGTCTTGATCATTCCGAATGTCCCAGGTGAGGTTTCTGTTATACACTGCTTGGAAGTAATCACTGACAGTGGAATACTGCACAGTCACTCCAAATTGATCAGCATGCTTATTAATATAATCTAATAATGGATCCATGTTGGTATACTGAACTGATGCATTGAAGAATTGTTTGTCGCAGCCCTGTAATTTAAATAGCAATAAATCTATATGAGTTAGTGTAAACTATAGTCAGAGTCATAGAGCTTAAGGTGAGAAGAGATCCCCAGATCAACTAGTCTGCCTTCTGTATCTTACAACCACTCCTAATCAAACTTTACACCAACAATCATCATTAGACCAAAATATTATAGACCCCAGGACAAAGAATCTTTGTGTGCCACAGGCAGAGAACAGAAGGGATTGAGGTGAATCAGTAACCAAGATCCTTGTAATGGTAGGGAATTGGCTATGTGAAACATCTCCAGAAGAAGTTCATAGCAAGTGACCCGCAAGTTATTAAATTCCACAAAGAGAGAATTTAATAATGCTCTTATATTACAATTCTTTTCCTCCAGAAAAAATTGTTCTTCCTTCTGAGTTCAACCCCATAAACCAATCAAAGTTCAGGGCCTAAGCAGCAAGAACAGGTCTGTCTCTTCGAAAAGGACAACTGATACCATCTGGTCCAATAAAAGTTATTACCTCACCCATCTTGTCCCTCTAATATCTCAAGACCAACAAGCCTACACCAACACTGACCAACTGGCATGACTGGCAGGAGTTAAGTTAGTCTATACTGCACAACTCACAGGAGCATGAAATACTATGGTAGGGAGGTTTGTCTATCTGATGTCCAGCAAGGGAAGTTTTCTGTGAATGCTATCATTTCTTGCTTTGCTCTTGACAAAAAGAGAGGAAGCTGGTTATTCTCAGCTCATAAAAATACATACAAATCTTAAATGAGTACTGAGCAAGAGGAAAACACAACAAAACACACTATAATTCTTAATGGAATAATCACGTTGCGTTATTGACAACTTTCTGCCTAGAATATGATGAACCCATAACCTAGTAAGCATATAAACAAAAAGTTAATAAAAACACAAAATAAAAAAGACCTGATTATCAAAAATGCACGTGCACTACTACACACAATTTGAATGTCCACTTGAACTGAATCCATCTGCATACCGAGCCTCTGTGCTTAGATATGTATCTAATAAGAAGCATAACTACTTATTATTCTTGTGTGTTCACTCTCCACAACTGCTCAGGAAAATCAGATACACAAGTACAACTACTCAACTAGTGTATTACATCTGTACCCTTAAAATCAGTCTCATGATAGGTATGTATGATGTACTATGACATATTCTTGGAAATTTTCATCTGGTGCAGACAAACTTCTTTGAACACACACCCTTTCAACAATGATCTTTGCAAGATTCCTACACCAGCTCAACTACATATCTCCAACTGCTATTTGAACCTTGCTATCACTGTACTAGATTGCATGCATGTTGGAGAAGGAACAGCATCTTCATTAAGCTTCATATACAGTGCTGAGTTCAATCTACACCAGGGGTCTCAAACTCAAAGGGCCGCATAAGAACTAGTACAGGGCCACATGAGGACTAGTATGTTAGCCTGAGGGCCGCACCACTGAATCCTTTTCATACAACACTGCAAATATCAGTAACAATAGTGTCATTGCAGGCCACAGGAAATAGCTTTAGGGACCGCATGCAGCCCACGGGCGGCATGTTTGAGACCCCTGATCTACACTGGTGGCTTCCAACCTTTTCTCTGCCATGGTACACCTTTATGCCTTTAATTATTTTGAGGCACACCACCATATAGCCTCCAAATGAACTCATGAATATTCATGAGCCAACCCAGAACTCTGAGTAGTTTTTCAAAAAATTCCACAGCACACCTGCTCTGGCCTGAGGGCACACCTGTGTGCCACGGTACACTGGTTGGGAAACACTGGTCTACACTCACAGAAATATAGGTTGGGTGGACAGTTTGTACAGAATAATGAACTCATAGGATAGTTTCAGGATTATTTTTGGCCTGCAAAAGTCAGCTTATGTTTGTAAAAGGACCCCAAAGTGGCCTGATGAAAAACACACATCCACACCTTTCATTCCAGGTCTTGTCTGAAGAACCTTCCTTCAGCTGACCCTGAACACAGAATTCTCTGAGAAAACTAGATGCCTTGATCACGAGGAATACCATTTGCTAGCAGTTTGTCATACACATGTACCTTTAAATCCCAAAGTGATAGACTTACCCATGGCCATAGAACATCAGCAGTTTGGAACCATGCTGCTCTCTTTTTGATGTTTGCCACCATGGTTTGTGCATAAAGGTGAATGGTGGCATCAGTAACAGGGAGACTCATGTCTGGATAAACACCATCTTTTGGTGGATCTGGGAAAACTGCAATTCCATTCCAATAGAACCCAGACCTAAGTGAAAAAAGAAAGCAATACATTACAAAAAGAACTTTCACTGCAAGCTGGGAAAAATACGGATGAAATCATGCAGGGATACAAATCCAATTTAGCACATAAAGACTAAGTAGCACATTTTCAGTTTACGCTGGTTTTGAGAGTTTAGTTTCCATTACAAAATCCATGTGACTGTATAGGTCCCCACTGGTGGCTAGTATAAACACACAGAAATCTTAAGTTGTAGGAGAGGAAATATAGGTTTCATAAAAGATGCATTTAGCTTGAGACAAAATAGCCCAGAAGTTTTCCTGGCCTGGGCCAGCTTTTTCTTCCAATGTAATCTGCTGGCTAAGACAAAGTACAAAAGAGGTAATAGGTTTAAGTGCTACTAAGGTCTTGTTTTAATGCAAGAGTTCTTGAACATTTCTGTAACATGGTGCATATGGCAGATTGTGAACCACACCTGCTGAAAAGTGGCCCATTTCTTGATCAGTGCAGCTTAGAATCTATCATAGGGTTTTAGACAGCCATCTTCATTGGGGGGTGCCTTCCGTGTAAAATCATCAGCAACAGTGAAATCCCTGTCGGGCTCCACGGCGTCTCTAGCACCTTTCTTCTTTAGGGATGAAAATAAACCTTTGCTGGGGTATTTTCTGTTTATGTTGGTTGATTTGTTTGCTTCAGGTTATTTATTTATTTATATTTCTTTTTCAACTTTTTTGCGAGATGGGGGAGAGGAGAATATCAAGATATTGGAGTTATTGGAGCTGGGCATGTTGCTGTTGCTATGACAGAAAGGGTTTTTTTGTTTTTCCATTCCAGCACTCACTTCTAAGTTCAGAAATGGAGAATAAGGATGAATCCTGTAAGCTGCTGAGCACTTTCACCCCCCTACTGAAGCCAATGATTACTTATGAGGCTTAGCATTTTATAGGATTGAGCCTAAAGAAAGCAGCCACCTTCTAAGCCTAATAGAAGCCTCTGACAAAAGAGGAAATACAAAGTTCTCTTAAAAATAATAAGCTCAGCAGCCAACCAGTCATTCTACGCTTTGCTTAAACTCCTATGGGCTTGTCTTCATGTACAGCGCTGCTGATATGCTACTGTAGTACTTACGTGAAGACAATCCTATGCCAGTTGGACAGCTTCTCCCACCAGTGTAGTTAACCCACCTCTCTTACAGGAAGAAGCTATGCCAAGAGACATTCTCCCTTCAACATGGGGCTTTCTACACAGGGGGTATAGGCTGGTATAACAACATTAATCAGGCAGGTGGCTTTTTCACACCCAGAGCAAAGCAGTTACATGGATACAGAGTTGTAGTGTAGCCCTGGCCTAGGATTCGATATCACTGAAGTGACCAATATTTCTGCAGGGTTTGGAAGCATTCAAACCTGTTTGAAAAGGGTATTTCTGATGGAGTGCAGTAGCTGTACTGGTCCATAACATGAGTGAAGATCTCCTGGTTTTCAGAGAGAGATGGAGAGCCCCTCCACACAAACTGAAGCTTCTAGAAAAGACAAAAAGAAATACTGCAGAAAAAGAAATCACTATAAGAAACCAAACCTGTGGGCATAGGGTGCAATGGATTAATAACTGGGTTTGTTTAGTCTAGAAAAGAGGAGACTGAAAGGGGAGATGATAACAGTTTTCAAGTACCTAAAAAGTTGTTATAAGGAAGAGGGAGAAAAATTATTCTTCGTAACCACCGATGACAGGACAAGAAGCAGTGGGCTTAAATTATAACAAGAGAGGTTTAAGTTGGACATAAGGAAAAAATTCCTACCTGTCAGGGTAAAAAAGTTGTCTAGGCAGGTTGTGGAATCTCCATCATTGGAAGTTTTTAAGAGCACGTTAGACACACACTTGTCAGGAATGGTTTAAGGTGGTACTTGGTCCTGCCATGAGTGCAGGAGACTGGATTCAATGACCTCTCATGGTACCTTCCAGCTTCTATTATTCTATGATTAAGACTTTAGGACTCAATTATGCTCTCCTTTACCTGAACACGACTCCCATTGTTCCAAGAAAAGCTGTGTGTATGTGACAGACTTGGACCAGCAAAGCACAACTGAACTCCCATTACACTTAATGAGAGTCTTTCATTTCAGAGGTGCATACAATAAAATCATGTCATACTGAAGTCAAAGGGAATTTGGCCACTACCTTCAGTGAGACCAGGAGTTCACCCAAGGTTTATGTAATCTCTTCTTGATGTCCAAGGGATGTATTTCTTTCAGTACGCCTGTGCAACCCCTTGTATTCCACGGAGCTTCTCATTTACAGCTGTGTGTAGGTTCTTTCCCAATATAATACCATAAATGACAAATTTATTACAATTTTGCTCAAGATAAGGAATGGAAGAGCAGGGCTGAATTTTATGAGAAATCTGCTCGACTCCAAACCATGTTTTGTCACAACTTCTATCAATAATAACTGTCCAACAGTTTAATAAGCATAAATAAATTTCAAAAAAAAGATTCTTTGTATTAGTATTTGCTTTACAATGGAGCTTTTTTTTTTAATAAAAAAAGGGGGGGGTGCAAAGGAAAGATTTTTTCACTTGAAGCCTGAATGAACATCTAAAGTAACAGCATTTTATTGCTTGCTACGCATTTCAGACCACTGATAAAATCTCAAGAAAACTGATCTTTTATGGCTTGTCCTATTGCCCAATATTTATTGTTTGTGTTTTTAAGATTAGAATAAATTCCTGTCTTTCACCAGAGGTCATGATGAAGTCAGCAATGCAGCAGAGTGACTCTGAAATTCATTTCTCGTTTACCATACAAAAAACCTGTGCATTTTTTCATATGAAAAAAAATCTAATCTTTTTTTCTTGCTAAGCTCACAGATGTGATTCTCTTAAAGTCAGTGTATATACACCAAGCATGGCCAGACTGCAGCTCCTGAGCCGCATGTGGCTCTTCAAAGAAAAAGTGTGGCTCATGGAAGAGCACGGCAGGGAAGGGCAAAATGGTCAGAGATGGGAGAGAAGCGTGGCATGGTCAGGGACAGTAGAGAAGCAGCAGCATGGTTGGGGCCGGCAGAAAAGCAGGGAAATGGTCAGTTTGGGGACAGCAGAGAAGCATAGCATGGTCAGATGGGTGGAGGGGAAGTGCGGCATGGTAGGGGTGGAAGAGAAGCTTAGCATGGTCAGAGACATGGGGCAAGCATGGTTTGGTCAGGGGTGGCAGAGAAGCGTGGCATGGTCAGACCGGGTGTGTGTGTGTGGCATGGTCCGAACAAGCAGGGAAGCAGCAGCTTGCTCGGAGACGGGGGGAGAAGCATGGCATGGTTGGGAACAGCAGAGAAGCAGCCTCATGGTACAAGATGGCAGGGAAGCAGCAGCATGGTCGGGGAAGCCACAGCATGTTAAGATTCTCTCATAGGCCCTAATGCAGTTTACTCCGTGTTAAAATAAAATCGTGTTTTACAAGTCCTAAACATGACATGGAATAATAATAAATGAAAATACAAAGGAGAAAACTTTAAAACGGAATGTAGATTCCTTTCAATTTTTGGCACAACTTACTGCTGTGAAGCATTGTATTCCATAATGAAATCTGTTAAATCAAAACATTGTGCAATACTTAGGGATCAGCACCTGAGAGAGCTTTTACCTACTGCACTGACAAGCTACTGCCCAGATTTTAAAAAAACTCGTCACTAGCCTTCAGTGTTCTACATCCAATGACAGCTAAGTTTTTACTGTATAGGCCTAGTTTTCATGGTAACCTTAAGTAATTATTGGAATCTGACATTAGTAGGATCAATATTTACCCTGTTTTTACAATAAAATTAAAGTGTGCAATCAATTTTAAGCTTAGTAATTTTGGAGTAGGTAAAAGTATGCGGTTATATGCCTCAGTGTGGCTCTCAAAAGTTTAATGATCAACTTGTGCAGCTCTTGAGTTCCATAAGTGTGGCCACCCCTGATGCACATCATGGAAAGGCAGGAAAAGAGAGCATGCATGCCACACCCAGGTTCCACAATCTTGTGCAGTTTTACCTTAGTTTTCTGCATGTTGTCCTTCAGATCATAGTCAATGCGAGAGATAAGGTGGGCATTAAATCCAGCCAGAGCAAAAAGAGTAGGTGTAGCAGCTGAAGCACCAAAGGGGTCTACATGCCAAGAAAACTGAGGCCTCACTCCAAAGGTTTCATACAAAAACCCATGACCCTCTGTAAAGCAGAATTTGTTTTTATTAGTAACACATGGTTCACTCAACTAGTTGAATAGGCATGCAGTACTATACCCCAATGCAGTGAAGATTTTTTTTTTTAAATTTCAAATATACCTGTATGTTTGATAAATTTAATGAAGTCAAAAAAAATGCACAGCACCAGCACTCATACTGACAATATTTGTTTTGCTATCCCATGTAAAACTTCAGTAAAGGGCTATAGAAAAAGGATTACAATAAGATACAGGCCTGGAGAGCAATGTTGTGAGAAAGATTAGGTTCAGGCTAAGTCTCAGGTCAATATCCAAATCAAGATGACAAGCTGAGCTTGAGACAGACTCTGTTCAAATTACACAAGCTGGTCCCATGAAATTTCAGTTATATATCAATGAAAAAAATAAATCACCTCTGGTTTTGCATTCATACATTAACACTGCCTGCCTTCCCTCCCACGCCCGCAACACAAATAAAAATATCCACATTATTTCCACTGGAATTAAATAAAAAATAAAAGAACCAACCCATGGTCATTTCTATTAGTTTTAGGTTTAGCGCTTTTCTTTCAAGTTATTAAAATACAAAATCTAAATGATGGGCTAACTTAAAACTGAGTGCAATCCTTTAAATAAAGTACAAAAACAGCCAAGCAGTTAGTGTAAAACATCAGTACAGCACTTGGGATCGTCAATTTGATAGAAATGCAAGATTGTCATTTTATAGTTTTTAATTTTGGAAATGCTTTGACAAATATCTGAAGAGGTAATCACTTCTGTTTCATCGTGGATAGAATCTTATTCTGTGCTTTCAGATCATGGTCAATTCAGGAACATTGTGCTTTTTATTTCATCTTTTCTAAGCCTCACAATTCCTGCAATGTAATCAGTGCTAGTAAAAACTTTCATTTTACTTCTGTCACTGAAACACATTTCCAGAGTGTTGTCTCTTAGAATTTCTCTTCAACGTATGTTACCTAAACAGGGCTGTCCCCATGGGGTGGCAACCGAGACAACAGCCCCAGGCCTGTGCTTTGCAGTGCCCCGCGGGGGCAACTGGTGCATGGTGAGGCTCTTAACGTGGCCCTGGCCGGACGTGCTGGAGGCTGTACAGCATACCAGGCAGCCCTAGCCTGCACAGCCCCTGGAAACAGAACAGCTGACCCAGGGTGGAGGGTGCAAGTGTGGAGCCTGGCCTCTGGGTCAGCCCACCCCACTCCCTCCCTCAGCCCCAGGGGAAGGGCCGGGGCCCCCACAGGCCAATTGACCCTTAGGGACGGCCCTGTACCGAAGAGAATAGTGGTATAATGTAAACGAGGTTGTTGTGATACAGTTAGCTATTCAGAGAGGAGAGCATTTGAAACACAGGCTCCAAGAGCCTATGCACTAAGGCTTTGCCTACATTAGTGCCCTTGTTGGTAAAACTTTTGTCCCTCGGGGTAGTAAAAAAAAACCCACACCCCAGCTGGCAAGCATTTGATAGAAGGCTGGCAAGAGGCACACTCTTACTGACACAGCTAACCTTGCTCGCTGGAGTGGTATAATTAGACAGGAGAACGCTCTCCTTCCAGCAGAACTGGACACCTCCAGTGAGTGGCCATTGTTATGTTGGCGAGAGTGTGTCAATACTAGCACTTTCACTGACAAATTTATGTCAGTCATGGATGTGTTTTTCACACTCCTGAGCAATGAAAGTTTTACCGACAAAAGTGCTAAGGTAGACGAAGCCTAATTTCAAGACCAACTCAGCAATACAGAAATGCATCTGCAGTCAGGTTTAGTCACATGGGTAAAGACTGAAAAGGCAATACCGGGGATCTGGGAGGAGAAGCTATGTTGCTAATTTTTTTTTTTTTTAAAGAAATCAAAGCCTACTAGTTTCATTTGCTCCTATTAAATTCCCAAAGGGATAGCCGTGTTAGTCTAGTCCAGCAAAAAAAACCAAGGAGTCCGTGTGGCACTTTAAGACTAACAGATTTATTTTTCGCATGAACTTGCGTGGGAGAAAATCCCACTTCGTCAGAAGCTTCGAAGATGGGTGAATTACCTGCCAAAGCTGCGTTTCCCTTTTAAAAAAAGTTATATGCACATATACTCACACAGAATAAAATATGAATTTTAGAAACAGGAATTTATGCAACAGATTTTAACAACCACTCACTCCCAATCATCTAGCAAGAGAATCCTGTTGGCCAAAATTAGTATTTATTTTGAGACAAATACTGTACTAGTCTCTGTCTCATGTGACACCAGCTGGATTAGGGGGACAATTTCTGGTATTGTTTAACATCAATATTTCAAAAATAGAATAGTTCCCATGAGACGGACCTTGTTGAAAAGGTACCATTAGAAAGGTTATAATTTGCTAAATCGGATGACACTGCTTATGTTCACATGGCATATTTGTATTGGAAGTTACAGATCTGTCTGATGTATCCACATTTCAATTTGTGCTATTTGTAGGTGACCCCTTGAACAGGATGGCAGCAGCAATAAGCTATTTAATGGCTTATTATAGAAACTCAGCTTAAGTCTATACCGATGGCAGCAAATTCGCCACCATCAGCTCAGGCTTCTAGGAGCAGATTGTGGTGAGTGTAAACTTGCTGCATCGCTCCCAGAAACCGACCCTGGAAGTCCTGGGGATCAGAGGACATAGAGGAAAGTCAACTGCAAGCGATTTGCCGTTGACTTTCCCCTACTGTGTAATGGCAGCTTAAAAAACAGCCGCCATTTATGCAAGGAATTTTACGTTCCTTGAGTAAATGGCAATCGACTGCCACTGAATTTTGCCCAAGTGTAGACTAGGGATCTGGGTATGTCTATACTGATGGTGGCAAAATTGCTGCCGTCAGCTCAGCATTCCAGGAGCAGTTAGCAGCAAGTCTGAACTCACTGCTCTGCTCCCAGAAGTCATCCTCAGAAGTCCTGGGGGTCAAAGGGTATAGGCAAAAGTTGACCACAAGGGATTTGCAGTTGGCTTTCCCGAATGCATACCAGCAGCTAAAAAAGTCGCCAGCAGTTACACGAGGAATTTTACAATAATGATGTGGTAATGTGACTGATCCTTTAGGATCAGGAGAACTTTTCTGGAAAAGAGCACAGAGTTTTACGTAACTTATCTCTTTACTGGGCCTACTGGCTGACTGGGACCCAGATACCGAAATGCAGTGAAGGGGGCTGTTTATATTTTACTTTAGCGTCTTGACAACCAGCGTGGGAAATCAGATGCATTGCTTGTGGCACATTGGGAAGTCTGACTTCAGTGACCCCTATCAGCACTTGAGAGAACTGGCTCCCCTTTAAGCAGCCTGCCCCAACCTTGACTTTTTCAAGTGGTTATCCTAGGCAAGACTGGTCATGTCACACCCCAAGCCGAAGTTAACTAGTTTTGCCCAGGGGATCTTCAAAGGAGCCAGAGGAAAAGGAATCTTTGTTCTCACTTCTCTACTGGCTCATGGAGCACAGTTACCCCTCACTCTTGTGTCCCAGTCAACACTGATATGTGGGGCTCTGGCCAGTCAGACTCACCAGCCATGATGAACCTCCTCCTTTGGCCCTCTCCATAAACATCTCTTTATGCTGCCATACAGAAATGTGCCACAGAATAGTGTTTTAAAGTGAGCCAGGGTGCCAATCAGCCACCATAGTTAGCTGAAATAATTTAAATTGCCAGTCTGTTGCCTGGTTCGAACTAAAAAATAGTACCATACTTCCCATGAGTTATTTTTGGCCTTTAAAGTGCAGAGGAAGCAGGATTTGTACCTTTCTTTTGTGTTAACAACAGAAATGTTGAAGATATTAGAGGGACCTTTAACCTAGCAGACAACGGCATAAAAAGATTCAATGGCAGGAATTTAAAACTAGAAAACTTGAATCAGAAATGAGCTGCAAATTGTTAAGAGTGACAGTAATTAATAATTGGAGATAGTGAATTTTTAACTACTCGAAGCTAAGTAAAGTTCAGATATCCTTCTGAAAGACATACTCTAATTCAACACAGCACTCAATTTATAATGAAAGAAATGCCAGAGCTCAAGCAATTTTTCTGCTTTCATAATTGATGAAGCAAGCCCAGAGGTGCCAGGGCTATGCCCTGCCAGCCAAGAGTTGCTGGGGCTCAGATCTAGCACGAATTAAGTACTGGTTCAACTATCAACTTGCTGAAGGAGGTACAGAGTAAAAGTCTGCTGTATGTATTCTGCTGGAGGTTTAAGTAGATTATGGCAAGGAAGTCCACAAATTTATTTTGCATGTATTTTTTAAATAAATTTCAAATATGTATCTTCATCTCAAGGCTGTTCTTGAGAAATAAGGACTTTGTAATCAATAAAAAGGACAATATTCAAAGACAGTTTATAATGGACATCAATTAAATTACAAGTAAATTTACAGCAATCCTCCAGTGTATTGCTGTTGGTTGGTTGGTTGGGTTTTTTTTTTTTTGTATTTTTTTAAGCAAAGAACCTTTGGAAAGCTTGCACTATAAAGTACAGTAGATATTAATTCTGACAGAAACTTAAGTCAGTTCTTAAAGATCTACAAAATAAAAATGCATTCAGAAAACAAAAGTATAACAATGAAAACTAAGAGTTAAACACCAAAGAAACTTGCCTGTTAACTGTAAAATCTGGTCATCAATTTGCGTCACAGCTTCATCATGCATCACCTGACCTCCAATAACAAATTCTAGCCGCCCTTCTTGAAGTAATTGATGTACCTACAATACAGAAATACAGAAGGCAGATGATAACAGAATCACTATTTCAGCCTTTACCACTAAGGCTGTCAATACAGCTCAAGGCTTAATATGTTCTCTAAGTGTGACATCAAATGTGGATCTATCTTGCATCCAGAGTAAGAGGGTGTTAGGGATAGAAACGAAGAATTAGAAGTATTTTGAACTTAGCCACAATTGGTGACATGAAGGCAGACAGGAGACTAAAGGGATTCAGTCAGCTCAGTTTGCCAGCTGAGGAAGGAATGAAAGTAATTTTTTTCTCTTTTTTAGCTTGCAAGTATTCTCTAAGGAAGAATCCAGAATGAGAGGAAAATAGCACATCAACAAACAAAGAATGACCACAATAGGTCTTCATTCACACTCCCTTTTGTTTCCTATACAATTAGCCCAGGAATTTTATATTCCCAGTACATGACACAGATCTTATATAGTTTGTATAGATTAACTGCCTTTAAAGAAAGAAAAAAAAGGCTACCATGCAACACACATATGGAGTTATGCCATATGTAACAGCTTTGGGTATCTTATTAGAAATACTGGTACTCCCTAACTTTTGTGTCTATATTCCATTTAAAAGTCCTCAGTATATTTTAACAGCAGCTCTAGAAAAATACATTTTAAAAAAGTTCTACTGGTACAGGAAATTGGAAGCATTTGCCCCTTTAATCAACTACAATTTGATCACAGATTTTAGCAAATGTGTTAGATATGGAAAAAACTATTAACAATCAAGTTCCATTCTACCAAAGAGAATTCAATACTGCTGTGATTACCTGTATTTCTAGCATAGGTTTCTCAAACATCACATTAGCTTTGAAGAGCCAGGTGATATCAAATACCCTCTGCCTGAACATATATTTTCCTCTCTATCAATGATGTTTAAAAATGAGGCATGTCATGTTCCTGTTTCACAGCCATTATGCTGCTCTCCCCAGGACCTTTCAATGAATGTCGCCCTGTCTGTTCAGATCTGATGCCAGACTGTCAATTTCGGTTATAATCATCTCTTCCTTCATGATGTCATACAAGTGCTTTAAGGCTGGAGCATTCATAAAAATTAGTTCCAGCTGAATGTGGCGACTGATTAGCATGCTGAGAGACCAGATAACTGATATCTGGTGTAGGCAAAGACCTGCTTCCTGACCTGCATGAAAAGCATCTGATGCTATTATCCCTCTTTTAGAGGGCGTGTTTTGGAGAGATACCTTTGACCCAGACTTCCGTCCATGGAAACCATGTTTATTTAAGTTTTTTGGAACTAATCAGAGGTGGGAAATATTTTTAAACATGTCATTAAGTTAGAGGACATATACTGTACACAAAAAACTGTGGCCAATTCCTGTAGTAACCAAATTTTTTTCTAGCTGTGGTGGCTATAAGATAACCAATCACAAAACTATCACAGCATTTTTTGAACCAGCAGTGCATTTTTGGCACTTGCCTAAAAGCAAACAAAGCACACGATGTACTGTGGACCAGGATGATGTTCAACCTTTATAATGAAATAGACAGGGAACAGAAAGATGTATAAGTTCACTAAATGGCAGCAGCCATACTAGGAAGTAAGTACATGAGATTTAATATTTCTACTGAGTTTGAATTACAGAGATCAGAACTGCTACATGGAAGCTCTTCTTACTGTTTTCTTCTGCAAAATTCAGAGAGAAGCACCATTTCAGCTTTCCGAAAGGTACTGCATGATAATACATTAGAAAGAGAAGCCTTTTCCTTCAATATATGGAGGAGTTCCCAGCCCAATTTTTGTCAATCTATGGCAACATAATTCCCTTTTTTGTGTGGAGGTGCAAAAGAGCCACATGAACAGCAGATGCTAGAAGATATGAGAAGCTAACTAACTACTCAGGCAAAACAGGGAAACTGACTATATACAGAATCCTGCCAAATGCACAGAACGACTCTTCTTCCCCATTAGAGAAATCTTAAGTGCTCCTGGGGGGAAAAAAATGTATGCAAAATTTATTTATTTATTTTCTGGACAAGGCATCATATCCTAAAGTTACATCTCTGAAGGATCTTTGGCAGAATAAAACCCTTTGCTTTTTTACAGTTCACCCAGTTCTGGAATGCCAAATAAACTTAGATCACATGCACTGCAGCACAATGTGTCACCACTAGACTACTGACTCAAACTCTTGAAACCATACAACTGTGTGAAAATCATAAGTCACTGAGTGATGGAACCACTCCAATACCATTACTAGAGAATCACTTTTCTGAGTAGAACTACACAAACAAAAAAACCAGAGATGAGTCACTGATCACAAACACAAAAAGCACACAAGTGTATTACTGCTGATTATTACATTTTCTTGTTACTGCCTCAATCAGTTTGCAAATAGCAATTAGTGTTTAATGCCTAAACAGAAAGTTACTGCTTTTATTTTGCTAAGTGTTTTCGCTGTAGTTCAGAAATGTCCGATGATTCAATACACTGGCCCAGTGTCTTCCAATGGAATTCAGCTCCCCCACCAAACTCTAACCCTGAAATGGATGCATCCTGCACTGTGAAATTCACTCAGAATACCAGACCAAATCCTTCAGCAGTAAAGGTTCTTATGCAACCTCTACCTCTTGCTAATAAAGCAGGGGAAAGATGCTGCAGCTGAGATGCCCCTACATCACATAGATTCCTAATTGCAGTTGCAATCTCTTGGATCTGTTAGCCTTTTGTGTAAATTAGAGAAACACTCGGACAAGGGGATAAGATTTGTACACGTTAACAGTGGGACCAGGGCATCAGCAAAGTCAGTTTTAAGCTGACTCAGCCCCCATCTCCATGCAGTGCGTGTAATTTGGCAGGAGCAGAGGGGCTGACTCCTAATATTGAAATAGCAACTCAAGTAACATTACCTGCTGTTTATGTACATCTGTGGCTACTGTGTCCCACCACAAACGAAAGAACTCTTGCTCCACAGCAATGAATTTGCGTTGCTTTCCTTTCATTAGCTCTTCTACAACAGTAGTGTAAACATTGGCTGCATAGGCATGCATGCTTTCCTGCAAGGCAATGGAAAAAGGTATAGTATTGCCCATTTAAAAAGACATATTTCACACCTGTATAGTTAATTTGAATTGAATTGATCTGTCTGTTTAAAATACATTTGGCTACACCAGCTGGAAGGTAATGTTGGTCCAGTAGTTACAGCGCTCAGCTTGATGATCCAGATTCAATTTTTTGCTTTGTCATAAGTCTTCCATGTAACCTGGGGTAAGTCACTCAGGCCTTGTCTACAAAGTATTGGCAAAGCCCACTATTGGGTGTGATTTATAGAGCGTTCCAGCATGTTGTATTTTAACTACCCTATATAGGCCCTGCTGGTATGCTTTAAAACAGTGGTTTTCAGTCTTTCCAGATTACCACACCCTTTTCTGGAGTCTGATTTGTCTTGCATACATCCAAGTTTCACCTCACCTAAAAACTACTTACCTATAAAAACCAAAAATTGCTGAATTCTGTAGCAAATGAGCTTCTTCATAAAGGCTGAACAGACTCCTTGAATATGTAAATATTTTTTCAGTAAAAGTTATGTCCAAGGATGAGGCACTTTTAAAAAAACAAAACAACCGTAGATATCTAGGCTTTGTTTTAAACTACAAAGCCTGCAACACCAATTAGTTGTGCTTAAATAACATGGTGATAGGAATGGCATAAAAACTTACTCCTAGACAGATAGCGTCAGCTGTGAAAACACTGCCGTAAGGGATTTTCAGAGGGTTGTTATAAACTGCAGAAATTATAGAGACATGGGATTCTATTTTCCACACTAGGCCTTGACAAATCTATGTTTCTGGTCACCATGGTGACAAGCTTTAGTAGCTTGTAGCTTAGCTCCACTGCAGAAAAGGTAATGCAGGGAGCACCTGCTGGTGATGAAAAGTAAAACTGCTGGCACCTAGCTGTAAGCCAATTTTGTCCACCTCTGCACTACACTATGTTTTGATAAAACTCCCATTGCCTTCCATATTGCAGTAATTTGTCCAGGACAAAATCCATAATGTTAAATTACACGGACTATGGAGCAGACACACAGGTACACTTCCACATAAAGTCAATTGCATTCTACATGTGCTTCAGGGTTAGACTTTAGCATCAATATTAAAATTTCTACAACACAAAAAAGGTTGCCGTTTTCATAAAAGTCAAAGATGTTATTTTTCATGTTTTGAATCTGAACAAAAAAAGGTTCAAAAGATATTGCCAATCAGAAGTGAAGAAAGGAAGAACGAAAGACTGACCGACCAACCTTAGGACATCAGTAGCCCACAGAAAATTATATTTAGGTTTCACTTTATTAGAGAAGCACTTGAAAGGAACTACAGATATTCCCTGGGGTTTTTGACCAGAGGAATCACTGATGCTCATGATTTAATAACAGAGAAGCTGATGCCTCAAGCAATTTTATCTTCTTAGAATTTGCTAATTAAAATTTAATTTCTTTTGGAAGAATATTCTCTCATTGATCGACCCAAAATATAAATGCTTTTGTGTTCCACCACGCAGTTACTGGGTACGGTTCTGAGATACTAACGGAATAATTCAATAAACCTGTTAAAAAATAAAATAAAAGAATAGCAACAATTCTTTCATACGATCAGAAAAGGTCCCACCAAACACTATGAACTTCTGTCCATGTAGTGTGTTAAGCGTCTGACACATGACCCATTTTGATCAAGGGCCACAGATATCATTTTACAGCCACGAAGGGCTACCAGCCTCCATCAGCAGTCCCTTCTCCTCTGCAGCTTGACAGGTGTGCAGCAAGGAAGCAGCCTCTGGCCCCAGCAGAGAAATCACATGCATCCAGCAGCCCTGTGAGCAACATCTCGGTCCCTAGGCAGTGGCTCCATTCTCTAGAGAAGGAGCTGGAGGACCAGTGACCCAGCGCCTACGGACCCAAGCAGAGCACTCTGCTCTAGTCTCTGCTGGACTCAGGGAAGGAAATTGCTGACTTTCCCTTCCTCTGGCTCCTGAAGGGCCCCAGCACCTATGGACCCAGGAAGATTGCTTTGCTGTGCTTCTTACTACAGGCAGGGGGAGGGCAGTGCTGACCTCCTGTCCCTCTGATGGCAGCAAGGAGCCTACATCAGTCTTTTGGCCTCATGGAAACACACTCTGCCTGGGTCCTTCCTTAGGCGGCGTCTCCCTTTGCAGCTCGCAGGAGGGGAGCCATGGGTTACTCTGAAAGCCCCTGGGGGCTACTTTTGGCCCCCTGAGCCACAGGTTGGGAACAAGTGACTAAAGGGATCTATACAACTAAGATAGTATTTAGAAATGAAGACATGAAAGCCATTAAGGAGTTGTCTGATTTTGCTTGGGATCTCATATATCTAGCTTAAACTATTTTGTTAACTTCTTTCTGTAATGCTAGGCTCCAACAGCTCCTCAAGCAAATTTTATTTGTTTGTTTTAAAATGTCTCCTCCTAGCTGGTACTCTTTCCCCAGTCCATTAACAAATCATCACCACCACAGAATTTCTCTACCGGCTGACCCATCAACAACTCCAGCACATGGAAACTGTTGAATGATGATCTTAAATAAATACACAAAAAAACAAAATCAAAGATGCTTGTACAAATATTTCTAAATTAATCATGCCTTCTCCCTGTAACATTCCTGGCTCAAATATAATGTGAATAGTCTAAGTGAATAAATACAAGCAAGGACAGACTTAGTAATAGATCCACAATCCTTGCAATAGGATTTGTTATGGTTTTCACAGTTTAATCCTGCAGGGCTAGCATGCAGGCCAGAAAAGCAACCAATTATCTGAGACATAGCAAACAAAAATCCTGTTAACATTATTTAAATTCTTGGTTGCATCCCATAGGCCCTGAACTTAAGCTATATCTCAGGCCCTTTATTTTCAGTTTTTACCAGTTTTTTAACAAATAAACAAAACAGAGGGCAGAGTTTTATTAAACCCATTTTTTAAACCAATTTTAAGTCCAACTTTTGGACCATGAAAATACTGACTATATTAAGAAAATGTAATCCATTAAGTTTAAATTAATCTAAGCAGAAATGTGAAGCTAACTGTTAAAATAAGGGAATGTCATGGAAGATAAATATACACAGATGTGCATATGTGTACATACTGGTAATATGCAGTTTGTGAAATAAATCACAGCATTTAAACTGTTCTTACATTTAATATTTTTCTTTTCTCTTTTGCAATTTTTCTGCCCTCTCATCTCCCAACATTACACTTACCCCTCTAAAGCTATAATGCTAATTTACTGCAATGATTTTCAATGATTTTAAATTTCCTGGGAAATTTTAAATATAATAAAATAAAGGACTTTACTTATGCCCATTGTGCAATAACTTCCCAATGGTGTCACCACTTGGTTTAGAGCAACGGTTTTCAACTGTAAGAGTCAGGACCCAGTACTGGGACGCAAACCCTCAGTCACTGGGTCCGGTGCCCCCTGCTGCTGTCACCAAAGACTGGAACTCATTGCTCAAAGAAGTAATTGTTGGGTTGCAGACATAATGGATTTTTTTTCAACTGGGTCCTGAGGAAAAAAGTTCAAAAATCACTGGTTTAGAGAGTGTGCCTCCAGACAGAAGTTGTTCCAGTTTAACTGAAGGTTACTGACTGGAGCTATTACGTGGGTCTAAATCTGACTACACTGGAAACACGGCTCGAGCAGTGCCTTCCAGTTCCCACCATGGCTATCATGTGTGGAAGTAAGTTCCAGAAAGGTAACTGCGTTAGTCATTTTCAGCAAAACAAATCAGAAGTCCTGTGGCCCCTTTTAAAAGACTAACATTTATTTACACCATGAGCATCCATGGGCACAATCCTGCTCTGAATAAAGCTTGTGGAGGTGCACAACCAACTTGCAATCCTCTCTCCAAGCCCAAACCACTTATCCAAACTGTAATTTTTCCCTGACTACATAAGCCTGAACTAACCTTTATGCATGTTTGGGCATAAATTGAGAATACTGCATCTCAGCTAGATATCTGTAGTTTGGTTAATTCTGTTTTGCAGACAGGATTTAGGGGAATGCAGAACAAACAAGGAGTCCTGTGGCGCTTTTAAGAACTAACAAATTTATTCATTGCATGAGCTTTTGTGGGTGAATTCCCAGTTCACCATTTCAAGCATCTAACAAAGTGGGAGTCTACCCATGAAAGCTCAGGTGCTAAATAAATTTTGTTACTCTTTAAAAGAGCCACAGAACTCCTTGTTCATCATGCTGAACTAGACTAACACAGCTACTCCTCTGAGGAATGCAGAGTTATTGTAGGGAATAATTCTGTGTCTGCTCAGCAGCCTGAACACCCACTGGAGGCTGAAGGTCAGGCCTACAGCAGCTCACAACCGAGGGTGAAAAGCTGAAGTGAAAGTCTGCCCTCTGATCCAGTTAGAGAACTGATCTGCTGTGGGGTCGCCACCCTGAGCTTGAAACTACAGTGTGGGAAAGCTTATGCAACAAATAAATTGGTTAGTCTTTAAAAGTGCCACAGGACTGCTTGTTTGCTTTGCTCAAGAAGTGGATGGGGAGAAGAAACACATATACGGAAACATCTGACACAAATTCTAAAGGAAATGAGGAGTCCTGTAAAAACATACAAACAAACAAACAAAACAAACAAATACAAGGAGTCCTGTGGCACCTAACGCTAACAGATTTCTTTATCGCACTTGAAGACTAACGAACATACTTATTGCATGAGCTTTCATGGGAGAAAATCCAACTTTATCAGATGCTTTGAAGATGGGGGAACTTACGAAATGGGAGGAAATAAAAATTCTAAAGGGGTAGTGCTGTTACCCTGGTTCAGCAAAGCAAAGAAGGACTCCAGTGGCCCTTTTAAGGAGTCACTGATTTATTTCTCTCATGGGCTTTCATGGGACAAAAATCAGTTCCTCCTCTCCAAAGCGCCTGATGAAGTGGCATTTTCTGCCACAAAAGCTCATGTGATAAATAAATCTGTTAAGTCTTTACCCGCCACAAGACTCCTTGCCTTTTTTTTTTTTTGTTGCTTTACTAGACTGCCCCCTTGGAACTTACAAAATGGGATTTTTGTGCCATGAAAGCTCATGAGATAAATAAATTGCTGACTCTTTAAAAGTGCCACTGGACTGCTTGTTTGTTTCACTGAACCAGAGTAACAGCACTACCCCTTTCAAATTCTTATTTCCTCCCATTTGGTAAGTTCCCCCATCTTCAAAGCACCTGACAAAGTGGGCTTTTTCTCCCATGAAAGCTCATGTGATAAATAAATCTGCTAGTCTTTATGTACAAGTCTCCTTGCTTTTTTTCCCCACCTTGTAAGTCACTTTTCTGCCACCAAAGCTCATTCAATAAATAAATTGGTTAGTCTTTAAAAGTGCCACTGGACACATGACAGTAAATAAGTAGGGGGACCGATGAATAAACAAACGAAGAACCAGGAAGGAAACCTCCATTAGATCACACAGGCCTAGAGTTACCAGATGTCAGACAAAGGCAGGACATGTCATCCTTTTTTACTGTCATGTTCTCCATGTGTAGGGTTACCAGATGTCTGGCAAAAGGAGGACATGTCCTCCTTTTTACCTTCATGTCCTCCATCCAGCAGGCATTTTAAAATACACGATTTTGTGCGGCTTTTTACTTACAGGGGTTAAAGTATGCTGGAATGCCCCGGAACCCCCTATTTTTAGGGGGAAGTGTTCCAGGGCCCCCTAAAACCAGAAAAATATTACATTAACACTACATTTTCTTCACGTGTCCTCCTTTTCGTGCTCCCCTGTCCTCCCTTCTATGCTTTAGTATCTAGTAACCCTATCCACGTGGCAAGGCGCAATGTTCCCTCTAAATTTTTGCAGGCTGCGTGCACAAAAAACTCCCCTTGTGCAAATTTTCAGAACTGGTGTGCAAATCTGTGTGCACTCCAGTGAGTGTGGCCCAACCTGTGGCACCACAAAGCACACGTGTAGGCTGCTACTAATCTCTTTATTTTGGCATGGCGATGAACATGCTGTTATAAATTACAAAACCTTGTTTGAAACATGCTACTTGAAACAGCTTTCTTAAAGCAGCATAAAAACATCTGCACTGCTGACTTTTGTGTGTGCGTGCCTTATTTTGTGCACAGGTTTCACAACCTGCGTGCCTGTGCACAGCTTAGAGGGAACATAGCAGGCATTTTAAAAATACAGGATTTTTGTCTGGCTTTTTAATTGCTGGGGTTAAAGCATCCTGAACACCCTATTTTTAGGCATTCCAGGGCCCCTAAAAACACAAGAGCATTATATTAATACCACATTTCCCCCACGTCTCCTCCCTTTCATACTTCCCTGGCCTCCTTTCCATGCTTTGGTGTCTGGTAACCCTCCGGCTGCCAAAGGGCAGCTTGCCCCCCACACCCTGGAGTGAGTCTGCAGAAGGGCAGGAAAGCGGCAGCGGCTGCCGGGAGAGGAGGGAGGTCGGGAGCTACCTGCACTGTGAACACCCAGCCAACATCCATGTGGCTGTGCGGGACCACAAAAGCCTTCAGCTCCGCCGCCCCCAGCGGCACGAGCGTGAGAAATGCCAGGAGGGGGAGATGCATCGTGCCCCCCGCGCAGCCCCAGCCGCTTCCCCGCGCGGAGCTTCCGCACACGCCCCGCACCGCATCACTGCACCGCCCCTGCAGCGGCCGCCTGGCCTCTGCTGCTTCCAGTGGCTGGCAAAAGAAACAAAGAATCACGGGCTGAGAGATTTGGTTCTCGCATCAGCTTGCGTGGGAGAAAATCCCACATGGTCAGATCAGTCAATCAGATCGTGGGAAGAAGAGGGAACTAGCCAGGGGTCATTGGAAAGAAGAACTAATTTCCAAAGGGATAGGGGTATTCGTTCAGTAAAAAAACGACAAGCAGTTGTGTGGCACTTTAAGACTAACAGATTTAGTTTTTGCATGAGCTTTCGTGGGAGAAGATCCCACTTCCTCAGATGCTTCGAAGATGGGTGAATTTACGGAAAGGATTAGTTTAGTCCAGCAAAAAAAGAAACCACACACACCAAGGAGTCATTGGCATTTTAAGACTAACAGATTTATTCTTCGCATGAGCTTTCATGGGAGAAAAATCCCACTTGGTCAAATGCTGCATCTTCGAAGCATCTGACCAAGTGGGATTTTAGTGGCTAGCAGCTCTGCTTAACATGCAGAAGGTCCTGGGTTCAATTCCCAGAGGTTGGACTCGATGATCTCACGAGGTCCCTTCCAGCCCTATGATTTGATTTGATTTGATTCTCCCACAAAAGCTCATAAGAATAACTAAGTTGACCTGTCTTCCTGCTGAAAGACGCAGCAATGTACTGTGTTGGACTAGACCAGGGGTGGCCAAACTTAGGGGACTCAAGAGCCACACAAGTTGGTTATTAAACCTTCGAGAGCCGCACTGAGGCATATCACCATATAGTTTTACCTACTGCAAAATTACTAAGTTTAAAATTCATGGCATACTTTAATTTTATCTTAAAAAGAGGACAAATATGGATCCTACTAAAATCAGATTCTAATAATTATTTAACGTTACCATGAAAACTAGGCCTATACAGCAAAAACTTAGCTGCTGCTCGATGTAGAAGACAGCAGGCTAGCAGCGAGATTTTTTAAATCCCGACCATGCCACACTTCTCCTCACCATCCTGACCCTCTCCTGAACTCCTAGGTTTGGGCTGCTTTACTTAATTAAATTGCTGACATTCTTCCAGGAAACAGCCACCTGTGGCTCCCAAGCCGCAGTTTGGCCATGCCTGGACTAGACTAACAGGCTACCCCTTAGCACCATTCCAAAGGGGCAGCCATGGTAGTCCAGTCAAGCAAAAAAAAGCAAGGAGTCTTGTGGCACTTAAAGATTAACAGATTTATTTATTGCATGAGCTTTCATAGGAGAAAATGCCACTTCATCAAAGGCTTTGAAGGCTCTTCAAAGCATCTGACGAAGCGGAGCCTTCAAAGCATCTGACGAAGTGGCATTTTCTCCCATGAAAGCTCATGCGATAAATAAATCTGTTAGTCTTTAAGTGGCACAAAACTCCTTGCTTTTTTTCCCTTAGCACCAGAAGGAGATGCTTTTTAAAAAGTGCTTTACAATTAAACAAGGCAAGCTCCCTCCAGACTAGGGTTACCAGCTGTCAGGTAAAAGTAGGGTCACCGAATGTCAAGCAAAAGGAGGACATGTCCTTCTTTTTACCTTCACGTCCTCTGTCTGGTAGGCATTTTCAAAAAACCCAAAACATGATTTTGTCTGGCTTTTTACTTACAGGATTTAAAGTATGCTGGAACACCCCAGAACACCCTATTGTTAGGGGGAAGCATTCCAGGACCTCCAAAAACCAAAAGAATATTACATTAATGCTACGTTTTCTTCATGTGTCCTCCAATGTCCTCCTTTTTGTACTTCCCTGTTCCCCTTTCCATGCTTTGGTATCTGGTAACCCTAGGCAAAAGGGGGACATGTCCTCCTTTTTACCTTCACATCCTCCGTCTGGCAGGCATTTTAAAAATACATGATTTTGTCTAGCTTTTTACTTACAGGGGTTAAAGTATGCTGGAACACCCCAGAACACCCTATTTTTAGGGGGAAGTGTTCCAGGACCCCCTAAAAATGGAAGAATATTACCTTAATACTACATTTTCTCAATGTGTCCTACAATGTGCCATACTTCCCTGTCCTCCTTTCCATGCTTTGGTATCTCGTAACCCTACTCCAAATGATCAGTCTTTTGACAGGTCTAGTAATATTCACAAGGGAGAAAAATATGTCCAGTGTCTTGCATTGTACACTCCACACTGTGCCAAAAGGGAGTTTTGCAAATATTTATCAATTTCTAAATTTCAGTTGTGTGCAAAAAAACTGCCCATCCGAAACTGCAGAACTGAATTTTATTATAAAGTGTTGATAAACTGTGATATTAATTTTCTGGCTTAACTATTCAGAAAGACTTTGTTTCATAATCTCAAACTATATAAAGCTTTTTAAAAGCATTTTTCATGAGTTTTTTTTTAATGGCAGATGGATCAAAAATGTCAAAAGAGTCTGAAGTCTAGACTCCATGAAGATTTGAAATTTTCTACATTTCAAATGTGGGGTTTCCAATGAAGTTTTATTCTACACTACAGACCCTGCTCCTACACCATTAAAAACAATGATAGTTTTGTGTGATCAAGATCACACCCTACCTATGATCCTAGGTTTGTGTTATAAATCACATAAACAGATTCCTGATCTTGTGTGGTGCCCCACTGACATCAATGGGAGAGAAAAATAGAAAATAATTCACACATGCTGTATGGGATTTGGACCCAAAGAGACAGTATTTACGCTAGTTTGGGGTGCAATCTCATAAGTCCATCATTAATCAATATACAGATAAAACACTGAGAACCAAATAAATGCTCTATTTCTGACTGCACTTATGGTTACCAAAAAGTATAGGAGAGTAACTCAGTATCCTGATCAAATTCTGCTGTGGGTAAATTGTCACTCTAAAATTCAGTTTATAATTTCTGATGGATAAGGTAAAATATTTCAGACTGAATTCTGATCTCTGAAGCAATGCAGTTGAAATTGGCACTTAGGCTACATTCACACACAGGGGGCTATTTCGATACAAGTTGTTTCGAACAACTTGTATCGAAATAACACCTTATTTCGAAATAAGTTAACTCGAATTAAGGAAAAAAGCTCAAAGTGAAATAGCAGGTTCGGACAACAGTTATTTCGAAACGAGTCACGGTTGTTTCGAAACAACATGTTCTGACGGGATTGTTTCAAAACAATCATTTCAAAACACCGTTGTTTCGTCACCAAATGGGGTTTAAGTTGTTTCGAAACAACGCCGTTGTTTCGAAACAACGGAACCTGTTGTTTCAAAACAACGGTACGTCGTGTGAATGTGGCATTCCTTATTTTGAAACAACCTCTGTTGTTTCAAAATAAGACTGCCGTGTGAACACACCTTAGACACTAAGCTTGTACCTACATTATAAGTACCTGTTTACATACAGTTTGTGCATCAACTTAACAAAAGTGGCTTAGAACTGATTTAGTTACATGAGTGCTATTGTATGATGAGTAGCCAAGCCCATCACAGCAAGTTGCACACACACCATACCTAGTATATTCACATTCAGGTTGCACATGCAGGGACATCCTGCTAGGATTTTTGGGTGCGTATTCTTGGTCCCCAGTGCCTTGTCACCTGGAGCTGTTCTCCGAATTCATTTGTGGCATATTGTGGGAGAACTTGTCTGTCTTCTGCAGACCCTGTGTAGATCAGGGGTCTCAAAGACGCAGCCCACAGGCTGCCTTCGGCCCCTAAAGCTATTTCCCGCGGCCTGCAATGAAACGATCATTACTGATATTTGCAGTGTCATTGTATGGAAGGGTTTCAGTGGTGCAGCCCTTGGGCTAATGTACTAATCCTCATGTGGCCCTATATTAGTCCTCATGTGGCCCTTGTGGTGATTTGAGTTTGAGACCCCTGGTGTAGATCAATTGTTAACATAATGTAATGTCACATGGAGTGTATGAGTTTGGTTAATTCCTTTCCCTGAGTGATTGACATTGGGGAATAGTGTCAGATTTAGGCGCAAGCCAAGTAAGCCAGGGTTTAGGGCCTCACATTCTGAGGGGCCTCTAAATATGTTGGAGATAATTAAGAAGATAATTGAAATTGGTAAAGCAAATAAGGCTTTTGCAAGATGTACATTTTATTTAGTTGTTTTTGTTGCATTTTTACTGGTGTACACACACAAATATAACAGTTTATCATTTATTTTTTATTACCCTCTCTGCTATAATGAAAGACACTTTATTCTCATTACTTTTTATGGTATGGGGCCTCTGAATCTTGTCATAGCTTAGGGCCTCAGCTTGTCTTCATCCAGCCCTGTCTGGGAATCATTGAAGTAATTTATGTTTATATAGCATGTTCTCCTTTCATACTGTACAATACATACCATGCATCTGCACCAAAATAACTAAGTTTGAATTAAAATTAAATTCTTATTTTGATGGACATGTGTATGTAGACCAGCCTTAAGATGCAAAAAAGTTGTACAGTATAGACAAATTTAGTTCAGCACAAATCACATCAGTCTGTGTCCCTTCTTAAAAAGGAAGGGAAAATACGTGTAGCTTTGCTCTCAGAGGAGCATGAGTGAGTTATGAGAGACTTTGAAAAATAGTTTGATGTCCTGAATGAAAAGCACTATATCAGTGCAAGGCAGTAATACAGAATTATACACAGTGAGATTCATGTCTATTTAAATCCACTTTAGGATGGGTTCTTTCAGAGTTGGGCCATTAATTCGCCAGCTAATGTTGCAGACTGTGAAATGACTTCTCTCAAAAGACTCTGAGAAAATAAAACTCCTGAAGTGCAAGATCAGTTTTATTGGTTAGAATATTTTGTCATGAAGCACAGTCAAGGTCCACTTGTATTTTACTGATGGAGTCAGTAAGGATGTAAAAGTTTAAACCGTAGTCGGTTGTTTAAACATTTTAAACAGCTGATTAATATTTAATCTGGAGGGGGGCAGCATCAGCAAGGCTCAGCTCCCCTTGAGCAGCTGGGCTGCCCTTGCTGCAGGAGACATGAGGAGCCCTGTGCCCAGGGAGTGGCAGTTGGGTTGGGCTGGCCTTGGCTAAACTCTAGGCAAGTTAGAGCTGTCCAGCTATGGCTCTGCATGCATGGCGGGGAGGAGCTGCAGCTGGGCAGCTTCGGTTGGCAGCAAGAAACCAATCCCAGCGTAGTTCCCTCCCCACACATTTAACTGTTTAAAAGTTCTATTTTTTAGAACTTTTAAATGGATTCTTAATTAAATAAATTTTTACATCCCTGGGAGTCAGTAATATTGAACACGTGAGGATCAAGTTTAGGATTGATGCAATTGCACAAATGTCCTCTTAGGCCTTGTGCACACTATCACTTATATTGGTAAAAATTTTGTCACTCGGGGTTGTGCCCCCCCCCCCCCCGAGCGTAAATTTTGCTGTTATAAGCATTTGTGTAGCTGCATTATGTCGATAGGAGAAAGTTCGTCTGCTGACATAATGAAACCACCTAAACAAGTGGCAGGAGAGCATCCACACAAGCATGTGTGTTGGCAAAACTTATATCATTCAGGTGGATGTTTTTTTCACATCCCTGAGTGATGAAATATTTTCCAGAATAAGTGTTAATGAAGACAAGGCCTTAGTCATCAACATATCTTTCTTCATTAACCTTTTCAGTTCCCAAACCTATGGCCCAGGAACAAACACCATCTAAATGCATTAATATTGCTAACTATGCCTCAGAAGACATATAACCTGGATGATTTGTTGGGGTTAAACCAGTGGTTCCCAACCTTTTCTGTGCCATGGCACACCTAATTATAGCTTTATACTTGACCTGTCAGAACTTATGCAACAAGGAGTTGTGTGGCACTTTAAGACTAACAGATTTATTTTTTGCACTTTTCTATTTTCCTCAAGAGGATTTGACTTCCAATTTTTTTTTTTTTCCTCTAACCATCTCTTTAGCTTTGTGAGTTACCTATAGTGGCATGCTGCTGGTACTCTTACTTTTTTTTTTAATTGGGACATGCATTTAGTTTGAGCCTCTGTTATATATAGTATTTTAAAATAGTTTCCATGCAGCTTGTGGGTATTTCAGATTTTCAAGTATTCTTTTCATTTCTGTTTAGTTTCCTTTCTCAACTTTATATAGATCCCATTTTTGAAGCTAAATACTAGTATTGTCAGTTTCTTTGCTATTTCCCCCACTAGCAGTGTGGGAAATTCCAAGAAACCCACTAGAATACAGTGTGATTGACATCATTCATCATAGTTCCTAGGCAGCATGTAATATTTGAGAGGTGTCATAACTTAGCATTTCCATGATTTTTAAAGGTAGGATGTGTAAGATATGCCACAAAGCAACCTTGCAGGCCTGAAAAGGAAGGTTTTTGACTATTGAAATAGATAAAATGTCAATGTGTATCAAATCTTAGAAACAAGGGTCATATGTACTTATGTTAAGGGCTATTTTTTTTCCCAATTAACTTGCTAACAAAGCCTATCTTGAACTCAGTGTTAAAGAAAGCATTTCAATTAGCTGAAGACCCAAAAGTAAATATTAAATAAATTATATTCAAACAAAGCCAGTTCCCTGTCAGAGAACTGTAACAAGACACTTACTTATTCTTTATGATTAAGAAGATCATGAATATTCAGTCCATGAACACAGAATTCCATTCCACTATCAGTGAAGGTGTTTTAAGTCTAGCTTTGACCATGTCTTAAAATGTGAAAACTCCCCTACATCTTTCCATGGTCCATACTCATCTTGGAAGTTAGATGAACTTAAAAGATGACTTGCCAGGAGAGGATCAAGAAACCAAGGAGAACAAGTCTAGTTTCACCAAACAAATTATACCTATAGGGCTAAATTAATCACTAGCATTATAGACTCATAGACTGTAAGATCAGAAGGGACCAATACGATCATCTAGTTTGACCCCCTGTACGATGCAGCCCATAGACCCTCACCCACCTACTCCTGCGATAAACCTCTAACCTATGATTGAGTTACTAAAATCCTCAAATCATGATTTAAAGACTTTAGGTACAGAGAATCCAACTGCAAGTGAGCCAAATCCCCATGCTACAGATGAAGGTGACAATCCCCCACCAAGAACCTTTACCAATCTGCCAGGGGACAATTCCTTCCTGAGCTCATATATGGTTATCAGAGCATGTGGGTAAAACTCTGGGTAAGACACCCAAAAAGAATTCTCTTTTAGTAACACTGAACCCACTCCACCTAACATCTCATCATAGGCCGTTGGACATATTTACCACTATGAGTCAAAGATCGGTTGACAAACTAGACTGTCACATCATAGTATCTTCTTCAAAAACTTACAAAGCTTAGCCCTGAAGCCAGCTAGGTTAGTTGCCACCACTGCTTCTCTTGATAGGCTGTTTTAGAACTTTACTCCTCTGATGGTTAGAAACCTTGTCTAATTTCAAGTCTAAACTTTCTGATGGCCAGTTTATATCCATTTGTTCTTGTGTCTACACTGGTGCTGAACTTAAATAATTCCTCTCTCCCTGGTATTTATCCCTCTGCTTTAGTTATAGAGGGCGAACATATCTCTCTTGGGCCTTCTTTTGGTTAGGCTAAACAAGCCAACCTCTTTGTCTCCTCTCATAAGACAGGTTCTTCATTCCTCAGATCATCCTAGTAGCCCTTCTCTGCACCTGTTCCCAGTTTAATTAACCTTTCTTAAACATCGGGGCCCAGAACGCCACACAATATTCCAGATGTAGTCTGCCCAGCGCCTTGTGTAATGGTGCTAACACTTACTTCCTAACCTCCTAACACTCTACTGGCGATACCTTGCTGATGCATTGTAGGACCGTGTTAGATTTTTTTCACAGTCATATCACACTGGAGGCTCATAGTCATACCAAAACAAACAAGGAATTCTGTGGCTTTCAAAGACTAACAAATTGATTTATTTCATGAGCTTTTCTGGAGAAGAAGTGGGATTTTCTTCCACAAAAGCTCATGCAATAAATAATTTTGTTAGTTTTTAAGTGCCACAGGTCTCCTTTGTTTGTTTTACTGAAACAGATTAACACAGCTACTCCTTTGGATCATAGTCATACTGTGATCATTCAATATGCCCAGGTCCTTCTCTTTCTCTGTCAGTTCCATCGTGCACCTCCCCAGCTTATAGCAAAAGTTCTTGTTATTAGTCCCAAGATGTATGACCTTGCACTTTCTGTTATTAAATTTCATCCTATTTCTATCACTCTAGTTTACAAGGTCTTCCAGCTTTTGTTTTATGATAGCCCAGTTTTTCTTCTATTAGCATTATCTCCCAACTTTATGTCTTGTTTTATACATGTGGGTTGGAAATTCCATTCTGAAACTGCACTAGTGCATGGAATGGCTTGCTTGTATGAACTAGAGTTTGCGTCAATGCAACCGCATGACCTGATGTGGATAAGGCCTAAGTCATCCATACACTCTACAGTAAATGCACGTGTATCTATCTATGTCAGTGGTTCCCCACCTCTGGTCGGGGGGGGGGGGGAGTGGCCCATGAGGGCTTTCAGAGTGGCCTGCCATTTCCCTTAGGATGGCTGCAGAAGACACCCACTCTGTGTAAGGACCCAGATGGAGCATGTTTCTAGAGGGGCTAAAAGACTGGTGCAGGCTCCTTGCTGCAGCCAAGAGGATGGGAGATCAGCGCCCTCCTCCCCATCTGTAGCAGGGAGCAAGGCAGGGGTAGGCAACCCCTGGCACATGCACCAACTGTGGCATGTGAGCCTGTATGCAGCATCACACACAACCCTCTGTGGTACCACAGAGCCACTGAAAACCCCTCTGGGTGGCTTCTTTCAGGGTTGGCAGAGGTGCAGAGGGTCCCTGCCATGCCCATGCCTTAGGCATGCTGTGGAAAGAAGCTGAGGGTCAAGGAGGAGGGACTGGCATGGGTTTGGCAATGGTTGCCGAACGCTGGAGCAAGGCAAGGTGCTCTGCCTAGGTCCATAGGTGCTAGGGCCCCTGATGGAGTCAGAGCAAGGGGCGTGCTAATCTTCCATCCCCCTGGCTGCAGTAGGAAGCCACCGCCAAGGGACCCAGGTGGAGGGCTCAGTGGTTGGTGCTGGCGGACAGCTGGTGTGAAAGACACTCCCTACGTACCCTAGGGTTGGTTGGGAGTCTACTTAGCACTGATTCCCCAGATCAGTGCGGGTTTTGCCATTAAGTCTTCTATGTTCTGTTATGCAGTGTGGGTTGTTGGGAACTTTGCTCTGTACTGATTTTGCTAGATCAGTGCTGATTTCTGTTATTTGGCCTTTTTATGTTCTATTTTATTACTATTAAAAGTTCTATTTACTATGCTCATCTCATGCTTGCGAGTGGGGAAGCCTTACCCCTTTGGGGTGCCCAGAGAATAGTGCATGATTTCCCAGAAATCTGGGTGTGGGCTCGAGCTGGTTGGTGGTGTTACTTTATTTGGAAACCCCTAGATATAGAACCCGGCCCTTGTTTTGCCGGCTCACCCTGGCAGAAGGGTAACACCAGTCAATGTGGTATCTAGGCACTACTTGTTTCTGATACTTTTGATTACGTGCAGATTCCTTGAGATGCTCCATCCATTAGACTCCAGAATTGTTTATGGCAATATTTCTCTTTTAGGTTAGGAATGAAAATGATTTTCTTTACTAAAAATTGATTTTCATCTCATTTAAATCTTTCATCTGCATAACAGAAAGCAGAAGCAAATATTTAAAACTCAGACCACAATAAGTATAACATAATAATCAAAGCCAAGATAATCATGTTTGGTTTAGTATTTGTTTTGAAACACAAACCCTATTTGAGGTATTATTTCTACCTAGCATGAATAAAATATACTTGACACTTTTATATTGTTTTCCTTCTAAGCAGTAAGTTATACAAATTAAATTAAACCTGAAGAAGCCCTGTATGGAGGTGTAGTTATGTCTGATTTACAAATGGATGCACTGAGACACAGATATGAAAGTGCTGAGCACCTTCGGTTAACATGAACATAGTTGTTAGTACTCAGTTTATGAAAATCAGGCCCCAAATCATCTTCCTAAACTTACAAGCCATTAGCAGAGCCAGGAATAGAACCTAGGACCCTACTCCAGTCTTTTGCTTTAAGTGCTAGATCACCCTAGCTCCATGTAAAAATACAAAACCATGAACTTTTCATTTACTGTAAACCAGACTGTCAGCTTCTGTATACATTGTGGATGGCTTTAAATTCAATGCACTAGTAATTTGTTTAAAGAAACTGTTGAATTCAAAAATCAGATTTTAATTATCAGCATTAAAATGAGCTCCCTTGTCATTTACAAAGTGAGATCTGTTTACAATTCACCAATTTTGAAATTTTGGCCTGGTCTAGGTTAGAGACATTTGTTGACCAACATCAGTGTTTTGCGCCAAAATGGTTTACATGCTGCAATGACCCCTACTCACTGATCCAATTCCCCTGATTTTGTGACAAAATAAAATCACCTTGATGCGAGGCAGAGAACTTTTTGTGCCAAACATTTAGGCTATATCCACACACAAAGTTTTATTTTGGAATAAGTCATTTCAAACTGACATTTCAAAATAAAACCCTTATTTTGAAATGATTTATTTTGAAATAAGGGAAAGCCTGCTATCGAAATGGCTGTTATTTTGAAATGGTTATTTCGAAATAAGGCCGTGTGGACATGTTGTTTCGAAACAGTTGTTTTGAAACAATGGTGTTGTTTCGAAATAACAAGTCCAAATGGCCTTATTGCGAAATAACCATTTCGAAATAACAGCTGTTACAAAATGAATGGGGTTTAAGCTGTTTTGAAATGACGGTTCTTATTTTGAAATGATGGAGCCTGTCATTTTGAAATAAGAAAACGTCGTGTGGACCTAATCTTTTTTATTTTGAAGTAAAAGAGATGTGTGGACATACCCTGAGTGACAAAGTGTCATTATAGACACTGTTCTTGGCTATGTCACAGTAAATGGCATCCAGGAAGTGTCCCACAAGGCCCATCCTGGCTGCTGTGGCTATCAGTTTGAACTCTGTTGCCCTGCAGAGATCTGCTCCTCGCCCTTTGAAGTCTCTGGAATTTTTAAAATTTCATTTCTTGCTTGGTTGGCCTGAAGAATTCACATTTCATCTTCTCAGCTGACCACAGCAGCTCCAGGTACCAAATGTTCTCCCACCTGGAGCGCACTAAAACTTCTAGGTCTAATTGGCATTTGGGGAGTAGAGGTTGTACAGCCTCAGATCTACTTCAGCCAAATGAATCTCAATATGTCTAGTCAAATTTCTCATTTAATGACGGAGAAAGGTATATGAACAGGACTAACTGCAGTAGCGTGAGAAAATGAAGGTGCTGTGGTAGTGGTATCAAAAGGCATCCTTAGCAGTGATCCCCACCTCCACTGCCAAGAAACCATTGGATAACTGAAGGCAATGTACACTGGATTCGATCCTGTCAAAGTAGCGGAGTAGGAGATTGAGTTGCAGACAATGTGGAGTAGGAAACCAGGTCATTTGCTGACTTGGGGGAGCAAGGACCTTTCCTCTATCCAGGATGGTTTGAAGCAATCCCAGCCCTTCAGCTCTGGCATGCAAGGATATAGGAGTGGGGAACCTGGGTAAGTGATTTTGATTTTTTTTTTTTTGACCTGAGGCTACTTGGTTACAAGAGCTACAGCCATCCTTTGCTTTGTTGCATTATACAGCTGGTCTAAGGGATAGAAAAGTGTTTGCATGTGCTTCGCATTCTCCAGTTCAGCTAGACAGTGCAGCTGGGCTAACACCAGCTGTCATAGCTCATACAGCCCCTCCTTGCTTTCTCCCCTTCATCCCAGCTTTTTGTGAGCTTTATGAATAATTGTTATTTAATAAAGACATATTCTGTGAAGAATAAGCCATCTTTGTCTCTTGCATGCAGTGCCCATTGATACGCAACGTAAGCTGGCTGGCAGTCATGCCTGGCACAGTGCTGTTTACAAAGACACCTTATTGGTGCTCATTGTCAAAATAGGTTCTCAAGGCCTCCATGCTTTGAACAGCTCTCCATTGTGCCCCTCTAGTAGCTCTAAAATCTAGTTGTTCGCAGCCAGCCATAAAAGAATCGGCACTCCACTCAGGGGAACTTTTCACTTTCCCTTAAAGTCACAGATATTATGGAACACATGGGAAGTGACTATAACCGTGCAAATATTTTCCTCATTTAAGTCTAACCTGCCATAAAGGCATTCCCAGTGAGCTTTTAATCTGCCAGACACCCATTCACTGGTTATTTGGCATCTGCTCAGCTTGTTATTGATGTGCACCTTGCTGCTATCCAGGCTGTCCATACAAGACTTCATGAATCATGCCAGCTGGGGATAGGCTGGTCTCTCAGGATCACTATGGGCTTTTCAACATCCACCACTGGAATCTTTTGGTTTGGAAAGAAAGTCTGCTTGCAGCTTTCTGTATAGGCCAGTGTTCCTGAAGACACGCATGTCATGTATCTTCCATGACCACTATGGTGATGGCTGTGAAACACCCACAGTGATACACGAGCACCTACAGTACTATACAGAAGTATCCCTTTCTATTGATGTACTCCAGTGCAAGATGATCTGGGCTCAAAATGTGGGTATGTTCACGTGTTATCTCTCATCCTGCCACAATTAGGGAATCTTATCATTGTAAAACCATCCGCTGTTTCATGCTGCTTTCCATGACTCTTGGTTCTTCATTGCAGAATACCATTAATGGCCTTGCATGTTTGTGATAACACAGCTCCAGTGACGGATTTCCTCACTCCAAACTGATTTGAGACTGACTGGCAGCAGTCTGGAGTTCCAATTTCTACACAGTCATTGCCACGTGCTTGTCGACCGAGAGGGCAGCTTTCATTCTGGTATCTTTGTGCTCCAGGGCAGGTGTGACCTCCATGCAGAATCTATGAAGGTGATTTGTGCATTCAAAAGTTTTGTAGCCACTGCTTGTCAGCCCAGGTCTGCATAATGATGTGATCTCACCACTCAGTGCTTGCTTCACAAGCCCAAAAGCAACAGTACTCCGTGTGCAGGTGATCTGTGAATGGAAACGCTAACCTGGCGCCATTTGTTTGCATGTGATGTGCCTCAGTTCTGAGGAGTAGTTCATGGTATACCGCATGAGCAACTGCGATGTGTTCAGAACATGGACAGGAAAATGGAGAGCAGTGTAGGATTTGTCCTTTCAGCTAGAGATGATGAGCGCTCAGGAAACTGAAGCCATGGAAAAATGCCACTAAAAACGGTTGGAAATGTAGTGATTTACATTCCATCGCTTTGTGGATCATGGTTTGTTGAGTCTGCACCCATGACGCACTGATCCTTTCTGCCATCTTCCAGCTCTTGGTGGCACAAGGTGGCAAGTTGCACAGTGTGGTAGTTGCCCACAGGATACTGTTCTTATTGTTGATGCTTGAGCATCAACAGTGAATGTGCTTTGGTGACACAGTGAGTGCTGTGTGTATAGGCCTGTATGTTGTAATTACAGCACTTTGGCTGTATTCACACACACATGGTTATTTCGAAACAAGTTGT
>ML681996.1:36116081-36188630 GCA_007922195.1 Podocnemis expansa | reverse complement strand
GTGTGTGTGTGTGTGTGTGTGTGTGTGTGTGTGTGTGTGTGTGTGTGAGGGAGAGAGCATGAGAGACTGACATGCCTATTTATGCTTAAGGATTTTTCCATCAAAGAAACTAAGATTAGAACATTTTCATAGAACGACAGGATTGGAAGGATCCTCAAAGACATTGAGCCCAGCCTTCTGCACTGTGGCAGGGCACGTAAATCTAGATCAGTAGTTCCCAACTTTTTTGAGTGGAAGCCCCTTAGTTAACACTAGGTAAAACACATGCCTCCCACTCAGCTCCCCACTTCTTGCTGCACTGAACATAAACGTATATAGCTCCTGTAAACACATATAATGATAATAATATTGACACTAAATTACATATTAATACTACTACTAATAAATAAATTACTCTTACCTGAGTAAGATTCTAAGCTTTCCCTGGCACAGTTACCACCATACGACAAATGTGACCTGACTTCTTTCCATCACTCATGGACAGAGGATAATGAGGCCTGGTGGGTGGCCTGGGACTGCTCCAGGCTCCCACTGGGCAGCGCTGCTCCTCTTCAGGTGGGCACCCGGCCAGTGCAGAACTGGGGAAGGGGCTGCTCCTTTGCTCCAGGCAGAGTGGAGCTTGGGTTGCTGCTATCCTGGGAGGCCTGCCCTCTGCTTTGGCCAGTACAGTGCTTGAAGGTTGCTGCACCCAGTGCAGAGGTCAAGGGCTAAATGACTTCAATATTACTGAAGCCTCATGGACCCCCTTGAACCTTTGGCACCCATCCTCCAAAATGTCCCATTCCCCCAGGTGAGGAATTGATGACCTAGACTATCCTTTGCCAAGTGTGTGTCCATCCTGTTCTTAAAAATCTTCAGTGATGGGGTTTCCACCATCTCCTCTGGAAATCTATTCAAGAACTGAGCTATTTTTATAGTTAGAAAACTTTTCCTAATATAGAATCATAGAATCCTAGGGTTGGAAGGGACCTCATAGGTCATCTAGTCCAACCCCCTGCCAGAGGCAGGACCACTCCCACTAAACCGTCCCAGTCATGGTTTTGTCCAGCTGGGCCTTAAACACCTCCAAAGATGGAGACCCCACCACCTCCCTTGGCAGCTCATTCCAATGTTTCACCACTCACCTAGTAAAAAAGTTTTTTCTAATATCCAGCCTCGACCTCCCTAACCACAACTTGAGACCATTGCTCCTCGTCCTGTCCTCCTTTACTACCGAGAATAGTCGAGCTCCATCTTCCTTGGAGCACCCCTTCAAGTAGTTGAAGGTTGCTATCAAATCCCCCCTCAATCTTCTCTTCTGCAGACTAAATAAGCCTAATGCTTTCCGTCTTTCCTCATAGGGCTTGTGCTCCAGCCCTTTAATCATTTTGGTTGCCCTCCTCTGAACTCTCTCCAGTAGGTCCCTGTCCTTTTTGTAGTGGGGAGCCCAAAACTGAACACAGTATTCCAGATGTGGCCTCACCAGTGCAGAATAGAGGGGAATGATCACATCCCTTGATCTGCTGGTAATACTTCTTTTGATGCAGCCCAGTATGCCATTGGCCTTTTTGGCAGTAAGAGCACACTGCTGACTCATATCTAGCCTCAATCCTCCTTGCTGCAGATTAAACTGATTATACCTTGTCCTAACTTCAGCGGACATGGAGAACAGTTGATCATGGTCCTCTTTACAACAGCCCTTAACATATTTGAAGACAGTTATCAGGTGTCCCTTGGTCATCTTTTCTCAAAACTAAACATGCCTTGCCTATTTTAGTCTTTCCTCATAGATCAGGTTTTCTAAACCATTTACAATTTATATTTCTCTCTTCTGGATTCTGTGGACTCTCCAATTTTGTCCACATTTTCCCAAAAATATACTGCCCAGGTTTCTCCAGCAGAGGCCTCACCCATGCCAAGTAGACTAGGACAGTTACCTCCCCTATTTTACATTCAAAACTCCATTTATTGAATCCCAGAATATGAGCTTTTTTCACAGCTGCATAACCTTGACTCCTGTTCAATCTGTAATTCACTACACCCTCCATCTTTTTCAGTGGTATTACAATAACCAGTTATTTCCCATTTGTAGAGCTGCATTTGATTTTTTTCCCTTCCCAAATGCATTTGTCTTTATTAAATTTAATCTTGTTGAATTCAGATCAATTCTTCAATTTGTCAAGGTCATTCTGAATTCTAAAAGGTGTTTACTATCCCTCCCAGCATGGAGTTATCCCCAGATTTTATAAACATATTCTTCACTCCATTGGTCAAGTCATTAATAAAAAATATTGAATAGTACCAGGCTGAAAATTGACTTCTGGGGGATCATGCTAGATTTGCTGTCCCAAATTCACAGCACACCATTGATAATTATTCTTCAGTACAGTCTTTCAAGCAGTTGTGCACCCACCTATAGTAACTTCATCTATCACATTTCCCTGGTTTGCTTATGAGAATGTCACAAGGGCGTGTGTCAAAAGCCTTAATAAAATCAAGATAGTAATCTGTTGATTAATTCTTCCTCCATGAAGACTATTTATATTGGCATATGCACTAAAATAAGATCCTAATTGGTGTGTGTATATATACTCTAATTAGGATCTTGTTTGAGATGTATTTAATGTATATATTATATAGGCAAACCCAGTAAAGATCTATAAAGGCATTTTGCATTTGTGGTTCTATTTATATATTCTTGGTTCTTCGGTTTTAATAAAATTTCTTTTCAGAATGCAATGAAGTTATTTCCCAGTGTTGTTTGGAATCCGTGTCCAAGCGCATTTTATATTGCTTTGTGTTACAGTGAATAGAAGTGACAATCAGAATGACTGCAGCAGATATGCAACTAACATCTTAAATGTCTCTCTTTCTGTCACATTTATGTAACATTCACAAGCATTTTTGGAGTATGATGCAAGATGTTGTGCCACTACCTCAGTTGAAACTGTTTTGGTGTTCCAGTTAAAGATAATATATTCAGTTTATAGATAATTAAATCCAGATACTAAAGGCAGATGAGTGATTTGAAGTTTGTTTTCCTATGGAGGACTCGTCTTTCAAAAGGGAGTTGAAAAACTGTTTAGCATAATTGCATTGTTAGTGATGTGCTTTTCCCTTTGACTGCCATAAGGAATTAGCATATTTAGTACTATTGTCTGGGACAGGGATTCTCAACCCCTTCACCCTCCTGACAAAGCTGGGTGGGATCCCAGCTCTGAACATGTTGCTGCTACCCCTGCTGCTGAAGTACGTCCCCAGCACCAGGACTTCTGATGAGGGGCCAAGCTGCACTGGTCCCTGCTGCTGAAAAAATTCTCTCTTGGAAGGGATTTTCAGCCGTGGGAGGCTTGATGGGCAGTCCCTACTGCTGAGAAACAGGGAATAGCTGTGCCAGTTTGGTGGCAGGTCTTTCAGAGAGTCATTGCTGAACTGTTTCATAAAGGGCCAGCAGTGTGAAATCAGCCTGCTGCAGCAGATTTTCTCGAGGTTTCAGTGGCTGGGTGATTTCACGCACCACACTTAGCCAGTCTGCTGTGACACGCTTTTGTGTCATGACACCGTGGTTGAGAACTGCTGTTCTAGCTAAAATAGTCCAAAACTTATTTGGGGTATGTGAAGTATATTATAGAATAAAATCAAGTCATAGGGTTGGAAGGGACTTCATGAGATCATTGAGTCCAACCTTCTGGGACTTGAAGCCAGGCCCTTCTGCATAGTAAGCAGAGGTGCTAGCCACTACACTATCCTTCCTTCACTTAAAATTAAGCATATATTTTTTCTGGAATGAAAGGGCTCAAATGACTCTGTTTTGTGGGATGTCATTCTTTTTGCTGATAGTACCTGAGGGTTTCTTGTTAAATGTGGGTGATTGAGAGACCATCTGGATTCTTCTGAATTTTAATTTGGAGGCAAAGAGCATGAGAGGGCAGGGATTTTAAAGTCCAGCTTTGCTCTGTTCAGATCCCAGGGTGCCTCAGCACGTGAAGCATTTGTTCAGACCTTATAAACCTCCAGTTTGAAAACGGATATTTACATTAAAAATACCATGTGATTGTTTTATCTGCAAGCAGTGCTAGGCTGGATTCAATCAATACCAGGCAGAGAAGACACTGTAGTCCATTTAAACTGGGAATGACCTTGGATTTTAAGCAAAATTTCCATTTTTCATGTGCTTGCTGTCTGACAGAATAAAAACTTGAACTCCATTCTTTTACATCTTTCATAAAGAAAGTAGATTGTTTTAAACTTTGAAAATTGGATTGCTTTCAACACACAGGCTTAGCATCCATGAGTTATGCTCCTGTCTGGTGTTTTCCTTTATTCTTAACTTAAAAGCAACAGATCTAAACCTTATTGGGAGGTTTTTCCTGAGTTGGCTGCTCCTAACAATTTTCTGTGCAAGACTTCCTGCTTTGTCCAATAGTCTCTCCTGCTGTAGAGCATCTCCACCCTGTGCAACAATATTGCACTAATTTTTTTTTACACCAAAAAGAAACGAGGAATGAGCATTGTAAAAGTACAGGTGAGTGGTGAAAGTTGTTCCTATTTGATGGCTTTGGTGGCTTTCATTAAACAAGTTTCAAACTGCTGAGCCACTCCCACCATAACTGGCTTCATTGTTAGCAGGCTTAGCAGAGTTCAAAGATTAGTGGTGGTGGAAAATGCCTTTCTCTTGGATCCTTAAGTGCTTACCTCCTCACACAGGGTTGAGGCACACTGACAGGCTGCTGTAGGAAATTTGTCTTGCCTGTGCCTCTGCTGTACTTCTTCTGAACCTAGACAGATAGGGATTTTTTTTTTCTGAAACCACTGCAGAATTGAGCCATATGAATGTAAGCAGATGACTTGAATTTTAAAGGCTTTCAGATGAAGCCCTAAGTTCACATAAGCATTTAATTACCAATGAACTGATAATAACCTTTGCTCATGACTTGGTACAGTTATAGAATGTTACCTAGCCAAATCCCACCCTCTTCTCTGAGGCACAGAGGAGAAGAAATACATGCTATATACTGGCCAGAATTGCCTGCAGCCTCTGCCCCACTTCCACTAAACACATAGAAGTCTGTCTGCCTTGAAAATATTTATTTAGGGAAACAGAGTCTCTATGCACAGGCAGAAATTTCTGATTCTTGGAGTATTGGCTGTATTAAAACTCACTTCCATTGTGGCCAGGGTGGGTGGCGGCAGGGTCAAATAGGAATGGATCAGGAGCTGGAAAGCCAGTGGGATAGCAGGGATACATAATGTTTCCAAGGAAATACTATTATTGGGCAGACATCCTAAGAGGAACAGATTTCTCAGGGGGCCTGAGGACATCCATGGAGATGGATGGTTACATCACCTAAGCCTTTCTCTGGGCATGAAAATACCACTTTATGAGATGAATACTGAGTTGTATTGTTAACAAGCCACAAAGGGGATGAAGTTATAAATGAGGCATGATTTGGCCTACGGTTGTGTTGATTGTCACCAATATATATAATTTTTATGTGCTGAATATTCCATCTGTTTGGGATTTGCTTCATTTCTGTTTATTGAATAAGTTTTAGTTCTGTCAATTGCAGCTAATTAGGAAATGTAGTTGAAAACATTTTTTGCATTAGTGTTTAGCTTTAGGCTCCAGAAATCAGTAGAGTTGATTTCTGCCTGACTTGGAGCTACATGAGTGAGGTTTGACTCACTCTGGGGCTGTGTTCACACAGCACTCTTATTTCGAAACAACAGAGGTTGTCTTGAAATAAGAAATACCCTGTTCACACGACGCACGGTTGTTTCGAAACAACGGGAACCATTGTTTTTCGAAACAAGTTAAACCCCATGCGGGGACGAAACAATGTTGTTTCGAAACAATGGTGACTTGTTTTGAAATAACTGTTGCCTGAACCTGCTATTTCACTTTGAGCTTTTTTCCTTAATTCGAATTAACAAACTGTTAATTCAAATTACGTTATTTTGAAATAAGATGTTATTTCGATACAAGTTGTTTCGAAACAACCGTATCGAAATACCCCCCTGTGTGTGAACACAGCCTGGAAGTCAACTTAATATCTCTGCAGCTCCCTACCAACTCTGTCAGTTACCAAACAGATGCTGGGTTTGAATTTTGCTTTATGACCTTGTTACGAATATTGTAGTATATGATATAGCATTGCCTATTATCAGGAGTGTTGCTGGCTAAGGGTCAGGGCCAGAGCCCAGCCCCGATCCTGCTCTGGGGTCCAGTCTGGCCCTAGCCACTGCCACCTGCAGGAGGCTTGAAGCCAGGGCCAGCTCCTAATGCTGTCTGCTGTGCTGCCAGCCAGGCATGGTAGGTGGGGGATGCAGGGCCCATGCCCTGCTGGCCTCAGCGCAGCAACACCCCTGGCTTGGGCCATTTCTAGTTGAATGAGCCATAGAACTGAAATGGGATAAACTCATTGGAAAATGATATCTTTAGATTTTATTATAAAATAAAACCCTCCTAGTTGGTGCAGATGATTGACATGCCCTACCACTCAATAATACCTTTCTGCTCCTTAAGAGAGATTTATCAGCAAATGTAGGAGCAAGATCTTAGATTTCCATTATTTTTACAGAATACATTATAGCACATTTATATTGCTTCATATAGTTTTAATAAATAATTTAAACTAACCTTATTAAATTCCACTTGGCTTTTAGTGTTCGTTCACTTGCACATTTGTGAAATTGTTATTCCCCATAGATTTCCTATTCATTAGTGAGCCATTAGAGAGGTTCTGCCATAATCAGTTGTGGGTTATGATAATGAAAAGATTACAATACACACAGTTATTTTGTTTATGTTGGTAAAAAGGAAAGAAGTTCTTTCAAAATTATGTTCTACTGTGTGGGGCCCAGCCCTGCTTCTAGCGTTGGCTATAGCTGTGGTTCCCAACTGGTGTGCCGCACCAACACCATGAGAATCCCCAGGTGCTTGGGTCATTTTAAATCTTCCCTGCTCAGCTCAGCCATGTGGGCTGAGCAGGGGGGGAAGCCTGCAGCAGACTTTGCTCCTGCTGGCTGCAGGTAAGTGTGGGCTGGTGATGAGGGGCTTAATAGGTTGGGGGGGACATTGGGGCTGGGCGACTGCTAGGGCCATGAGAAGGTGGGGAGGGGTGCAGAGAGCTGCCGCTGGTCCCATTCCAGCCCTAGCCACCTAATCCTGCCCCAGCCAGGGGTCCCTGAAACCAGCGGCAGCAGCCGCAGCCCCAGTCTGGCCCCACTCCTGGGTGTCTGCAGCGGCAGTGACCATGGCCCCAGGCAGGCCCCCCTCCGGGGTGTCTGTGGCAACCACGGCCCCAGTCTGGCCCCACACCAGGGTGTCTGCAGAGCCTGTGGCCCCACTACGCAGTCCCTGGGGCCATTGGCCCTGGCTCTGTCCTGGGATCCCCATAGCCAGCAGCGGTGGCTGCCCAAACCTGCCCAAGCCACGGGTCCCCAGAGGCACCAGTGGTCCCATTCCAGACCCGGCTGGGGTTCCCTGGAGATGCTGGGCAGCAGCCCTGATCTGGTGTGTCCCAGTGACACTGGTGGAGGCAGGATCCAGCCCCAGCCAGAGACCCTGGTGAGACCTGTGTGGAGTCTGGTGAGGGCTCAATGAGGTGGGGCCTGGAGGGCTAGTTCTGGCCCCTGCAGTGATGGGAGGATCCATCCCAGGCAGCAGGGGGCTGTGGCAGACAGGACGGGACCCACTTGGGTAAGAGGGTGCAGCTGTGGGGTGAGGGTCTGCCCTGGTGGCAGGGAGCCCCTGGGGAGAAGGGGGGAAGCGGGTGCTATGCAGAGCCATAACACCAGTTTCTGCTGCCCGAGGTGCATTCCAATCGGAACGTGCCCCTTGCCATTAGCGGTGCTTGGAGCTGGTGCTGCTAAAGCTGCCTTTTAATAGAGCAGCTTTATTGAGCCACTCCATGCCACTTGGGGCTTTGCCCCATCATAGTTACAGCTCTGGTGCTACGCCATGCTCCCCTGCCCTACCCTCCTATTCTCCAGATTCCCCCTGCCACCCCACAAAGCCACTCCTGTTCTTCCTTCCCCTCTCCTGCCACCCTTGTGCTGCTCCCCCATGGCTACCCTTGTCCTGTTTTGCCATTCCTGCCCTGCTCTGCTCTCCACGCTCACTCCTGCCGCTGCACACAACTCCTGACATTCCCTCTCTTGCCACCCCAGCCCTGCTCTGCTACCCCTACTACCCCACAGAGCATCCCTTCATGGATATTCATGTTATTTTGAGTTCATTTGAATATTCATGAGTTTTTTAATGGTGGTGTGCCTTGGAAAAAATGAAGGTACCAAGGTGTGCCATGGCAGAGAAAAGGTTGAGAACCACTGGGCTATAGTATAGTACTTCCATAGACAGCAGTAGGAAGGAACAGCATCAGGCTTTTCAAAGTCAGTCCTTCCTAACAAGGAGAAAGCTGTTTTTCTATAGCAAGTTATCGTAATGTAAAGCTCCAAACCATCATATAGTACCTGCTGCTGTTGTTTCCCTATGTGGTATGGGATTATAGGAAATAAACCACAGATACATCTATTTCTGGAAGTAGTGAAATGCCTGTTAAATCGGAGCTTGTCTGAGCGCCCGGAGGAGCTTTGTTTAGAAATGTTTATAGGTGGAGTAGGTGACAAGTCATAAAATGCTAGATTATGTGTTGCATTCTGTGGTCAAATCTGTCAGATCATATTTCTGACCTGTCAGTGGGCAGTAAGCGTTGCCTGGAGTTGCAAAGCATTGTGGAATGATTGTTTATGTCCGTGATACTAAAGATGCCTTAGGTCACATTATGATGCTTTACATTTTCATGCGAGAATCTTGACTTGCTGCTTGCAGAGCTAAAGCATAGACTGCAGGATAAATGCAGGACACAGAGCTCTACAGTGGGTTACAAGGATCACTCTAATCTTTAAATATGGCAGAGTGGTTTTTAGGAAGTTGCTGGGGGAAAAGGGGTGACCCAGCATGATAAACCATTGTCATTGAAATGGCTGATTAATGAGAGATGAAAGCTCTTCCTTTCTGACTCTTGGAAAATTATCTTTGTGCCTTTTATTTAGCCAAAGTTCGGATGCTGACAGATAAGTAATCGTGTAATGTCAGAGGAATTTGCGTAAGTTGTGTATGCACATTACTTATCAATTTTTGATGTGGATATTGGAAAACGAAATGTTTTATCTAACATGGTTAAGGATGGTAACAGATGTGCATGATTTAAACCAATCTTTATTCTTGCATTATAAATACATACTGACTACTAACATGTTCCATCTACGGCACCTTCACTACCTCCTTTAGTCACCTATTCAGAACTTTTCTTAATTGCTTAATTTTGCATTTCTTGGGAGCTTGTCCTTTTATGTTCTATTCTAAGATTTAGGTTATTCCCTTTCTTCATTTATATTGTTAAAATGTAGGTAATTAGAGTGTGTTCATGTCAATGTAGAATCTGTTTTCTTAACTACACAAGTTTACATAGATTCCTGTTCAGTCTTTCCTTATATGTCTTACTCTGCTCAGCTTGGATTATTCTCCTATGTATTATCTATTTTCTATCTTTCTTAAGTGGTGGGGATAAGAACTGCATGCAGTTATTCCAGGTAATGTTACTTGAGGGAGTTACTGGGGAGTTAATAATATAATGACTCAATGTTGCCTGAGGGAGATATGGTTTAAATTCTCTCATGCATGCCTTGGGTGTTCTGTCTAGTTTCCAACCAGTCAGCTAACATACTCTTTGTGCAGGAACTTTTTATTACTTCTAGGTGTATTCGGTCATCTGTCCCTTTAGGAACTGACATAATTGCTTAAAAATTAGTCAGCTCTAATTTGGTTTACAGAATTAATGCCTCTTTTATTGTTTAGTCAGAGGTACAAAATAGGATCCTGCTTATGAACATTTCCAACCTTTGGGAAACTTTGGATCTTGATGAAGATGTTGTGGCTAGCCCAATTCTGTATAGTGGATCAAAACAAAATTCTACATCTGAATGCCCTCAGGCTTTGTTACAGAGCCCTATCACTAGCATCATTGTAAATTGTTAGTGTTCATTTCTTGATTCATGCTAGTGTGAGTGCCAGGTGTACATATCTCTTCTTAGGTCCCTCTGGGGTGACCAGATGTCCCAATTTTATAGGGACAGTTCTGATATTCTGAGCTTTGTCTTATGCAGGCACCTATTGGCCCCCCTCCCCATCCCGATTTTTCACACTTGCTATCTGATCACCCTAGATTCCTCTTGGCCAGGGGTTAAAGTATAATTTGGTGGGCCCCCTTCCTGCATGGGTGAGCCCCTCCACACATCCGGGCCCCCTTCAAACATCTCGGCTACTGCCCCCAATATCCATTCACTTGTCCCCAAAAGCCACCCCAGCTCCCAATATTCACCCCAGCCCTCAATACCCACCCCCAAAATCCACCCCCTGTTCCCAATACCCCCCAGTGTGAACTGGGCCACCCCAGTTGCCGGAGGTAGCATGGCTGGGGAGATGGGGGTGGTAGGCCCTGGATCAGGGTGGTATCACAGCTTGGGAAGTGGGGGCAGTAGGCGCTGGGTTGGGACAGTGGTGCAGCTGGGGAGGAGGTGGCAGGTCCCCTGGTTGGGGCAGCAGCGCAGCCTTGGATTGGCTGGGGGGAATAGGGGCAGGCCCCAGGTTGGGCCTGGAAGGGGAGGGGTTTGGGGCAGGGCTTGAGCTGGGGGTGGGGCCCTACTCAGCAACGCCCCTGCCCCCTGCTTGCTGGAACACAGCAGGAAATCAGTGTTTGGGCCCCTAAAAATGGAAAATGGAACCAGAACGCTGCGTTCCGGGGCCTACTATTTTTAAATGGTGGGCCCCAGAACTCAGTGTTTCGGCACCATTTTCTGTTTCTAGGGGGCTTGGAATGCTGAGTCCCTAAAAACAGTGGGCCCTGGAATGGCGTTCTGCTGCATTTCAGCTAACTTTAACCCCTGCTGTAGGCTAAAAAGATCCTTTGCAGAAGGCTGACATGAGTCCTTTTATTCACTGAGGCCTTCTGTAAGTGAGATTTTAAGAGGTGCAGAGACCTTGTCTGGGCTTTTTGTTATTTGTGCATGAAAAGGAACTCACATTGCTTATTATCCGTATTATTGTAGTGGTGAAGCATGATTCCTTGGCAGGTACAGATGAGAGAAGTTTGCCCCTCTTAATTTATTCAATATGTGTTTTAAAAAATACATTTTAAATCAAATTCTGCCTTTAGACACATATGAATATCATCCACTGACTTCAGTAGCAATCAAATAATTTGGTCCTTTCACTTTAACTTTTGCGGGTGTTCATAAAAATCAGACAGTAGTGCACATTAAAATGATGTTTAATGCACAGAAATACTGCACAAAACTATCTGGCTCCACCAAAGCCTCTCATTTTTAGCATGAAATTCCAGTCCTGGATCTCTTTTTAGCAGTTGGTGACAACTGTGCCATGTTGTCTAGGCCTCCAGAGGTGAAAAGCAGCTGTATTAACCCACCCAGCCCACATTTCTCTGGTAGAATCGTATTCTAATTCCAAAAGACATTATAGGCAGAAAAATCCAGTTTAACTGTAACTTTAATGAGCACTACTCAGTTATATAAAACTTCCTTCTCAGCATGGTACTACATAAATATAAATATTAAGTTTTATGCAAAGACAGGAGATTTAAGTCTAGCTGTAATTCCAAGTACACAAATTTTCAAGAGCAATTGTCTGTTCACTCACTACCATGCGTGTTTTAAAACATTAGGGACATTGATGAATAGACTTTTCAGAGGGGTGGGGTTTGGGTATTGCTGACAATTTTTCAGATTTCTCCCTTGGGTAGCTGTGGCCAAAACACTCACTGGTTGTTTTTATACCTGTTAACCTTCAATTATTTTTGGTTTTGCAAATAATGTAATGAATTGATTGCCATCAACAATGTGGTTTATAATGCAGAAATGAGCCCCAAAGGACTGAACTTTTTATTCTATGTTTGTCCAGTGCTTAGCACAATCAGACTCTGGGCCATAACTGAGGCGCCAAAGATGCTAACACACAATAGAAATAGTAAGCAATAAAACAGCAGGAGAGGGAATCATGCAGTCCTACCTTGCCTACCTTGGTACACAGCACAGAAGTATTCTAGATTATTTATCATGCAGCCCTCTGTATAACAGCTGTTGCAAACTTGGTCACTTTCTTTATATTGTTAGCATCCATTTCAGTGGACCTTGGGTAAAACCCTTAAATGTCAGGCAGAATCACTGTCTGTTCAGGCAGGCCAGTTAATCAGTAACAGAAATGAGCCATTTGTGGATCCTTGGGGTTTTTTTTTTTGTTTTTTTTTTTGTAATGCTCTGATATACCATCAAAAAAACCCTTATGTGGTTAACAGGTTTTTATACTAACTCCAAGTTACTGTTTTACCTTAAAGCATACTGTTTTAGCTAAAAGCATTGATTTAGCATAAATCTTTTTGAAAGCATCTCTGAACTTGTCAAGGACTTGTGTGTGTGTGTGTGTGTGTGTGTGTGTGTGTTTAGAAAAGTTGTTTACTGTAGTATAATAATTGTCCTCAAATCAGAGTGATCATGGCTAGGCAGGTGGTGATGCCTCTGTTCCTGGTATGCCTCTGTTCCGCCATTTGAAATGCGTCAAAATTCTGTATCTTTAAATTGAGCACAGAGCAACTGTGTGAAAAAAACATATCTGTATTCTGGTTCTTCCCCATTTGATTGCTTCACCTGTCTATTATGTTTGCAAGCTCTTCAGGGCATCTGTCTTTTTCATGGGCTTGTCTACGGCTATGTCCACATGTACATCATTATTTCAAAATAAGTTATTTCGAAATGAGTTATTTCGAAATAAAGTCCTTATTTCGAAATAAGTTAGTACGAATTAAGGGAAAAGCTCAAAGCGAAATAGCATGTCCAGACACAGGACTTGCTATTTTGCTTTAGGAGCGGGGCACCATGGGAGGTGTGGCAACATGGCCCCCTTCCTGGGTCATGCCCCCACCCAATATAGGCTAAAAGGAAGGCACCCTGGGAAGGAGAAGGGCAAAAGTGTTATTTTGAAATAATGGCTATTTCAAAATAACATGTCTGAACAGCGTTATTTTGAAATAACCATTTCAAAATAACAGCCATTTCGATTTAAAGGAGGTTTAAGCTATTTTGAAATGATGGCACTTATTTCGAAATGATGGCTCTTATTTCGAAATGACGGAGCCTATCATTCTGAAATAAGATTACGTTGTGTGGACCTAATCTCTTTTATGTCAAAATAACCAGTGTTATTTCAAAATAAAAGAGATGTGTGGACATACCCTACATGTCTTAGCAAAGTCCGCCAGAGGGGTGGGCCATGATAAGTGCTTTTATGTGCTGTGCTCTGCCTGCCCATGTGGACCTGCTGGTGTGCTCTAAACTTTAAAGTACCTTAGTTTGTTCTGTTGTAGTTATATTTGCGAACCAGCAGGGTCTTCATGTAGGGTGACCAGAAGGCAAGTGAGAAAAATTAAGAGAGGGAGTAAGGTGAGGTGACAAAGCCCTAAATATCAGGACTTTTTCTATAAAATTGGAGCATCTGGTCCCCTATCTACATGGGACACTTAGAGCACAGCACATAAAAGAGCTTTACAATTCACCCCCCCCCCTTTGGTGAGCTTTGCTGGTGCCAAGCCCTGTTTGTTGGTGCAGAACCTTGCACACCACTTGGAGCCATAGTACAAATAAAATTGGTAACATATATGAAATGCTGAATTGTACTGCACAATGACAAGCTGTAGACTTTGGAAAAACTTACATACAACTTTAAATATATGTTATAGGTTCCCTGTACAATAATTTATTCAGTAAATAATTTTCCCAGTTATGTTTGTGTATTTGGTTTTAAATAAAAATTCAGTTGCAAGTTCTCATCTAGATGAATGGTGAAGGCACAAACAACTTTAGTGCCTCAGCTAGACATCTCTGTCTGTCTATAAACAAAGATTCTAGTGGCACTTTTAAAGAATAATAAATTTATTTATCACATGAGCTTTCATGGGAGAAAATCCCACTTCATCAGACACTTTGAAGATAGGGAACTTATCTGTCTATTGTCTCTGACTATCAGCAAAAAACATCAAGCCATTACCAGCCAAGATCATAAACCTCTTTTGCTCATTGTATGACTTATAAATATATCAGAATTCTACTAGGACTAGCGGTGATTTTATTTTTTCTTTCCAATGAATCTCAGAAAGAAGTCTCCATACTTTCTGCATTGGCCTTGGAGTAAAGCCAGATTCTTCCATCCATTACCTCTCAAGAAAGCAAATAAACCAGCAAAACTCACTTTTCTGTACAAGAGAAGCAAATCACCTCTGGTCATAGTTCCAAGTATTGACAAGAACATTTGAGAAATGCCATGTGAGAGACGTAAGAGTTACAGACAAGGGAATAGAGATTAGTGAAATGCTGAATTGTCCTTCAGCATTTATCAAAATCTCACTATACTAGCTGATATATGTGCAAACATGATGCTTTCAAACAAACATCAGTCTTGGACCAATGATACATTCTGGAATAGCTATAATATGTGAAAAAGTTTCTAATAGTAATCCATCAGATGAGGTATTTCCAGAAGAGATAGGGAGATGTTAGTACCATCATACAAGGTGCTGGTTTCACGTAAACTGGAATATTATGTGCAGTTCTGGTTCCTCCACGTTTAAGAAAGATGAATTCAAACTGGAACAGGTACAGACAAGGGCTACTAGGAGGATCTACAGAATGGAGAACCTGCCTTTTGAGAAGACATTAAAAGAGCTTTACTTGGTTAGCCTAATAAAAGAAGATTGCATGGAGATATGATTAGTCTCACTAAATACATCAGAGGGATAAATGCTAGGGAGAGAACAGAATTATTGAAGTTCAGCACTAATGTGGACACAAATTCCAAAGAGGCAGCTGTCTTGTTCTACTTCCATAAAACAAACAAGGAGTCCTGTGGCACCTAAAGAGTAACAAATTTATTTATTGCATGAGAAAATCCCACCGCATCAGATGTTTTGAAGATGGGAGAACTTACAGAATGGGAGGAAATAAATGCAAGGAATTGTAAGTCATGGGAACAGGAACATGGGAACAATGTGGACACAAGAAACAAATGAAACTGGCCATCAGGAAGTTTAGACTTGAAATTAAATGAAGGTTTCTACCCATCAGTGGAGTGAAGTTCTGGAATAGCCTTCTAAGGGGAGCAGTGGAGGCAAAAAACCTAGCTGGCTTCAAAACTGATCTTGATAAACTTATGGAGGGGTTGGTGTGATGGGAAATCCCAGTTTGATAGTTGACTGATCTTTGACTATTGGGGATAGATATGTCAATAGCTTTTGGTGGGGCATTTGATGGGGTGAGTTTTGAGTTATTATAGAGAATTCTTTCTTGGGTGTCTGGCTCTAAGTCTTGTCCACATCTTCAGGGTTTAACTGATCTCTATTTGGGCTCAGGAAAGAACTTTCTCCTAGGCCAAACTGGCAAAGACTGGTAGTTCCACCTCCCCACCCCCTGTAGCATGGGGCATGACTTACTTGCTGGTGGATTCTCTGTACTTTAAAGATGGTAAACCATGATTTGAGGGCTTTAATAACTCAGTCATAGGTTAGAGGTTTATTACAGGAGTGAGTGGATGAAGTTCTGTAACCTGCATTGTGCAGGAGGTCCAACTAGATGATCATATTGGTCTGTTAAATCTAAGAGTCTACATAGGTATTATTTAATTGCCAGGCTGTTTAGTGATGTTTATTCATGGAGGATGTAAGAAAAAGTATGCTTTGAGACTGCCAGTGCTGGCTGTCTAAGCAATGCCAAGGCTGTGTTCCAATTGGTAGTTGTACTTGTGTTTGGAATTTTAAAACCCGAGAATCAAAAAAGGAGCTCAAACTATGTAATGTTATATGCCATCTGTATGTCTGACCAATTACATGTTTTCTAATTATGGCATCCAGCTATCTTCTCTCTTCTATAACTAGCCTATCAGTGTTCCTTGTGCATCAGAGGAGTGTGCTGAATTTGCTGGCCTAAAAACAAGAGAAATACTCTATCAGCCAGCTGAGAAGATTCACACTATTGCTGATGTGTGTTAGTACAAGGAGACATTATACTAATTTGTGTGACGGAGTCAAGCCTGAGGGTACTATTTGAGCCCTGGTAGCGGGTGGGTGCAAGCCCACCCACTGCTAAAAACCCTCCCTTAGCCCAAGTGAGGAGTCACTGGTCCTGGGGATCAACTGATTACAGGGAACAAAATAAACAAAACAGGAACAGGTGTGAGGGGTCAAAGGAACAAAAGCAAGGAACCAGGGGTTACACCAATCAGAGAACTCCGGACAGCAGCCACTGCTCCTGGAAGGTATCTAAGGCATCAGCGGACGCTGCCCAAAGGAACTCTGCTCAGATGCGTGACCTGACTAAGGAACAGAAAAGGGCCCCACAGTCACAGGATGCCATCCCAGCCAACCTCTCCTCTCTGTTGTTATAGATGGTGACTTTGGCCAGAGCCAGGAGGAGGTTGACTAGGAGGTCTCGGGGCTTTGTGAGGCCATGAATGGGGTGTGTGTAAATAAACAAGTGAGGGGAAAATTGCAGCCAGAACCTCAACAAGAGGTTCTGGAGGAGCCAGAAAAGGGACTGCAACCTGGCACACTCGAGGTAGACATGTGCCAGGGTCTCTCTCATACTGCTAAAACAACAAGTGTTGGGATGAGGGGTGAACCACACCAAGTACATGCCCATGCTGACCTCTCTATGCAGGAGCTGCCAACTGATGTCCCTGGCAGGCCGTGGTGTCAGGGTGGAATAGAGGCTGGCCCATCAGGCGTCCTCACGCTCCAGGGGTGGTAGGAGGTCCCACCATTTGGTGTTGGGGTGGTTTGCGAGGGCAAGGAAGTGGAAAGGTGATAATTTATTTTTTTCATTTGGGGTATAATTTTTTCCGAACCTCCAGTTCAGTGGTTTTTAATACGGTTCCATTGCAGACATTTCATTCTTGTGACTCTTCCATTTAATTAGCTTCCACATTTTTTAGTTGCTTCCATTTTTGAAGTTCGTTGCTACTTTGGTGGGTTTTTTTGATATTTTTCCTCTTGGGGATATTAAAATAACAAAACAGTTGATTTCATAAACATGACTTTATAATTCAAATACTGTGCCCAGTAAAAATGTTTTCAGGATTTATCAGCCAAGAGGATTATGTAACTGAACAGAATAAGGGACAATGGCAGAAATGTGTCAAAGGAGACACAAGAGAAACTAGAACTGTCTGTCATATCTGTTAGACTGTTTGAATGTGGGATTACTTTCAAGTTCCAAAGGGGCAGCCGTGTTAGTCTAGTTAAATAAACAAGGAGTCCTGCAACACTTTTAAAGACTAACAAATTTATGTATTGCATGAGTTTTCATGGGAGAAAATCCCACTTTGTCTCTGTCTGATGTAGTGGGATTTTTTCCCCCACAAAAGCTCATGTGATAAATAAATTTGTTAGTCTTTTAAAAGTCCCACAGCACTCATCTGGATTACTTCCAGGGTTTCAACCCAGTTCAATGCTGAGACTAGTGAACAATTTGTACAATACCCTTTGCACTTCTAGACATAATGTTAAACAACATGTGAAATTATACTAAACACACTTTTAAAACTAACAGCAATTCAGTAACAGTGTTAGTCTTGCCAATTCTGGCATATTTTAAAAATACCCAAAACAATATGTGCTTCTTCTATATGTCCTTTAGCATCAGCACTCTTCCTTAAAAAGTCTCCTAAACTTTGCTTCTTATATTTTCCTCAAGCCACATTTCTGTGACATCGCCTCCTTTAATAGAGGTACGTAGTTGCATGTATGTTATTTTTTTTAAAAAAATCCCTCCAAACAGCCCCTTAGCAAAACAAAATTATATAAGGCATACACTTTTCTCCTGGTGAGATGAGAGAGCAAACCTCATGTTAATTGATGGACATTAGTTATGTCGCTTAATGTAACAGTGGAAGATGATACAGTTATGTGGGCAGTATAATGATTTCTATAGTAACAAAGACTACAGGACTTTCAAGTGCCCTAGCCAGACTGGATTCTTCCTTGTTCTGCATAGCAATGCCCCAGGGTGCTGTGCAATTCTGCAGGATAAAATTACCAGTATTTATGAACAGATAAAAGCTGCAGTCACCATATTTCTCCAGTCTTGCCTTGCTTGATGAGACAGACAATTCCTGACTATAATACCAGTAGGTAGACACCACCAAGGTAAGTGCTCCACTTCAGGATTGTCTGGCTCATACTGATACTCAACTATAAGTGAAGCAAATTAAAGAACATGTCAAATGCACTTGAAAATGTTTCAAAAGCTATAAGTAACTTTATCTGGCTATTGTATCATGTCAGTAAAGCCAAAAGCCAAAATGTAAGCAGCAAATTCAAGAGTATTTCATGGTACTTTTATAGTGTAACATGTCTGTTCCCTTCACTTGGTAACTCATGGGCTATGTCTACACTCAGATTGTTAAATTGATTTAACTGAAATTGATCTAATTGAATTGAAATAAAAATCATTAAATTGATTTAAGTTAAATTGATTTAACATGTCCCCACTAGAAACGCAAATTGAACTAGTATGTCCATGGACAGGACTTGCTAGTTCAATTTAGGAGAGGGAAACCATGGGAGGTGTGGTAAGATGGCCCCCAAGAAGGGCCATGCCCCCACCCAATATATAGAAAGAGGAAGACACCCTGGGAGGGAGAAGGGCAAAAGTGTTAAATCGAAATAACAGTTAAATCAAAATAACACAGCTACACTGTGTTATTAGGAAATAATTTTCAATTTAAACATCATTTCAATATAAAGCAAGGTTTTATTATACCGAAATGACCGTTCCTCATTTTGAAATAAGGAAAGCTAGTGTAGATATGCACTACTTTAGATTGAAATAATCATCATTATTTCGATTTAAAGTATACATATAGACATACCCATGGAGTCTAAAGCAGAAAGGACTACTGAGTTATCTAGTCTGACCTCATAGCCTTGTCTAACCCAGCAAGTATCTGCCCCTTTATAACATTTTAGCTATATTAATCAATCGTTAGCTGTAAATGTGCATCTTACAGTGATTAGAGTGAAAAAATATGAAAACGTAAGATGACTTGGAGTATATAATTTGATTTACTTAGACTGTAAACACGTTGGGGCAGGGACTGTCTCTTGTCATCTGTAGCACTTAACATAGTGGGACTGGATGTGACATTGCAGAACCAATGGTAAAATGACAGCTGTGCCTTGCATAGTTCCCTTCAGGTTATTTGGCCCTCACTTTGCCACTTTGTTCGCAATTGCACTCACCAGTGCCCTTCTGGCACTACATAGGAAGGGAGGCTGCAGTGTCCTTTGTCCTCCAGTGATCTTGGCCAAAGTCATCATCTGTAAGTAATTCTTAGACCTTGAGGTCATATTGCAATTTCCTTTTGTTTCTCTTTCCCACCAAAGGTTATTTGACCTCCAGTTTGTTTTGAAGTTTATAATACAAACTCCCAAGCATAACAGAAACTGAAAAACAAGGGAGAGGCCTGGTTGACGTTGCCCTTCACAGGAGATAGCCTGCATTTCTCTGGTTAATGTAATTATGTTTCCTTGCATCAACGGGAGACACCTTTTGGGTAGGTGGATTACTGATCTTGATTGGTGAGTCCATCTGAAATCAGCTGAGTGGGTCTCTATGACCTTCTCAGTTGATCCCACTTGATTGATCACCACGGAGCTGGCAGTATAGACATACCTGGAGAGACAGTGTATTCTAGAGAGGACTAAAATGAAGGCTCGCTGCTAATTACATTGCTCCTGTGTCCTAAATATCTTTAAATAGAAACGACTGTTAATATTGAAAACTTATTTTGTGAGGACACTCTTTTTTCCACCTGCCTGAACTCAGACTTTGGCACTCTGCTTTGCTTGCTGAGGGGAAGTTTCAGTTATAACAGCTGTCTGAATTACAACAGATTATTTTCCAATGTTTATGCATCAGAAATAATACAACTATTGAGTCTTTTTCCTAAAGTTTTTCTCTTCTCATAGACTCACAGAGTTTAAGGTCAGAAGGGACCATCATGATCATCAGATCTAATCTCCTGCACATTCTTCTGCATTTAGTTCTAAATAATATCTGGATGTAAAATGAAACATACATCAGAAGTGATAAGTACAAATGCAGCTCTTAGACACTTTCCACCTATATGTTTCTGATTTGTATATCATGGGGTGCTGCAAAGCCAATTTTTCTCCCCCAGCCTCTGCATCACAGATGAAAGTCAATAGAATCTCATTTTCAACGTCTTACAGACTAGCCAGTGTGTTTAAAATAGGGCAATATTAAAGCACTGACAAAGCTGTCAATAAAAAATGCATATTAAGAGCTCTATGTAATTAAAAGCCGAGGCGTCGCTGGCGCTGGGCATCCGGGACACATGCCCTGAGTCCCAGCACCAATGCCCTGGATCTCTGGCCCAATTGGGCCGGAGATCCGGGGCCCAGCTGCCGGTGGCCGCGGCGGCCCTGTCCCCAGCCGGGGATCTGGGGCCTGGCTGCCTGCGGCCACGGTGAGGAATCCAGGCCCAGCCGCCTGCACCGGCAGCAGCTCCGTCCCTGGCCAGGGATGTGGGACCCTGCCACCCACGGCCAGTTCCAGCCCCATCCCCTGCCAGGGATGCGGGGCCTAGCCGGCTGCAGCGGTGTGGCGGCTTCTGGCCCTGTCCCTGGCCAGGGGGTGGGGCCTGCAGGCCGGGGGTGGGGCCTGGCCTGTGCCCCGGGTCCCTCCTGGGGCCAGCGATGCCTCTGTTTAAAAGTTCCAAAACTGTGCATCAATATTAGTTTTAATAAGCATTTAGAACTTGACAGTACTGTTGAAAGATAAATTGTGAATAATTTCACAGAACAGAGCTCCATTAAGTTGAAACTATTTCATCAAAATTATGATGTACAAACTTTCTATGCCCCAGAGACTGAGAGTTGGTTCTCTTTTCAAAATGGTGTACAATACTTCATTCCTTCTCATTCTTTTCCCCAGAATTAAAGACTAAATACTTGGAAAGGAGGGAACAGGTCTAGTATTTTAAAAAATGGGTGCTCTATGTTCACTCATTGATACTTGGGGATTTACCTGAAAAGCAAAAGCAAAAGGGGAAACATTTACTGTACTATACCTTCAAGTCCTGTAGAAAGTATAGCATGTTTCTTAAATAGGAGCTGTGTGTAAAATATGTGTGTGTAAAAATTGTCTTCTGTTTTGAATTTAAAGATGAACTTTGCCAGAATTAACTTGCTATTTACAAACAGGAAAATTTGATTTAGTCTAAACACAAGACTCTTTAAATACTTTGTAATAAAACTTCATTCACTAAGTTTGATTACAGGGCAGCAAGAGCTTGTAGATCCAGCCTGCACTGTTTTTAAGTCTAGAAAATCCGCACTAACAAGACAAAAGCTTGTCTGTTTTGAAGCCTTTTCCACACAGCTGGAAAAAGATCATGCATTCTTCTGTCTTATTGAAGGCCATCTGCATAACTGCTTGTTGTCAGAACAAGAAGCTTTTGAACCACACTGCAATGCACTGAAAACCCCTGATTGTAGTTGCAGGGCCATCATAATAATTGCCTCATGACCTTGAATGAAAAGAAAAGTAGAACTCATTTCTGGTTGTTGACAAAGTAAACAAAACAAAAGAGCAGAGTTTGAAGATCTACCATACAATACAGGAACTTGAGTAAATGATGTCTTGGAAATTTGATTGTGTAAAGCATTTGACTTAAATGACAAAGTGAGTAAATATTTATGATGGGATCAAAAATGCTATTAAAGATGAGCCATCGTGGGACTCCTATAGTGGGAAAAAATCTTTGGCTTGGAGAAGCCAAGCTACATGTGATCTTAATGGAAGAAAGAGCAATAAGGCTAGATGCAACTAAAAGGACACTGGGCTTTAGCTTGCTGCCCTTTGATCCTTAACCCAGGCCTCAACAAATATGCTGCATACCGGGGGCCACCCCAAAAACTGAGGATGCCCTAGGTTAGTGACCATGGAGAGTTCCTTCCACCAAAAAACTGCCATGGCCACTGATACTTTTGACCATGGCAGCATGGCATCTAAAGACCATTCTGCTCCCCCAAAAAGCCGGCATCAGTGGTGTTTTTGGTGGTAGTTGGGGTACAGAGAGACACTGTGGCACTGAAAATGTTAGCACCACTAGCTCTTTTTTAAGCTCCAGGGGGCATTTGCCTCCCTGGCTGTCGTGGCACTGCTAGGAGCCAGGGGCAAAATCCTGGGTGCCACGGTGACCTGGCACCTGGGATTTGTCTAGCCCAGCCTTAATCCCTTTAGGAGTCCTTGACAAAGGGATGGTGCTAACTAAGGAAGAATGGACTTAACGAGTCAGCTCCTGAGTGATCAGAGGAGCTGATGCATAGCAGGAGCATATGGGGTTTGGTTGGGAGTATGAGAGGTAGATACAGTTGACACATACACTCTAAATGGACAACAGTAACACTTCCCAAACAAAACCCTTGCAAGAGAAAAAATAATTCAGGCACAAATCCAACATCAGGGTGAGGTCTATAAATTTTATTACATTGAATGAAGCCAGAGCCAGATTAACAACCCTAGGGGGCCTGTGGCTGCCTCTCACCATAGGCCCTCTCACTCCCCACCTGGGCTCCTGCACCCCCCAAGCACTGCAGCCAGCAGGTGGACTGTCTTCTGCCACCTCTGGGTCTCTCTGAGTCTTGCTGCTACCACTGTCCCAGGCTCTGCCTGCTGGCTGCTCCTACCAGCTGCCCACCGGCCACCCGCTTGCTGGCTGCTTTCACTGGCCATTCCTGCCATCCGGGAGTTAGAAGTTATGCTGTTAGGAGAACCAGCCCCATGCTCTGGGTATGCCTAAACCTTTAACTGCCTGTGAGACAGGATGAGAGGAGATGGATCTCGCAGCAAATGACCTCTTCGGTTTACTCTCTCTGAAGCATCTAGCACTGGCCCCTGCCAGAACGAGGATCCTGGGCTAGGTGGACTATGGCTTAGACCCAGTATGGCCATTTTTATGTTCTTGTGAGGGAATCCCAGTGATGAATTAGATAGGGCTAGAAAGGTAATTTTTTTCTTTAAAAAACCCTTGTGACATTCAAAATGATAGAAATGAGTCAGAACATACGTAATCTGTGGCACTTCTGATGACAAAATAAAAAGAAAACAATTGAAATCTTGTCTATTATAGCTAGAAAGCAAAGTATTTACTTTGTTTGCTCAGATAAGTTGTTAGATGGTTGTCTGTTCCTGCTATTTATCTTCATAGACTCAGAAGAATAAGACCATGCAGAAGAGAGGTGAGGAATCATAGAATCATAGGGTTGGAAGGGACCCCACGAGGTCATCTAGTCCAACCCCCTGCCAAAAAAAGCAGGACCACTCCCATTAGATCATCCCACTCAGTGTTTTGTCCAGCTGGGACTTGAACACCTCCAGAGATGGAGATTCCACCACCTCCCTAGGCAGCTTATTCCAATGCTTCACCACTCGCCTAGTAAGGAAGTTTCTCCTAATATCCAGCCTGGACCGCCCCAGCTGTAACTTGAAACCATTGCTTCTCGTTCTGCCCTCTGTTACTACCGAGAACAGTCGAGCTCCCTCCTCCTGAAACGGATTTTAGACATTCTGTATTTCTAGCGCCTGTGATGCAATTTTGGAATCTATTGAAACCCCATGTCCCCAGCATATGTATAAATCCTACCTGCCTTGATTGCTTTGTTTGTACTGACAGTTTCTTAAACCTCAATTAGCCAGTCTACTCTCTTCTCATGTGAGGGGTTTCTTTTGAACCTCTAGGTAAAATAAGCAGTAACAAAAAGGTTGCTAGAAGCTTTTCTGAGACTAGCACTGTAAAAGTTGGCTGAATTCAGTTCCTCTGGAGATTGTTCTCTGGTTACTCTACATTGCATGTGAGAGAGCATATTGAGAGAGCTATCCAGCTGGAAGGCTTTAAACGCACTATTCAAAAAATAAGCAGTGCCGTCTATAGTATTTCAATTAAGATGACATCTCCAGGAGTTATGAAGATACCCAGGATATGCAGTCTAGAAGAGGTCACAGAAGGTTTGTTTTCTGACACCTAGTAGACCCCTTTATCTTTAGCCTGGTAAATCTTTTATCATTGACTGTCTCTTTGCACCAATGCTGCACTTCCCCATAGTACAGAGATGGCACATGAACGTGGAAGGCTAGAGGGCCAGTTCCAGAAATCATAATTGCAGAAAAAAGAATTCTTGAATTATTATCCTCTGAATGTAATGAAGGTTGTGACAGTTTCAGGAATCTGTTGATGTGCAGCTTATGAATGTTGGGTGATGTTATGAAACAGTTGTGCTTCCTGTGGATGTGGAATCCACCATTCAGTGATAAAGACTATTGCACGTCTCTGCCAGACCAGGGACAATATTTGGTCATTAAACCTTAATGACCATTTGTTTAGATTGACATACTTTGGGATAGTGAGTTGGCCAAGACTGGGAAAAGCTAGTTCCTCCAACTTTTCTTCAGGGAGGAGAGGAGTGGGAAACATCCAGCAGTAGCACAAAGATAGTAGTTTTTGGCAGGGGACACATGAACTAGAACTCACATAGAAGGAAAGACCAACATGCTTTCACTGTAGAGGTGTTCTGGTTAAATGAAGGACCAAGGAAGGTCAGAGAAAGATAGCTGACTTAGAGATGGGGAGAGGCTGCTTGATTTATAAAGAGAAGCCATGTGGTGCAGAAGAAGGATCCTGAATGAGAAACCCAAGGAAGGAAAATATGTGCAGATATACATAATCTTGTCTAGATCAGGGCTATAGGGGTTGTTGTCTTGGGGCACAGCCTAAATGAGGGCCTCAGGCTCCAGCCCCTAAAATCCCTATCTGATCTGTCCCCTGCATCTCGTTCAGTGCTGGTGAGAGTGCTCCTGCCCTGCTGGTGCTAGGGGAAGCGGGTCCCTGGGGCCATAGGCCAGGCTACATATGCTGCCCCACCACTGGGCTTGGTGGTCCACCTCTGGGGTCGGGATGCACCAAAACCTGTTCTCTCCACCCATCAGGTGGGGCGGACTGGTGCAAGGCAAGATCTCCACTCTGGTGTGGCTTTCTAGGGTCTATGGCCCTGGGAAACTGCACTGGGGGCCACAATGCACAACAGCCAGCCCCACCCCAGGGGCACACTGGTCAAAGCGTGGCTGGGGCAGGTACTCCTTCTGGCCCCAGGGCCCCCCTGATGACAGTCAACCTGCAGGCCACTGTGCTGGGGGGAAGAGGCCCAGCCAGGAGGGCATGGGGAGGATCAGCCCAGGGCTCACAGGCCCATTAATCCAGCCCTGGTCTAGATCTGTGTCTATCTCATGCTAAGTTAAGCGAGCCTCCCATCCCTGGTAGAGAGACTTATAGAGCTGTAAAAATATAGGGGTGGAAAGGATCAAATCCAGTCCCATCTGTGGAGGCAGGAGCAAATAAACCTAGACAATCCCAGACAGTCTGTTCTTAAAAACCTCCAGTGATGGGGATTCCACAACCTCCCTTGGAAGCCAAAACTAATCACCCTTACAGTTTAAAAGTTTTCTTAATATCTAACCTAAGTCTCCCTTGCTGCAGATTGAGCTGGTTACTTCTTGTTCTACCTTGAGTGGAAATGGAGAACAATTGCTCACCAGCTGCTTTATAACAACGTTTTACATATCGGAAGTCCATCAGGCATGCCCTCAGCCTTTTTTTTTTGTCAAGACTGAACATGAACAGTGGGTTTTTTTTTTAACACAATACTCCAACTGAGGCATCCCTAGTGCCAAGTAGAACAGAACAATTGCCTCTTGTGTCTTACATACAACACTCCTCTTATTATGTCCTAGAATATTTGCCTTTTTATGCAACTGCATCACATTGTTGACTCCTATTCAATTTATGATCCATTGTAATCCCCAGATCATTTTCACCAGTACTACCTCCAAGCTGTTTTTGTAGTTGTGCATTTCCTTTTTCCTTCCTGTGTGTGTTTGTATTATGTATTTTGCACTTGTTTTTCACCTTGTTGATTTCAGGTAAATTCCACTTTTTTGAGATAGTTTTGAATTCTAATCCTGTCTTCCAAAATGCTTGCAAACCTTCCCAGCTTGGTGTCATCCATGCATTTTACAAGTATAGTCTCCACTACATTTTATAATTCATTAATGAAAATATTGAATAATGCTAGATCCAGGACTGACTCCTTTTGGGCCCCACTAAATACTCACTCCCAGTTCGACAGCAAACCATTGATATTTACTCTTTGATTACATATCCACCCAAGAGTTGTGAAGGTAAAATTGCAGAATTACTAACTGTGGTATATAACCTATTGTTTAAAACAGGTTCTGTACCAAATGACTGAAAGACAGATAAAGTCATGCTGTTTTTTAAAAATGGCTCTAGAGGTAATCCTGACAATTACAAGTCAGTAAGTATAACTTCAGTAACAGGCAAATTGGTTGAAACTATAGTAAAGAACAGAATTATCAGATACATAGATGAATATGATTGGTTTGGAAGAGTTAATGTGTTTTATAAAGGGGGAAATTATGTCTCACCAATCTACTAGAATTCTTTGAGAGGGTCAGAAAGCATGTGGAGATAGGCAATTCAGTGGATAGAGTGTACTTAGATTTTCAGAAAACCTTTGAAAAGGTCCCTTGCCAAAGGCTCTTAAGCAAAGTAAATTGTCATGGGATAAGCCAGAAGATCCTCTCCTGGCTCAGTAACTGGCTAAGAGATAGGAAATAAAGGGTAAGAACAAGTGGTCAGTTTTCAGAATGGAGAGAGGTAAGTAATAGTGTCCCTCAGGGGTCTGTATTGTTCAACATATTCATAAATGATCTGGAAAAAGGGGTGAACAGTGAGCTGGCAACATTTGTGGATGATACAAAACTAGTCAAGATTGTTAAGTCAGTGGAGACGATGAAGAGTTATAAATGGATCTAACAAAACTGTGTGTCTGGACAACAAAATGGCAGATGAAATTCAATGTTGATAAGCACAAAGTAACACCCAATGGAAAACATAATTCCAACTATATATAGAAAATGATAGCCTCTACTATCCGTTACAACTCAAGAAGGATCTTGGAGTCATTGTGGGTGGTTCTCTGAAGACATCCACTCAGTGTGCAGTGGCAGTCAAAAAAGCTACAAGAATTTTGGGAATCACTAGAAAAGGGATAGATAATAAGGCAGAAAACATCATATTGGCTCTTTTTACATCCATGATATGCCCACATCTTGAATACTGTGTGCAGATATGGTTGCCCCACATAAACAAGAGATGTATTGGAATTGTAAAAAGTACAGCAAAGGGCAACTAAAATGATTGAGGGTATGGCAAAGGTTCCATATGAGGAGAGAGGAATAAATTTGAGACTTTTCAGCTTGGAAGAGCAACAACTGAGGTGGGGATATGCTAGCTGTCTGTAAGTCATGACTGGTGGCAAAAGTAAACAGTTATTTACTCTTCTCATAACACAAAAACTAGGGGTCAGTTAATGAAATCAATAGGTAGCAGCTTTAAAACAAACAAATGGAAGTATTTGTTCACATTATGCATAGTCAATCTGTGGAACAACTTGCCAGAGGATATTTTAAGTAAAACACATGAAGTGATTCTTTCAATCTACTCTGCACTAACTAGGCCTCAACTTGAGTACTGTGTCCAGTTTTGAGTGCCTCATTTCAAAAAGGATGTGGAGAAAGTGGAGAAAGTCCAGAGAAGGGGAACAAAAATGATTAGAGGTCTGGAACATTTGACCTATGAGGGAAGATTGAAGGAGCTGGGTTTGTTTACCCTAGAAAAAAGGAGACTGAGAGGGGATATGATAACATTTTTCATATACCTGAAAGGTGATTATGAGGAAGAAGGAGAAAAATTGTTCTCCTCAATCACAGATGATGAGACAAGAAGCAACAGGCTTAAATTACAGCAAGGAAGGTTCAGCCTAGGCATTAGGAAAAATTTCCTAACTGTCAGAGTGATTAAACACTGGAATAAGTTGCCTCAGCAGGCTGTGGAATCTCCTACATTGAAGGTTTTTAAAAGCAGGTCTGGCAAACACCTTTCAGGGATGGTTTAATAGGGGTACTTGGTCCTGTTAGGAGTGCAGGGAACTGGACTCAATGACCTGTCATGGTCCCCTCCAGTTTCTGTGATTCTATTGTAAAGGCCAAGAGTATAATGGGGTTAAAAAAAGGACTAGATAAGTTCAAGGAGGGTAGACGCATCAATGGCTGTTAGTGAGGTAGGTGGGGATTGCTGTTCACCATAGGATGAGAATGGGTGATGGGATGGATCACTTGTTGATTACCCGTTCTATTCATTCCCTCTGAAGTACCTGGCATTGTCTACTGTTGGAAGACAGGACTGGACTAGATTGAGTATTGGTATGACCCAGTGTGGCTGTTCCTATGATCTTTCCACAAATTGTGTGTTCATAGTAATTTCTTCTAGAGCACATTTCCTTACTTTGCGATGAGAATGTCATTGATGCTGTGTCAAAAGCTTTACTGAAATCTAGATACATCATGTCACCATTTTCCTCTATCCCCTAGGTTAGTAATCCTGATAAAGCAAGAAACAGTGGTTTGACATGATTAGTTCTTTATAAATCCAGCTCTTTACTCCTTATAACACTGTTATTTTCCAGATGCTTAAAAATTGATTGTTTAATAATTTGTTCTGATATCTTTCCATGTATCAAAGTTAGGTGTCTTGTCCTGTAATTCTCTGGTCCTCTTTGTTCCTCTGTTTTGAAGATAGGTATTACATTTGCAAATCTGCAGAACTATAAGACCTTGCCCATCCTCCGTGAGTTGTTCAAGATAGTTACTAATGGTTCTGAGATTGCTTATGTCCGTTCCTTAAGTACCCTTGAATGAATTTCATCGTGCTCTAATAACTTGAATACAGTTAACTTATCTGAATATTCTGTAGTGTAATTTTTCCCCTTACTTTTTTTTTTTTTGCATTTCTTCTCTCTTAATATTAATTATGTTGAGTATCTGGTCACAAGACAACTTTTTAATTAAGACTAAAATAGGCCTTGAATGCTTTAGCCTTCTCGATGTCATAATTATTAGCTCATCTCCCCCCCCCAAGTAGATGATTTACCCCTTCTTTCATCTTTTTTCTTGCACAAAATATATTTTGAGACTCTCTTTTTTTTCCCTTTTGTGTCCCTTGCTGTTATAACTTATTTTGGGCCTTAGCCTTTCTGATTTTATCCTTAAATACATGTTCTATTCTTTTATGTGCCTCCTTAGCAATTAGTCTCCCTTTCCACCTTTTCTAGAATTCTTTTTTATTTCCAGATTATAAACAGTCTCTTATTAGTCTTTTTTTTCACATCTGAGTGGGCTTGTTTTAGCAAGGTGTAAGGCTGTACACCAAAAACAGCAATATGGATGTTTTGGCTTAGATTGCAGTTTCAGCTCTGAAGCCCACCAACTCCCTGGGCTTGAGAGCCCAAGTTGCAGCCTGAGCTGCATTTTCTATGCTGCTGTTTTTAGTACACTAATTTGAGCTCCAGTAGTGTGTGTCCATCTGCCCAGGCTGGTTCTCTTGCTCCCAGATGCAGTGTAGATATACGCTTAGGCTGTGTTCTCACACAACGGGTTATTTCGATACGGTTGTTTCGAAACAACCGTATATCGAAATAACCCTTATTTCGGAACAACTTATTTCGAATTAACAAAATGTTAATTCAAAATAAGGGGCAAAAGCGGGAATCGAAATAGCAGGTTCACACTGTGAACTTGCTATTTCGGTACCTGTGTCAGGGGGCTGCAGCCCCCTGGGGGTGAGCCAAATGCGGCAGCTCACCCTGCAGCCCCGGAAAGGGGGCTGCAGCCCCCGGCGGGTTGGGGGGGGGTGAGCGGCTGTGGGGCCCTGGAGCCAGCCGCCCGAGCTGCCTCCAAACCCCCTTTTGGTTTGTTAAAATCTTGCATGGGCTTTTTAGCTCTTCATTCATGGAAGTTGTAATCTACGCTAAAAAACATGCAAGTGCATGGATCAAAGTCTAAATTTTTAGTGCTTGTTGTTAACTGAAATGGCAAATCTAATTTGCTTCCTTGTACTGCCAATGTCTATACTACTGTTTGAAGAGATTTTTCAAGATCTGCAGCAGCAGCCCAGTTCCAATCTGAGGAAGTCTTGCACAAGTAGGTAGCTTTACTTTCCACTTTCATTTTATAATGCGTCTGTTCACAGCTTGAGGTTCGTTTAGGAGGTGATACATCACAGCTTGATAACCACAGAGCAGATGAAGAACAGAGATCCTGGACAGCTATTTTACAAGACGACCCAGGATTATGATATTATAATTGAGACCCTGTTTAATTTATGATATTGCTTCCTGCTGTCAGCTGCCCTGGGCCCCCATCTGCAGCCCTGGGCGGCCAACAGCAGAAAATCACAGAAAGTAATAATGGACTTTATTATAAATAGCAAGATTCATCATTGCTTTTCTGCAATATTCCATATGCACCTCAGCTACGTTTTATTTTTTATTTTTTTTGACAATCATTCTGTAGTTCAAATAGAGCCTTATTTATAATCGTCTTTCTTTGTTTTTGAGAAAAGCCACTTTCGCTGCTTTTACAGGAAACAATAGACTAGCAAGTTATGCTGTTAACCATAATGAGCAATGCTTTGTTTCAGGGATACTGAAGAACTTGAAGAGCCAGAGGATGCTGATTAAGAATAGAAATTCAAATGCCACAATGTCAAAGTGTGACTAAAAGTGTGGTTAAAACCAAATTTAAATAGTTTTCTTTTGGGCCAATTTGAAATTAATTGAGTCTACCTGAGTTGTCAAACTGTTTTATGGGAATGGTAGTTCTGGTGTCGCACATCCGTGTTTTCTGTGCTACAGTACCCTGTCTGGACTACATTTCCTATGATGCACCATGGACTCTTCTCAAGTTAAACAGCGCTGGAGCATCATGGACCTTCCCCCCCTCCCCTTCCTGCTTACATTGGATAGACCTTGGTGTGACATGACACCGTTGGGCCTGGAGCAGCATACTCTGCAAAATATCATCCTTTATCATCATGGATGCATTTTGAAGAAAACCACATCTGGCTTTTATGTCAGCAGTGGACAGGGAGGATCTAAGAAAAACAAGACTTTCTGGTTTAAAACTGGACAAATGGCCTTCACTTGTCTACATGTGGATGGCTTGGGACCTGTTGCTTGGCTGGTGGCATGGCCTGTGTCTGGATTGGGGCCCAGGGCTCGACTGGTGGCGTGGCCTGTGATTGGATCAGGGGGCCCAGGGCTGCTAGAGGGTGGGAATGGAGGGAGACCATGGGGGGGAGGAAGGAATGCTGTGGGGGGGCCTCTGTGTGCCCCAAATGTTTTTTGGGGGCAGAAATACCCCTGCTGGAGACAATCCTGCAAGGTAATTAGTGTTACAGCTTTTAATATAGAATGTATACATTATTAATCTATAATGATATAATCCCTTATACCTAGATAGAAAAAATATATGTGAAAGAGTGTGTGTACATGTATGCAGGGAGGTGTGTGAGCATATGCATATATGTGTGTGTGTGTAATATGGAAGTAAGCATAGGTTAAGTTATAGGCTACAGTAGGAAGCAGGAAAAGGCTAAGGACACTCCTTGCCGTGGACCCTTTCCCACAGAGCCTTTCGCTCTTGCCTTCCTTCTGCCAGAGCCTTTCACTGACACAGAACTATGTTGCACCGTGTGGACACAGCCTGTTTTTCAGTGTGGCAGTTAGCTACCCATATCCAATTTGCCTCCACCAGTGTGGTGGTGTGACCATTTAGCAAGGGTGTGTGTTTAAGGCATAAGACGCTTAAGTTATAACACAAATGTTACCTCTAACTCCCCTCTGTCCACATACAGAAGTAAATAGCTCATGTTAAGTGGTGCTTTATGTTCCTGTTAGTTGGCCTATTGGGGTGTTGCTTGAAGCTCAAGTGCTGCTGTTAATGCAGTAGGGATGCAACTGATCATTATCAGCTAATCCAGCCGCTTTGCCACTCTCAACACTGTGCTGCTCAGCAAATCACTGTGTAACTTGGGTGGTGTTCTGAAGCAGGGTTACTCTTACTCAAGTTAGACTAGCTCAACTGCACTAACTTGAGTGTATTGAATTCAAGTGATTTAATGAAGACAAGCCCTAACAGACCCAAACAGATGAAGGAGCGTGGGGGGAATATAACATACAAACAGTTGTGTGTGATGAAGAATTGGCACAGCTCTGTTATGTTTATTTCAATTGGGACCAGAGAAAGGGGTAGTTGTAATATGTGTAAATAGAGGAAGTTTAGAGTGCTGTCGTCAGTTGAGCTGTATGTATAAGTAAGGTGCCCAGTAAGGGGCTTTCCTTCACACCACACTACACAGGTTAAAATAGTTAAATATGATCATTTTTGGCTTATAGGTTTAAGTCAGTTATAGCATTTTTCTTTTATCTGTGTCTTTGTGAGTATAAATTACTGATTCACGATTTAAAACACCATGTGGTTAAGGCCAACAGGAGATTATTTGGGAGTGATATTGCCACCCACCTAAGCATATACTACTCTTGTAATAACATTGAAATGATTGTGGATTAGTTAGGTGGTTATATTTCTGATCAGATTTACTGAAAACCTTTTTCCCTCCCAGTGTATTTATTTCCTCAACATGGATTCATTTTTGCCAGTTGTTCAACTGATTCTTTTACAGCTATTATTGATTTTCAAATGGCATTCCCATTTTTCCAATTATTGTGTCCTATATATTGAGTCTTAAGTATAGTAATAACTCATTTATTGGCTTTATCCTCTGAACATATTAATTTTAGTGTGTACTGATTATTTCTTTCATTATAAAAAATGAAAACTGACGCAGAAGCATTGACTGCTTTATACTGTATTAGGTAGTATACAGTATTTTTTATATGAAACCTGGTGTATCTTCAAAATATATATATATTTCCTGATAGCCTGATTAAAGTTTAGTAGAAGTTCAATACCCCTTAAACTATAGATCAGCTCCACATTGAATGATATAACAGTGTGACCTTCACATATTGCAAGAATTGCAATTCACAAGTTGCATAGACCAAGACGTGTGGTTGGTTGGTTTTAGTATTAAGGACTTTGTTATCTGGCTTTTATTTTCCCATACCCCTCCTCATAATTTCTATTTTTTCTTATTTTATTCTATTGACCCTTTTGTAAAATTAAAGATGTATTTTAATGAGATATATTAAAAAAAAGCTCTTACCATGTGACCAAGAGATATCCCACAGGATTTCACAATACCTGAAAACATCTATCTAGATCAGTGGTTCCCAACCAGTGTGCCGTGGCACACTGGTGTGCCGCAGCAACACCCGAAGTGTGCTGTGCGCATCCTTGAAAGCTGGACTTAAAGTTCCCTTGTGGGCTGTGCAGGGCTGGGAAAAGTCAGGGGTTAAAGTAAGGGGGAAGGCACCAGAAAAAAGTTCCAGGGCCCCTATTTTTAGGCAGACAGTGTTCAGGGCCCCCTAAAAATAGAGGAAGGCACCAGAATGCGGAGTTCCAGGGTTCCCTCTAAAAATAGCACGAGCAGCTGGAATGCAGAGTTCTCATGGCTCCGCCTTAAACCTGGCTCCACCTTAAGCCCAGCCAGCAGAGAGCTAGGGGAGGCTGGGAGTGTGTGAATCTCCCCTTGCAGGGCGGAGCAGCTTGTGTTAGCCAGCCTGCAAACAGCCCAGGTAAGGGTTTGGGGGGGCAGGGGCTGCTGGGGGTTGTGTGGGCCAGGTGTGTGTGAAGCAGACATGGGTGGCAGTGGATATGTAGCTGGGGTTGTGGGTGGCTGTTTGGTTGGGGAGGTGTGTAGCTGGGGGGTGGGGTGGCTGTGTGTAGGGTGTGTAGCTGGGGGCTGGAGGCCTAGTTCTGGCCCCTGCAGTGATGGGAGGGTCCATCACAGGCAGCAGGGGGCTGGGGGAGGTGAGGATGGGACCCACTGGGGGTGGAGGGAGCAGCAGTGGGGTGAGGATTTGCCCTGCGTGGCAGGGAGCCACTGTGGAGAAGGGGGAAGTGGGTGCTGCACCATGCTCCCCTGCCCTACCTTCCCACTCCCCAGGTTCCCCCCGTGCCCCCCCCAGCTGCTCTTCTTCTCCCTTCCTGTCTCCTCTCTTGGCACCCTTGTGCTCTTCCCCACATGGCTGCCCTCGTCCTCTTTTATCACCCCTGCCCTGCTCTGCTCCCCACACTCACTCCTGCCACTGCACACGACTGCTGACCTCCCCTGTTTTGCCACCCCTGCTCTGCTACCCCTACTACCCCACATATATGCAGCATTTCTGAAACACTGTGCCATGGTTCATGAATATTCATAAGTAATTTAAGTTACTTTAACTATTCATGAGTTTTTTGACGGTGGTGTGCCTCGAAAAATTTGAAGGTATCAAGGTGTGCCACAGCAGAGAAAAGTTTGGGAACCACTGGCCTAGATCACATTTCAGTTCATAACTCCCTTAATTCCATTCACCTAAAAATCTTGTCACTTCAAAACGCCATTCCTTAAAATGTTTAGTTTTACTGGTGCTGTTACAATGGTTACCATTTCTCACCCAGAGTTGGCTGCGGTTTGGTGATGAAAGCTGTGGTTCCTACACGGATATGATTTGTAGTTTTTTTCAACAGGTGTGCTCTTACAAAAGGCACTATGGCTATGTCCACACATACATCATTATTTTGAAATAACCCATTTTGAAATGAGTTATTTCGAAATAAAGTCCTGCAGGCAACCAGCTAAAGCCTGGAAACATGACATTTCATTAAAACCATTATCTTAGTGTTAAGCAGATTTTTGTTCCCCTATAATTTTATTTAAGAAAAATTCAAATTTTTTTCCATTTAAAAAAGCCTTCTAAAATCATCTCCAAGAACTATAATGTAACATTATTTTGTAGCAGGTACGTATGTGTACAGAAATGCGCACACAGCTAAAGTGTTTCCTTTAAAATCCTCTACATGAAGATAACAAGGTCTGTTTTCAGCTCTGGATAACCATGCACAGTTTCCATTGATGAAAACAGTTGGAAGATAATACAAAAGGCTGTTCAAAGGCAAGTTCCTTATGTTACTTTATATGCTGCGATAAGGAGTTTATTTAAGTGTTTATTTTAGGGATTAAACAGGGAAAGGTTTGGATGCAGGCCAGTGTTAATGGTATGAATGTTTTATAACACTACAGCATCCAGGTTTGAAAGCCAAAAGGATGAATATTAATCTTCCAACAATTATAGAGCAAATCCATATTTTCCTACAAGTTTTGCAGTTACCTAACTCTTCTAGGAGTACACATTTTTCCATTATACATTGCTTTCATTGGGCAAACAAGTTGAATATGTCATGATATTGGAGGGCGGTATTTCAAAGAGTCCTAATGGATTGTTTAGTATTACAATTTGTGTGAGTTTTAGCACAAAATGTCTTTTTTTTTTTAAATTGGATGTTAAGACAAGGTGTTATCTCTCTGCCCTGGAAGGCTGAGAGTAATTTGAAGTATTGCATTTGTAGATGATAGATAATGGTATCAGTTTTCAATTAACATATTAAGATTAGTTTTAATGACACATAGAGATATACAAAACCAAGGCATCACTGCAGAGGAAATTTGATTACACAAGAAGTTGTGTAGCACAGCTAAAGAATCCATATTTTTTAAAGTTGTAAATGCAAAAGAACCTAACCTGAATTGCAGCACAGTATGTGTTGGTGTGTAAAACATTGTTCATCAAGATTATTTAGGCATAATTTTAAACTACTGGTTAGACATGCCATTTAATACTGTAAATTCACTTTTATTTCAATACAGAATAAGTAATTAGCAATTCATCTGTTTGTATAACCAGCCAGTTTATATTTTATGTTTCCAGCTGGTTTGAGATATGTGGAAAACATAGACAATGGTGTCTTGGGTATAATACATTAAAAATACAGTTTATCTACTGGCACATGAATTTAAACTGATCAGAAAAATGGAAGAATCTAAATAATTATGGAATTATATTCAGCAAAAGCCAGTTACATGTTTTAAAATTGTTTTAAAATTAAAAAACAATTAAAATTAGAAAAACAGAAAGGGACAAAAGCATTTTGTTAAATTTTGGCAAATGAGGGAGTTTTCATTATTAGAAATAGAACAGTAAGTTACTTGTCTATGTGATTTTACCACATCTCTTAACTGCATCTTCAAAGTCCTGTGTTGGTGGTGCTTGTGTTAGTGTGTCTCCTGTCTTTAATTTATTTTTACCATGTCAGCTTTTATCATTAACAACTAGGCTCACAGACTCACTTGTGTCCCAGCAGGATTTCAGATTATTCTTCAAATTACAGCAATTTGTCATGGTGTCAGTGTTTTTAACCTATAACCTTAGGTTACCAAGAGTGTTTGCACAGCTTAGATTTCAGATACTCTAGATCCAATATATATAGAATATAAACAGTTATGATAGCATTACAAATTCAAATTTAAGGGTCAAAGTCTAAGCTTCACTTGCTATGAGTCCATCTCCAGTTTGCTCTTTTGCTTAGAGGATGCAGTATTTCTTACACAGACTGTAACATTGTGTACTGACCATAGAACATGAAATGCTGAAACACACTGGAGTAAATTAAAGATAAAGAGGCATTGACTTGAGGAGAGGTCTTCATTGATATCTGCACATTTTCCCTTATCTTTAAAGAGTATTCTGCTAGTAATAAATAAAAACAAAAGAGAAAGCGTTCATAATAAAAGGAATAATATACTTCATAAGGCATATTTTGTAGAAAGATATATGGAAGTGTCATCTGAGAACTCATCATTTGCTGGTCGGTTTTCTTCTGATAAAACATGGGGCAACACTGTATTTAAAGTTATAGGATTCTACTGTATAGTGTTAATGTATGTTCCAAACCACAAGTCCTGTCCAAGCAGAAGTTGGCAAACACGTTTATCTCAAATGAAAGAAAGTATACTCCACTTCATTTAAATTTAAGTAGTAAACAAAATCATCAGCTGGAAAGAGGAACAAAGGAAGCTCAAACAGGTGATAGAACAAGCCCTTCTCCTATAGGCTTTCTGTCTCCTGAATCCCAGAGGGAAATTTTCTTCAAAGGAGGGTCAAGACTATAACAGGAGGATTAGATACCCCAAAAGGTTCCCTTCCTTTCCCTCTGCCCATGGCTTTTGATAGATAAAGGAAGCAGATTGGACTGAGTGAAGGATCCTGACTGAATAAAATTCCGTCAATGCAGTTCTACATTTAAAAATCCTAACCAAACAAACCAAGGCAGCTGCGCTGCTGTAGCACTTCAGTGTGGATGTTATTATGCTGATAGGGGAGCTTGTCCCATCAATATAGTTAATCCACCTCCATGGGAGGCAGTAGCTATAGTGACAGAAGAAGCCTTAGATTTTTAACCACCCTTTGGTATGATGTCGTTATGCTGTGTAAATTTTAGTATAAATTGCCCTTAGTAAGGGTATGTCTTCACTGACAGTGGCAAAATCACAGCTGTCAGCTTGACATTCCAGGCGTGATTAGCAGAGAGTATGTATTTGCTGCTTAACTTGGGAAGGCTGGTGGAAGTCCTGCCCTCAACAAACGCAACTAAAGCCATTTGCAGCTGGCTTTCAGCAGTGTGTCCCAGCAGCTTAGAAAGTCGCCAGCAGATACTCAAAGCATTTTACCTGCCTTGCGTATCTACCAGTTGACAGTCACCAAAGAGCCCTCCAAGTATAGACTAAGGCTAAGAATGCTGAAATGTAGTGGGAAAGCCTTGTTCTGAATTGAGCACAGTTTAGTAAGAGTGATCAGTTTTGTTTTTATCCATATTTCGCTGGTAACACCCTCCGACTGTTGAGACCCATCACCTTCATTCACTTAAAAGGTATCTCTTTGTGGTGTATAAATTTGTTTTATTGATTTAATCTAAACCAAATGTATCTAGACTGAAGTATTTGGGGGAAGCTTCATTTGAGGTAGCAACGTCTGTGCATATTATTTCCACTTCTGACATAACTCAACCATAAATATTTGTATTGTCTAGGAGGGGGCTGGGCAACACAGGAAAAACATTTCAGGGGGAAAATTTGGCACTGAGAGTGTTTTGGGGTCACCCTGCAGTTTAATTCAGGCCAGCAAAGCTGGTAGACTGTAGCGCAGACATAGGTGGGAGTGACTTACTGAAGCCTACTACAGAGCCATTGAGACTGGAGGCCACAGCAGCCAAGCAGTGTAAAGGGAACCCCAGGGGTGGGATGAGCCAGCTATTAATCAAACTAGGTACGTCACACATTTTCCGCAAAAACTAGTAAGAGTATAATTTTCACAGATATGTACCACTCCTAGTGGAGTTCTAGGGTCAGTTTTTGGTTCTGAAGCACCTGATCTTCTCAAATGCTGTGTGCCTGTCACTCTATGATATCAGCAAAACAAACAAGGAGTCCTGTGGGACTTAAAAGACAAACAAATGTATTTATCACATGAGCTTTTGTGGGAGAAAATCCCGCTTCAGCATCTGCTGAAGCGGGATTTTCTCCCATGAAAGCTCATGCAATAAATAAATGTTTGTCTTTAAGTGCCACGGGACTCCTTGTTTATTTTGCTGAACTAGACTAACACGGCTACCTCTTTGGAACTTGTCAGTCTATGATTTCAGTGCAGCCTGAAGACTGTCACCATTTCACAGGTTTGGACTTTCACATTCAGATTCTGTCACAGGATTGCGATGACCTCATACACCATAATAGTAAGTGAAGCTCAGGTGATTTGCTAGTGTAACCAGAGTTTACAGATTGTAGACCATGAAAGTGTGTATATTTTATAGATCTTGTGAAAAATGTGATCAGAATTAATGCCCAGCCATTTGCTAAAAAATTGTCAGGTCTAATAGCAATTTAAGTCTGCTGAAAGGCAGGCACTGCAGAAAACCAGTAGAAGCACTTTATTTCCATGTGAGGATTAGGACTTTTTCAGATGCATTTTTTAAAAAACTATGTGCCTTTGAGGTATTTTTTTATTTCCTGGTTGTTTATACACTTCTTAGTGGCAGCAGGGCTGGATTAAGACATACCGAGGCCCTAAACTATGTCAAGATTCAGAGGCCCCGTACTATCAAAAAGAAAGAGAAAAAAACTGTATTACATTATAATGGAAAGGATAGCGAAAAATAAATGATAAAACTGTTATATTCGCATAATAGGCAAAAGATGCAACAAAAAACAAATAAATAAAAAATATATCTTGCATAAAGCCTTATTTGCATTTTCAAATACCTTATGATAAATCTTCTTCGTTATCTCTGACATATTTAGAGGCCCCTCATAATGGCTATGTCTACATGATAAAAGTTAGTTTGAATGAACAAAGTCGAACTAATAAGTTCGACCTTAATTCGAACTAAACCAGACCTTAGTAAGTTGAATTAACAAAGTGCACTAATTCAACTTAAATGTTAAGTCAAATTAGTGCATTTTGTTAATTCAAACTAACTGCCTTAATTCAAATTTATTTAGTTCGAATTAAGGCTTTACCTTGGTCAACACTGCTCTTAGTTCAAACTAAGAAACAAACTAAGTGCTTAGTTCAAGCCAAGTGCAGGTGTTACTAATTTGAGCTAAGCTTTCATTAGTTTGAATTAAGGAATTCCTTAATTCAAACTAGTGAAAGTATATGTTGGATGGGGACTAAGTCAGTTTAAATTAAGGCTCCTTAATTCGAACTAACTTGCCAGTGTAGATGCACCCAATGTGAGGTCCTAAGCGATGGTTTACTTGGCTTGTGCTTAAATCTGGCACTGAGTGGCGGTCATTCTATGTGTTTTTCTTAAGTATTGATAGCATTTATAATCAATGACAGCAGACAATTATTTGCAGGAGTTAAAATGACGTTAATTTATATGGAGGGCTGGGATTTTTGAATACATGTCCTGTCATGTAAATTCTGTGCTCATAGAAATACTAAAAATAATTAGTAATCCCTCACTTTCTCCCATGCTTCCCTCTGTCTTGTGTCCAATCAGTCTAGCTTACTTTGTCTTTTTTCCATGCTATTTCTCATTAATCATCTTTCACTACCTCCTTCTTCTTGGCTCCTTATTTCCTCCTTTCATTGTTGGCCCACCTGTGTTTACTGAATGTGTTCTCATCTCCATTTCTAATGTCAGAAGCAATGAATGAATGGACTTCTTTACAATCTTACCTCTTCTTTTCCTGCAACAGAAATAGGATCCTTCTCATAGTCCTGCCCTCCCAGATTATTGTAGTCCCATAGGGTAGAGAAGCTGTCCAAAAGCTGCTTGGTGTTTGGGCACTCACTTAACACCATTGTATCTGTATCCTATAGTCTTATAAATGACTGACATGGGTCGCAACTCAGAAAAGCACTTAAGCATTTATTTCTCATTAAACTTGTGAATAGATTCCATTGAAATCAGAGTTTTGAAGGATCAGAACTATAGAGAAAGCAGCTCAGCTGGAGAGAGTAAATCTGAGTTTCCTAGTGCTTTGAGAACCTGCTCTCACACTCTTGTTCATGGTAACAGGTCATCTGTCAGTGATGGTCTAGAAGGTATACTTAATCCTGCCTCTTTCTGGCTGATAAATTTTACTTTTATGGAAAATCTTTGCCGTGGCTAGTTTCACTGGAAAATACAGAAATACTAGATTTTTTTTGCATGTTTCAGTGTGAAAATCAATTTTTGTCCAAACACAATTTTGAATTTCGAATGGTGAAAACGTTGAGATTTTTGCTTTTAATAAGAGACCATTTGAGTGGAAATCTATTAACTTTCATGCCAAAATGGCATTGTTTTTCACACATTTATCACAAGACAGACCTTTTTTTCACATTCGAAACTAACTTTGGGAAGTTGCTCATCATAAAGAAGAGTTAAAGTAAATAGAAAAGACAGACTGAGATATTAGTAAAATGCCTAAGTTGTTTTGGTCCAGATGGTGCAGAAAACAGCTAATCAAGTCCAAATAATATATCATTGTGGAAGTGCTCTCTTAGGAGCAGGAGGAATTCTTTCTGTTTATCATCAGCAGTAAAATAAATTTTTAATAAATTAGGTGTTTCAGATAAAATTGCAGAATACATGCGGCTGATATATGAAGTTACTGTGTTTGGATTGAAAAGAAGGTTCCATTAGCTTTAAAGTTCCAGCATATTCTGTTGATTTACAACTGTTGCTAAGTAACTAGGTTCCCTGTAGCTTAGTGATTTAAATTAAAAAAAAAAAGACCACAGCTTTTAAACATAAAACCATAATATTTTAATTCAGTTTGAAAAGATGAAGACAATTTTTTAACATTAAGTTCATTTTTTTAAAAAAAATCAAGATAGGAAGGGGAAGCATGTCTCCCCAAATCCCCTATATTATTGGTTCCATTGATGGAATTCACAAATATCAGCTCTTGAATGGCACCCCTACAGCTATTAATTTGAGCAAGCTTGATCATGAATGGGTGAACTGAATGAATAATCAGAGTTAGCTACAATGTCAACAAAGAGCTTGAACTTGTTTTTCAAGGTAGACTGTCTGCTGCAATTCCTACTTTATTTACCAATATATTGGTAGCTACTAATGCTTACTCTGAAATGATAATAAAAGGAATTAAGTGACTGGCTTAATAAACTGGCTGGGCTTTTATTACACTCAAAAAGCCTGTTTTCATTAACATTCATTTGGGCTGAAATAATTAAACTTTTTATTTTATTATACATTCCATGGAAGAGTTAAGGAACATTTGTTAATTAGCACCTGGAGAAATCATAGGAAGTAAAGATATTAGACCTGCTGTTAAAGGATTATTTAGACCATACTCTGTCTTGTTCAGTTTTAAACGACTCAGGTCAAAGAGGTTTATTTGACTTCCTTTTCAGAAATGATTCTACATTGCAGTACTTCAGCTAAAATTTTCAGATGCGCTAAGCGACTTCTGTAAATGGGACATAGGTGTCTAAGTTACTTAACACTTTTGAAAATTATAGCACTCAATGTTAGTAAATACTATAATATGTAACATAATATTTTCTAGTGTTTAGTTTCTTCCTACTAATTCCTAGTTATCCCCTTTTGAACCACTCTAAACAATTAATCACTTCTGGATGTTTATTACAACATTCCTTTGAAATATTAATTGAACGTTAACATGAGTATGAGATATTGTTTGCCTAAGTTATATATATTTTGAGCTTTTATTTTTATAAATAATTTTTTTCCAACTGTTAATAATTTGCGTTGCATTTTTGAAGTCTGAGTAATGAAGTAACCAGAAATGAACACAATATTTAGGTGGTTTCCATTTTACTGCTATATAATTGAACATATGTATCCTAACATTTTTTTCAGACCTATTACCTTGTGGATATTTACAATTTGCTGCCTTCTCTCAGTGCTAGTTTCCTTCAGCATTTCTGCTTCTCATGCACTGGATGTTGGTGTTGTAGCTTATTTTCTGCCAGGTTTTAATTGCTTTGTATCTGCTTATGCTTAATTTTAGTTTGCACTTTTCCAGATGAATATCATCTTTCAGATAAAAAATTCTTGGGGGCAGAGGCCGTCATTTCATACAAATTTGTAGAGTACCAAACACAAGGGGGCGCCAAACTGGTTGAGACTTTTAGACGCTACTGTAATATAAATGTTTGATATTAATAATTTTGATATCAGGATGGTGTGGGAGATATGTTCACTTCCTAAACCTCTGTTTATGTCTATATGGCTTGGTGTGTTTCTACTTGAAAGACTGCCCAGCCTTCTTCTTGCCACCTGTGATCCATGGAAGTGCTTGATTGAGTTGGTTCTTCCTCAGTAGAAAAGAATGAATGGTCTCTTGGCGCTGACACCCATTGTCCTTTCTGGGCCATATTGCTTCTCTTGGCTTTCAGGTAAAAGCTGCAGTGCAGGGTGAAATTTCATGGAGTTGATCTGTATATGAAAGAGGGAAGTTTTATGTTCTGCTGACTTTAACTTTATTTCTGTTTAGCACATTTATGGCAAGGACATCGAGAGCATGGCATAGGTATCTCTTTTTATTTTTATATTCAAATCTAAGTAAACAATAATGTGTTTGTTTTTATCTTGATATAGAAAGGAGTATTCAACTGCTATTAGTGATGTAAATTAATACCAGAGAACAACTAACTTCCAGTATACTTTTCTGAATTAAAGATATTGACTACAAGAGATGTCCTGTCAAAGTCCCCATGAGGATAAATTGTTTTCCTGCAGTCCTAGGCAAAGTATAGTTATTTCAGTTTAGCTCCCTTTAAAGTTATTTTCTTTGCGTGGCTGTGAGCGGAATGTAAAGAGAACAATATATTATCCTGTTCATTGATTTTGCTAAGTAGGCTTGGTACTTGCTAGAAATGTCCCTGAAACATTTGGAGTTCTAAATTAGTAAAAAAGCTGTCAGAGGTTGCTTTTTTATGTGAACACTGAGGTAAACTGCTAATTTAAGTTTTTCAAATTAAAATTTGCTAAATTAAAAAAAAACCCATTTCTATTACAGTTTACCTTGTCAATATCTAATAAACCCTCCAGCAACTTTGGATAGTTTACTATGATGATGTTGTGTTGTTTGAAAGGGTTTCCCTTTTTCTGCTCTGATGTGCTTGTTCTTGGAGAAAGCATGCTACTTCTGCTGCTATATCTTCAAAATCTGCCCCTTTCTCTTCACCTGTAGAGTCCCCACTTCTCACCAGTCTAGTCCTTCTAAAATGCTATAGCTAAAATAACTTTCCTATCCCACTTCTCCAACCAGGTAAATCCCCCATATCCCTGTTCTCTCCAAGGCTCTTATTGGCTGTGTTCACACACAGGGGGTTATTTTGCTACAGTTGTTTTGAAACAACTTGTATCGAAATAACGCCTTATTTCAAAATAACTTAATTCGAATTAACAGTTTGCTAATTCGAATTAAGGGAAAAAGCTCAAAGTGAAATAGCAGGTTCAGGCAACAGTTATTTCAAAACAAGTCACCGTTGTTTCGAAACAACGTGTTCGCACGGTGTTGTTTCAAAACAATCGTTTTGAAACAACGTTGTTTCGTCCCTGCATGGGGTTTAACTTGTTTCGAAACAACGCCGTTGTTTCAAAACAATGGGACCCGTTGTTTCAAAACAACCGTGCGTCGTGTGAACAGCCTAAATCTTATTTCGAAACAACTTCTGTTGTTTCAAAATAAGAGGGCTGTGTGAACACAGCCATTCAGGATAATACTTAAATACATACTTGAGTCCAATTCTGTCCCTATTCAGGATGACTTAAGTCTGTGCTTTCCAGAATAGAAACCATATTTTTTTTTCCATTGGCTTTCTCTCTCACTTTCCCTCTCTTTCCATAGTGTGCTCAAAAGTGCTGCACAGCTCTGTCTTTGCCCACATCTTTGTTTTCATTACCTCCTTCATGCCACCCTGACCTATGCTTTACTCATGCTACTCTTCAGAAGATTCTCTTTGTCTCCAGGCTCCCCGTTTTCATAAGTCAAGCCAACTTGGAATACTTTATTAAAATTCTATCTTTCACCTACTTTTCTAAAGCCAGGCTTCTCTCCTGCCACACCTTCTCCCAACCTCAAACCTGATCATTAATTGTTTGCCTCCTAGCTCCCTAAATTTCATAGGAAGTTACATGGGGCAAGGATCTTGTTAGGCAGTTGCTTTTATATTTGCCCTCTTATAGGGATTTTGAGTGATTGGTACACTGGTCTATATCTGGAATCTATCGCAGGTAGTATGCCTGAGATATCACAGCTGAGAGGCCTGCACTATAGGCCATTCAGTTGCTAAGGCTCTGTTGGCCCTTTACACTTCCTGCCAACAGCTTTCTACACTGCACTCCACTCTGCCACTCTTCCTAAATTAGGATAGACTTCCCAGTCCAGGTGACCTACAGCCTCCTCAGCAGGGTTGTTAAGTCCACCTCTGCTGACTCAGCAGGTCAGCCAGTTTGAAGCGTCAGCGCTTTGGTGCTATGTAAATGGTTAACAGTGCAATACTAAAAACTATGGAAGATCTGTGGCACCTTAAAGACTGACTAGTATCTTTAAATTTCTGGAATGTAGTACCATAATAGTGGTGTTACATTTAAAAAATTCTCACATCTTACAATCATAAGACTGTATTCAAAGGCTTAAACTTCAGCCTTTGTGGCAATGTGGAGGCCAGCTGTGGAACATGCTGGGGAAGCACTGACTTTCTAAGGGGAATTCACAGAGGATGTCATCTAAGTTGTCACTTCAAAGAGGAGGCATCTGACGTGTTGGGCAGATCTGTGCAGATATATTTGGCTTGACCTACCATGTGTGTGAGAGAGCACCTAAGTTTGTGATGGAATATTCCCTGAATGGCAGAATGAATTATCAAAAGTAATGGAAGCTGAATTAAATTAGCAAACCAATATAGAAATCATTCTTTGAGGCATGGGATAGGTGATGTGAGGGAGATAGGCTATGTCTACACATAGCCCGCTATTTTGAAATAACTTATCTTGAAATAAAAACATTATTTCTAAATAACCGGAATTGAAATAACCAAAAATCAAGTTGAAATAAGGGAAAAGCTGGAATCAAAACAGCATGTCCAAACACAGGACTTGCTATTTCACTTTAGGGGAAGGGCACCATGGGAGGTGTGGCAACATGGCCCCCTCCCTGGGCCATGTTGGCAGCCATGTTGGCAGCCAATCCTATAAAAGCTGGCAGCGACCTCACTTCCCTGTCCATTCTGGCTAGCAATATGCTGCGAGACATAGACATGGACTCTGCCCGGCTGTCTAGCCATCGCTGTGCAGCAAATAGACCCTCTGCTTGCCTGCAGAGTGTCCTGCTGCTGTGGGACACTCTGCTTGCAGACCCTCATGGTGCCCAGTCTGTGCCCCAGGCTATCATCTGTCTGGGCCGCAGAGCAGACCAAATTCCCCTGCCCCCTTCTGTGTCTCATCAGGTCTAGGCCTGGGAGACCAGCACAGACTTGTGGGAGCGGGCAGTGCTCCAAACCTGAGGGGACAACCAGTGGCGGAGGAATTTCCAGATGACCAGGGCCAGCTTCAACCACCTGGTTGCAGAACTCGCCCCACTCCTGCGCCAAAGGGACACCGCCATGAGACCAGCCATCCCTGTCAACAAAAGAGTGGCCATCACTGTGTGGAAGATGGTCACTCTGGAGTCATACAGGTCCATGGCGCACCTCTACGGTGTTGGCAGGTGCACCATCGGGAACGTCCTGGTACAGGCCACCAGGGCCATCAACAGGATCCTGCTGCGGCACCTCGTCACTCAAGGGGAGCTGCAGGACACCACAGAGGGCATGGCCACCCTGGGATTTCCCAATTGTGCGGGGATACGGGATGCCACGCACATCCCTGTGAGGGCCCTGGAGCACCGAGCCGCTGAGTACTGGAATCGCAAGGGATGCTACTCTGTCATCATTCAGGCCCTTGTGGACCACCGGGGCGTCTTCCAGAACTGTTATGTGGGCTGGCCAGGGAGGGCGCATGATGCCCGAGTCCTCCATAACTCTGCCCTCTACTGGGGCATGGAGATGGGCACCTTCTCCCCCCGCCCCCGCAACATCAATGTTGGGGGGGTAGAGGTGCCCACCCTCATTGTTGCCGACGCGGCCTATCCCCTCCGCCCATGGCTCATGCGCCCCTACGCAGGGCCCCTCAATCCTCACTGGCAGCTTTTCAATCGGTGTGTGAGCTGCTGTCACCAGGTACTCGAGTGGGCCTTTGGACAGCTGAAGGCATGCTGGAGGTGCCTCCTTACCCACGTCCACCTTGGGGAGGAGATGATGTTGGAGGTCATCAACCCGTGCGTGGCCTGCAGACTTTCTGTGAGCTGTGGGGTGAGAATGTTGCTGCTGTCTGTGAGGATGAGGCCCCAGCTCATTGGGGGCCAATACGAGCAGCCCGCACCTGTGCCCCCATGGGAGAGGCTATCACAGAGGGCTGTCACAGTACGTGATGCACTGACAAACGCCTTTACTACAGAGGAGGAACTCTGAGGGCCAGGCCTGCCCTGCCCCACACCACCCTCTCCCCCATTCTCCCACAGCCAGCCCCCACCCATCCACCCACACTGTTGAAGCACACCCAATAAAAACACTCACAACCACTAACATGAGTTTCAAACTATTTATTTAACAGAACATGGGGTTGGAGCAGGGAAGGGCTGGGGAGGGTTAGGGGATGGGAAAATGTGGGGGGAGTCTGGGGCGAGGGCCTGCAACTTGTTGGGGGAGACTGGGGAAGGGTGTTGGGGAGTCTGGGTGGGAGGAGAGTTGCTACGCGGGACCCGTGCGAGGGTCCCGGGGGCGGTGTCCCATGCCCCTACCCATGGCTGCCCAGGGTCCGGGACCACCTCTGGGGAAAGACAGGTGGAGGACCTCCTGCAGGTGCTGGAGAGGCAATGCGGTCCACCAGCTGAAGGACGCTGCTAGCCAGGTCCTCAACCACAGTGGTTAGGTGGTCACTGAGGTGCTCTATGGCCAACGCTTGCCGCGTGAGTGCGGCGACCACATGGTCATCCATGGTTGCCGCCTGTTGCAGCAGGTGGAGGGCAGCATCCTGGCACCTGGCCTGCTGTCTCCGCCAGGCCTGGGCGGTTGCCTCTGCCTGGTGGCCAAGCTCCTTCAAGCTCTCCAGGACCTCCCTGCACATGTGCTGGGCCCTCCTCCTCCTCAGTGGTCTGGGGTTGTCAAGTGGGCTCACTGGTGGTGCACGGCAGGTGGCTGAGCGACCTGCTGGAGGGAAGCACAAAACACAGTTGGCCCCTGCTGCCTGCTGGCCTTGTCTGTGTGCAACCTGTCTGCAGTGCAGACCTCTGCCCTGACTGTCAGCAGGAATGTGTATCTGGGTCCCATGTGACATTGCCCTGGAGTAGGGCTACCAGATAGCAAAGCCTGGAAAGTAGGACAGGGAAGTACGAAAAGGAGGACATTGGAGGACACATGGGAGACAAAGTAGTATTAATGTAATATTCTTCGGTTTTTAGGGGGCCCTGGAACACTGTCCCCTAAAAATGAGGTATTCTGTGGAATTCCAGGATACTTTAACCCCTATATAAGTAAAAAGCCTGACAAAATCCTGTATTTTAAAATGCCTGCCAGATAGACAATGTGAAAATTAAAAAAAAAAGGACATGAAGCTATAAAGGAGGACATGTCCTCCCTTTTGCCTGACATCTGGTAAGCCTACCATGGAGGCACACATGGCCTAATGATGCCCACAATGGTGAGCTGGACTCACCCAAGACTTGCTCTGGGCAGTCTCCCAAGGCCACTTGCCAGTGGTGCGGCCTACATACTCTCTGCCCCGCCCAAGATGCAGCTGCATCTTTGACACCCATCCCCTGTTAACCAACCCCAGGAATACAGGGGCCTGTGACCCTGGTGCCACATGTCTCTCAGGTACCTGTGCCCATGGGAGGGTCTCTGCACCCTCTGGCCCTGTGCCCTACCTGTCCCAGTGCTGTACCCCCTCACTGCCCGTGACCTGGGCAGGCCCAGCCCTGCATGCTTCTGTGGGAGAGGAAGACTCACCCACAGGGGCTCCAGATGTCTGCTGGATGTTCCTGACTTGGACTCGGAGTCACCAGGGGCCAGGATGTCATGAGGCCCCTGCTCCTCTGTGCTGGTCTCTGCCTCCTCCGGGACAGGGAGGAGCTCTGGGGTCCCTGGCTCAGCCTCTGGTGCTGGTGGTGCTGCGGCAGGAGGCTGGCCAACATCCAAGGATGCCTCAGAGTCGGTGTCCCCTCCGTCTGGGCCCAAGGATGTGCTCGGGTGCTGGCCTGAGTCGATGGCCCGAGCTGGCAGGCCACTGGGCTCAGCCCCCAGGAAGGCATGGAGCTCGTCATAGAAAGGGCAGGTAGCACTGCTACTTGTCTCCTGGAGCTCCCGTGCCTCCCTGGTGTGGGCATGGTCCTGCCTAAGGCCCTTGATTTTCGAGCGCACCTGCTAAGTGGTGCGCTTGTGGCCCTGGGCAGACAGCTCTGCAGCTATGTCCACATATATGTCCTGGTTCCAGTGGCTGGTCCAGAACTGGGTCAGGATGTCTGCCCTGCTCCAAATACTGAGGAGGCACTGGACCTCCTCAGTAGGCCAAACAGGGCCACGGCATCGCCCCTCTGGACCAGCGGTGGCATATGCTGCCATGCCTGAGCAGGGCTGTGGGCAAGCTGGCAGGCACGGGCATGAGACAACACTTCCTTGTTCCTCCCAGGGTGCGCAGCACCCTGGGAGGAAGGTCAGACCCATTATTTCAAAATGACAGTTGTTTTGAAATAACATGTCCAAACGGTGTTATTTTGAAACAACCCGTTTCAAAATAAGTGCTGTTTCAAAACAAAAACAATTGAAGCTGTTTTGAAACAGCGGCTCTTATTTCAAAATGATGGGCTCTGTTGTTTCGAAATAAGAAAACGTCATCTGGACTAAAACTTTTTTATTTCAAAATAACCACTGTTATTTTGAAATAAAAAAGACATGTTAACATACCCATAGTCTGGAGTCCAGAAGAGGAATTGTTTGGGAATATGGGTGCAGGAGGGGAGAGCCTGTTCGGGCAGTGGAAGAGCCTAGCTTAGACTGAGGGAATTGTGGTAGGTGGTCTGGTAAAAAGCATGGAGTGTTTTTGAGGATTTGGGACAGTTATCCTGATTCTGCCTCCCTTCACTTTCAGCTTCTTCTTCCCATTTTGTCTATGTTCTCAGCCCCCTTTCCTTTTCTTGCCTTTCTCCCCCTTTCAAAGTTTCTACTTCTGCCTCCTCCCTCAGGCTCCATGTTGGCCGAACACCAGTAGGAGAAGAAAAAAGAAGAAAGGAAGATAGGATATCTGAAAGTGGCACCAGAGAGGCCTCAAATAGCTTGGAAGGGAATAGCATGACACTTAACTGTATGCTAATATACCTCTAGAGCTGCCCATAAAGCAAAAAGTAACCCATTTAATATCAACTTTCCCAAGATAAAATGTGACAGAATGGATTTATCAGTTCACCTCTGCAAGAAATATGGGGTGAGGTTCTATGTAGGCAGACCCCTCACAGAACTGGCAGATTGAAGGGCTTGGAGGCAGGCTAAGATGCCTTTAAACTTTGATCGGTGTCTGCCCCACACTGCTATGCAAGGGGTCAATAGCGTCTTGGAGAAGCTGTGTGGGAAGCAGCCAACAGGGGAGAGGCTGTGAGGAACAGCCAGTAAGGGCCCAGTAAATCCGTATAAAGGGGAGCTGCAGGGCAGATTGGTTCAGTTCCAGCTGGGACTCGGAGTAAGACTGTGGACGCCAGAGAACTGAAAGCACCATGGACAGAACAGTGACTGGCTCTGGGACTTGGCAGCTGAATTCTTGGAGGCGAGGGCCAAGAAGGTCCTGGGGCTGTAGGGAAGTGACCAAGATTACAGAGGAGTAGCAAGAGGCTGCTATTTACAGGGTTCCTGGGTTGGGGCACAAGTAGGGGGCAAGCCCAGGTTCCCTCCATTTATCACTGGGGAAGAGGTTGGACTGTTGAACAGAGGTGCCTCTCCCTTGCCTGCAGAAAAGTGAAACACAGGTGATGACCCAGCCAGAGGACTGAGTCGAGAAGAGGACGCTGCCATTCTGGGAGCTGACAAACGAGCCCTAGGCAGGAGCAGAGACATGGGGCTGTTGTGGAAAACAGGGATGTGGACATCAGCCTTTAGCTCATTCTCAGGTCAAACAGGAGGAGGTGCTAGTCTGGTGGCAAATGGTGTGGACTGTGACAAAGCTGTGCAAAAGCTCTCCTTATCCTGGGATGTTTTGGATCCTGGAGGGAGCTGCTTGTGTGATTTAAATAGCCCTGGGATGCTCTCCAAGCTACGGTAGCCTCCTGGAGCTGTCCTATGACTGCAGCTTGCTGAGAGAGAGAGGATGCTGTGCTGCCGAAGGCCCGGACATGGTCTCCCCCTGCATCTACCAAGGACTTGCAAGCTGTTGGAAGGTGCCCTAACAGCTGTCTACTGCACTGCTAGCATTGTAGGAATTCTCCTCTGACTGGAATCACAGCACTGAGAGCAGCCTTATGCCACTTTGCCCTTTTATATAATATAAAGGAGGCCTTGACAAAATTGGTTCCTAGCTAGGGGCTAGCAGTTTTCTTTTTGGTCATCAGAGAGCACTCCTCCATTGCATTTCCACAGCAGAGCTAGGTTACAAACCCTGGTTGCCATGGCGATCTGGACCCCAGGTTTTTTTGAGCCCTGACATAAAGGGGCCAGTGTCGGAGGGAGGCATTTGCTGTGGACTTTGCAATATGCCAAGAAGGCTAATAAATCTGAGCTTTGATACTTTGGTTAATGGTTTCTGTAGTGGGTGAAGAAGGTTATGCTACCTTTTATTTAAGTGGATTATTGTTTATGAAGTGAATGCAACAAAATACACTCTGATCTGACTTTGGAATGTCATCTTTGCACCAGGAAGGCCCATTGTTCAGGAAGGTGGGACACAAGTGTTTAAGAGTGGACTGTATTATCATTGTGTAACACAGGGTTTTCTCTGGATTGAGAAAAATCCCTAGCTGCCCTTTCCATAGAGCTGTCCACCTGCTGTATGGTGCCTCAGCAACACTAAGGATTGTGTCAATAATGTTGCATTCTGGTGTAGACACAAAAGCAAACCAGATGTTGGGTTTGGCTCACTTCTTCCATTTTCAAGGAATATACAGTGGTGCACATGACATATTAGATTTACTGTGCTGGAGACTGGCATCCTTCAATGATTTATCAAACTCTTTCATTTTCTCTCATCAGTGTGCCACAACTGTGACCTCAGTCTGTGTAATACACCTTACATTACAAGACTTTGCTTTTGATGGAAAACTTTAGTTATTCTTTGAATCCTAAACTTTCTTGGGAGCTTCTTGCAGACTTAATCCTTGTTGTTTCTCTTCTTAACACAGCAGCACATGTTGGTCATAGGCATCCACAGTACATGTACGCCCGCCCTACTTTTAAATGGACAGCTAGTATTTTTCTTATTCCATAATTTATAGTTATTGAGAAAAATAATAAATACAAACAATAGAAATATAACAATAAATATTCAAACAAAAGGATTACAGAAGTTAGACAATCTGAACCCATTTCTAAAACTCTATTCTATGGCTTTCAACTTGCTCATTTGGTCCTATTTGTTGAGACTGTTAAACAAAGGTGTCAATAGAGGTGGGTATTTTTGTACTGTGGATGCCATGCTCCATGTAAATGGCAATGACATTGAATGACATAGATAGTTTTCTCTATCTGCAGAGCTGGTTGAGAGCAGGAGGCTGAAGAAGTCACATGTCAGATCAGTCTCGTCTCCATGGCATTTCAGCATTTTCAAAGGCTTTTGTTTATATCGTAGGATATCTGTGTGACAATCTGTATTATGCATTTTAAATGCAGTAGTGATGACAACCCTATTATATGGAGCAGAAACGTGGCTGTTAAACAGTTGAGGTGAGGAAATGAAATAGTTTTTGGTATGAAAAGTTACAGTTTATTCTTAACAACTGTTAATTTGATTTTTGTCACAAATCAGGCGACATTCAGATGATTGCAACCGTGCACTGTTGAGAACAAGATGATGACAGTGGTGGGGTAATATCCAATGTGCAGAAGGTACACTTTTACAGAAGGTTTATAAAGCTAAGGGTGCAGGAAGTAGAGCACAAGGCTGACCATGAATGAGATTGGAAGATGAAATTCTGAGGGATTTAAGAAGCCTTAAATCCTCCCATACTGACTCTTGCCAAAGGAAGACACTCTGCAAAGGACTGTTCAAGACAGAAGTTTATTCTGTGCCTTGGCTACATTCTAGTCACGTGACTCTGCTTTTGGGACACTTTGCCCAATAGGGACTGGAATTAGAGAACCAACTCCTCAGTTATGGAGCCATGTCCAGTCCTCCAATTAGGACTTTCTGATCAGGACTGAACTTCAACCCTTGATGTAAAGGGCTGCAGTTCATGCTTACTGTAATTCTGGGACCCCATCTACTATGAAGTAGACTTACTTAGAATGAAAAGTTACTTTCCTACTGGTCCCTACAGAGCCTTCAGATAGTATTGATTTTCTGATGTATACAGGGAGCAAAAGGGCTTACCAACTCTTCAAGTTGCTAACTGTGATTCTGGGACTCCCTCAGTACCAGCTGTCAGAGAGCACCTTGTACCGTTAATCACATCAAGCCAAACACAACTATTATCGCCACACCCTGTCATCGTAATATATGTCCCAAAGGTGTCATGGAGGGTATCATATGTAAACTGGTGAGACGCTAGTTGTGAAAATCATGGTGTGATGTAGGTATGAGTTATATACAATGAATGAATTATACAGGTGTGCTGGAAATGTGTTTGAGAGTATGCTATTGCTAAACAAAGGAATTTACCTATCTGCCTAGCTTTATTACAGAGAATTTACACATGCTAAACAAACCCATGAAGCTAAAAGAGTGGGAGTGCCGTTCAACAGTCATTCTGAGGAGCAGAATCTGAGTCCTGAAACCTTTGTGGCTCTTGAGGCAGAGACAATTGACTTTAAGTAATAAAAAGGGAGCAAAAACGGCATTTGAATCATCTGTTACAGTTGTTCTCAGCCTATTTACCATTGTGTACCGCACATGCAGCTCTCTGTGTTATGTGGGAGGCTTCTACATAACACACACACACGCACACACACACAGTCTTAATGAGGATGTCACTTGGTCCACAGCTGTATGCTGATTGGCCTGCATGTAGGTCATGGTTTGGGAACCACTCACCTATCAGTTGGGAACATAAAGGGATAGCACCCTTTGAGCCTATGAAAGCTGGATCCTCTTGGTCAGAAAGGCAAGAGTGCTGGAAACTTGATACAAATCAGAAACCTGATTAGAAAAAGGCTTTAACGGTAAAATTAAATTTTAGTCACTAGAAAGCATGTCTTTTGTTTTGTTTGTAACAACACGTGTCTCATTTCTTGCTAGGTACCATGTAAATGCCTGTTCTTTATTAATAAATTAATTCTTGTTTTATTACAAAACCATCTCAGTGCTATGTGTTAACAGTGGAGGGTGTCTTGCCTCACAGGCTACACTGTGGTGGCCAGGGGTGGCCAAACCTACAGAAATCAAGAACCACACAAATTGATAATTAAATCTTGGAGAGCCTCATCGAGGCATATAACCATATACTTATACCTACTCCAAAATTGCTTCTCCTCACTGTCCTGACCCTCTCCTGAACTCCTAGGTTGGGGCTGCTTTCCTAAATTGATTTGCTGATGTTCTTCCAGGAGCCACATTTGTTCATTCAAGAGCTGCATGTGGCTCTGGAGCTGCAGTTTGGCCATGCCTGCTGTATACTGTCTCTTTGGAGGCAGTGAACTTAATAATTTCCATGAGTGTGTAGTGAGAGGGACTGGACACTGCAGAGAGACATCTCTGGGGAGCTCAGGAATTGGGGTTCATTGCTTGTTACCTACAAGGCAACATTTAGACTGGCAGAGTCCTGTAGAGTTCACTGGCAAGGCAGGCAGGCTGCTGTCAGGGAACTGACACAAAGCATATCAGCAGCAAAGCTCACTGCCGCTGATTCAGAGCAGTAACGCAATAGCTCATTTGGGTGTTCGAAGAAACATCACATTCACGTACCCCAAACTCAGGAAACTCAGTCAAGGCTGTCATCCTCTCCATAACTCCTATTTCTGTTTGTGCATTCCCTTTTCCTCTGAAGGAGCATGTGACTTTTGAAAAAGCAGTTTATTAATCCAATACACTGTTTCCATTTCTGGCAACCATAGAGAAAGGTACATTAGTAACTCCTATTTTTCAATAGTCAGGATCTTCTTTGTGGGCTAAGGGAAAGAGAAAATTCCTTCTGTCTACCGGGAGCCAGTGAGATGCAGGGTGGCATTGTACCGTCCAGCTAGTGGCTGGTATGGAAGATGGAGCTTTCAGCTAGCTCCAGGGATGGCAACTTGGGTGGAGGTCCAGTAGGACTCTCTCCCTTGCCTTGTAGAAGGAGTGCGGGGAGCTCGTTCTCTTGCCAAAGTCTTACCTCCTTATTTTCCTTAGCCATCTTTGGCTATGTCTACACTGCCAAATTAGTCCAAACTAATTAGTCCGGACTAATTTAGCCCTTGGCTACACTAGGCTTTGCCTAGTCCAGACTGAGGGTATGTCTATACTGATGGCAGCAAATTCGCCATTGTCAGCTTGCCGTTCCGGGAGCAGATCGTGGTGACTATGAACTTGCTGTGCCACTCCTGGAAGCTGACCCTGGAAGTCCTGGGGGTAAAGGGGTGTAGGGGAAAGCTGACTGCAAGTGATTTGTGGTTGGCTTTCCCCTGATGTGTACCAGGGGCTTAAAAAGTCACTGCCGGTTACGCAAGGAATTTTATGTTCCTTGCATAACTGGCGGTTGACTGCCACCGAAAGAGCCCCAGCTGTAGACGAGGGCAAGAAATTTCTTAGTTCAGACTTACTTGCTTAGTTCCAACTTTAGTTCAAACGAAGTGCATGCAATACCTGAACTAACTGCTAGTTTGAACTTTAAAAAGTTCGAATTAAGCCATTAGTTTGAACTAGCCATTTGTTCTAGTTCAACCTATTGAACTAGAACATGTGACTAGTTTGAACTAAAAAGGCGTGGTTAGTTTGAGCTAGCCCAAGGTTCGTACTAACCTCGGCCTTCTTTAGTTCGGACTAGCAAGTCCAAACTAAAATTGCTGATGTAGATAATAGCCATAGACTATTGTTGTTGTCATTATTATTATCATTTATTTGTGTTTCAGAGGGTCACAAATGCCACCATGTAAACAGGCGCTCATAGTGATTTTCTATTTGTCATTAATGTAAGTGTGATCAGTATTTTGTTGATAGGGTTTATTCTCAGGTTGAAACTGAAGTGAATAACTTCAGTTTTTCTGTGAGGATTCCCAAGTGTACCTGTTAAGTTTCCTCAGCTTGTTGGGCAATACAACAATGTACACTAGTTTATTTTAAACATTCTTGATGCTCCGTTTGAATAAAAAAGCAAAGCAGAAGGAGTAAGAAAGCATGAAAAAGTCTGGAGTTTTCAGCTGTTAATTAGACCAGCCATGGAGACTTAACAGTGACACAATTTATCCTTTTCTCCATTTCAGGGTGATAGTCAACTTTTTTTTCCTCATTGCTGACCTCTTTTTGTGCTCCACATGTCATTTATACTTGGTTACATTGTCAGCAGTCATTCCTTGTTTTTCTTTTAAAGCTAAGCTATTAAGTTATACTAGAGAAATTGCATGGCAGTACAGACTATTTAAGAGATGGCTACAATTTTTACCATCAGTATCTGCACACCCAAGACCAGTGCACAAGAAAATAAAGACCCATTTGCAAGTATGTGGGAGTTTGTGCTATTCTTAATTTATAAAAGAAACTCTATTTTGGGTATTTGCGACACACCCATCACAGGGAGAAAACTATTAGGTCAATTCTTCTCCTAGATACATTGCATCTAATGCAAAGTACTGAGCATTTAGGAATAAGTGACACAAGAGAAGCTTTTAGCACAGTACATTATTTATCTAAAATGAGTCAGGACATTTTAAAAAAACTCTAAAAATTAGTTATTGGCCTAATTGGGAGAGTAATTTGGTAAGCAATTTGCATCCTGCTTCATAAGCTCAATGTGGAAAAAGAGAAGGAGCATCTGGATTTTAAATATCCCACATAAATCTGACATAAGTATAAATATTTTTACTGTATTTTTTGTACCTGTGGCTTAATTGTATGTTTTGTCCTACTTTATTACAAGATGTGAAGAAAAAATGTGCTTTGACCCTCATGCATTTTACAATTTTTTAGAATCTTGGTAAAGAGCTACTGTAATGAGCACTGTATAAAATCCTAGCGAGATGGATAAATATTTGATGTATTAAGATTTTTAGAAATATTTTGCTATTGTAATCGCTGAAGAGATTTCAGCTAAATAAGTTCCAGGGGATAGCTGTGTTAGTCTGTATATAGCAAAAACTATGAGAGTCTCATGGCACCTTAAAGACTAACAAATTTCTTCTGGCATAACCTTTCTTTGGCTCTAACTGACTCTGACAAAGTGGGTTGGAGTCCACAAAAGCTTTGTGTGAAGAAATTTGTTAGTCTTTAAGGTGGCACAGGCTACCTAAATATTTTTATTCAACAAATTGTTTTGAACTACTCATTCGTGTTAATATTGATGAATAGGTGTGTGGCTAAATACCATTGAACTTTGAAAAGTTGTCTCTGTCTTGTAAATTGAACTAATATGTTCAAATAGAAGAAACCATTTGTATGTGAAAAGACTTTCAGCCCAAAGAGAGTATTTAGGATCCAGATGCTCTTTCCTTTGGCTGAAATCAAAGTTTAATTGCTCTAATGATGATTAGATTGGGAAATTTGGAGTCACCTAAAGCACTGGGACTTGGGGACCAGGTGATGTGCTATTTCAGATGTTTGGTGTTTAAATCTTTCAAGACCATATCATTCCATCATTTTCTAACAAAGCTCCTGTTCACTTTAATGGGATGTCTCTATATGTGACAATATAGTAAGATGTGGCTCTCAGTAAACAATAACTCATTGAAGAGAAAATATCTCCAAGAAGGGTACAGCTGTGTTTTGTCTGTCTGTCTGTCTGTCTCTCTATCTTGGCTCACTCCCAACCTTTGCTTCCTTCATTCCTGCTCTCACACTGTAGGGCATCTTTCGTGGAAATGCCATGATCAGCCTGACCTCCTCCACAGCAAATTCATTCTCCCTTTCTTCAGTTCTGTCATCCTCTCTCTGCAACTTAATTGAATCCTACTGTCTCAATCCTAGCTGTCTTTTCAACATGTGTGGCTCAATCCCCAAACTCTCCCCATCTCCTGCCTTTCTCTGCACATGATCTTGCTGATTTCTTCCAAAAGAAAATTGACAAAGTATTCCATGACCTTCCCTCCCACCTTCCCTTCTCTTCCAGCAACTTTTTCCTCCTTCTCCCCTGTCACAGTTGCAGAGGTTTCTCTTTTGTTCTCGTTCTCTGTCCCTTCCACTTGCCCCAGTGATCCCTTTCCATCCAATAAAAGCCAGTGGTTGTCTGTTGAAGCTAAAAATAATTCAGCCTGGAAAGAAGGTGTATATTTTTAATAGTTGAAACAGTTTTAACTATTGTTCTTTTTACTCTCAAGCTGTAGAAGCAGAAACCACCTGCATTACAGAAGACCAGAGAAATTTACTTATTGCATGAGCTTTCATGGGAGAAAATGCCACTTCATCAGACACTTTGAAGATAGGGGAACTTACAGAATAGGAGGAAAATAAATTCAGGGAAGTGTAAGTCATAGGATCAGGTCAGCCTGTGACAGCAAATCAAAGCAGTTGTTAAACTCTGAACACTGGGAAACAGCATATAGAGGAAAGTGAGGTCAAATCAACTGTTGTAATGAGAAAGAAAATCCGTAGTTCCTATTTAGCCCCAGGGCAATGGCATCAAATCTGCATATAAATTCCAGTTCTGCAGTTTCTCTTTGGAGCTTCAATTTGTTATCCTTTTGTTTGAGCATAGCTATTAACAAATAATCAATTGAGTGAGCAGGGAAATTGAAGTGTTCCCTCATTGGTTTTTGAATGTTGTGATTTCTGATGTCAGATTTGTGTCCATTTATTCTTTTATGCAGACTCTCCTGTTTGTCCAATAGACAAAGTTAGGGGTAGGGGGTTGAGAATACATTTCTGGCACTTGGTGGCATAAATCACATTGGTGGATGAGCAGGTGAATGAGCCCTTGATGGAGTAGCTGGCTTGATTGAGTCCTGTGATGGTGCCTTTTTTGCAGATATGTGGGCAAAGTTGGCAACTTGGCTTGTTGTGGGGATATGTGTCTGCTTTAATGTTTCTGTTGTTTGATCTGCAGTTGCTGGTGAGCATCTGCTTAAGGTTGGGAGGCTGTCTGTAAGCAAGGAATGGTTTGTCTCCCAAGGCTTGGGAGAGTGAGGGATCATCTTGAAGAATAAGCTGTAGATCTTTGATGATGTGACGCAGTGTAGAGGAATGACTTGAAGGTTGTACGTGATGACCAGTGGCATTCTGTTGTTTTATTTCTTGGGCTTCTCCTGCAGTAGCTGACTTCTGGGTACTCATCTGGCTGTCAGTCTCTTTCTTCATGACTCCAGGTGGGTACTGTAGTTTTAAGAATGCTTGATAGAGATCCTGAAGGTGTCTCTCTCCGTATGAGGGATTGGAGCATTGACCTCACCTTCCTCTATGTGCTGTTTCCCAGTGTTTGAATCTTAACAACTGCTTTGATTTGCTGTCAAAGTCTGACCCAGTCCTATGGCTTACATTTCCCTGCATTTATTTTCCTTCCATTCTGTAAGATCACCATCTTTAAAGTGTCTGACAAAGTGGGATTTTCTTCCATGAAAGCTCATGTGATAAATAAATGTGTTAGTTTTTAAAAGTGCCACAGGTTTCTTTGTTTGTTTTGCTGAACTAGATTAACACAGCTACCTCTATGGAACTAGAAGACCAGATGGCATTGTGAAGAGACTGGCCTGTAAGCTTTTTAAAAAGAATTTTTATCTTGTTTTTATGACTATTTTTTACATTTTGAATATAATTTTAATTAGTTTTCAGCAACACATTTTCTTTATATTTCATTTTTATTTTATTAGTTTATTTTATTCACTTTTATTTTATTATTTTATGTTTGTTTTCTGTACATTCATGGGCATAGTGGGGGATATGAATTCTTTATTTATGTTCCTCTTTGCCTGTGTTGTTTAAGGGAGCTCACTCATGGCACCTCAGTGTACCAATAAGTGTCTATTTTGAGCAATGATTTGTTTGCTCCTGATTTACTGGATAAACAGGAAAGTATATGAAATACATATCTATGCCAGGTAAAGTTCTGGCACCACAGAAGTCAGTGGCTAACATCTCATTGACTTCCATGTGCTAGAATTTAGATCTAAGCTTCTGAAGATAAAGGTGGGAAGGTCCTCTTGTTTTTAGTTAGACAAACTGTGGAAGCTTGAATAATTGAAGTATTACCTTGAATGTCTGTTCAAAATGTCTTATTGTGTTGTAATAACAACAGGATGGACATGAGCTCACAAGGTAAAATCCTGACACCAATCAAGGTAAACTAATTTGGGGACATATTCCAGCTCCCATAGGTTGATTAGGGATATTTTATACACAACAAATGTCATTAGTTACAGAGTCTACTTTCTTATTTTATCTGAATACTCGCTATAATTTTCATTGTGCTATATTTATAGGATCTGACAGTACTCTATGAACTGTAGCTAACATAACCATCAATATTTATGATGTGCAAGCTTCCTACAAATCTAGAAAATTCAGAATTGCAACTGGATCTATGTAGATTGAAATCAATGATACACTTCATACTGTTTTTACTTGCCACCTTTAAAAAGTGTTACAAAGAATAAAAAACTAACAATATACCTGTGGGATTTAGATAGAAAACAGCACTATAATTTGCAGGTAAGAAATAGAGGAAGAAAGATTAAGTGACCTGAATCTAGTCACTCTAGTGACAGCAGGAGACAGCATTAGAGGGTTTAGAATTTGCTTGTTATTACTTGTGTGAGAATAAAAAAGGTTGCAGTTGAGATCAGGGGGCTATGTTCTATCTTAGAAAATTGTATAGCCCTGTTACTGTAGTATCTGATCTCTCTTTACTGGGAGGTGGGTGGGTCAGGAAAGCACTATTATTTTCATTTTACACGTGGATAACTGAAGCATGCAGAGACCAAGTGAGTTTTCCAAGGTGAAACAGGGAATCTAGCTGAACAGGGCAGCCCACCATTTCTCAAATCCTGGGCTAGTATTTTAATTTCTGAACTAACCTTCCTTGTTGATATGCTAGGCACTGTATAGGAACATAGTAGTAGACTCTCAGATCTCTCGAGGCTCCGTCCAGTGCTTTAACTCAAGATGACCCTTTCCTGGGGCCAACTTAAAGGTCTGTATTTCATTTGCGTGCATTTTTGCAGTTCAAGGTAATTTTTAGACTATATGGAAGCTAGACTAGACTTGTTTTTTCTTTGAAAGATGACAGTGCTCCCTGCATCACATGTGATATTGGACCTCAAAATGCCATTTCAGAAATCAGTGTTTTAGTTAATGTCATGGTTTTAATTGACATTTTAAATCCAGGACAAGCATTTCTGGAATGATACACTTGCAGGAACAGTATGTGTCTTAAATAAAGGAAGAATAGTCTTGTGATGCAATAGTCTGCCATGCAGGTTGTTAAGTGCCTAGTGGTCAGTCCACAGTCTCCACCTGGCTTGGTCCTTTTATGGGTTTGGTAGGGTTCAATAGAGGTATATAGTGACCTAAGGAGATTGAGAATGAATAGTGATTGGGGAAGGAGTCTGGAGACTGTCCTTTTGAAGGCCTGATGCCTGTAGACCAGTCTGGACCTGGCTTCCCTCTGACTAAACCAAGTGGGCTAGAACTGGGAGAAGGGGAGCAGCATAAAAGCTACCTTTAAGTTTACCTCACAGTGGGGCACTGTCAAGGGAAGGCAGGCTGGCTGAGCCCTCCAGATTGAAAACTAATTAGAAAGGGTGTTCACATGAAGGAAGCTGTCAAAGCTTTGCAACTGATTAAGCTGAGACAACAGAAGAGGTCTGAGAAAGAAGCTCAGTCCTAAAGGGAGAAAGAGCTGAGGAGGAGCTGCTGTTTATAGGAGAGAGGTACTGACTGTCATCATAAGGCACCAAGCAGAGAGCTGCTGACAATATGATCCAGCTGTCACAGAGAAGAGCTGAGACTAGCTTTTAGACAACACCTCTATAGCTGGTCTCTGGAAAAGATGTGAGGAACCGCAGAGCCAGGGTGTGGGCACCAGAGCCTGTAGATCTTGTGGAGATGATGATGAGAGAGGTACAGGGGGGAGCAGCCCAGGGAAAATGGTGGAGGGACTGAAGGAAAGGTCCTCAGCTACCTAAACAGGGTCCTTGGCACCCAGAGGAACGTGTAAGCCTGGATTACACTACATCTCCTACAGACCAACGGGAGAAATGTGCAGGGCCGGCTCAAGTGATGAGCCAGTATGGCACTGGCTTGGGGTGCCTAAGCTGAGGGGTGCCAGTCTGGCCCTGCCACCATGTGACCTCTGGCCCAGCTCTGCCCCTTCTGCTGCTGCTGGTGCAGAGTCAGCGCTTAGGGGTGCCAGCCTGGCCCTGCCGCCACGTGACTGCTGGCCCAGCGCCACTCCTCCCGCCCCCACAGGTGCAGAGCCAGCACTTAGGGGTGCCGGCCCAGCCTCACTGCCACATGACCCCCAGCCCAGCCTCTCTTGCCCCTGCAGGTGCAGGACAGCATTTAGGGGTGCTGGTCTGGCCCCACTGCCACGTGACCACTGGCCTGGCCTCACCCCTCCTACCCCTGCAGGCACAGAATCGGCATTTAGGGGTGCTAAAGGAAAAGTTGGCTTGGCGTGCAACAACCCCTTGAGCCAGCCCTGGAAATGTGGCATTGAGTAGAAAGCCAAGAACAACAAATGCCAGACAGGCCAAGTGATGGTTTTGAAATATGTTAGATTTTGAGTTTCCTGTTTGTGGACTTTTCTGTTAACCCCAGAAGGAGAATGGACTGCTGACTAGAATGCCAGGCCAAGCACAGAGATGCTGTTGTGGCACCAGAATGATTATGTGGGGGCATTAGACCAGAAGAAGTCCTGCAACACCATGCCTATGCATGCAGAGATGCTCTAAAACTGTGATTCTCAAAGTGAGTGGTGTGCATACAAGGCACTAGGGATGGAAACAGCCACCTCCACCTACCTCCTGCAGCAGCTGCAGCACTTTGTTGCTGCAGGGCATGCCTCTCATGCTGCTGCTGCAGCTTCTGCCTCTGCTCCCCGCTTCTTGCACTGTTGCTGGTGCTCACTGCATCCTGCTATTGTCACTCCCCATTTCTGTGCTGCTTCTGCCCTCCTGCTTCCTGCACTGTAGCCCCTCTGGTTTTCCTGAAAGATTCCCTCCCCTTCAGAAGGGCTAAAGGCAGGCACAAGTATTATGCAAAAGTCCACTTGGGTGGAGGGGGAGACTATTTTAAAAGTTTGAGAACCATTGCTGTAAAGGTGGGAGACGTGATGACAAGCCCACAAAGTCATTGGTGGTATCTTTAAAACACAAGCAGTAAATATCTCCCAATCAGCTTGAAGTACTTTTCTTCTGCCTTAAATTTAGAGCCCCATTCAAATCATAGAACAGTGGTTCTCAACCTGTTGTCCAGGGACCCCTGGGGGTCCACGGACATGTTGCAGGGGGTCAGCAGAGCTTCTCCCTACCGGGGCCAGAATCCAGCTACGGCCCCAGTACTCCCTGCCAGGGCTGCCTTTCCCCTCCTGTGGCTGGATCCTGGCAGGGGGACGGGGGCGAGGTGGATCCCTGGCAGGGGGCCATAGTTGCCACAGCTCAGCTCCCCAGCGGTGCAGCCATGGTGGCGGCAGCACTGCTCGCCGGCTGCCCCAGTGGCGCTGCCAGAGCAGTGCGGGTCAGAGTCTGCCCACAGGGGCCAAATTACATAATCAGTCAGGGGGGCCACAAAGTTTATTTTTGTTAAAAAGGTGCCCCCAGCCTGAAAAAGGTTGGGAACCACTGTCATAGAATATTACGGCTGGAAAGGACCTTATGAGGTCATTTAGTCCAACCCTCTGCTAAAAGCAGGGCTACTGCCATAAAATCATCCCAGCCAGTGTATGATCTGCAATCTGATCCCGAATCACAAGAATAAATTTTTATCCAATGCAGTCTGCCCTCACTCTTAGACTTACCCCCATCCCTCCATCAGCTGAGCCCCTGCTACCCCAACAGGCTGACCAAGTGTTGAGCCCTGCTGCAGCCTAACATCTGATCCGCTCTCCCAGCTGTCCCCCACCCCCAGTTAAAAGCTGATCATGCTGAGATCATCTGTTTGCTGCAGACCTGCTCCAGAAGTCAAGAGGTCCCAACCTCAGTGGATATCTGTGTCCCTGGATGCAGATGTCTGCAGACAGAAAGTGGATATCCACAGATTTACAGGGCTTGACTGAAATTTGGTTGTACAGTGTTTGCTCTGCAGTGCTGATTACATGCAGTTCTGCTGCACATGTTTAATCAATGATAGGTGAAGGAGCTTGTCTTCATTTGATTTACTCTGTGCTGAAATTTTTAGAGTCCTGGTTAACAATATCTAGCCTTTTGAGTCCAAGCAGTGGTGTGTATAGCACTAATCTTTCTGCTTACTTATATGGCCCCCATCACAGTGGTATCACAGATCTTCACAGACTATTGATGAATGTATCTTGTACAATCAGCCTGTTAATTACAAAAGAAGAGATGCAGAGACCTTAGCATGATTTTCCCAAGGTCACATGAGAAGTCTTTAGGAATTCTGGGAACCGTCCTCACATTGCTTTTGTTTTCAGTCCAGTGACTAAACTGCAAGACTTCCTTACTTAATTGTGCTCAGCCTTTTGTGACTGATGGTTCTTCCTCCTACACTAATAGTGAACCATAGTGCATGGCCATTTGTCTGTTATTCAGAACTGTGTATTTCAAACCCTAAAGTTGCTGGCACTGTTTCAAATATTAGTCTTTTAAGATCTTGGTCTGGTAAAGTGGTAAGATTGTCCAAAAGTTTGAGGCACATGGCTGGTCTAGTCAATTGAAAGTGTTTAGTACCATAATTGCTCTTGCTTAAAAGGCTTTCGATGATGAATCAATATTTCAGTGCCACTTCCCTTCCTTCTGAAGAGGCTCTTTCCTTTTTCAGGGAGGGGGGAAATACAGCCAGTGAAAACAGCTGCCTTAAAGAACTCCCCCCACTTGTGCAATCTGCAAGGGTTGCCTGTGTTCACCTCCCCCTACCTGTACTCTCAAATTGCTAAGAAACCTGAGATTGTTTTCTGTCCCCTCTTGCTTTCTATTTTTCCATGCATTATAATTTTTTTTTGTCTGGAACCCTGGCAGGTAAACTCTCAATTTTGTTCACTGCATCTTGCATTTTCCTTGGATTTCCTAACCTTTTAACACTCAGTCCTTCATTGGCAGTTTAGCTGGTTGTGCCACTGCCATTGAATGATTGTTGCTTTTGCTGTTCTGATGGTGCCAAATCTCTCCTTCCTGCTAGGATGTTAAGAGATGCATCGATGCAAACCCCACTGAAGCAGCCTTAAAGTGGGGGCCCCCCGCCCCGTTTCAATGTTTCATTGCCCACCTGACGCAGAAGAGCTCCAATAATTACCTGCAGTCTCATTTTTCACTTTACTACATGCAGATGTTGTGTGGTTGGGCAGTGAGAGGCTGGCTGGGAGGGGCCAGCTCTGATGCAGTGGAGGCATATGACAGCACAAGCAGCAACAGCAGCCCCAGAGCTTCGCCCGGCAGCTTTTGGTGCAAGCCCAGGCTCGCCACTTTCCCAGCAGCCGGCGAGATACCCAGCAACTGGCACCTGGAGCAGACTCCGCAGGCAGCGCGTTTACACCTGGCTGAAGAATTGGCTTATTCTTTAACCGCAGGAGAAGTGGCTGCAGCCTGTGCACGCAGATCCTGTCCTGGTTTTCTCTATTTAATCTTAATTTATTGGAGCTTTTGTCCCTGTTTCATTTTTCCGTCTTGTTCTTACTTAGTCACCCCCAAATGTGGGCTGCAGCACCAGCTCTCATTATGTTGTGCTCAGTAGCCCAGTCTGTTCTCCGCCTCTGCTAGGCAGTGGCAGCATGGATGCTGCTCTTGTGACGACCTCTGCTGATTTTCTCAGTCCACTGCGGCTAGGCATGCTGAGTAATCCTGCTGTAAATGGGCGAGGACACGGACACACGGAAAATTAACCACAGCTTTCTTCGAGACCACAACTATGTGACTGAAGGTAACCTAAAATGTTGGTATTCTTCTCTGCTGCTGCTGCTGTCTAGGCAAAGGCTGCACTGCCATGTTTGGAGATGGGTTTTGAAGAAGGTGCAGGCTCAGTTTAGGGTGGCTGAGCCCAAAGGGTATTTTGTCATGCTACCCAACATACAGAACTACCTGTGTCAGAGGGAGGTTGCTTTCTGACCATAGAAGTATGCAGCACCTAGCATTGCCTGGCTGGCAGATGGCTCTGCAAAAAATCAGAAAGGAGGGATTCTTGTTTTTAAGAAAAAATAAGATGTGGTAGCTTGAAACTAAGAGAAAATAACCTGTAGTGTTCACTGTGTCACTGGTTTATTGAAGGTTATGCATCTAATTATGATAGTTGTAGTCAGAACTTCACCAAAATTGCTGGGTTGCTTGTTTCCTTGAGAACAGTATAAATCTAGCAGCAATGTGGATGCATGATCTTTACAGCACTAGTGGCTGCCTCCCAGCCTCTATGTATGTGCAAGGAAAAGAGAACTGCAGTTTTCTTTCAGTGGCTGGTTACTTGTTACATAAAAGAGGATGCTCCTGCAGGTGACATGTTTTCTACTGAGAGTTAACTTACCTTCCAGCCAGGAAATAGCATGATCATGGTGCTATACTGCTTCATATTTCATTGCTGAAAAGTTGGTTGTAAAAATAGGCCATCATTAGATGGATGGATGGATTGATTGAGCAGAGGAAATGTATGCCTGTTTGTAGGTCATTGACTTCTAAGTATGTATTAATATGTGTAGTTTTAACGGTGTTACACACCAATAACAGCAGTGTTTTAAGTGTGGCTTTACATAATAGGAGCATATTTGACATTGAGTTGAATCAGTACTACTCCAGACTAAATCTCCAGGTTGTCATCATTTTATCAGTGTTCAGTCATCTAATATTGTCATGCTGCATCCCTGAAATTTGATCAGCTAAGACTTGCTTGATTATTTGTGGTTTGCTTTTTGTTCAGGATGCAGAGCACAGCAGGATTATTTATCTGTTCTAGGAATACAAAGCAGAATTTCAAAGAGAAATAAGACGCCATGCTTGTTCTCTCTAGCAGTACCATTGGCCAGTATAATCATTTGGTAATCATGCCTGTAGGGTGTTTCTTGCTTTTTGGTTCTTCTTTTCTAGCATTCTTCTTTGGCGTTTTGGATAATGTTTTGTTGCTTTTTAAAGTGCTTTATGTTTATTTTTTTTACTTGAAGTGTGATTATTTAAAATAACATTTGATGAAAAAACTTTCAAATTTATACCATAATTACAAAGATGTGCTACATGACTGTTGTAGTGAATTACATGTTGAGGTTTTAATGCATGTTCTGTGCACTTGTGAGCCTCTGTTGGGATGAAAAGTGTAAAAGAGAACTGGGAAATGCTCAATAGATTTTGTAGCTTAAGGGAAACAATCCCCCCCCTTTTTTTTTCTAAAATCATGTTTTGTAAAATATTTGGCATGTCGCATGTGTGGATTTTTTTTTTTAATTGTGATATTTAGGAAGCATTGCTCTGTACATTGCTGACTCATCTATTGGGAGTAGCTTATGTTTCAGCTTCACTTGCTATTCAAAAGAGGAGGCAGTAATGCTTTTCCATGACTGTTGCGTGTGGACTGACCTGCCCGTATCATGTCTGAACAAACCTAGAACAGGAATGTCAGATTTAGCTATATTGTCTTTGTGACCAGTAATCCTGATATGATGTACTTTGCTGATGGAACGTGAAGAGTGGTGGAACAGAAGAAATCTTGTGTACGCAAGATGCTTCAGCGGCTCTATTTAGTGTAACACGTTTCAGAGAAAAAAGGCTGACTTGGGGAAAAAAATGACAGAGAAGTCTTCTCTCTCCCATTTTCTCACAAACTTCACACCTCAGAGATCACCACACATACTTAAAAGACCACATTGATCAATAGCAAGAAGTAAGGAATGAGCCTTTCTTGTCTGAAATCTGCCATGCTCATAGAGATACCTTCAGTTTTAAAGTCCCATAAATAGAACCAACAGTAATTCTCACTAGTGTAACTTTATTAGACTATATGCAGGGGTGTTAAGTGTGTGTGTTTCTTTATTCAAAGATTTTGGTAGTTGAAATAGCCTCCTAAAATAGCATTTCTCTTTCACAGGCATCCCAGGGGAACAGCAATCATCACACTTCAGTACAATGCATATTTAATTAACACAGAACATTAAGGCAAAGAACTAGAATTAGTACTGATTATATTTTGGCAAACAATTTTGTTTTGAGATTCAACAATGCTTGGGTTTTCTTTACTGCAGGATGTAAATACAGAGTTCCTGTTACCCAACCTCTTCTGCCACGAGACTAGGTCAAAGCAAAGGTTTTGTGATCCAGTTGATTTAAAATGAACATGTTTGCTTTTTATTCAGAACATTTAAAAAAAGCCACCCATTGTTTTAGTATGTTTCAAAGCCCACTTGTAATTTAGTATTTATTCCCCCCTATACTCAAACATTTAAAACTGCTCTAAGAGACTCCCTCAATCTTCATTTCTGTGCCTGGTCGCAAGTTTCAGAGGGGGAGCTGTGTTAGTGGATTTCAGGAAACAATCAAGGAGTCCTGTGCCACTTTCATAGACTAACAGATTTATTTACTGCCTGAGCTTTTGTGGGTATAATCTCACTTTATCAGATGCATGAAATGGAATCTGCTTGCCATTTGATGAATCTGATGAAATGGGATTATACCCATGAAAGCCTATGCGATAAACTTGCTAGTGTTTAAAAGTACCGTAGCACTTCTTGGTTTTTTTTGCTTCTACGCTTGCTGCCCCATGCAGTGGACTAAATACTGTTCCAGGAATGAGATGTTTCTGACTTTTTAATTCACTTTTTTTCTATTTTCTTATTGGGGAAGGTAAATCAACAATGAAACTAATGATGTTGTTTTTCGCTTTTCTCCCCACTAAAGTGCATTGGTAACAGTACTGATACAAAGCTAAAGGACCAAGTAACATCCAGATTTGTACCGTATATGGAAACTATGTGCCAAATCTGATTCATTCTGCTTATGTCAGTGGACCAGTTGGTTTCAGCAGTACTGCTTGCATGAGTAAATCACACAGAATTTGGCTATGCTTTTGCCACCTTTGATACCAACCTAGTCTTCCAAGCAGTGGTGTTTGAGCACCATTTAACTGCATTGACGTTATCTGGGCCATGTATGATTTCCCTTCATTTTTAGAAATTGGGTCACTTTTTTTTATATTTTAAGAACATCTTGTTTGGGTTGTTGAGGTTTTTCTGGAAAGTAGGCTTTAGTATAGCATCTCATTTGGACTTGATCCTGCTGTGGCTTATGCAGACTTCCACTTCAGTTAATGGAAGTACAAGCATGACTAATTTGACTAGTTTTCTTATCTTAGCTCATAAAAATATTATATACTTAAGTGGGCTTAGAAAACAAGAAAAACTCAAAATGTCAGTTGAAACACAAATTTTATGTTGGAAAGTCTGTGAATATGCAAGGGGTATAGACACTTAAAATCTAAAGAGGAATTTCATTGATGAGGTGTTCTATCATTACTGTTTCTGCTCTTGCAGCCCAACTCCTGGAGCTGTGGGAACCACGAGGGTATCATTAGAAGCAGAGAAGTTTCCAACTTCTGGGAAAATTATCTTGTGAAAATCACATACTATCTCAACAGCTACAGAATATTGTTAGAGAGCAGAGAACAAGAAGAATGAGAGCGGTTAACATAGGACAGAACAAAGAAATGAAGACTAGAATATTTTGTAACACAAACAAAAGCAGGGAGAGAAGAAGATGCTGCTCTTCAAGTAAAAAATGGAGAGACACCAGAATGAGAAGAAAGGAAGGAGAATAAATAAGGTTGGGAGGTTCTTAAAATGGGACCTCAACCATGCCTCAGTTGAAGGATAACTGTAATACAACTAATAAAAACTAAAAATGGACTGTGAGGGAATGCCCCACAGAAATGAGAAGTAGAGGAGAATATGTTACAGTGCTGTCCAGGCTATATCAGAGAAGAAGAGAGAGAACAAGAAAAGAATAAGACCTTACTGGGATTATTCATACGCTTAAAGTTAGCTTGCTTAATAATCCCAACAAGATGAATGGGACTACTAAACCTAGACTGATGGTGGCAAAATTATTGCCATCAGTGTGATCTTCTGGGTTTGATTGAGGGGTCTGTGAAGACACACTCGATCGATCTGGGGCTGGAGTTGCTATGGCAATTTCTGGAGCTAGAATATCTGTAAATTGACTGGGAGGCATTTCCGGTTGTGTAATGAGTAATTAGTAAGTCATCGGGGGAGGTGCAAGGTATCTCACGTACCTTGCGTGTCTTCCATCGACTGTCGCCAAAATGCATGTCAAATATAGGGTAGGACTTAAATGAAGGGGAAAAAGCAGTAATGGCTAAGGTTCAGGTTCATGAATTCTGTTATGCAATCTGTTTTGTTTTCCTGTCAGAAAGGATATTTTGGGGATGAGATGATGGCTCTGTTGAGTGCACACACTTTTAGACTATTTCATCTTTGTAAATTAATAATTAGCAAAAACAGAGAGAAAATTAACTAAGTCACCACAATGCTACAAAACTCTGGTAGAGGATTGGGGGAGGATCCAAGGATAACAGTGTTTCTAAGATCCCACATTTTCCTGGGGAGTTGTGCCTCAGAAAACTTTTCAGGAGGTTGGTGGTATTGCCAACCCCAAAAGTTTTAAATCCATGTGTCACATGCCCCACCCTCCAACCCAAATCCTGAGACTGGCATAAAAACCATAATACTTTTTAAAAATGATAAGTTTAGAATTTTTTTCATTTGCTCTGTGATATTTTTTCTTTTTTCAAGATGCTTCTCTCAAAGAACAGAAAAGTCACAGGAACTAACAGTGTAATGTGTGGTTTGCACATTTGTTTATTGGTGCCCCTAATTCAACAATGGCACTTTCACATTTTCCTATTCCTTTTGGAGATCATTCCTGTTCCTGACAAAAATAGCATGCATGGAAAATTTGGTTGTATTGCATTGTTTGCAGAGACAGGGCCATATTATTTACTTAGGGCGTGTCTGTTCCACAGCATTTTATTGGCAAAAGTCAGCTTTTGTGAACAAACCAGTGGAGCTGTACAAACTGAAATAACTCCTCCCATTTATTTAACTCCCCTGCCATGATGACACAATGAAACCACCTCAACAAGGGGTGTAGCACTTATGTCGGTGTAGTTAGGCAATGCAATGTGGTCTTAGCCACTTCACTGCTTACATTGGCTGTTGGTTGTCATCCTTGTCAATCTCACAGCTTCAGTGGAGCTGTTAAATTGACAAGACAGCTGGGCAACTACTGCCCAGCTGCCCCCCCCCCCGTTCCCTGCAGAGCTAAGCACCTAGACAGAGCAAGGAGAAGAGAAGCTCCAGATGACTTTCCTCAGCTGGGAACAGGGAATGGGGCAGGGAGCCCATGGAGCCTTCACTTCCAGAAGGGAGCTGCCAGTGGAGCTGAGAAACCAGTGTCTAAGCTCCCCACACTGCCTCTCAGGGTATGCCTGTACTAACGGCACCAAATTTGCTGCTGTCAGTTTGCCCTTCTGGGAGTGGACCATGGTGAGTAGGAACTCGCCACGCTGCTCCCAGAAGTCAACCCTGGAAGTCCTAGGGGTCGGGGGTGTAGGGAGAAGCCAACAGCAAGCAATTTGTGGTTGGCTTTCTCCAGATGTGTACCAGTGGTTTAAAAAGTGACCGCCAGTTACACAAGGAATTTTACATTCCTTGCATGACCGGTGGTCAGCTGTGGCCAAAAAGCCCTCTAATGTAGGCTAGGGCTCAGTCAGTGGAAATGCACCTGGTCAGCATGTGCACCATTGACCCCAGGAGGGCAATGTGGACATCCACTACTGCAGTAATTAATGCTGTAAGTCAACCTAACATAGGTTGACTTTCTTGGTAGTGTAGACCAGGCCTTAGTTATGGCCCTCCAAGTCCAGTTGAAGTCAACATAGCTGCACAGATATAACTGAGGGCAGAATCTGATTTGATTTTATTTATTTATTTATTTTTAATGTGCACTCAATTGAATGGCCAAATGACACATTTCTAGAATTCATTTCCATGTAGTATAGCTTACGTTAAAAAAGTGGTAACAATGTGGTGACCTCTTTAAATGCAGAAGCTGACGTGAATTATTAGCAATGAAGTATACAATGTGGTATTTACCATTTATAGCAAATACTTTCTATGTGAAAATATCATTTAAAGTAAAATGTTGTACACACTGGAAACATTACTCTGGCTTCACAAATATTTTTAGAGGAAAATCAAAGCTTGCCATACAAAAAACAATGTGTCTGTCATATCTAGCCCTTACTTTAAGTAATCCATATCTATTTCTGTTTAATCTGTAATGGAAGAAAATATTCCTCTTCATCTGCCAGGAAGGTATTTGTATGTAATCTTGTTGTTAAGTATTGTAACATAAAAGATCTTCCTTATCTGGGGAAGGGGTGATCTCCTAGCCTAGAGAGTCAGTCTCTCTCTCACACACACACACACACACACACACACACACACACACACACACACAC
>ML681996.1:36095612-36116071 GCA_007922195.1 Podocnemis expansa | reverse complement strand
CACACACACACACACACACACACACACACACACACACACACACACACGGTGTTGTCAGTTGGCTTGCATATGTGCTCTCTGCATATGTTGTAGCAGCCCTGCAGACAGCTGAATCAGCAGACTAAGATACCACTACCCAGGAAGATCATGCTCAGTTCAGTGGTGAAGGCACTCAGCCAGGTTTGTTGCTGATGAAGCATGGAATTGCGCCCCGTAGATTTTACAGGTATGTTAATAACCGTATGCCCATGACAATGGGCTCAGCTCAGCTCTGTCAGCAGTGGTACTTTCTGCTGGCCTCCAGTGTGGAGACAGTTGCTTCTCCCCTGATGTCTCCTACGTACTTGGATAAAAACATGATACATATTACACTCCTGATGTGGTTAGTGTTGTTGACTGCACACACATCCCCATGTGTGCATGGCCACAGCTGTGCACAGGTAACTGAGACAGTGCTCATGATTGGAAAAAATCAACATGATTGCAGATCCATTGAGCAACAAAGGCACCCGACCAGGTGTATTGCAATATAGCGCAATGATAAGTGACTTATCTTACAAGCACACTAAAATATGAGTGCTCTCTAAGCAATGGAACAGCTCAGTTGACAGCAGGACTTTGTCATCTCATAGGCCAACAGTTTCATCCTGTCCCTTTGATGCAGGTAGTTGCCACTTCCTTGGCATAACATTAGCTGGTGTAATATTACTCATACCGTTGCAAAGGTGGTCCAGGCAAAACAACTCTGTTGATCAATTCAAGAGAATATTTTATCCATTTGAAGGGGCCACATGTTCCCTGTTCTCTTTGGTGTTAGAATGCAACATAACATCCTATCTCCAGTACATGTTTTTAAGATCTTACACTTAGTACTGTTTTGGAAATATATATGTGTTTGCTGTATCAGCTTGTTGCTTGGTAATTTCTGTGAGGTTATAACTTCACAGGCTAACTTGGCTTTATAGCAGATTTGGCCATTCTTTCTGTTTAGGCCTTCTAGCTTAGCCAGTTCCACTAGGGCCCAGGCCTCCTGTTGTTCTAGGTCAGGGGTGGCTAAACTTATGGAACTCAAAAGCCTCACAAGTTGATTATTAAACCTTCAAGAGCTGCACTCAGGCATATAGCCATATACTTTTACTTACTAAATTGATTTGCTGACGTTCTTCCGCAAGCCACGCCTTTTCATTCAAGAGCCATGTGCAACTCGCAAGCCACAGTTTGGCCACATCTGTTCTAGGCTTTTTCTTTCCAGCACTTGCTACAGTTAGTTTCCAACCCTACATCTCAGCTGCTGGTTCAAATTCTGTCTTTCCATCCATTCTCCTTGTCAGTGTGTTACTTTCCTATATCCAAGGATTGTGTTTCTGCTCTAATGCCATTTTGGGGTGTACCTGTATTAGCCTTCTGGAATGTGTTTTCCAGGGCCGTAAGTACAGCAGGGTGAACGGGGCTTTGCCCTGGGCACCCTGGAGTGGTTCCCTTGAGCCACTCTATCAAAGGGCATGATCGGCACCACTTGCTCCAGGAGCCACTCATTGTAAGGGGCGAGTTCCAAGTGGAACACGCCCTGGGAGCCAAAATGCCTCATTATGGTGCCGGTGTGTACATGAATATCCTGTACTTAGAATTTTTAGGAATGCCTGTGTTTCAGCAATGTGGGCTATGCTTTTGCCATGTCCATGCACTGAACAGTGACCTTCTAAGCAAGCATCAGATTTATGACAGGATCTGACCTTTGCTCATAGTGTGGCCTGCCTCTGCAGATTGTGGTTCCAGCCTGAGCTCTTACAGCATACCCAGTGTTTCATGCTCTCTTTTACTACCCAGAGGAGTGTAACCTGTGGTCCATCTTGTCCATTACCTTTCTCTGGGAGTGGCTAGCAGTATGTATTTTATCAATGGAAGGTACAAGGGATAGGATAACCTGTGTCCAGGAAAAGTTTCCTTGTAATCACCAGTGATGGATTGTTTTATGCTGTGAAGATTGAGAGTTTGTAGACTTCACTTATCTAAAAATGAGTTTTTTATAACAACTCTTGATATTCTTACTAATTCTCATTTGTCACTTGTATTTTGTTTTCTCTTATTTGAGAAATGAATAGGCATGGATCCTGTTTCACCTTACTTTATCCCAGAACTCCCATTTATGTTCTTGGATAGCACTATGTACAGTGAATCCAGTCAGTCTTTCTTCCAAAATCCCGATTAAGTAAATGTTTTGGATGGGACTGAAATATTTTTGATAGATGAAGTTTATCCCGTCCAAGTGGTGGGCTCAGTCCTGCAACTCTTATTTACAGGTATTTGGTGAATGTGGGTACTAGATGCAGGACCTGGCCCAAAACAAAGTGCTATGTATAATTCTTGTCATGCATACCATAAAGCTTATATATTCAAAGAACTGTTAACATAATTTTGTACCACTTCTGTGAGGCACTGACAAGTGTCGTCAATGTTCATTGGCCTGTCCAAGCCTACAGTATGAGTTGGTGATAGAGTCAGGTCTAGATTTCCTGACTCTGAATTAGAAATTGGGACTTCTTGATTCTTGTTTCATTACCCTTTCTTTAGAGCAGAATCAGCAAGAGATCTCAGCATGAACTTGCTGCTGTTTACCTGAAAGATGGCCTGCTTAAAAAAGGGCTTAGTTTAATAACTAGCATTCATAACGAGAGAATTTCAAAATGTGCTGTGTTTGTAAAATGTTTGAAGGCTTGGATTAACACACATGTTTGCAGCTGGTGGTTGGAGAAAGTAACTTCCCCACATATAAATACTGAGGTGTTAGGGTGATTCTTCAGTGCTTTCTGTCTTGTGCTTTCATTTACACCTGTGAAAATGGGATTTAAAATGCTGATAAATAGGATTGCTATACCACTTCCTTGCATTGATTTTGCAAAGGCATAAATGATGGACAATTGCACCCATTATGTTTAAATTGGGTGCAGGGATATACAGTTCATGTCAGACCAATTGTACTTATGTTTTTAGGAACTGATAAAACATAGAAACTGAAAGGGACCATAAGAGGTCATCAAGTCCAGTCCCATGCACTCATGGCAGGACCAAGCACCCTCTTAAACTATCCCTGCAGATGTTTGGAAGTGTTTAAGAGCAGGTTAGATGATGATGGAGGTTCCACAACTTGCTTAGACAACTTACTCCAGTGGTTAATCTCCCTGATAGTTAGGAATTTTTTTTCCTGATGTCTAGCCTAAACCTCCCTTGTAATTGAAGTCCATTGCTGCTTGTCCTATCATTGACAGTTGAGGAGAATGGGTTTTCTCCCTCCTCCTTATGACAACCTCTTAGTTAAAAACTGTTTATCATGTCCATTCTCAGCCTCCTCTGTTCTAGACTAAACAAATCCAGCTCTTTCAATCTTCTCTCATAAATCAAGTGTTCCAGACCTCTAATCATCTGTGGTGGTGTTCTCTGGACTTTCCCCAATTTGTCCACATCTTTCCTGAAAGTAGGCACCTAGAACTGGGCACAGTACTCCAGTTGAGCCCTGATCAGGGTGGAGTAGAGCAGAAGCATTACTACTTGTGTTTTTCTTACAGTACTCCTATTAATACATCCTAGAATGGTGTTTACTTTTTTTTTTTTTCCCAACAATGTTACGCTGACTCGTATTTAGCTTGTGGTCCACTATGATACCCAGATCCCTTTCCACAGTGCCCCTTCGCAGACAGTCATTGCCAATTTTGTATGTGTGCAATGGATTGTTCTTTCATGGATTGTTCTTTCATAACTGGAGTACTTTACATTTGTCTTTATTTAATTTCTTTCTGTTTGCCTCAGAGTGTGGTTCTCTTGAGTACATGAATATAAATGTATTAGTCTCTCATCCAAATCCTTCCCACAAGGAATAATACTAACTTAGTGTGGAGGCTCTCTGAAGTGGTGAAGGAGATGACTACTGATGTATAAGCCAACCCTTGGTTGTAAACTGGAAAAACGCATGACACTTATATAAGTGCCTCCCCTGCATCCCTGACCCCCCCCTTCCATAATCCCCTCGCTTTGCACCGCCAGCTTCTGCTGACTTCCCGCCCCCCCCCCTTGCACCACTGGCTTCACCATGGCCCCAACCCCTTCCTTAACCCCTCCCACCCTGCACTGCTAGCTCCCCTGGGCAGACCCCCCCCCACATGGGGCCCCCTTATGTAGCTGCTCTGGAGGCCACACCACATGCTGGGGCTCCCACCCTGGGCATGCTTTGAGCATGCTCAGGACAGGAGTTTTCAAAACTCCCAAATACTGTATATACCCGTATATAAGCCAAGTGCCTTTTTCTAAGGAGATTTCAAGGTACAAAATTCTTGGCTTATACATGAGTATATATGGTAACCAAAGGAAAAGTGCTATCAAGCATAAGAACATGACATGCTAGAATGACCAAGTTTGCACCAGTTCCACAATTCAGAACCCTATAAAAATGCAACAAGTCAAATGCACAAATGTAAATTTCAGTTGCCAGAACTGCCAACAGGTGCCTTGGTGACAAAAAGGACCCTTTGTTTGTTTCAGTAATTAAAGTAGTACTGAGAACAATATGAAATCTGAAGTTCAAGAGGTCATCACATGTATAAAATGTGTATTATAAAATATTGATTTATGCAAGCTTTGTAGATTTCCTTCTAATTGAAACTGACAGTTCAAAAGCACTGAATAATGTAAAACTAAAGAACACAGTGCAAAGTGAGCAGCTGTCACCATTCACTGCAGGAGCAGTTTATTCAGCGTATGCATCATTATGAAAAAGAAAACATACCTGGCATCATATTTTATTTTCTGTACAGACCTTGTCTTAATATATTTTGGTAATATATATTTAAATGGTGACTTTACGATATATGTGGTTCTTAAATGAATTTAAGATGTGAAAAATGATATAACACTGAATATTTTATAGTAGAAAAAGAACCCCAAGTTTCTTTACAGAAGTCATAGGAAGATAATCCATCATTACTGCTTACGTTGCGTTACTGTGTCATTGGAGGTTTCTGGGTCCTTGAGTTCTCTTCCTTTGCCTAATTCACCCACTCTTTAAAAAAAAAAAAAAAAAAAAACAAAAAAAAAAACCCTGAGTAGACACTCTTTTCCATGCTGAGCTAGTTTTGGATTGATATTAGTGGGTTTTCATTAGAGAATTGATGGTACAAAAGGTGATTCAATTGAAATCAGGGTAATCCGAAAATTACAGCAGAGTTTGTTACAGAGCTTTTATTTTAAATAAGAAAAACATTGGCTAAAGTGCATTGTCACTTTAACTCTGTTTTAGTATCTTTCTTGACCTAAAAACCTGTACTTTGTAGGCTTTTGGGTGTGTTTAGAAAGGCTGTTGCTCTAGATAACTTTGCATTAGCAGGTATTTTCTCTGTACTGTTTTCCTAAACTAGAGTTGTGTAATTCTTGTACAGTAGTGGAGAGCAGGCAAACCACCTTATGATATGTGTTAGAACAGTGAGAGACTTCTGCTTGGCAGGGTGGCTTCTGCTGATGTACTGTTGCTCCGGTTATTATCTGGATCTTAGATGCGAATAATAAGATACCATTTTTGGCTACTTTAACTACAGCAAATTCAGTTAATAAAAATGTACATCAAGGGACTGGATTCCTTAATGAAATCCTTCAGCACAATGCCCGTCATGCAGTTCAGTGGTTTTTGTAAATTATTTATACAATAAAGGTTTCGGGCCTGTACTGCCTTCTCTTTCCTATTCACAGATTTATTTGTAGCAATACTAATCACAGAAACATCTCTCTCTCTAATATAGTACTAAATTTGCATGGCTTTTAATTATCAACATGAAGTCCTGTGGCACTAAAGACTAACAAACATATTTATTGCATGATTTTCTCCCATGAAAGCTTATGTAATAAATAAATTTGTTAGTCTTTAAGTGCCACAGGACTCCTTGTTTGTTTTACTGAACTGAACTAATGTGGCTCTCCCTTTGGAAATTATCAACATGGGAGTTAAGGAAAGCAAAGCCCTGAAACTTGTTTGTTTTTAATACCCTCTAGTTTAAATTCAGCTCAAATCTGAATAGAACTTAACTGATGTCTCATTTCCTTCAGTGTAGTCTTGCTTTTGCTGCTCATGTGGCATAGCTGGAAGTTTTGTTTGTGCATATTGACACTATTTACACAAATCCTAAATTTGTGTCCTACAATTATGCTGATTGTATTATTGATAGCCACAGTTCATTCTGAGTGCTGCAGTGGGTACTAGTTCAAGATAAAGCTCATCAGGTTTCAGTTGTTTAAAATGACTGATTAGCTTTTCTCTTTACCTAATAAATCCCTCGATGTTAATCATTAATCCAATTGATTTAAATGCATGTTATGTTTCAGCTAGATAAAGAAATAGCTCTCAGACAATAAGATGACCTCATATTTGTTTTTAAATCATGATACATTTCAACATGACCTCAGGCCCTGTTAAGTACTGTACCATGGGATCTGGGTTATTGTAAAAGTTGGCATTTTTAAAGCTCTCTACTAAAGCTTTTTTTGAGTTTTAAGACCCAAAGGGGAAGCCGTGTTAATCTACTTCAGCAAAACAAACAAGGAGTCTGGTTCCCCATCTTCAAGCATCTGACAAAGTGGTATTTTTCTCCCACAAAAGCTCATATGATAAATATGTTTGTTAGTCTTTATAAATGCCACCAGACTCCTCGTTTGTTTTTAAGACAATTTTACTATACCTTTGTTGTGCATTGTGAAACAATGGAAAAGCAAATCGCTCAGATGCCTGCCACATACTGTCTTCCAGTGTGTTATGAAGGGTGAATGAGGAGAGTATGTAGCAAAAGATGGGGAGCAGTATCTGGACTGGGTACCACTTCCTTCTTAGGGAGCCTGTGGAAGCCCATCCACACTGATGCTATGCAACAAGGGCTCTGTGATTTGGGAGGCTGGGGTAAACGTGGACCTGTGGAGTATCTAATTAATGTAGCACCCTTCCTTCAATACTGATGGATTTATATTATAGGATGGAAATTCATGTGTGGTAGCTGGTGTTAGCTTAGGGAAGGAGGAAAGAGAGGCACCTTGATGCCACAGTCTGAGAGCCAGGCTGTCAAAAGAATGGAGGCCCTTGAATCAGCCTGGATGGGTGGGTTGGTTGGTTGTGTTTGTGTTTTTTCTCCTCCTTCACCTATGTGGAGATTAGCCCCAGATTTCCCCATGGATTTCAGACTCTGCATAAGTTTTATGTTGTGCCTTACTTCCCCTGCATGAGCCAATTACACATTACCAGAAGGAATTGTGCAGGGTGAACTTAGTTGCACGTGCAAAGTATTTGTGGCCCTTTCCTGGGGTTTTACTTTGGGAAGAGAACATTTAGATCAAGCACCTAAACATTTGCTTATGTTTCTGAAGTGCCTGGAAACACAAATTCATGAATTTGACCCTTCTTTGAATTGTATGTGCAAACATGATCATGTGACTTGCCAAATGGTTGGAGTACATCCTACCCAGAATCTATGAGCTGGTTATGTCAATTGCAGCAGCTGACAGCACAAGATATTTTGTGTTGCTCAGGTCTGTGTGTTTTGGTTAAAACTGAACCATAAAAACAGAACAAGAAATATAACCTTCTCAGCCACAAAAAGTTGTGTATTTAAAAAATAGAAACGTAAAACCTGTGTCTAGACCAGGTTAGATGTTTACAGTTTAGTCACTGACAAATGCATCATTTCTAGGGATAAAAATACAGTGCATTGCTGAACCCCCAGACCATAATCAGAAAAAATTCCATAGTGCCTTATTAAAATATGAACCAAAATTTGACATTCGGTAAATGGCTATCAGTAAAGTGTGGTTGTGGCTGGAAAAATACTTATGTAGAAATGGCATCTTGAGCCACAGATCTTTTTCCTGCCTCTATTCAGAATTGCATTATGACATAAAAGCTTGTACAGCTCTCACGATCTCTAGGTGAGTGTGAGTGTGTGTGTATATATATACTCCAACCTGGACTGAGCTAGGTTGAGTATCTTTGCTGGGCTCTGTAGTAAAGCCCAGCATGTAGGGTTTGCCCAAGTTATTAGACTGTGGTCTATTATGGAGGCAGAAGTTAATTGGGCCTCATCAACATGGAAGCCACTGGTGGTTGGGGTGGCACCTTAAGCTTTCCTGTGGAAAGAAGAGATGCTGTTGTGAAAGTGGAGTAGATCATCCCCCCTAGAAGGAGAGAAGCCTGAGGAAGGAACCTGATGTCTTCCTTATCCCACCTATGTTTTTATAACAGGGGCTTTATCAATTTAATTATCGCAGTTGGGGACCTACAGACCCTTTGTGCTAGAGTGAAAGACCAAACTGAAACACACCCTTTCCCCCAAACAGTTCTTCAGGCTGGTTTCCTTGTTTGGAGGCCATTAGGCTCTTTTTAGTTCCCTTTTCTGCACGTGCCTTTACTATGAGTCAACAAAGGATAAAGCTTCCTCGTGGTTGCCATGGAAAGTTCTCCCCTGGGTTGGAGATAACGGATAGAGAGGGAGCCTTAGTCCCTTTGAAAAACAGATGACTTATTTAGCTTGCCCAAATGTGGATTTAACTATCCAACTTCACAAATAAAAAACCCGGGTGTCCTGGATTTACAGGCATTCTTTCTTTACCTATCAGTAAATTGGGTGTAATAGCTACCTACCACACAGGACTTTTGTGAAATTCTCTTTGATCCGGGATCTCTGATTGAAACATGGTAGAAAAGTACAAATTGTATTACAAATGACAATGACAAATCCACTGACTGCAGGTATTTCATGGCAATTACATTAGCTAACCCCATAGATGTGCCAGCTGCATGTTATGGTTCTAAGTGACTTAGTCTTTAAGCATACTAAAGCTGCAGAAAGTAATGTAAAATTCTTTTAATACAGTAAACCCGGTAAGCCTTGCAGGGTGGTGCTGACGTTTGAGGGGCACCAAAATGGAGACTGCGCTGTTGTGCTGCACTGATGACGACATCACTTGTCTGCGCTGGCGTCTGTTGCGCTGCAGGGGGTGCCAGAAACCCTAGCACCGTTCCTGAGTAAAATGTTGTCATGTCAGTAATTCTGATATTCTACTCCCATTTCAAATTATGACCCAATTTATTCCTTGCATTAAATATTGAGCTTGTTTTGACTCTGCTTCCAGGGTACAGCTCTCATCAATAAGTAAACTGCCCCACTGGGAAAGCAGCACCCCCATTCTGCCACCAGCCCTGCTATTCCAGGAGCTTGGAGCCAGCTGTCCTACTGCACAAAGCAGTAGATCAGGCCAGCTGAGAAGAGATGCTGGTTTAGCACATTCAGAGGGTGGTTTCTGCAGCTAGAGTTAAAAGCTGCACTTGCTGAGCAGAGCTAGCACCCCTACCTATCCTCTCCTGGGACTTTATGCTCACCCTGGTGAGGCTGCCCCAAAGGTGCAAAATGGTTGTCTCCTTTTCTCAGGCATATTTGCAGACTATGGTCTGATTATGCGACCTGTTAAGCAAGCACATTATGTGGAGTGTTAATGTTTCATCTGGTGTTATTAAAAGCTACTTGCTCACACAGTGATACTAAAATTCTGCATCAACACTCCCTTTTTAGAGGTTTATTTTCTTACGGTGCGTGTGCGTGGAAGAAATATGAGCTATATCTACTACTGGCAGTTTCTTTGTAGTGGGGTGTGTGTGTTTAACTGTTTTAGCTGTTAAAATTGGAAATGATTTCAAAAGACTTGAATGCCTTTGCTTTCTTCATAAATGCTAACAAAGGGGCAGCTATCATGGGAAATTGTTTGCTCAGGGATTTATTTCTGATTGTGGGGTATAAATTTGTATATGCAAAAAACAAATTTTTGCCCTTTGAAAATTGGGGAAACTAGCAATGAATTTAAGAATGTGAGAATGGCTGTTCTAGATCAGACCAATGGTCTGTTTAGCCCAGGAGCCTGTATTCTGGTGCTAGATGCTTCATAGCGAATGAACAGAATAGAGTGGTTGAGTGATTCTCTAATCTCTGCTTTTTGCAGAGACTTGGGGACATTCAGAGCATGGGGTTTTGTCCCCTGTGCCAATAAGTTTCACAGAATGTCTGTGCATTGTGTGTGTTGGAGGCCCAGTACTATTTGAGTTGCCTGACTGCTGTCCTACAGGCCTAGCATAGCTTCAGTTGTTTGCTTGGCTATTCTGACCAAGTTGCCTGATGTCTTCCAGTTGGCAGAGATGAACAGAACTACTGAGTAACCTTGCATGTCTCAGTTGGTGCGTATCATGGCACATAAGATGGATTACACAAGAATTATTCTCTGTATAGATAAGTGATGGAAACAGAAGTGATTCTTGAGTTTCTGGGGTACACTTCTTCATTGCCAAGGGGCATATTTTTACAACACCCCACCTGTTACCAGATGTTGTTTTGATGACTCCAGTTATGGATTGTGGTCATGGGTAAGACTCCAGTGTAGGAAAGCATCATATATGATGATGAGTAGAGAGGTAATTCGTTGACAGCTGTTTATGGAAGTTATAAGAAGTCACCACTTAAACAAAAGGGGTGCACTCATCAATACTTGATATCGTGGGAGGTGCTGTCAGTTGGACCAGAGGCCATGGACTTCCTGGATGTGGCCCTGAAGAAAGTCCTTCCTGTATACAGCCTTCTGAGTGACTGCGTAGCTCTCCAGGCTTAGTGAGTATGACATATTGTCATTAATGTTAGGTTTTGTGTGTAACTAGTGTATCTACAGAAAACCTTGAACATTAAACCTTATTGCTCTGTTGATCAGGAGCACCATAACTTCCTGGTATTCACAGCAATCACTGAGCATTCAGTACCGACAGTGTGAAGAACTCCATCATGTCGGCTTTAAACCTGCTACCTATTGACTTCATTGGGTGACCCCAGTTCAGTAGTTATGTAAAAGATTAGCAACATTTCCTTACTGACTGTCCCCAGATCTTTGAGCCTTTTGAGGCTTTCTGAAAATCTAAGTATACTGTATCAAGTGGATCATCTTTGTTTACATGTTTGTTGACACTCGGACAGAATGCTCATAGATCAGTGAGGAATGATTTCCCCTTACCAAAGCTCTTCACCAACATATTGTGTTTATCTATGAGACTGATGAATGTTTTCTTCACTGTAGTTTCAGCCAATTTGCCTGTATTGAAGTTAGGCTAACTGGCCTGTTGTTGTTCTTGCAGGATTGCCTCTAGAGCCTTTTTTTTTTTTTTTTTAAGATCAGTATTACGTTTGCTTTAAGTGATAGTTAACATACTACAATTTTGCAGTTTTATATCTGAGATCCTTGAACTCTTGGGTGAATATTGGTGATTTATCACTGTTAAATCTCTGTCTGTTCCAAAACTACTTCTACTGATGGGTTCCAGGAGTAGCTGCTTCAAGTAGTCATTAGAGGTGTCTAGAAATTTCATCACTGCATCCTATCCTGAGGAGATGTATACCTAGTCAATATGGGGGTAGTTGAAATTTCCCCTTTATTATTGGGTTTCCTGTTCTATAGCCTCTCTAATCTCCCAAAGTATTTCACAATCACCATCAGCATGGTAAAGTTGTTGATGGTATGTTTTTGTTGCTGTACTGTTTAGAAATTCCATGCTTGAATAATAACCACAGTAATTCTTGCATACAGGCCAATATATTTTACATTTTTACTATATTTGACTTTCTTGTTCATATATAGTGCCACTCCCCATCAGTCCTCTCCCCTGACCTTCTCTGTCATTCCCTTGTATTTTGTACGTTGGTATTGCTGCACTGATTATCATTTCTCCAATTTCCTCTTATGCCTATTTATGTCAACATTATCATTTACTACTAGGCTGTCAAGTTCACCCATTTAAAATTTAGACTTTTAGCATTTGTGTAAAAGCACTTTTTCAAAATTTGTCAGTATTTAGTTGTCTGCCTTCATGTGATGTTATTGAAAGTTGACACTTTTTTGTTCTCATTATTTCTCTTCAATTCTCTTCTGTACTTTATCAACTTCTGTCCTCTTCTATTTCTCTAGAATATGGAGAATCCCTTCACTGAATGCTTTCTTGAGGGGTGTTTTGTCTGAACAATGCACTCATCCACACTTGTGTATCTTCCCCATGCCCTTAGTTTAAAACTTCCTCTCTGACCTTTTTGATTGTGAACGTCATTGTAGAGATGCCATTAGTGACTCCGTACTTCAGGTTGCATTGAGATTTGTCCTTCTATCAAGACTAAAATTCCTCCAGTTCAGACTTCAAGGTTTGAATTCATGGCACAATAATTCTTCAGAGAACAGTTGAGTGTATGTGACTTTTTTTTCCTTCAGCAAAATAAATATTTCATGGATGTTCTCTTTCTGAAATAATGCAAAAAGTTTTCCAAACCTGTCTTTGGATTCCTGTAGCTAAAAAAAAAAGTAGTTTGCTAAAAACTCCAAAGTACCCATGTCTGTGTGCACTTGAATGTGCACAGAGAAACACAGTTTGATAAGAGGTAGGACAGAGGGCATGTTTGTAGGTTTTAAACACATAACCTGAGGCATTTTTCCAAGTCATATTCAGACTTCAATTCTGTAATTTCTACACACAAATTGCAACTATCTTCAAAACGGTCACTAACATGTTCTCCAAAGCATGTAGAAAAACAGCACTCAGCTATCATTTGCAAACTGACATCATTCTGTGCAATCTGACACCTGATTTAATTTACACTCCAGTGCAGAGGAATTTACAGGGCAACTATGAAACCACACCAATTCTGTATTAATCATTAAAAATGTAGACGTAACCAATTAATGGGCAGAAGTCAAGGCAGACTCTTCATTGTTCAGAATGAAGGTGAAAATACGTGAGCTGTTGGTCATGGAATGCATGTAACTGAGACAGAAAGGAACAAGGGAACTGATGAGTACATTTTACCACTGAGGTCATGGGCTCAGTCTTCACTGGGGACCCTTGATGGCAGCTGTTTGTGAGAAAGACCAGACACTGCCAATTCTCATTAAAAAAAAAAAAAAAAAAACACCAAAAAACCTCACCACATATAGCTGAACCCAATTCAACTCCCTTCCAAACATTTTTAGGGACATAGATTATAGTCAGCTACACAGATGTTAGTTTGCAGGCTTCTGAAGGGCTTCTATACAAATCCAACATAGAAAGCTTTTGTAACTGAGTGACAGTTGCTGGACTGCACAGCAAATCAGCACAAATCCTACTCTGTACTCATGTAGGAGCCTTGTTCGTTCTGAGCTAAAGGAGAACTCCTCTAGCTGGTAGCTGTAGCAAACTCATTTCCTGTGAACCAGCCACTAGAGGGAGATGTGCAACTCCTACAACAAGTTGTCTGGGTGGTTCTGATGAAATTCTGTAAAGGGAGCCATTGTTGAGGTGATTTGCTGCGTACTATGCGTCACTTATGCAGTTCCATTTAATCTCTGTTTTAATATGATTTTTCAGAGGATAATAGAAGTTGTTATATATTTTATTTGACTTACTTGGATTTTACATCATTAAAGATTTCCTCGCTGAAAACTTTCAACATCCTTCTATAGAGCAGGGATTCTCAACCTTTTCGGGGTCACAACATGGCTGGGAGGATTTTCAGCTGTGCATGACACACACAGGCTCCCCTGGCAGCATCCGAGTCTCTTTCCTCCCACCCCTTTTTCCCCACAGCTCTTCCTGCAGCCCCAGCTCTGGCTCCACTGCCTGTCCCTGCAGCCCCTCCACCCTGCTCCCTGCCCTGTGACCCCTCGATTCTTGGCCTGCTGCAGCCCCTCTACCTTGGCTGTCGCCCTTCAACTGTGGGCTTGCTGTGGTCTTGCCACTTCGCCCTATGACCCCACACTCACCCAGTCCCCTGCCCTGGGCTCTGCCAGCACACAAAACGGGAGGTTTAAAAATGTCCTGCCCCCAGCAGCTAGCATGCCAGATTAGTCAGCAGCCTGCCAGAGTCGCACGGACAAGTTGCCATTGCTGCCGCTAGCAGCAGCAGCAGCAGCTCTCTACTGCTACAGCAGCTCAGCAGCCGCATGGGAGCTTAGCCTGGGACACGCTTGCTATTGTGCCATGACACAGTCTTGTGTTGCGACCCAGCAGTTGAGAACCGCTGCTGTAGAACATAGCATATTTTTCCTCTATTGCTGTTGCTGTTTCAGTTTAAAATCAATCACCAAACAAGCATGTTTTTAATGAAGGATTAATTACATAGTGAAGTGGACAGTAGCAAAGAGAGAAACCCAAAGATAAGCAGTATGTCTGTCATCCTCAATTCTTTACAACCTGTAATCCAACAATGCTCAAGACCACTTGTCTTTCACATTTAGTCTATTTATATCACAGAAAAGGGTGGCCTGTATTTATTGATGGCATGAAAAAAAGACCTTTGTTTTTAGTGTTTCCTCTGTTTCCCCCCTCTTTATACTTTACTCAAAATAATTATCTGTATCACATTGTTTTGGGCCTGGTTTTCTCTTAAGTTACATTAGCGTGATGTCAATTTCCATAGGGATAGCCATATTAGTCTAGTCCAGTAAAAAAACAACAAGGAATTATGTGGAGCATCTGAGGAAGTGGGATCTTCTCCCATGAAAGCTCATGCAAAAAATAAATCTGTTATTCTTAAAGTGCCACACGACTTTTTAGTAAAAAAAAAAAAAAAAAAAAAAAAAAAAAAACCCCAACCCCCATCACCCCCCCCCAAAAAAGTCAAACCCTTTTTCCCCCCCCCCGGCCCTACCCAACGGGGGGGGGGGGGAGTCTCAGAATACACAATTTGGGACCACATATAATTTCAGTGGGCATCATGCTAATAGAAAACAAGGAGTCATGTGGCACTTGAAGACTAACAGATCTATTTTTTGCATGAGCTTTCGTGGGAGAAGATCCCACTTCTTCAGATGCTCCACATAATTCCTTGTTGTTTTTTTACTGGACTAGACTAATATGGCTATCCCTTTTGAAATTTATGAGGTTTCCTGCTTTCCTTTGTTAGGCCTTCTGCTTCAGAGAGGAGAGACCAGCAGTGCTGTGAAAATGTGGGATAAATCGGCTATACTGAAAGAGAAAAGCATAGTAGTCTGTGCATGTCTCTTTGGCTGACTGTGGAGATTCCATCTGCCTCTGTGTCCCTTTGTCCCCTTTGCGGCATGTCACTTTGGTGGACATCTCAGCTTGGCACTGCTGCCAATTTTACACAGGACAGGAAGGAGGTTTATTGCTTCTTAGGCCAGCTGGAACTTGCTGTGGGTCTTGCTTTAAGCTATGCTGCCCTGAAAGGGGAACGGTTCATTCAATGGCTGTTCCATCAGTTCCTCTCCCCTTACAGATGGAACTCCTGAGCTGCCGTCACAATTTAGTAATGATGGGGAAACACCAGAATTTATCTGCCTCTCTTATCATCCCTGCAGGTTTGCTCCCTTTCACATCACACACAACAGGAGACCATTTGATTCTATTAAACCAAGTGACTTGTAAGACTCAGATGCTTGTAGAGGCTGGGCGAAAATCAGCTGAAACTCATAGCTTGTTAAAGAGAAGGCAGGGAACTGGTCATACAAAATCCTCATTTGCCAATATAAGTGTCTGTCAGGGGCTCTTATGTAAATATCTGGTGTTCTGTGTGTGCTTATTTATCCTTCCATGCAAATAACAGTGAGATTGTTAACGGATTTTATTATTGTCCAAAGTGCCTTCCTCATTAAATTAATCTCTGCAGAATTTAGACTTCTGCTTTAATGTGCCAGGTGTGTTTCCACCTCTCTTCCTATTTCTATTTCTTGCGCTTGGAACAAACCCATTGATAATCTCTGAGCAGGTCCTTCTGCATGTAGTAGGAAAGGGATTCCCTTCCCCAAACATAAACTCACACTAGAGCAATTACAAATCCCTCTCTCACTCTGCCAGATCAGCACCAGATCACAGTCTGACTGATGAAAAGGTAAAGACCCTTTGATCACCTTCCTAGTAGTTTTTCTGTATTGTTCAACCTAAAAGTAAATTTTTGGGAAGAAATTTTTACTTGTTAATTCCTGCATCAAGACTGATACACAGAGCTTTCTAACACATTGCTTCGAGACAAAATTATCTGTGATTGTTTGAGAAGTGGGCCAGACTTCTTCTGTTTCAGTTGCTTTGGGTCAGCAAAAATTCTTTCTGTGCCGATTGTATGACAAGCAGGCTATCTGCTTTTGAAATAACTCACATTGCTTTGTGATTATGTGAGCGGGGAGATGGACCCGCTCTTGTGGGGAACTTCCCAAACTTTGTATACCATCTTGGTGAAGCTGGGTAGCAAAAGGATCTGAGTCCCTGCTCCCACTTCCTTTACCCCAAGGCCTGCCTGACCTCAAAGGCTCACCTCCCAATCTCCCGTTTGGAGGAGTCTCTGTAACCCCGACAAGGCTGGGCCCCAGGATTCCTGGGGGCTCGACCCCCACTCTTATCGTGGTCTCTCAGGACAGGGCTAGGGTGTCCCCACTCCGGGGTGCTGACCACACTGACCACTCTTCTGGCCCACCAGTTACTATATACAATTTATTTAAGCATACAGAAATCAAAAGAATAACCCAATAAGAAAATAGACAAAAGTGGAAAAAGGTGAACAGTAAACCCCCAGTGCCACCGCCTGGCGTGGGAGCACTACAAACAGAGTCTCTAGGGCCTGAGGAACAGTCTCACAGTCTGTTCTCCTCGTTGCAAGCCCTCTGCCCAGGCCTGGCTGTGACTGGATGCTCCGGGGGCCAGATGCAGGCTCCGGCTGTGGCCGCACGTCCCCAGGTTCCAGGGGCAGGGCCCTTCTTCCCAGCGTCAGCCCCCCTTCACTGCTCCCCAGCTGCTTACCACACCCGGCTCCAGATGGCTGCAGCTTTGGCTCCCAGCCACTGCTCAGGTCCCGTGTGGCTCTCTGGGGTGCTCCTCGGGCTCCTCTGGTCCTCCTGCCGTCTGCGCAAGGTCAGCTCAGCCCCTTGGCTCCTTCTCTGGCCGCCTGCACCCAGCTCCAGACAACTCCAGCTCCAGCTCTGCTTGGCTCTCTGCTGGTCCAGCTCAGGTCCCATATTAACAACATTTACATTTGCAACAGCAGTGATATGTTTAAACAAGAAATTTAAGAATTAACAGAAGAACATCTAACAACTTTAACACTTTATAGAATTCATAACATAATCATCTTGAAATCTAACAGGTGGTACACCCTTAGTAGCCCTCTGGGATCTCCTTTAGACTGGTGGTTCATCATCCACATTTTCTACCCTAGTGCCCTCGGGTAACCCTGGCTCTGCTTGGGGTATCTGAACATTTCCATCATGGTCTGGGGTTATCCTACTCTGATGCACAAGGTAGTCAGTTTGTGGGACTAGAACTATCCCCCCACTGGCTTCAGGCTCCTCCTGGCAACTCCTGGCCGGCTTACGTCTCCTATAGTCCCTCACTAGGCTAAGGGTGCAATGTTTTAGCTGGTCCCCATGAACTATGCTCTCAGGGCCTCCTTGTTCAGGCCAGATACTGTAAACTGGCAACTCAGGGTTGTTGTGAGCAACTACAATGTGGGGATTTGATTCCCACTTGTCCTGTATTTTATTCCACCCCTGGTGTCATTGGTTACGAACCAGTACACAGTCCCCAGGCCTGATGAGAGCCCCACTACACTTGCGATCATAGGTCCTTTTCCTGCTTTGGGCTGTGTCTTTAGTTGTACTGAGAACAACTTCGCAGGTTCTCTTTAGCCTGCTGTGGACACCTTTTGCCACAGTCATCAAAATCAGTGACCTCATCCTTAGAGGGACAGACTTCTTGGTGCCTCTCTGGCAACACCCTCAAGGTAGCCACCTGTGCAGTAGTCAGCCCCTGGGGCTCTGCTTGCACTGGGACTGGTTGTCTTCTAACACATCTTTCTTGAGAGAAGATAACTTGCTTTCCGCGCTCTCTCCTTGTCATCTGTAGCTTATTTCTATTGCCTTCAAATGTCATCCGCACCTGAGGAACCACCACGTCAGGCCGGTAGACCCCTACAGTTCTGTTTCAAGGTTGCAGCTCCACAGCTTTCTTGCTTGAATTTAGGAGACTTGACTGTACTCTTTTTGTTTCACAGCATTAGTCAGTACGTTGCCTGCCTGTAAACTATTAGGCAGGCTTGTCTCAGATGCAGGCTCTATAAGCCCTTGACATCCACTGGTGTTTCCTGATACCCAGCAGCATTTATCAGGGATCTTTCTTCTCCGGGGAGGAATAACTGTTGTCTGTCTTCTGCCCACTTTAACAGTTCCAGTTTGTCCAGCGGGACCCAGGAAATGACTCTGCCACTCAGCTCGAGTCAATACTCTACTCAGCACAGCATCTTTTTTTAGAGTGCCCATGTCGCTTCATTCTCCTGGTTCCTGTTCCTGGCAACAGCAGCTCCTTCAACCCACCAATAACATTCATTCCTAGAATTTCTGGTACTTCTTCTCCCATATGACTTCCTTCAGAGACTTTGTCTTTCAGGATGAAGATACATTTTCTTGGAAGTGCCTGACCCATGTACTCTACGTCTGCTTCCAGGCATCCCACCACTGGGATTCCCAGTCCATTAACTGCTGTTAGACATACAGACTGGGTATTGTGCATGAACAGCTCTTTGTCCTTCAAATATTTTTGAAAATGTGATTCAGTAATGGTGGTGACTTCTGAGCCAGTATCTAACAAACATCTGGTCTTTACCCCTGCTATACATACTTCAGCAGTTAGACAGTCTCCAAATGCTTGCTCACTGAAGTCACTAGATATGCTGGCAGCATCAGTGCTCTTTCCAACACTGAATGCAGACTAATTTTCTGCCAAGGACAGGCCTAGGAATCCCTCTACTACAGCTTGGCCTTCTACTGTAGATGGGTCACTCACCCCAGGCATCCCATTGGTTTCAAGTGCTTGTGGTCTCCTTTTCAGTGGGCATTCTCGACTAGTATGCCTTGGTTTTCCACAAGCATAACAAATGTATCTTCCAAGCTCATCCTTCAGTGGAGATCTTCGGGCTCCTGGAGCCCGTGGACATACTGGCAAAGTAATGGGACTTCTTTCTTTCATCATCTCAGTCATAACTTTCAGCATCTCCTCTTGTTGGGCCATCCATTTTTGTACAGCTTCACTTAAACTTTCCAATGTTAACTGTGTTTGGGGCTCGGCTTTTTCCCCAGTGGTGGCATTCTCTAGGCCTCCACTTCGTGCACGAGAATCAGTCTTGGCTATCTCTTCTCCAAGAACTTCCTCCTCTTTGGACCATGTAATAGCAGCTTGCATTAGTTCATGGAACTTCTTACCAGGCTCTTCCTTAAACCTCCTTTTCATTTCCTGGTGGAGGGAATCATCCCGAAGTCCCAACACAAACTGCTCTTTCAAGGCCATATCTGGGTCTGGAACTCGATGAGGGTCTCGCCACTCAACTTTGCTTATCTTCTCCTGCAGGTCACATGCATATGTCCGGACGGTTTCACCAGGCTCCTGTTTTCTCTTGAAGAACTCCTTTAGTCGGGTTCCAACAGGTACTTTGTCTCCATACACTTCTAGGAGGAGTTCAAACACTTTTTCAACATCCTTTTTGTCTGTTTGCGCCATGAACTTCACCGTGGCCTTGGCCTGGCCCCTAAGGTGTTCCTCAACAAAGTCCATACAGTCTTCCTCCAGTATTCGTAGCACATGTGTAACTGCCCTCACAGACTTTATCCACTCCTGGTTTAGTTGGGGAACCGCTAAACTCTGCGACCTTCCATTCCCGTAGCACATAGATGAAAAGAGGTTTTTTAGCTTCTGCCCTCTGCTGCTCTATTATTGCCTTGGCTAGGGATAGGGGTCCTCCCTGTTCGTTTCTGGCTTGTTTGTAATGCCTCAGCTTGATCTAAGAATCTATGCTGGAGCTCAGCAAACTGGGCCCGTAGTTCTTCAATTCCAGCCATGATAGGACTCTCAAACAGGCCTGGAACTAAGCCAGCTAACCAATGGGGTGGGTTTTTGCAGATAGGATCCTGTTTGTGATGCCAATTATGTAAGCAGGGGGATGGACCCGCTCTTGTGGGGAACTTTTCAGACTTTGTATACCGCCTCGGTGAAGATGGGTAGCAAAAGGATCTGAGTCCCTGCTCCCACTTCCTTTACCCCAAGGCCTGCCTGACCTCAAAGGCTCCCCTCCCAATCTCCCATTTGGAGCAGTCCCTGTAACCCTGACAAGGCTGGGCCCCAGAATTTCTGGGGGCTCGACCCCCACTCTTGTCATGGTCTCTCAGGACAGGGCTAGGGTGTCCCCACTCTGGGGTGCTGACCACACTGACCGCTCTTCTGGCCCACCAGTTACTATATACAATTTATTTAAGCATACAGAAATCAAAAGAATAACCCAATAAGAGAATAGACAAAAGTGGAAAAAGGTGAACAGTAAACCCCCAGTGCCACCGCCTGGCGTGGGAGCACTACAAACAGAGTCTCTGGGGCCTGAGGAACAGTCTCA
>ML681996.1:35974442-36094406 GCA_007922195.1 Podocnemis expansa | reverse complement strand
TGAAGTGGGATTTTTCTCCCACAAAAGCTCATGCAAAAAATAAATCTGTTAGTCAAAGTGCCACACAACTCCTTCGTTTATTCTTCATTTTTTAATTACCAAAGCTATTGATCCTTCTGCTGTCATTGTCTTTTGTCTTGTGGATCCTGTTCTCATGGTTTTAAGATCCATTGTGAAAAACCAGTTATGGCAGTCAATGATTCAATCAGTTCAAAACAAATAATACGTATCATCATGTAAATTTTTAAGTGATTCTGTTTATTTCTTCTGTTGTCCACCAAGAGGGCCGAGACTCCCCTGGCTTCAGCTGGGACAGCATCAGGCCAAAGCATAGTGCTTTTGAAACTGCCATCTGTCATGGGCTTTTCTTTAACCAGAATTCTGGGAGGGGTCCAGGGCAGGTGAGGGTTCACTGCCAGATTCATTTTGCTAGTAGAGCCTCTTATTTCTATAACTGAAAAACAAAGCACCTCTTTGATACACTGTGGTCCTCTGCATTCCATATTTAACATTCATGCTGAACTAAAGATATCTCTGAATCAGAATGTCAAATCAAATAATAATTTGAGTTTGGGGGAAGGGGTTAAATTCAATTTCCTGGACTCAAGACCACTCCTATATTTCTTAGTCTGAACTAGGTCTAAAATATTTCTATTTCAGATTTGGTGAAAATCATGCAAGACCAGCTGACCATTTGAGATTCCTGTCATTTATAGTCAGAGTCTCACAAGAACATATTAGAGTTAGCCCTGGTTCATTTGGCCTTGTGCCAAAACCTAACATGAATCTCTGCCTTGAAATACTCTTCCATGTGTGGCTGGTGCCTTGCTTCATGCTGCTAAAGCTGCTTTGATTTTTTTTGGCCGTTTTCCAGACCATCTTCTAATTCCTCATATGAAATTTCCATACCAGCCTTAATTTCTGCTAGCAATTACATTTTCAGTAAAGACCTCAAAACTCTACCAATTAACATTTCTCACACTGGAACTATTCGTCCACTGTTTGATACCCATTATAATGGCTTCTGAGTTGTTATGATCATCTGGACATCACTAGCACATTTTCTTTGCTGAGAGAGAAATGAATGTTTTTGGGATATCCTGTACTTGACTCTCTGTTTTTCTATGTGCAGATATCTCTGTTGTTAACTCTGAGGAGGTGTGATGAGTATTTTACAGCAGAAGAGCAAAGTTTGCAGCTTACAGAACTCTAAGAAGCAGTTGTATTTTAAATGCGGACACACACGTGCATGTGCATACACATACACACGAGTCACTTGCCGACCTGGTTCACGCACGCTGTTCCTTCTGCTGTCAGATTGTGTGTTTACATTTGTTAAATCGTGTAAGAGCATGAGCCTGGGCTCAGTGGGCTGTCACCTAAGGCCACTCTCCAACACTCATTACATGATGAAGATGACAGCCAAAGCTGCATTGGAATTGAATGAGCTGATGAGTCTGCATTTGTGCTTTAGATGGAGGAGAGTCATTTGCAGCTCAGCATGTCCCTCCTCCTTTATCCTTTTATTAAAAAGAAATTGCTGATTTAGGAGGAAAATGGCTTAGAGTCTGTGGGTATAATGCTGACCCCACTAAAGCAACAGGCAAAATTCCCACCATTGAAAAATGGATCCAAGATTTCATTCTTGTCAGGTGAGATGAGGTAGTAAAGGTTGACTGGACTCCTTACTTGAGTGATTTTACAAACATATGGCCATTAACTCAACTTGTTAGTGCCCAGGGAGCCCTGGAATAGCATTTACTCTTTCCTGTGGGGTTAAGGGAGCCTCTCAGATATTACCTCTGTCATTGAATTTAACACTTTTTGTCACAAAATCGTTAAACTTGCAGAACCGGGAGAGGAAATGATGAAAACAATATTTTTGAAATTTTTTTTAAAGTAATTTGTGTTTCATCATACAAATAATGGACTACAGAAAAAAACAGTGGAACTGCTTTTTATGTCATAACTTTGTATGACATTTCTATATTTTCTCAAATATTGTCTGAGTTGTTCCTTCTTCAAAAGCCATATAGGGTGTTACTTATGTAGCTTCAGTTATATGTCCACAGAAGTTAATAGCTTTGTGGGGTTTGTGTCAGGCTCTATATCCATTACTGCATACTAATATGCATATGATATGTGCGCAAATACACACATACATTCACATGCATCTCTGTTCTTATTTTGGAAAAACAGGTATTAGTTTGTACATTTTTTTTATCCAGTTATTTTTATCTTTAGGAACATATGATATGTACATATTGAAACTCGGAGCTTTTGGACCATTTTACCACAGTCAGTAGGAAAACAGATACAATAATTGTCAGCTCGGAAAATAGTTTTTCAGCATAAATCTCAATATGAACAAAAATCATGAGGTAGAAATGTGTTCATCTCCAAATCTGGCCTACTGCCTCTATATCTAGAAAATGTAGACTTGTATATTAGCTGGCAGGATATACACAGTTCAATGTAGTAGATCTTGTAAACTCATCAAATTAAAACAGGGGCTACCTATGAAAGGATCTGCTTTGCTTCTCCCTATCCCCAAGAAAATATAAGACTGAAAATATGTGGATTTTTTTAAATACAAATTGTTCAATTTTCTTAATGTTTTGAAATAAATTAAGAAAATGAAACAAACAGGAATATATCAGCAAACCCCACATTTCCTCCCATAAATTCAGTTGTGCCTGATCAAAAGATTGTTTTCCAAACAACAATTAAAAAAGGTACGTTAATATTTTCTTTGTTGCTTTAATGGTTTTAAGAAATCTGTTTAGAAACACTTGCATATAATAACCCATCCAGTTTAGCAGGCTATCAGAATTAATTTCACCTTGTTCTAAGTAGGTAAGTCATCTTTCAATTTCAATGTGCCTATGTTTTGTTTTAGAGACGGGCAAACCAAAACATGAGACCCGACCACATGAGAACTTTCAGGGCTTTGGAACTTCATGGCTAAGGTCCATCCTTAATTTTATGGCTATATGAGAAAATCGTTTACTTAATTCTAAAATATGGATTTCTTTGTCCTTTTCTTTTCTTTTCAGGGCACTTTGACATAACTGCCAGACTATAGTTTAGAATTTATTATTATATGTAGGAGTACACGAGGTGTTGGGTAGAAATATTGCCCAATTTGTGTTTAAAAAAACCCCCACACATCCCTTTCTCCTTTTTATAATACTTCCATGTCTTGAATATTCAGATGTAATTTTTCTACTCACTGCATACTGTTCTGTTTTTAAAATATTTTTTGTCACTGCTTGATGCAAATTGACCAGGGGTGTCGCTGGTGCCAGGCTTATGGGGCTTGAGCCCTGAGTCCTGGCACCAGAGCCCCGGCTCTGTGGCAGTGATGGCTGCAGCAGCAGTGCGCTTTAAGCATGTGAGCCCCAAATACCAGCACCCAAGCCCCTGCTCTTTTTCTGGTCCAGGGCTGCTCCTGAAATCTACCATCCAGATTTTCTCTCTAAGAATAGTGTTACCAGATATCAGGCAAAAGGCGAACATGTCCTCCTATTTACTTTCACATCCTCTGTCAGGAGGGCATTTTAAAAATACATGATTTTTGTCTGGCTTTTTACTTATAGGGGTTAAAGTATGCTGGAATGCCCCAGAACATCCTATTTTTAGGTGGAAGCATTCCAGGGCTGCCTAAAACCAGAAGAATATTACATGTATCCTCCAATGTCCTCCTTTTTGTACTTTCCTGTCCTCATTTCCATGCTTTGGTATCTGTTAACCCTATCCAAGAATGAAATTTGCACTTGAAATTGCAAACCCAATAGCAAGGATTTTTAATGGCTCTTTAAACTCAAGGGTTGTACCCTCTGAGTGGATAATTGCTAATATAGCTCCTATTTTTAAGACCTGGGGGAGGGGGGCGATGATCCAGGAAACTAAAGGCTAGGTAGTTGGACCACAGTTGTAAGCATGGTCTTGAGACAAATTTTGAAAGAATAAGTAGTTAAGGGCATAAAGATAACTGGGATAAAAGACAACATGATTTTGCAAAGGTAGATCATGACAGACCAATGTGATTTCCTTCTCTGAGAAATGATTTATTTTTTTAAACAAAGCAATGCAGTAGGATTTCATAAAGGCATTTTATGTGGTTAAAAGCTGAATTGGATAAAATGGAGATTAATATGAGAATGGAAACATGGATAAAGAACTGGTTAAAGGCAAGACTCAGTGGGATATACTGAAAAATGAACGGTCAGGCTGGGAGGAAGTTACTAGTGGAGTTTCTGAGGGATCATTCATGGGACCAATCCTTATTTAATATTTCTATTAATGACCTTGGCATAAAAATTGGGAGTGTGCTAGTAAAATTTGCAGATGGCACAAAATTGGAAGGTATTGTCAATATGGAGGAGGATATGAATATCATACAAGAAGATCTGGATGACCTTGAAAACTGGAGTGAAAGAAAGGGGTTGAAGTTTAATAGTGCAAGATTATGCATTTAGGAACTGATGACAAGAATTTCTTGCTATATCCTGAGAATGTATCATTTGGAAGTGAGAGAGGAGGAAGACCTGGGTGCATTGGTTGATCACAGCTTGGTGCGATGTGCCACCAGTGTGATGTGGCCATGAAAAAGGCTAAAGCAGTACTAGGATGCATCAGGCAAGGTATTTCCAGTTGAGATAGGAAGGTGTTAGTACCATTATACAAGGCACTGGTGAGACCGCATCTGGAATACTATGTGCAATTCTGGTCTTCCACGTTTAAGAAAGATGAATTCAAATTGGAATAGGTACAGAGGAAGGCTACTAAGATGATCTGAGGAATGGAAAACCTACCTTTATGAGAGGAAACTCCGAGCTTGGTTTGTTTGGCCTAACCAGAAGAAGACAAAAGAGAGAGAGATGCATTAGAGGGATAAATACAAGGGAAGCAGAGGTTGCGTTTTAAGTGCCACCATGGACAGAACAACAAATGGATATAAACTGATCATCAACAGGTTTAAGCTTGAAATTAGTTGATGATTTCTAACTATCAAAGGAGTGAAGTTCTGGAACAACTTTCCACATCTATGAGAACAGTGCTCCAGGCTGCAATTTTTTTAAAACTTCTTAAATGCAAAGATCTTTGGAAAACAACAAAATCCTGAATTAATCCCACCAGCCTGGTCTTGCACAACCTGGGGTTCTTGGGTTTGATTAACATCCTCAGAGTAAACAGCTCTTCATGACTTTACTCTCCTTAACCTGGTCTTTTTTTCCATATGTTTGTGGTCTGACCCTTGCTCAGAGAAGCACCCACCCTTTAAAAACAATTTCTGGTCTTACTTGTGCCCACGTGCCTCAGCTAGGGACACTTCCAGATTGCAGCTTTCCCGTTCCTAAGTCCTTCGTATTCAATGACCCTTCGGGTAGGAAACACATTCTTCATATAGAGAAGTGTCAGAAAATTATTCAAGTGTGATGGCCCTTGATAACCCTCTTTGAGATGTCCCACAGGCCAGAGTCTAGAATAGATTGGCCTTGTTAGAACCAGGAGTTAGACTCTTGATACAAGGTGGACATCTTAACTAACATGGAGGCTACAGTCTGAAGGTAACAGTGAAGATTCACAAAACAAAATGAGGTTCCCAGTTTGGTCCAGATACCTTCCCCACAATCTGTCACAGATGTATTTTTAGGAAACAAGAGGGATATGTGCACTGTTTGAAAAACAGGATGACTAAATCTGTGAGGAGCTCAATAAGCAGTGCTGTATAAATCAATGTACAGAGTTCACTCAGTAACAAATTAGGAACAGGACAGACTTGTTAATTATTTTGTTTTGATAGTGCTGAGGATGGACTAAGCACTTCTAAGATGTAGATGACTTCCTAGTCCTTGCTATCTTAAAAATAAACACATAGGTAAAATACAAAGGGCAGGGAAAAGCAGTTTTGTATACAAGTCAAGTGATGAAGTTGATCATTGGCCATATAAAATGATTTGATGTTTCTAAAAATGAATTAAGGTTCACACTTAAGACTTCAAAAATCAAGAAGTTCCTCAGTTAAAAATAATGTATAAAGGGTAAAATCCTGGCCCCATTGAGCACAATGGGAATTCTGCTGTCACCCACAATGAAGCCTAATGTTAGACTTACAGAATTTGGTTGGATCATCCCAATCTATTTACATATCATGTTTTTCATACATGGCCATAAATATTATGAAAGTGATAGACAGCTGTGACTCCTTAGTTAAGATTACATTTTGCACTTAAAGCAGGGATTTAATTTCTTAGTTGTGTGAAGAATGCACCTCAAAACGACAACACTTATTCTGAGCATGGAATTATTTTACTGAGAATTTACAAGTATACACACTTAAAAGAAAAAGAAGCAAGAATCCCTACAGGCCCTCCATTCATCAATTTTCAGTAAATGATACCCTGCTAGTGTTATGGCAGAAATTTGGTTTTTGAGAAGGGATTTGAAGGGTGTTGTGTGTTTGGCATTTTCTGCAATAGCAATTTAATACAGCCTTGCAAAATTTTAGAGATTAATACCCATCATACAGATAGGAAAAACTGGGACACCAGGTTAGGGCCAAATCTTTTTAAAATGGCCATTGATTTCAGGTGTCAGCAAGATATCTTGAGCCTGTTTTAGAAATGCTTAATTGTGGTTGTTTCCATGACTTTAGATGAGATTGTGAGTGGTCAGTACCTCAAGCCCATGCTGACTCAGGGTGGGTTTCCAGAAAGAGACACGTTTGGAATCCTTTAGTAATATTGAAAATTTTGGTCTGTCTAACTTTCCTTGTCTCTGCTAGTGAATGTGTGAGCTTAGCTACATCTTAGAAGTTCTTAGCTTCTAGCCCTATGCACTTACCATTTCTAGACCATGCAAGGGAGCACAAGAGCTGCCTGTGCTATGCCCTGTTGCCCCAACCTTCCCACTGATTCTGTTTAGCTTGGTAGTGACAGTCAGACTGCTAGTGTAGACACAGTTTGAGATGGGCACTGAGCTTTTAAGCCCGGTGTTGTCATCTGCTCCCAGTATTACTCTTTGTGGTACTGCACTGGCGGTAGCAACTTTTGAGGCAAAAAAAGCCTGGTGTAAACAAGGATAGATAATGTTTATGCTATCAATTGGTTGGTAGCTCCTTGGAAACTGTTTTGCCTTATTTCTTTGTTAGTCCCGTAGCATTTAACTTTTGTGGGAACTGCATGCACAATCTCCATGGAAAATCTATCCAAGGGCATATCTAAGCGAGTCTTTTATTTCAAAACAACACTGGTTGTTTCGAAATAAAAAACTGAATGTCCACAAGACGTTTTCTTATTTCGAAATGACAGGCTCTGTCATTTCAAAATAAGAACCATCATTTTGAAACAGCTTAAACCCCATTCATTTCAAAATGGCTGTTATTTCAAAATAGTTATTTTGAAATAATGCCGTTTGGACATGTTGTTTCGAAACAACATATCCAAATGGCCTTATTTCAAAATAACCATTTTGAAATACCAGCTCTTTCGAAAGCAGGCTTTCCCTTAATTCGAATTAAGAAAATGTTAATTCGAATTAACTTATTTTGAAATAATGATGTATGTGTGGACATAGCCTAAATGTTTTTGCTCTTGTATATAACAGTTTCACTGAGGTCAGATTAAATACCACAACTAGGTCAGACGAATGAACAATATTTAAACTGAATTTAAGTGATTCAGTATTTAAACTGAATGTGTGATTAAAAATCTAGGATTACTGTAAACAGAAGATCCAGCCAAACTTCTGTATTAACAATAAGCCATTGCTTTAACGTTCACATTGGTTTCTTATCCATTCAGCACTTCCATGGTTAAGACTTTTTTTTTTTAAATATTAATGACTTGAAATTCTCTATTTGATTGCTTGGCAACCTAAAGCAGATTCAATTCTACTTAATATCACTTGTGAGGAGATTTTCTGTTTGACATTCATAGCTTTGGCTCTAATTGCAAAACTAATATAGGTTTTTTTTTGCTTTTTTTTTTTTTTTTTTTGCCTCAGAATTTTGAGGGTATTTCTATGACTGTCTGTACATTTAGCATGCAGTATAGTTGTAGCTGTGTGAGTCCCAGGATATTAGACAGAATGGGTGACATAATATCTTTTCCTGGACCAACTTCTGTTGGTGACAGAGAGAAGCTTTTGAGGCCCACAGGGGGAGAAGGTGTCTCTCTCAGCGACAATGTGGGTCTAGTAAAAGATATTACCTCATCCACCTTGTCTCTCTGGTAGGCGTTTGATATTATGACAGTATTAATTAACAATCTGGTGAGGATGACAGAGGCTAAGAAGGCTAGTGATAGTTCAAAGTCAACATGCAACAGCTCTCCATTTGATGGTCATTTTAAAAATCAAGCTAATTTTTTCAGCAGTGAATTCAGCCCTTAAAACTTTTGCCTAAATTAGACCTGCTGCGAGTAGTTTCAATGCCACTGGCTTTAATGGAGTTACCATCTGTTTATACTAAATGTGAATTTTGCCCTCTGGAAGCTTAATGGCTCCTCAGATGTGATGAATGTTTTAGCTGTATTCTCATACCCTTAACTCTTGTTGGAAACTGTTTATTCAGTAGGAGGTCTCATTGACACCAGTGGTACTATTTTCACAGTAAGGTGGTATTCAACATGTGTAATAATAGCATCAGAGTTTGACACTCTGTTCATCATCAGGCTTAGAAATGTTGATCTCTGTTTGTTTATAGGTTCCATTTTGTGCTCTGGAGGAATTTTGATAACCACAAAACCAGGAATATATCTGTGTTTTTAGAGCAATGAGATTTGTAATCTGCCATGGGCTTCTCTGACTGGATTTTCATTTGTCCTAGGAAGGTTTCTAGAATACATTTTGCTGTCATTCATCCAAACCCCCAGTTAATCAGAATTCCCAACTTTTGCCCCCATAAGTATTTGCCACATAAAACAAACCCACAGATTATTTTTTAAATAGAATTGAGGTCTCATTTGTCACCATGCCAAAAAATGTAGTTTTGGGATGGTTTTTTTTTTTTTTTTTGGACCATTCTCTGTGTTTGTGGTACAGCTATTACTCTGCAATAGAGCTGCCTAAACTCAGCATTTGGGGGCAGTTTATTAGGACTTCAGTATTTCATCCAGGATCTCCAGGCTATCTGAGAGCTTCAGATAGTGCCCATGGGAACTGCAACCAAGAAAGAAAACAGAAAGAGCAGTAACAATGGGTTAGGCCACAGATATGCTATGACTACTGCTGATCAGAGTTGTCCTCTAATTACCTCGTGTCCTACCCCCCCACCACCATGACAGATTTTTGCATCTACCTGTTCTCTTGTTTTATGCCTAGACTGTAAATTCATAGGTAGGTTTGTAGCATAGTCTAGCTGCAGCCTGTAAGCACTACTGCATCGTGAAGAAACGAGACCTGCCCATATAGACTCCAAAGATGACAATCATTGTGCATAACCCCATAATTATCTGTAGTTTTCTCACTGAATCTAGGCCTGGCTCTCTCAAGTCCTAGACCAGCACTCTAACTATCTTTCTTCTCTACTGAATAGTGTACCTCCTGGCTGGATTTTGTATTTCTTCTAGCCCTTCTCTTGGCATTCCCATTGGGTATCCTCATTTCTTCCCTTCTCCTATGTCTTTAAGAAGAGGACTGCTGGTCTCAGTGATTTCACTTCCCCATACAGTAGTGTGGGCTATTACAGCCATTCCCCTCCTACCCTCATGACCCCTTTCTCCAGAAGTGAAAGGAAAAGCCAGTAGGGATAGTCTCTTAACTTCCTCTCTATGGAAACTAATGGGTGAGAGTGGGAGTTTCTCATTTCATCCACAGGGCACATAGGCAGGAATAAAAGAAAATGTTCATGCTGGTGGGGAGGTTGAAAGGTGACCATCTAGGTCTTAAAATCAGTGCAGAGGCTTTGGTAGCTCTGTTGGATTTAACTTCAGCTCCAAACTAATAGCACAGAAGTGAAGGACTCAGCTCAGAGCTGCTGTTGTCAGTGGAGGATTGGTGACCCGAGTCCATTATGTTGCTCCTCACCCAGTTGATATTTGATGTGGTTGGGTGACTGAATGTCAGATTTTGCTTAAGATGTTTGATTTACTGAGCCTAGTATACATTCCCTTCTTGTTTAAGGGACATACCAGAGTTCTCCACTCTAATGTTACTTTTATTTCAGTTGAAATAATAGAAGGGAAGGGAGTAGTTCAGAGAGTGAAAAATAGGATCTTCTTTAAAAAAACAAACAAACCCCAAGATGCCCACTGATTTATAGAATCCTTAACTCAGAGCTCACAATGTCCATTTGCAAAACTTCATCTGCCCAAGTGCCTATGCGTCTCAAAAGTAGATTGCAATTGTATATTTTCAGTTCTTCTCAAACAACAAAATCTTGTAGTATCAGCATGAATGAACAGAGTAAAAGTTACATCTTCCTGATCTGGGGGTGGGGGGGGATAACTTTCTAAATTTTGTCTCCTCCCCCCCCCCATGTGCATTTTTCTTTGTCCAAGCCAGTTTTTATCTTGTTGCCTCCCATCTCTGTTATTCATTGTACGTTCATTGTGTGTTAATAGGGTTGGGATTTTTAGAACAATGGGTTTAATGAACTGAACAAAGTGCTTGCTTTTTCTTTTTAAATTAGTTAAGTAATTATTCCAAATGGATTCCCATGGAAACCTGTACAAAAGATAGTTGATCATTTGTTGCTACACTAAGCCCTTAAAACTGTATTTGTCCGGTATAGTGCATAATGGAGAGTAAGTGCTGTGCAGAGGCATTAATTAGTTGTTTATGATGTAGTGCCAAGAAGCCTGGTTCAAATGCAACGTTTAGGGGGATTGTTCTTCAAAGTAAGAACCTAGTTTCTCCATTCCACAACTGTAAATATTTGTTTGAAACACACATTACCTTCTTAAAACATTAATTCTATTAATTCATTTAAATTCCATATTTATTGAAATTTGTAATATTGTTAGATTTCATCAGATGTACATATTCTGAAGGTCCAATTTTGAAATGACACACTTTACAGAATCTCAGGTGGCAAGATTTGGACAATTTTTTAAGGTGCCCAAATTTGAAACATCGTTTTGAAATATTTTCCAACATAACAAAAATAATGATAGCCTTTCTTTTCAGCCACTTGTACTTCATAAAATGAAACTATTGATGTCTTAAATTGAGTGAGTCTGGACAATCTCACAAAACTTCCAAATTATTCTTAAACACTTCAAAGTGCCTTTCCTATGTGAAAAGTATCTGATAGATGGCACCTTGCTATTCTTTAATAGATATTTCTCCTCTTCACAGTTAGAGCCATATTTGCTGACTTTATTTGCTGTGATGCCAGTCAGGACTGCTGAGGATTCTACAAACACATTGAAATGTAAGATCTCCGCCCCAGTGTACTCTTTTAACACAGGGATGTTGGAAGAATAGAGGAGCAGTTCCTTTCTATGGGTTCCTTGCCTTGCAACTGTATAAACTTAATGTTGCAGTTTCTTCTAGCACTAACATAACTGCAAGCCATCGCAAACTGCTCTAGGGGTGTGGGAAGGACACCCCTAGCCAACACAGAGGCTTCCTGTATTGTGTGGCTGGCCTTTGCTGTTGTCTTAGCTATGACGTTTGCTTGCTTACTCCTCCACAGACTCTGTGAATCTGTAATCCACTTTGAGAGAAAGTAGTGTCAAAAACTCCCTCACAGACAAACTTCGATCCACCATGGTGGTATTTATTTATTTATTTATTTATTTTTTGGGGGAGGGAATCATCCGGACCTGCAAACCAAATAAGCTTACATTAAAAATTCCTGGTTTGCAGACACAGGAAATGCTTCCCTTTCTCTACTTTATGTGTATTCTGCTCTGCGTAATAACAAAGATTAAATGCATTTTCAAGGTCCTGAACAGCTGGCAAAACTAGCCTGTTTTATAATTAACTTAAAGGCTAGCTTGAAGGCCATGAGACTATCGTGTGTGTGTGTGTGTGTGTGTGTGTGTGTGTGTGTGTATTCCTTGAAAAATGCAGCTCACAATCTTCTATGCTTCTGTGGTGTTTCCTTGGGTGTCCTTTTTTTTTTTTACCTAAGTTATACTATACTGCGTTGTGTGTTATTTTTGCAGCCAACAGTATATTTAACGTTGGAATATTTCGTAGCTCTCTTCTGTCTAGGTTCTTACACTGTTCAAAACCATGATCTATTGACCCACCCTAGTAACTGCTTTTGATTTCTAAAATCTTATATTTAGATAGCACCTTTCATACAGAAGGATCCCAAGTACCTTTACCAAAGTCTTTAAAACATTCCTATCTCATTAAGAGGCAAAATGGGAGTGAAGCGAATGGGAGTTTTGCACAATTAAGGTCTGTGGAATCACATGTTATACACAGGAATTAGTTCATTAGACTGAGGAGTGGGACCACTGTTCAACAGTGTAGAGTAACTGCACAACAGTTTACAATGGGATTGAAATGACACTTTCCAAGTTAAAACTGCAGGTGAGATCTTAGGCAGGCAAAGCCTATCTACCCGCATTTTAAATTTTGTCAAAACTTCAGCTGCATTGTCCCCACTCTTGTGAGAAATTCCATGAGAATTTGAGTTTATCTTGTAGCTCTCTCATCCCATCATTGACCCCAGCCTGAATCGTCTTAGTTTTTGAGATTATAGCTGACAACAGTATGACTTCAAAAGGATTAGTTGCGTGCTCTTACTCTGCAGTGCTTGTTGCGTAGGAGTTTGGGAGAATTGAGATACAGAGAGCCTGATTTTAAGACCATAAGATTTATTAAGTGTTGGTATTTTATAATGGGTCCCTTTTTCTATTCTTTGTGCTATCATTTGTTGCATACTTTATGCAGCACTAGCCAGTCCTTTTTGGCTAAATCTGTTTGCTTTTAGCGAGCTCTGGATTACATATATGTATTCACTTTATGGGCAAAAGCTAGTAAAAGAGAAGCTGCCAGTCTTGTGCATCTAAACTTGACACCACTGTGTTCCCCTGAGGGCGGGGGAGTGTGATGCCTCTGACTCTTACAAAGAGATTGCTCTTAGAAGCAAACACCACACAGTAAGGTTTAAGAAAATTGTTTTTAATACAGTAAAGCATGATTCATCACCACACTCAAAAGAATAATTTATTCATGTGTTTCAGATAGGTTTTTCTCTCCTTAATGATCTGTACTCTGATAGATAGAAATCATTTGTGTGAGTGTCAAACTAAAAACTGCTGGGTGGAAAAACTGTCTTTCCCATTGCAAACAGCAAGAAGTAATGGGAGGTTTTTTTGTTTTTTAACTTGGCTTTCTGACTGTATAATTACTTCACGTGGATGAATGCATTTGCACTATTGCAGTAATAACACAAAATGCAGCTCTGGTATGTACAAGGTGGGACCAGAAGAAAAAGTACTGCTCTAGTATTAGAACAATCAGCATGCTAATGCTCTTTTCAGAGCAGTCTGGTGGGGGACAGGCTAAGCGCACTCTACATTTTAAGGTAGGAGGAGAGTGGTGGGGGCAGGGGGAGGGAGAGAGAGAATTGCTTTGAAATAAACTGCAGTGTGTGGGAATATCCAGACTGAAGAGAGTGTCTTTGTATGGTCTGAATATCTATGAATTTTTGCAAAACTAAAATATTGGACCATGGTAAGTGTTTGTTTGTCCACTTGGGGCTTGAGAGATTATTTTCCTCATAATTTAATTTCTTTATTTCTTTCATACTGCATAATCTAGTTAGATTGCTCTTTTGCTATTGTAAGGTTTGCTATTAGTATTAGGTGGATGCAACAAGAACAGCAGAAATTTGCAAAACAAGGATCAAACTCGTTGCTGGGGCAAGCAAATAAGACTCAAATGAAAATGAGAAATTACTCACATTTGTTAATAGGGAGGGGGTTCTTTCATAGTGCCTGATAAATCATTGACTGTTAAGTGGGCTTTGAGACTCTTCTTTTTTCCAGGACTTGTAATGTGAAAGGTGCTGGACTCACAGCCCTGGAAATTGAAGTCCTCTATTTTTCCACAGGACAGGTATAGCATGGGTTGCAGAAATGCAAGCTTCCCCACACTGTTCTGCCAATGTGTCTAAGGCCTGTTCTGAAGAGATCTCCTCTGGAGGTGAGTGGGTAGCTTAGTCTCTGTGTCCCTTTAGTCATTGGCCTTTCTGAAAGATGCCAACAAGGCTGTCCAATGGTGGCTTTCATTAGGTGGACAGTTGTCCACTACAAAGTGGACTGAGATCACCGTTTATTACAGGAATCTTCAGTGGGTAATAACTTCGTTACGCTCTGTACGTGGGCTCGATTCATGTTGATCTGCAGTGTTTTAGTACATGGCCATCATATTTCTTGTGCAGTTGAATGGCAGAGCCAAATTTTTGTTCCACCTTTCTGTGTGGTTTTTTTTTTTCCAGAGCCCATGTGAATGCTCTATATATACACACATCTACATGCATGCAGTTCGCTTAATAAACTTCCTTCCTAAACTTTAAAAAGCAGCCAGTTAGTGCAAGCAGCCCAAATATGTTTGAGAGCCCTGCAGTAACAAACAGGGTGAAACACACAACCATTTTAGTTAGAGCTTAAACTGTTTCCATCTTGTAAAGGAAATAGTTATATTTGTTTTTTAATAAAGAACTATATCTTGACACATTCTTTTTTCTGTCTACTGAGTAACTTAATATTAACATTTATTAGGAAAACTAATGTTATGTTGAAGTCAGTGAAAGTGACAATGCAGCATCCTAGACTGCTATGAAATGATAGTCAGTGCTAACAGGTAAACATTTGAATTCTAGTAGGCAATTGCCATCTAATGGAGAAGTCATAAGATAGACTACTTGAAAGAAATTGATGATGGCATTGGTACGACAGTGGCAGCTCACTTATGTGTCAGATGAACAGTTATGTGTTTATTATTTTGACTTTGCTAATTTAAAACACTGGTACTTTAAACAAGGAAAGTGAATGCTACTTTTTCCAGAATCCTGAATCTTTTAGGTGAATGCAAGCACTTAAAATCTGGAAGCTCTTACAAGGTCACTAAAGCCATTGAAAATAGATTTTTACAGTTTTAAATGCCTTGTTCAGGGTTTTGCATTGCAGCTATTTTTTGATAATGTGGGGGACAGGAGATGCTTCTGACTCTGCTTGATTCTGTCTCTGTATGTGACCATTTATAGCCATATATGGATGCTAAGAAAAAATTATCTAATCAAGTTTTTTCCTTCTGTAAACTCATTATTTTGGATCTCCATTAAACATTAAGAAAAATCCTGCATTTCCAGTAATGTGCACCCATGCCCAGAAACAAAACTATCAGGAGTGATTTGTTGAATAATGTGTTTTTGTTTTAAAAGATTTGTTTCAAAATGTATATACAGAATATACTGTGCACAAAAAATCCCAGTGATGTCACTAAAAAAAACTCAATTCTGCCTTTCTTGTACACCCAGGAAAGTTACTGACTTTTGTGGAATTTGGGTGCACAAGGAAGGGGTGGACGATTGGACCCCTGGTATAGAATAATCCACAATTTTTTTCATTGATATTTACTTTTAGATGATAAAATATTACCAAGTGTGGAATTCCTGCTTCATATTTATGGGAAGGGGATTGAACATCTACTTTTTAAAATTTTAAAGTAAATGTCTGTTTGGGGAGTCTGTCATTGATGGTAGCGGGATACGTGACATTAGGAATTGTATTAGAAGCATTCACCTTTCATAAGTCACCTTAAATGAAGTTTCCACAAGACTACCAAAGCACTTTAGCACTGATTTTCAGCTCTCGTGAATGCATCATAGTTCAGAAGTCTGGCACTGTTTTTGTTTAAATGTAAGCCTGAACTGCAGCATTCGGTTCCAGAGCTAAACTGCCCCAAATCTGGGCAGGGGGAGGAGGTTTGAATCCAGATTTTAGCTTTAAACCCATCCACAATTTTACATGAACCTTTACAAATAATTGCGTAATGTATCCCAAATAAAGCAGTCATGCAAAGTATTTTATTTTTCAAGTTCAGTACCAAAATGTAGTTAGATTAATAATAGTACAGTAAAATAGCGATGTACTTTAGTCAGCTCATGCTGTATTTATTTTATACCTTTTTCCGTTTTCCTAATTCTGTGTACATCGTCTCTCGATTCTACTTCAGAGCCATGTTCTGCCACCATCACTCATGCTGAATTGTACATTACCACACAAAGAGTTTTATTGATTTCAATAGGAGTGATTTGCAAATCAGAGTAGAAGTAGTTCATACTGGTAAGTGTGGCAGAAAAAGCCTTTAGTCCTTACTGACATGACTAAATTGGGACATATCCCTTGAGTCAGGGCTGCAAGATTAGGTTTATCATTAGAAATGTGCTAGAAATTACCAGCAGTTTAATATTAAATGTTTTTTATAGGATTCTTGATGATTTGCAGAGCTTGGGTGGGGGTTATGGTAAGTTAAACTAGTCTCTGAAATTTAAAGTTAGAATGAGTTAACTGGATGTCCATTTAACCTCAGAACTGTCTATTTTTAAATATTGATTAAAAATGGTAAGATTCTTCGTTCTTGGATTAACACATTTCTGAAAATATTTAACCTAATTCTACTTCAGGTGCCTTTTTTAAAAGGCATCCTCATAACACATTGACAGCTAGCAAAGGGCATTCAAAGAATTAACACATCCTTCTAGAACACGGCAAGTGTTATTGTGTCATTTTGAAAAGCAAGCATTTTATTTGATGCACTTGGAGATGTTTTACATGTTATCGATAGACTGCTAAATATAAATAACTGAAATGGAACAGAGAGAAGATTCTTGTAAGCAAAACATATGTGCCCACAATCTGTAGGGAAATGATAGTTTGTGCTTTCTATAGCCTTCAGATCTTTAGACTAATTTACTCAGTGATCACAGTACAAAAGGCTAGTTTTAATGATTTATCATGTAATTATCATTAACTACCACACTGTTACCACAATTAATGTGTGGTCTTTGGGATTAATTTGTCAACTCTTATCTTTCCAAGTTTTGCAGGTGATTAATATTTTTGCTCATTATTAATCTCGGTCACAAATTCAAATCAAGGCAAAGTCATTAGTGACTGAAAATCATTACGAACTGGTGGCTATTGGTGAACTTGTTTGTATATTTCATTTATCTAACACTTAATAAATTAGGCCCTGATATTGCAGTGCCCTCCATGTGGAAGCAGGTATCTGCCTCCACAGAACTCACTGCAGAGAGCACACTTTCCTTTGTGTTTTTGTACAGTAGCTGGTGTACATGGGCCTTTCCTGGCACTACCATCCTGCAAGTAATAAACAATGTGTTCATACATTTTACAGACTAGCAAAGACAGTGTCCTGACTTACAGAGCTTAGAACTTGAAATAGATTGTCTCAGGCTAGTGTCTGGTGCAGTGGGTGGTAACCTTTGCTGGCCCCATGCCAGTCCCGACCACTGCACCCTCACAGGTGCTGGGGGTGGGGCCAGGCCTCGGTTTCCCAGTCGAGACCCAGACTGGGACCGAGGCCAGGTCCCACTGGTGGGTGGTCTCCAGTTCCCAGCCGAGGCTGTGGCCTGCTCCCACTGGCAGCAGTGGCTCTGGGTGGGCCAACCCTCCCATCTCCCCTCCAGGAGCCCTGCCCAGCAGGCGGTGGAGCCTGCAGGGGCCTGGAGCCCCATGCTGCAGCTGCTTTTTCCCTGCTAGCCGTGCTACCCAGTGGGGAAGCGCAGTCAACGGGGGCTTGGAGCTGCGACGCAAGGCTCTTCTGGCCCAGGCCATGCTGAGGGTGGGGCCGGCAGGGAGCCTGAGCGGCACTGCGTGCGGCTCAGGCTTGGCCCATGTGCCACGTTTGGCATGCGTGGTGGGGGTTGTCTCCCCTGGTCTGGAGGGTACCTGCCAACACACCACGCACAAAAATCACAATTGGTGCTAATTTTCTGTCTTCTAGCATGCTAAGGAAAGAGGACTAGGACTGAAGTATCATCCTTTCTGTGGAGTTTATTGCTTCATGGACCTTGCTGGGTTTATGGGGAAGCTTGTATTGATGTTTCCCATGCTGTAACTTTTGTCTTAGAAATTTTCTTATGCTGTAAGCTGCACTCAATGTTGTAGGATATTTGAGTTGGTCTCAGGTTATTAGAGAGACAAGCTGCGAGAGTTAATATCTTTTATTGAACCAACTTCTCTTGATGAGCGAGGCAAGATTTTGAGCTTACACAGAGCTCTTCCTCACATTTAGGAAATGTACTCAAAGTGCCACAACTAAATACAAGATGGAACAAATTGAAATTGGCAGTTAACGCATATTTCAAGGAACCATTTGAGGGGTGGCCCTCTCTAGTTATGGCGAGGGAAGGAAGAAGAAGTGTTGGGGGTGTAGTGGTGAAGTGGGTTACAGAGCCAGTGTCTCTGTTGGGTCTGTGATTGTGAAAATGTCTAGCAAAGTTGTGAATTTAACCTCTGAGACTTTTGAGAATAAGTCTGAGATCAGATGTGGAGTGATAATTTTATGGAAAGAGTTAACCCACAGGTTGTGTTGTGTGTTCTTTTCCTTTATGTCATTTTTCTATGAGTTCATTTGAGAGACTAGTAGCTGTCTGGTTTCACCCCCAAGGTTGTTCTTGGGGCATTCAATGTTTTGCTATGAGTTACCTATCACAAAATACAGTGTATGTGTAAGACCCCTGGATCTTGAAAGGTGCATTGTTGGGGGTATTGTCATTGGTGGAATGCAGATATGGCTACAGGTTTTGCATCTCTTGTTTTGGCAGAGCCTGGTGTCACTTTGAGTTGGTGTGTTCTGATCTGTGGGAAGCTCACTTCTGATGATGAGCTTTGAGGTGACTGGGGGGTTGTTCGAAAGCCTGAAGAGGGAAGACGCATTTCAGGATAGAGCCCTTTATAAAATAGGGCTTGTAATTGTTTTATGGATTCCGGTGTGGGATGGGAAGCCAAAACTAGAAGTGTGCTTTTTGTAGATTAAGTTCTATAATACTTCAGCAGGTTCTCTTAGGGTAATTGGTAGCCCATTTCACAATGTGTTCTTCTCTGGTGGAATGCCCTTGTTTGGGGAAGACAGTCTTAACTGTGTTGCGGTGTATCCTTGACTTTCTCCTCTGAGTGCCTGACTAAAGATAAGATTGCTTTTCCTGTTTGTGGTAATTACTGGATCTAAGGATATATCATCAAATCCTTCCCCAAACAACTCCAAGAGACATACTACAACCTTCTCCTCCATGAATTCACACCAGGGTCGTCCTCCATTCTTTCCAAAATACACAAACAAGGGAACCTGAGCAGGCCCATCATATCCCACTCACAGAGAAGGAATATCAGGACTCACAGGAACCATCCTCAAACTACTTAGCATTCAAAGAATCAGCTTCCTCCCTGACTCAATGAACTTCCTTCAGAAACTCTGCAACTTTAACAGCCATCCTTGCCACCATGGCTGTCACTTCCCTTTACAGCAGTGTCCCTCACAATGACAGCATTGTGCCTGCCCCATACTAAAAAGATACAGCACTTAGTTTCACTCCAGACATCTCACCAAATGAATCCATTTCATCTTCAACCATAACAATTTTTACATTCAACAGCCGCATCTTGTCCAAACCATGGAAGAGCCGTGGTTATTAGGATAGCTTCCCAATATACCAATCTCTTCATGGGAAAAATTTGTGGACAAACGCACCATGAAACCAATGATGAAAATATTCTTGGTCTATATTTAGTGGACAGATGACCTAAACTCCCTCATAGATTTCCCTTACCACTTCAGCGATCACCGCCAGTCCATCAGACTCTAGAACATACCCACATTGTGTCAACTTCCTGGACTCTATACTCAGCTTCAGCAATGGACCCCTATAGATAAAGACATAAAAGAAACCCACAGATCATCATTTCTACCTTCACAGATCCAGTGACCACTCCAAACATATCAAGAAATCTGTTATTTACGGCCATATATGCAGAATATGCTCAGTGGACCAAGTCCGGAATATATATCTTAATATACTTAACTGCCTTTCCCAAACGAGGACATTCCACCAAAGGAATAGATCACGCCATAGAACGAGCCACCCAAATACTAGATGCGAGCTTGCTAGAGAAGCATACAGAAGTAATTCCTTCCTCCACAAAGGTACACTTCTAGTTGTCACTTACCACCCCACACTGGAACCACTATGGGGGTTCAGCAAGCAATTATAAGCTCACACAGGCCAACTGCAGGTGTTTAACTGAAGTGTAGCCAGACCCTCTGAATGCATTCCCTAGACTTGAAGAAGAGCTCTGTGTAATTTTGAAAACATCTCTTTCTTGTCAATAGAAGATTGTCCAAAAAAAAGGTATTACCTCATTCACCAATCACTCTAATACCCCATAAATGTCAAACCATAGTCTTGCCAACCACTTACTCCAATACAAGACAACAGTAATTAGCGCCCTTCATTGTGCACATGCATGCACAAATTCTGTTGCATCTGAAGCTGTTGACATCCTCGGAGATGTTGAAACAGGTGTTCTCTTAATATGTAGAATGCCCAACAGATTTTCCATCCTTCTATTTAATTTACTATGGAGAAGATTTTTCAAAAGCACCTCCGAGGTTTCTGAGCACAAGTCCCATTGTGCTCCTCAATCTTCTAAGATACTTTTGAAAATCTTTTTCCCTTTGGAAAATCTTTCTGCAAAATACAGACTGGCTTTAGCATAGTCAAGTGCAGTGTATGCTTTCAAGGAGGAAAAAGGCTTGTGTTTTCTTATGAGATGTAGGAAAATGAGCTTTAGACAAATTGTTTTTGTAAAAGAGTACGCACTAATGAAAAGATTAAGGAGTCAATGAAAGCTTTTCTTTACTGAAAGAAAGATTAAGTTCCTATGAAACTGAGCTGATTTAGGCTGAAAGGAAAAAAATAGACCAGATTTATGAAAATAGCTTGGATTTACATGGACAAGGTAAGCTGAGATTGAATTCACTGCTCCAGTTGTTCACCAGATCTTGTCCTTGGATATTTGCTTGAAATCTGTTGGTTTGCAGATGAAGATGGCTCCAATTTATTTTTCTTATCAAAGTCAGGGGATTGTTAGAGGTCATACCAGTCCTTTATGGGCAGAGTAGGAAGTCACTGGGGCCAGGCTGTTCCTCAAGGTCCGGAGCAGACTGAGGTCAAAGGAGCAATAGAGGAAGATGCTGTGAGAGAGGAACTGGTCGTAGCTGATGGCTGGAAAGCCCCAGATTACTATCTGTTACCACTCACACGAGCCTGACAGGGCAGGGCTCCCTTTTCTCTTAGCCAGTCATGAGCAGCTCTGAGAGAAAGCTTTGTCTCTTTCCTGATAACAGATACTGAAAGGAAAGTGACTACATGTTTAATTCTTCCATCCTCAGGCCAGGGAGAATGAGACAGAATAGTGTGACTGCCTCAAAAAACATGGAAGAGTATTGATTTGGCCCACCTCCCCTTCCCAGCAGGATCTCTGCAGAGGTGAGATGTTTGCTCGTGAAGATTTTGTTCAAGGCTTTTTTCTTTTGGAAGGTTGTTTCCAGTCTGGGTAGGGTTGTGTGGGAATAGTTTTAAAGGACCAGCTGGGAGAAGCTGGCTCAGACTCTTTGCCTACTACAGAGACCCTACTGAGTGGTGTGCTCTTGTGAGCATGGTACTGGTTTCAGAACTCCTATCTTGTGTTAGAGGAAGAATGCAAAAGTTAAGGGGCTAGCTTGGTATCCTAGCAGCATCAGTGGCAATTCCCAATTGCATTGTCCCTCTGTTGAGAACAGAGGGAGGCAGGATGCTTCACAGGTGCTGAGGAGCAGCTGCTGCTGCTTTTTCAGGAATGCACAGTGCACTGGCCAACAGAGCTTTCCGAGCCAGCCACCTCTACAGAAAGGAAGAGAGGCTGTTATCCTCATATTGTCCCATTTTGGGATCAGGTGCATGTATAAGGGCTCTTATAATTAATGATGATGATGGAATTGTTCTGGCACTGCAGCAGTGCCCTAGTGTACACAAGACACCTTTCCCTGGCCTTCCTCCATCCCCCTAGGCATATGAACAAGAAGTGGAATCTGGCCTTGCAGGTTTCTTGCCATACTAACTGTAAGTGTAAGTGTAGCCTTGTGTTGTAATGCAGAGGAATCCGATGAGTTCAAAGGAGGGCTTTGAGCCTAAAACTTCTAAGAGGTGCTGAGAGAGTTGTGAACACAAACTGACTTGTGCCTCCTCTGTGGTAGCAATATTTTTCAATCCACAGTGTTTTTGATTTCACGCTGCTCTGGATCATTATTTGCAGCAGTTCCTTCCAATGATATTTCTCTTATTGAATATTTATAATATTTTCCTTGTGTTATGTGCCAGCTGGATTATGCGGGGTCAGCATATTTAAAATGTGCCAGCTGACTAAACCAATGGGTAGAAATCTGTTCTCACTCTTAAGTTTTTGACTTATTTTTATGAGGGGAAAAATAGTAAATGAGTAAAATGTTAATACTGTGATATTAACTGAAAATTATGACTTCTCTACTCCTGGGATCAGCTGTATAATATAAATAAATTGAGTTTATCCAACTTAATTTTAAAATGCCTTGCAAGAGAGACAGTTCAGCTGCTGCTACTTAGGTGATTTAGGGACAGAACTATGTCAGAATGATGTTGAGGGTCTGATTAGCATCAACAAACTCCAGGCCATTAGAGACCCATCCATTCTGAAAACTTCATAAACTGTGCCAACTAACAGGGTTATCTTCAGTTGTGCTTGGGGCTTAGGGATTTAGATTAGAATACCAGCCCATGTTGTACTTAGGTAATACAGGACAAATGGTGTATCTATCACTACTCAAGACATAAAGTTGTCTGTACTATTTCTCATCAGGGATGTGGTCATATGATACCCATTACCAGTCACCAGGCAAAGAAAGAGGTGGTGTGAAATCCTGGCTCCTTCGAAGTCGATACTATTTTTTGCCATTGACTTCAGTGGAACTAGGTTTTCACCCTTGGTCTGTGCCCCAGAGAAGTTACAGTCATGACCTAAAGAATGGGAATGATGAACAGTAGGCTGAGGAAGGGGAAGAAGGATGAGGGTTGGTGCAATGCTGCTATATGGGTTATTGAGTGTTGATCACTTTAGTCTGTAAGCAGTATCAGTAGAGTTAAAGGGTCCCACATACAGTATGGTGCTATTCAGCAGAAAAATATCAGTGTGCATACACTGAAGGACCAACCATATGTACTTGCAGTGTGAACAACAAAACAAGGAAGAAGAAGAAAACAGTCCAAAGTCTCCATGAGAATGTAGCCACTGTTCACTCTAACCTGTGCACATGTGCACACAGCTTCTGAAATCCATGCATACAACAAAAAAAGCATGCATAAAAAATTCAATAGTGCTAACATTAGCACATACAAAAATTCTTTGCTCACACAAAGAAATTTTTCGCACACACAGCCTCTGGAAAATAAGAGGGAACACTGAAAGTACCATGTGTGTCCCTGTTGTAATGTGCTTTGTTTCCTCTGCCTCATAAAAGATCCAAAAGCTTGCTCTTTAAAAAATGTAAAGCTGTACTACTGGTAGGTCTAGGAGTCTACTGAGGTGAGTGGATCCGCATGCCACACAGTACACTAGACTGAGAGAGAGCAGCACTAACGTTTGTATTTTTGTGCTTTTGGTGAATTAAAGAAAGACTGTGTATTGTTTTAAATGTTTTAGGTTTAATTTTTCTTTTCAGATTGCATTGAGGGAGGCAACCCATTCTGTTACTGAGACTGAAACTGCTCTGCCATGCTTCCTCACCTTTCATTCCTTTAGGGTTCCTACAGGGGTTACCAGGACAGTAGAATAATCAAATAGACTCTTTATAGTGAAGCCAAATCCTTTAGTTTGAAAATTAATTTAAGATTATTAATTGGTCTTAATGAGTTTGTTTAGGGACTTCAGGGTTCTTGCCTGAATTTGACCACAGAGAGATTTAAAACAAGAGGCACCAGCAGAAGTTTGGTAGAGTCGCACAAAACTAAGGTTAACTATATAAAATCTTCATAAAAGCACAGAATTAAGAAAGGATTAATTGAGTCAATATATATACATCTAACCAAATTACAGTTAACTTTAATACATACAAGAAATCTTGCACTTAACTATGTTTGATATTTAAACCCCTGTGATTGATACTCACACCCTCATTTCCCAACTTGGTCAAGAGAGATGTCTGAGACCTTGACTTGATAGGAAGGGTGCTCAGGAAAGAGTTTGGAAACCTTAGCTGGTATCTCTAGACTTATGAAAGTAATTTATTTTACTTCTCTTATTAGCTAGTTACTTTAAAGTTGGTCTATGTTCTTCTTGAGAAGAAACTAGATGAGAGCTGAAGAAGCTCAGAGCTAGAAGCTAAGAGCAAAAGTTGAAAAAGCTAGAAGCAGCTCCCTTAGTAACAGGGCTTGGGCTTTTATACCCTTCTTAACATTGAGCAAATTAGGTCCACATCTATCACTCAAATATGGGGAGATCACCCTAGAAATTGTAGGGGTACATCTATGTGATTGGTTAAGGGGTTTGTGCATATGAATAACATATAATTGATGCATGATTGACACGTCTGCCTTTCAGGATGTTTATTGTTAGTTAGGGATATCTTTGTGGGTTTTGGGTGTTCTACCAAATGGCAAGGGTCCCAACTGGAAAATCACAAGTTGTCTTTCTGTATACTGACTTGGGTGCCAAGATGAAAATATAGCCTCTTGGATTTATGCATCACTGAACACAGATAAACAAACAGACCTACCTGTCTAGCTTCTAATTGAATACTACCTTAAGTTTCCTACTTATGCCTATGCCCTATAGCTGTTCATAGAAGCTGTGCAATTTCTTTTATAGGCCTGTAAGGTACCTTGCAGTATAGCAATCAATATAAAGATTATGCTAACTAATGCTAAGTATAAAACCCTCTATAAATCCAGGAGTTAAAGTATGCTGGAACATGGAGGAACGCAGCTCCGGGGCCCACTATTTTTAGGGGCTCAGCATTCCAGGCCCCCTAAAAATAGAAAATGGAGCCAGAATGCTGTGTTCTGGGGCCCACCATTTAAAAATAGTGGGCCCTGCAATGCAGCATTCTGGTTCCATTTTCTGTTTTTAGAGGCCCAAATGCTGAGCCCCTAAAAATAAGCAGGCCCTGGAATGCCGTTTTGCCACGTTCTGGCAGGCAGGGGAGAGTGGCGGGGTGGACGTGTCTGGCTCCCCTGTGCATGTGCAGGCTGCACTTGGAGGCAGAAGCCTCCAAACTCAGCCTGCAGGAGGGATTTTCTCCTGGCCCAGTGCACGGCTGCCGGTAAGTGCTGAGGCGGCCTGGCTCGTGTTGGGGGTGGGTATTGGGGCCAGGGGGAATATTGGGGACAGGGGAGTAGATTTTGGGGGTGGGTATTGGGAGCTGGGGAATATTGGGGATGGGAATGGGTATTGGGGGCAGGAGTGGATTTTGGGGGTGGTGTTGGGGGCTGGGATGGATTTTGGCTGTGAGTATTGGGGGCAGTAGCTGCAGTGTGTGATCAAGACTTGGACCCACATAAGGGGGGCCCCCAGAGCTTCTGAGGGGGTCCTGGAAATTTAGGAGGGTTCCGGGGCCCCTCAAATTATACTTTAATCCTTGAGTAAATCTAATAGAAGATTTCTTAAACTTATAAAGAAGATACATAAATGATCTATAGATGAACTCATGCGTGTGAGCAAAGCATAGGTAAGGCAAAGGCTACTATAGATATTATGAAGAAACGGGACTAGTGTGGATGCATGTGTTGTGGGTCATTGACGCTTTGAAATGGTCCCTTCTCTTATTAACCTGGTCAGTTTGTTTTATTATGAGCAACTAACCCTTGATGGAAAATGCAATACTTAGTAACATTAACCACATCAGTGTGGTGATAAACATATGATCATGAATGCATAAAAAAATTGGGTTTAGCTTTTCTGATCTATTTAGTTTCCTCTGAAATGCCTGAGTGAGGACAGGGTGTGTGAAGGGCAGACTGCTTGTAACTCTCCTGCTGGGGGTATCCCTGGTGTGGAGGTGTCTTCTGGATGGTAGAGAATTAACATGGAAAGGTCCTATATCTCTCTCCCTGCAGCCTCCAATGCATGGGGCACATAGGTCTTGTGAGGGGTAAAGAAGACAGGAGTGGCCATAGTGTGATAGTCCCTGAAGGACTATGGCCCTCTGGTGCAAGTAAGTGCAGGCTTAAACTGGGACTGGGCTTATAAATGAGTCTGTTGCAGCCTTCCCTTATTGCTCAACCCAGTAGAACCTGAGAACCAGAGAACTTGGCCATCCATTTAAAAAATTACTAGTCCATATTCTTTGAATAATTCTAGGGGAGTTGGCTGCAGGAGAACTAAAGAGGGGTATTTGACCCACACTGTACACTGTCAAATATAAAGAAAAAAAAATCCTGTTCTCAAACTCCAGAATATAAAATAAATGCCTGGATAAGCTGGTTTGAAAATAGAAGATTTTCTGAAACCACAGAGGTGTGCCTTTTTAAATCATAGCTTTAATGTCAAGCTTCTGCTGAAAGCTAACTTTCCTGTTTGTGGCTTAAACTCCTCTACAGGAGTTTTGTAGGCAGGAAAAATGTTCATAAAACCATTAACTATAGTGCTACTCTCTCCCTAGGGAATACTATAGTAAATTGCATATTCAATCTAAATTTACCCAATGTGTTTATCAGCCAGTCCTGAATTTTTATTGAGCCAAAATATTATTTTAACTGTCTCCCTCTTGTTTACTTATAGGACAGAGTCCCTGTGAGTTTGCTTTCTTCTCATTTCGTTTCAATTCTTTCGCTTAATACTTATCTCTTTATCTGACCTCTAGTACCCTGGCTTAAGGAGTTGCACAACTCTAGATGGTAGATTTTTGTGGTTGGAGGATGTGCATTGAAAAGCAAAGGGATTTGTATAAGACACTAACCAAGTAACTTAAAAAATATGAAGTTAAAAAAAATCACAGCTTTGTAATGGTCCTTGGGAATATGAGTGCAGTTTGAATTTTCCACAGGCTTTAGGACTGAGTTGAACTGCCCCTGTTAGACTCCCCACAAACTTGTTCTCTCTGAGGCCCATGGTCTGGAGGAGACCAAAAAAAGGGGGGAGGAGGAGAATCTTTAAAGAGTCTGTGTTTTATCAGAGTTATCAAGTACTGGCTGGTTCCTTTTTACTATTCTAATTGTACAGTAATTTGGGTTTTTTCCTTTTATTTTGGAATTGTGCACTGCTAGGGTAATGTGTTTTGGTGGTTGTGATTAGTAAATGGGACACACACAGGATCAATCCCATGGTTCAGTGGTCTATGGTCCATGGACTCCAGGTGGTCCACAGACTAAGATGTCCAAAGGCATCCACACCTCCATTTGAAATGTTTTTAGGTGTGTGCAAACAAGAAAAGATTGGAAACCACTGCCTTAGATGGCCACATGGCCCAAAGAAAGCTTTCTTAAAAAGTATTTGATCAGCATCTTCTAAGCAGAAGGCTCTCTGTTTCAGGGGAAAGACACTTGACAGAAAGAAACATCAGTCCAAGCAGAAAAAATAGGTGAATTAGTGATTAGCTATGAGTGTAAAAGAGAAGTTCCCTTATGAGGGACACAGGGGTTAATGTAATGGGGAACACACTAGAATGCAGTTCCGAGGCCCCATATTTTTAGGCTGGTAGTGTTCTGGGGTCCCTAAAAATAGAGGAACACATCAGAATTCTGCATTCCGGGGCCCCCCTAAAAATAGCACGAGCAGCTGGAACACAGTGTTCTGATGGCTCCACCTTAAACCCTGTTCCTCCTTAAGCCCAGCTGGCAGAGAGCTGCTGCAGTCTGGGAGTTTGTGAATCTCCCCCCCGCAGGGTGGAGCAGCTTGTGGCCGGAAGCAGCTTCCAGCCAGTTAGGCAGCATACAAACAGCAGCAGTAAGGCCTTTGGGGTTGGGCTGCTGGGGGTTTGTGTCTGGGGGTGGGTATTGGGGCAGAGGGTGGGTTCTGGGGACAAGTATAGGGGTCCCACTTGTGTGGGGGGGGCACCAAATTATACTTTAACCCCTGGAGGGACAGGACATGGTCTCAGAGAAGACAAGGAAATGAACATATAATGAGTGAAGTCTTGGCTCTACTGAAGTCATCAGCAGAAGGTCCATTGGTTCTAATGATACCAGGATTTCACTTGGTTTGTTGGTTGGCTGAACAAGTCATTAGTTGTACACTGTTGTTATTAGTACTGCAGTGGCACCAAGAGTCCACAAATAGGGCCCATTTTGTTAGAGGCTCCAAAACGAACACATAATAGAGATGGTCTGTAAGTATCAGACAGGGATCAACAGTGGGTTCAATAGATAGAAGAAGCACAAAGTACTGGTGACAGCACTGATCAGTGTGGTACACAGTGGTCCCAGGACTCCAGCTGCCTGACCACGTATGGTCCCTTTTTTGTCATAACCCTATGCACTCACAGTGCCCCTGATGAGTATAGCTCTCCTGGTGGCTTTGTGGGCATGTTAAATCAAGTGGTTTCTAAAGAGTCTGTCCTGTCAAAATATTCTGTTACTATGAGCCAGTATTTTATTGTATTGAAAGTCTTTTATACTCGTGTCACTTCTTGCTGATGGCTGGCCAGACAGAACAGACTTAAATCAACAGCTCAGTCTCAGAGGCTGAATTTGTTGTGCGTGTGTTCTGGATGTTACTGTATCCAAGACTTGAACCAGGATTCAACATGCCAACTTGGAATGTAAGGGTCTAAAACATATCTTACATGAAGTACTTCTAAGTTGGCTCACCATTGTGAGGGTCCCTCTAAGCTGATGATGCAGCTGAGCAAGTTCCCTGTCGGTTCCCCAACTCCTGCACGTGTCCATAACTTCCTCAGCTGCATCATCAGTTAAGGGGTGACATTGCCTGGGTCGCTTCCCTGCTGCTTGCCCATCCACCAGCTCCCTGGCTCCCTTCCCTGATCCGCCTACCAGCTTCCCAATCCCTAGATCCCTTCCCTGCCAGTTTTCCCACTCCCCATGGGACCCTTCCCTGCTGACTCCCTGACCACCAGGTGCCTTCCCTACCTGCTGCTGATTCCCCAGTCCTTGGAGCCCTTCCCCACTGGTTCCCTGACTCTCCCAGGACCCTTACTTTCTGGCTCCCTGACCCCAGATCACTTTCCTCCCTGCCACTGGCTCCCTGACCCGTGGGTGCCTTTTCTGCCTGCCTCTGGCTCCCCGACCCCCTTCCCTGATACGTACCTGCCCCCTGAGACCCCAAGCCCCATGGGAGCCTTCTCTGACCCGCCCACCGACTCTCTGATCCTTCAAGCCCTTCTCTTCCAGTTCCCTGACCCCCACAGGACCCTTTTCTGCTGGCTCCATGACTCCCCAGATCCCTTCCTTTCTTGGCTGCTGGCTCCCCTGACCTTTTCTCTGACCTGCCTGCCAGCACTTCGATCCCCCATGCCTTCCCTGCTGTCTGCTCCCCGTCCTCCTTACCCAGCTGCAGCTGCTCCCTGGCCAGGCTGCTACCCCCCTGAGCATGCATCTGAGCATGCTCAGGGCGGGAGACTTGAAAAGTCTACCCTGGCTACAGCTCCCTGCTGTGCAGGAGGTCTGAGATGCCTGCATGGGTGTGTGATCGCTGTTGCATGGCTATGCACCCACACAGCTTAGAGGGATCATTACACCATTGTATCTGAGCACTGCACTTGCCTAGCCAAGTGAGAACTGTATCTAGTTTGTCTTAGCTACAGGTTCTTTAATGGATATAATCTATAATGGGTGGAAAAAAACAAAACCCAAAATCCCATTGACTGTAGTGTAGACATTATGGCTGGGCTCAAGCCCAGATTCTGAGACCTGCTATCCTCATTGGTTTTCACATCCTGGGTTCAAATGTCTAGACTGCAAATTTATGCTAATTAGTGAAAGTCAGCTGACAGCGTACTGCAGGGTTTTTATTGAATTGTAGATGGTACCCAAGGTGTCTATTAAACAGTGGACACTTATGATTGATGACCTTGTAACCCACCCTTCTCTGGATGAATATACATGCTGTAGCAAAATTAACCTCCTGGGGTCTTGCCAAATGGCAAATGTCTCCATGGGTGGTAGAGGCTTGAGGCAAAACTGTCTCAGCTTGAACAAGTCTGACTTTTCCATTTGGCATCTCTCTCTCTCTCTCTCAGGGCATCTGGGGCAGGCCTCGGTTTAGGTCTGTGGAGCATCTTTCAACCCTGCAGGAGGGCGGGTGGTTCCAGTCTGTTTATGCAGCCCAGGGTTCAGGGAAGTGCCTCCTTCATAAGGCTCTAGAGATGGTAGTAATGCTCTGGAGAATTGGAGCCATGTCAGTCCTTCCTGCAGGCTGGAGTCTAGCTTTTTCTTCCCCACTGGATAGAAGGACTATCTTCTAACCTGGGAAAGTTTCAAGCCTACTGGCAGTTTCCTTCTTTCCCACTTCCTTCTTACAATGGCAGAGTTCTGATAGACCTGGAGTAATCCATAATTGGATCCAGGTACCTCTAATTGACCTGTAGTAACCCCTCTGCCTGCAGGGCAAAGGCCCTTAACACGCTTCGGCTCACATACCTGCTCTGGCCTGACTTTACCACAGTACCTACCGTAGTGCAGTTTCCATTTCATGCACTTGAAGAAGTGGGGATTACTCCCAAAAAAGTTTTTGTGATAAATCAATTTGTTAGCCTTTAAAAGTGCCACAGAACTCCTTGTTTATTCTATGGAAATAGATCAACAGGACTGCCTCTCTGAAAATTGTCTTTACCACTGAGTTTCTTCCTCTTATTCAGTCTTTCGAAGTCTTTGCTTTTCTCTCTAGTTGAATGACTTGTTTGAAATGCTTGCATAATGTATCTGCATCAAATTGTTGATATTCAGAATATTTCCATCTTTGTTCCTGGGGAAATATTTAAAAATAAATGGAAAAAATTGCCTGTAGGATGCAGTGAAATGATGTTTTGAATTATGATTTACTCTTATTTACTTTTCAATTTATTTGTCATTTAATAAATTAAGTGGAGGAAAAGTCTTTCAAATAGTGCCATAAATCAATACATGTCACGAATCATTTCCACAGAGGGCCGGTCCCTGTATTTATAATAAATCAATCTCTTTTTCATTTCAGAATGCAGATTAAATCAGTTAGCCCTGTATCACTATAAAAGACTCAGTGGATGTACTGTTTTATGCCACAGATATTGCATCATAAAGTATTTTCTAATTGTTATTGGCTATATATTGCCATGGAAACATGATATGCTTCTTAATGAAAGAGTTGTTTCCTTACACTTCGAGATTCAAATACATAAACACAGGCCCTGATTCTGCAATTAGAACCATAGGTTCAACTGATTTTAAAAGGGAGATGTTATGATGGAGACCATTGGGGGCAGCCTGGATTGTGGAACCGCTGAGCTCTTCAGACACATCAACCTGGGTTGCTTCCGACACTGTGGTGTTTATGTCGAGTTACTAACCTCTGACGGGCACTGCCCTTCCATGGGCTCCAAAGGGGTAGCTGTGTCAGTCGAGTTCAGCAACACAAACTAGGAGTGTTGCGGCACTTAAAGACTAACAAATAAATTTCTTAGTCTTTAAGTGCTACAAGGCTCCTGGCCTGTTTTGCCCTTACACATGCAGCCAGAGGCCAGGATGCACCCAACTGAATTACGTGAATGGTTTCCAAGTCACCCATGAATGATCAGTGGAGATGCTCCCAGCAGTTCCCCCAGCTCCCTTGCCTTGCACCTCAGTGTACTGTCCTGCACTGGTCAGAAGCCTGGCCAGTGTAATCTCTTTACCTAGTTTGCCATTCCAACAAAAGGGTAGTGGATGTGCCACAGCCCTTGCTAAGATTTCCCCAGCACTTGAACCAAAACACAGCTGAAATAGAAAACAGGTGAAACAGAAAAGGTAAATAGAAAACAGGTCTATTAACCACAGAGAGAGGTTGTAAGTGATTAGAAGTAGGAGGAGCAAATATGAGAGAGCATTACCTTCTGAAAATAAAAGGTAAATATCCATTCTAAATATTAAACTTTTAGTCTAAGCAAGGATTGAATCAAACAATGTCGCACTCTGACAGATGGTACAAGTAGGTTACATTTCCTCCATACAGTGGCTGGGATTATCTTCCTGTCTGGGGCCATCCTGCCTTATTTCAAAGTCTGTGTCTTTCAGATGTTCTTCCAGGCATTAAGATAAGGGGGAGAGAGGCCAAGGAATGATGTCATTGCAGCTTTTTATACATTCTCCTATTTGCCAGGAAGAGTCTTGCTGTGGTGGGGGAGGGTGGGGTCTGGCAGTTTCCATTGATTCTCTGGAATGGCCTTTGGGAGAGTAGATTCCTTTTTACTGGTTGTTAACACATGCCTGTCTGGTCCTTTGCCACTGAAAGATTAGCTGGAGGTGTCCAACCTCCCAACCTTGCAATGTCTTTCAGTAACACATATTGCAATACTTTTATATACACAGATCACATATACAATCCAACAGGATATTAATGCTAAATACAATCCAATGGGATATTAATGTTAAATAGATGTATTTTTCAAATGATCCCAGGGCATGCCTTGTATAAAACATCATAGTCATATCACAGTGGTGAAGATGAGGATTCCAAGATGCTACTCTGGGGTGCACAGCATCACAATTGTATATATTTGAGTGCTTATGTCAGAGACTATGCAAAGGCAATTTCATCTTTCAAAAAAATAACAGCAGACAAAATAACTCTGGCATAGTAGACGTAGGCAAGGGGTATTATCTAGAGGTTAGCAAATAGGACTGGGAATCGGGAGGTGTGTGTATTATTTGTGGCTCTATAGCTGACTGACTGGATCTTAGTTATTTGCTGTGTCTTTGCTTCCCCATTTTTTGTAATGGTAGTGTTAATATTTACCCACCTTCTGAAAAAGCCTAATTAACATATAAGGACTTCTGTGGTACTTAAAGACTTAAGTGCCACAGAAGTTCTTGATTGTTTTACTGAACTAGACTAACACGGCTACCTCTTTGGATCAGATTAACATATGTTTGCTTGTAAAGGTCTTTTGAGATTGTTAGATGAAAGGTGCTTTGTAAGTGCAAATATTAGTCTTACCTGGGTGAGTCAGGTTTTCAGAGACTTCTCTGGGTTCTTGGTTTCCACATAGACAGGAGCTGGTCTCATTACCAGGTTAAAACTCCCAGGCTGTATTTAAACTATGAAAAGACCGATGATGAACAATTTCTTAAAGTAAAACAAACAAGGAATCATGTGTTAATCTGTAAGTGCCACATGACCCCTTGTTTGTTTTACTGAACTAGATTAACATGGCTGTCCCCTTTGGAATTTCTCATAGTGAAATCGGATGCTCCCAGCTCCATCACCACTGGTGTTGGCTGGGCTGCTGGTGACAATGGGGTCAGCTGGTGCTTAGCACTCATTGCTTCAGGGAGTGTTAAACACCTAGTTCTCTTAGGGATTTAATACTTTCTGTGAGTTATCATTGCCAGATTTTACTGTATCTCCTTTATTTCTAGAGTTCAGATTTTGAAGTGACACACTGGGTGAGATCCCAGCCCATGCTATGACTACTTTGCACCATTTCCACAAAAATACCCAACCCCTTAGCCTGTAATAAATCTGTGTACTGGGGGCAGGAAGCATATGTGGCAATGTAGAAGAGTGCAGAATGAGTGGGGCATCTTCATTTGTTCTCTTATTTGAACACACACACTTTTTTCTAACTGAAGAAGATGGCAGCACCACTGGGCAAACCAACTAATATTAAGTACACTTTTCTGGAAATATCTGCAATATGTACCTGAAAAGTATCCTGCAATGGTTGATGATACAGTGCAGGGTAATTTGAACAGGAAATTTTATGTTCAGGTTATGTGGGTAAATTGAAATTGGTGGATGTGTAGTAGGCCTAGTTCCAGGGTTTTCTCCACAGGCAATTTTGTTTTAAACTACTTGATGTTTGGCTTAGTCCACTACATCCCAAATACAAAAAGTTTTTGTTCTCCAGCAGCGTGTGTGAGTCTAAGGCTCACTATACTGCAGAGTTTATAACTCTGGCTATACTACAGAGTTTACAGCAGTTCAGCTGCGGCACTGTTGGTGCAGATAGTCATAGAAACTGGAAGGAAGCATAAGAAGCCATTGAGTCCAGCCACCTGGAGATGCTCTAAAAGCTGGTAGAAGAGAGCTTTCCTGTGAACCTAATTACTCCAGCCCCTTGGAATGGCATTAGCTATGGGAGAAGCTCTCCTGCCCACACAACATTGTTCACACTGGAGCTTAGGTGGAGGTAACTTAAGTTGCTCAGGGATGGCTTACTCATACCTCTGAGCAACATACCTTATACTGACTTAAGCTGTGGTATGTACACAGCCTGAGTGAAAAGCTTCCTGAAGTGGGGATTGCAGAACAGTAGCCAGAGAGGGGATGAGGTTTGCCATAGACAGGGAGATGGCTCCAACTTGCCCTTCAGTTTGATGGGGTAATTTTCTCAAGGACTTCAAAGACCAAACAAGTTGTCTCTCTGTTCACTTGTGTTCTGTCACTCATCACCGTAGTAGCTGAACATTTGCAAGTAAAGTCAATAACAGGGCCCCCAGTGGACTTTGTGGAGGCTCTGGCTCTCCAACGTACTGCGGTTTACTGTTAAAGTGCCGGATTGGTACTTGAGAGATGGCCATTGGTCTGTCAGGTGACTTTGGGCAAAGTGCTTCACCTTTGAGTCTCCACAAAGAGAATAGAAAGGCATTCAAGATCTGGTGAAAAGAGCTGGGTGGTATTATTCTTTTCATAGGCTAAGCTCTACTTGAGGTAGAGGATTTTTTTGTTTCCTTTATTAGTTGGAGAGGGTTACGTTTAGGAGCAGATATCACTGATTGTGACTAATGCTAGTGATAAGGGAGATGTTTCAAAGAGGAAGATTTTGCAGCATTTTCTAAAGCTAGTCCTTCAGCATGTCACTGATTTGGGGTCACATCCAATACACTCTGACGTGCCCTCTTCTTTTAATTTGGGGCCTTTCAGTCTGGAAGTCATGCCTACCCTTATTGCTGGATGACAGAGCTGTCCTGGCTTGCTGAGTAGGGGTCCCAGTAAGGAAAAAGTTAAGAAAGATTAAGAAAATGTATTGCACAGGGCCTCCCTTCTGCCCCATGGTGGCTAACTAGATGATGGTAGTGTAGTTGTGATGGTGGGTAGCACAGGTGGGAGCTAATGATTATATGATACATTTTATAAACAGAAATGGTAACCTGGTGAAGGTCAATTGTCTTTCACTTATTCTTAATTAATGTTGCTATATTATTTTATCATTAACACGTGATGTCAAAAGCTGGGTATATACTACAGTGAATGCATACTGTCTTTTCTAATTAGCTACACAGTGACTGAGCTCTGAGCCTTTATTTGCTACTCTGTATCATGCTCTGAGATTATTCCAAATTCTGTTTCATATTGGAAGATTGAGTTCTTTGTATGGATATGGTGGTCATGAAATATCTCAACCCGCTATAAATGGGACAAGAGCTCTGATATGAGTTCTTTTGTGAACTGTGTTTATGCACTTTTTAGTAATGCATGTAATTCTCTTGGGAAACTAAAGGTTGCCATTTGTTGCCACTATACTGGTTGTAATTGCTGTCTGATCCTGCCCTTTGGAAGTCAGTGGCAAATTTTCTAATGACTTTCATGGGAGTAGGATTGTCCCTAAGCTTGAAATGTGATGTGGTATAAACATGTTATTGTAAAAGACTGATCCTGTACCCCCAAATGGTCAAAGATCATATCATATTCCAGGAGAGCAGGATTAAGCCACAGCCTATTTTCTTCTGATTTGAACATCTGCATAAAAATCTGGTTTGAAGACTAATTGGACCTCCAGATACCTTCATTTCATATTAGATTACTTCTTATGACATGAAGTTAAAAACCAAAGGGAGACATCCTCATCTGCATTTTTGAATACCTGCTCTGTAAACTGATAGTAGCATTTTTTCCTAAAAATAACTGTGAGCCCGTGTCACTTTGGAATTCCAATGTAACAGAGAGGGGATAATTAGTGAAAAGGAAATTGTCTGAAAATAGCACTGTTTCAAGGTGTAGCTCATTTTAAAAATGTGCAGTTGCAGGAATAGAATCTGAAGGGAAAATATCTCTTAGGGCATCCTGTTATCATTGTGCGTGATCAGTCTGATACATCCCACAAAGGATTGTGGGATTTAAATGTTTTGTATTTGTTTTCTAAAAAAAATTCAGTACAGTGAATAGTCACATGTAACTGGGTGGCCTCTATCTTTCCGTCTTTATCAAAGTGAGTAGTGAAACTAAGGAGAATTCACATGAATAAGGGTTGGTTTTAACCCCACATTTTTTGTTTTAATAATACAATTAGAGAAATAATAACAGGAGAGAAACTGGGACATACAGATTAGAGAAGGGAAGAAAAGATGAAGTGGTGCGTGTGTACAAATAGGTTGCAAGTAAGGGCAGATTAACACACAAATGGAGATTTCCCTCTTTTCAGAGCCACATGAAGCAGTCGGCAATTGCATGATGAAACTCTAATGTGAATTAGAAAAGGATTTATGCATTTTTTTTAGCACAAAGGAAGACAGACCTCCTTTGGAGTTCCTGTATTTCAAAGCACTTGCCTGTACTAAAATGCCATACAGGCTACAAGGAGTCCTTAAAAGATGAAACATTGTCATTTGAAAAGAAAATAGGTACTCGTGACTTTTCACCACCAGGGTATTAATGCAGCCAATTACTGCGTCCTGCCTTTCAACATTATTATGTTAGAGCAAGAAATGAACTAATATTGTATTTTACATGACCTTTCTAATGCTATATGTACACATATGGATTTGTGTTATTTGTCTCTTTGATTCGCCAAATGTTTCTTATTTGTGGCTTAAGGCATTTATTTATTGCAAGGCTTCAAGCTGTGGTAAGCAAGGTCATAGATTAAGAATTGATTTCCACAGTTGCTCTAGCATACAAACTAAATTTCACTTGGTTGATTTTAAAAGCTGCAGCTGGACATAAATTCAGCTTTCCATCATTATCAGAGCACTAATGTTAAAGAAAATGGGAAAATATTCTGAGTATACATTATATGTTTAATTTAGCCCGTCAGCTAAGACTGCCCATGAAAAACAAAGTGTTCATGCTCTGCAGGCATCTAACTGTAACCTTATTGTTATTGATCTGGGGTTTATTTTATTTCATCATCTGTATTCTTATTTCTTAATGTAGCTTTACTTGGCCATCACCATTTATTCAGTTTTTGGTAAATTTTGTTTTGAGCAATTTTTGCATGTTTTCTTCATTGCATTTTGCTGTATGGTCCCAGATTAATTGTTCATTTCTCCCTATAAATGTGGCTAACAAGCATGTAGATTTCAAAATGGAATACAAGCCCCATCACCTAGAAATAGATATCCTGTTGCTATGTTACCTTATTGTAACTTGGAGCACAATAGTGTAGTCAAACCTAAGGTAAGATTTAGACCCTAAATTCAATATCTCTGCTAATGAAATGAATAGCCACCAGGGTGAAAGGATTGATCAGGAGAAGACTTTGTTATTAATGATAACTGTAGTAGTATTTTATACTATAGAATTATTTTGTGTATTAATTGATATGTATAATTTTTAAGCATGGATTTATAACTTTTCCTGAGGTTGTGCCATGAGATATGAACTAACTTCATATTGTGTTGTAGAAAAAACATCCAAACTAACTATCCACCAACCCTTTTTTTCCATGAACTTCTGTTGATGCTTCTAAAAAAATTTTTTTGATATGGTCCTATGCATTCCATTTTTGATACCATAAATTAATAGCACAAGCTGTTATATGTAGTGCACTACCACCTATAGTCCTAATTCATATTTAACATCTTCAAATTGCTTTACAAATATTAACTATCCCTATAACACACAGACAAACTGAGGCACGGGGTAAATGATTCATCCAAGGTAGCAGACTGAATGATGCAAGTTGAGAATTTCTGAATGTCAGCCTTGGGTTCATATTATACCTTTTTTTAGAGAATTTATTTTTATAGAAAGAGAACTTGATCTAATGGTAGTGTCTGTAGTCAGGGGAAATGGGTGGAAGAACTGCTTCTATACAGTCACTCAATGCTGTTTCTGCTTGCTCCTTTCTGTGCTCTTCTTGATGATGTACAGGCTTGAGCAAAGGGACAGTGGGACATTTTGGTGTCTTAACATATCCATATGAGTCTAGTTGGGGAAACTAGCAGTGGACATTATATTCCTTGACTTTAGCAAAGCTTTTGATACAGTCTCCCACAGTGTTCTGTTTAAAGCAAGTTAAAGAAATAGTAGTTGGATGAATGAACTGTAAATTACTTGAAAGCTAGATCATTGGGCTCAATGGATAATGGTCAATGGCTTGATGTCTGGTTGGCAGCTGGTAACCAGTGGAGTGCCTCACGGGTCTCTGCTGGGGCTGGTTTTGTTCAACATCTTCATTACTGCTCTGGAGGGTGGCGTGAATTGCATGATCAGCAAGTTACAGATGACACTAAGCTGGGGGGATGGAGCAGTTGATACGTTGGAGAGTAGGGATAGGATACAGGGTGATCTAGACAAATTAGAGAATTGAGCCAAAAGAAATCTGATGAGGTTCAGCAAGGACATGTACAGAGTCCTGCACTTAGGACAGGAGAATCCTATGCACTGCTGCAAACTAGCGACTGACTGGCTATGTAGCAGTTCTGCAGAAAAGGACCTGGAGGTTACAGTGGACGAGAGGTTGGATATGAGTCAACAGTGTGTCCTTATTGCCAAGAAGGCTAATGGTATATTGGGCTGCATTAATAGGAGCATTGCCAGCAGACTGTGGGAAGTGATTATTCTCCTCTATTCAGCACTGGTGAGGCCTTATTTGGAGTATTGTGTCCAGTCCCCCCCGCCCCAACCTTCCTCACTACAGGAAGGATGTGGAAGAGTTCAGCAGAGGACAACAAAAAGGTTTAGGAAGCTGGAGGACACAACTTATGAGGAGACACTGAGAAAACTAGACTTGTTTAGTCTGCAGAAGAGAAGAATGAGGGGGGTATTTGATAACAGTCTTTAACTACCTGAAAGGAGGTTCCAGGGAGGATGGAGCTAGGCTGTTCTCAGGGGTGGTAGATGATAGAATTAGCAGTAATTGTTTCAAGTTGCAGTGGGTGAGGTCCGGGTTGGATATTAGGAAAAACTTCTTTTTTTCATTCCAGAAGAGAACTGGAATGGGTTATCTCAGAGGAAGATGATGGAATTGCCATCCTTAGAGGTCTGGCCTGACAAAGCCTTGGCTGGTATTATTTAGTGGGGGCTGGTCCTGCTTTGAGCAGAGAGATTGGATTACATGACCTCCTGAGGTCCCTTCCAACCTTAATCTTCTTTGATTCTATTCAGTCTCAATTTTACCTTACCTTCTCCAACCTGTGCCTCCCCCGACCCCTCATAACAATAAAAGAACGGTTTAGAGAAAAACAGGAGGGAAGAGCGTTACACAATGAATATTCCCAGTTGCTCAGTAGCACTACATTCCAGAGAGAGAGTAGTGTAAGCGCTGTGCGGTACTCTTTTTGTTGCTGTTATAACACTGCAGTGAGATTGAATTGTGAACACCAGGGGAACTTGGAATGTAATGCACTAAATGATTTTCTTTGTAGTGGCTGCAATATTCACTGAAGGTGGGGGGGGGGGAGCAGAAAGAAATACTTTGTCTGATGCCGGGGAAAAACAATTTGGCATATAGCAAGATTGAGTCTACTATATGAAAAGAGAAACAGCTTTAAGTTTGAATTCCACATTATAAAGGTCTTCAATATTTTGGAGAAGGGAATCTGTACAATTTGTGAGCCAGTTCCTTCCATTTTTGAACTAAAACATATACTGATTTTAATGGGAATCATGAGCAACCCATTTAAAGTTTGTATAAGACATGGTAGCTTCATCTTAAAATATGCCTACACTGCAGTTATGGATTGTGATTTTTTTTAAATTGTGTAGACAGAGATCTAGCTATGCTCAGGTATCATGGCAGTGAAGCCTCAGCTGTGCTCAAGGAATTATCCAGTGCTCTCCATGGGCTTGTACAGTCTGCGTTGAGGCACAGGCTATCATAGCTTTACCACTACTGATTGATACACAAATTAGTTAGATTAGTTTACATGATCTTTGTGTGTGTTTTGCATATCATAAAGTGTTGAGGTTATTGTCAGATGAATGAATGAATGATAATGTCTGTCTATTTAGAGAGAATTCCCCATTATTTTGGCACCCCTTCATACTGCTGTCTGAAAAAAAGTAATAGTCAAATTGGTTCAACCTGCTGAATAGTCATGTTTCTGTGAGGAATGGAGGAACTTCACTGAAAGCCCTACAAAGAGGGAGTTGCAGTTACCAAACCTTGGGATCAGGAGGGTATGTGTTATGAGGTAATCCGTGGAATTATTTCAAACATGATCAGGACAATTTGCACAATTGATCAAAAGGTTTCCACCCATGTTCAGCACATGGAGGCTTTCTATGGAAAGACACAGTTTAAAGTTCTGTCAACAACTTCAAGACTGATTCCATTCCTTTGACTAAATCCCCTCAACAAGTGGGGAAGTTGAGACGTACAAACACCTGTAGAAAGGGCAGCTTCTTTATAGGCAGGTGATCACTGTCCAAGGGCAAGACAGTACTTCAGATCTTGATGATACATATGAAATCTGAGTGATATAATGCTGAAGAACATAGGCTTTATTAACGGACCTGATATTACTCAACTAAATACTCACTGAGGAACGTGAAAATACTTATTTCAGATTCACCCAAATGAATTTTCTGCAAGCCAAAATGAATTGATAAAGGAAACTAAAAAACAGGTGGCTTCTGGTGATGAAGTTGGTATAAGAACATGAATAAAATAGATTTTTTTTTTGTACCCAAGAGGATTACCCTAACAGCTGGTATCTTCTTTAGTACCCTCAGCCACCCAATTCATCTGTCACATAAACTGTCCCCAAGAGGAGCCATTTTCCATTTGTACCAAATGTCCATCCCCATCCCCATTCCCCCCTGCCAAAATAAACACTTCACCTAAAAGACAAATGGAAAGGGAGAGGGAAACTGATTTTTATTTATTCCCCAGATACTTATCTGCATTCTGTACAGTGCATTCCAAAGAGACAAAAGAACATGGAGTAGGGAAAATGCGTGATGCTTTGTTCATATAGGCTAAAAGAGCAGGATCTTTAGTATCCAGAGAAAGGAGTTGGCAATGTGTTTTAATTTGGAAGTTCTGCCCACACATCAACTCTAAGGTTGAGCCCTTTTTTGAGTATCTGTATTTGAAAATAAAATCAATCAGTCTATGTGATTGTGTTTACATTGCTTTTTGTGATACTTGTGCTCCAAAAGAAGTTTTATGTGCTGGTTGGTCACTGTGGTAACTATCCACATTTTGACCTTTTTCTTTGTATCACTCTTATTACTGGATGTCAACTTAGGGCTTGATGCCAAGCCCACTGAAATTCCTTCTCATTTCCAGAGGAGGTTTAGTTGGGTGATATTTGCAAAGTGCTTAGGCAATTGGAAGTGCTGCTAAATATTTTTTCTGTGCTCTGATTTTTGCACATTTCTAAACTATGTCAGTAAGCATTTTGCTTTTTAAAATGTTTGTTTGTTTGTTTGTTTGGTATTTCAAAATGTAGCTATAAGGCAGTGTTAATACTTTACCAAGCTTTAAAGTTTGAGTTCTTCTGTGTCCAGCCTTTCCAGCCAGAGGGCCAAATGTATTATATCTAAAAGGCAGAGAGGCCTCTCTCAGTAGTTTGGAACATATTTTCTGGGATTTGGACAGCTCAAAGGGGGCAGAGATGACTTACATGCTGTCTCTGCCAGTCAGACACATGCAACTTTTGATTTCAAGGTTATGGGGGGAGAGCATGACTGCCACATGTCACCTCTGGGTTGAGGAATAGCAGCAGTGACAAGGGAGCACCTCAGGCTCCATAGTCAGGGACTGGCTCTAGGGAGTGTCACCAGCCAATGCCAGGCTTCTGGGGAATGCCAAGCGCATGTCCAGGGCTTTCTGTGGAACTGTGCCGCTCGTCTTGCCTGGGGTGCATCCAGCTGTGCAGCGGCAGCTTAGCTTGGGGAGCTGGGCAGAGAAGCCTGCTGAGCAGCTAGCCACCCAGTCCCTGGGATCCCACAGCATGAAGACCCAGTGGCCCAAGTCAGGCAGGCAGCTCTCACCATTTTCCAATGTGTAAGGAGGTTGCACTTTTCAAATGGGGGTGTGGGGGGGGAATTAGGGGTGCATGCTCCACAATTTGAAACTCTTTGTGCTAAGTGGGAGACAGAAATCCTGGAAGGCATGTGATCCCTCATGATTCCCCCAAACGTGTCACCTCTGCTGGTTGGCAGCATTTTTAGGAGTCTCCAATGAGTGTAAAACTAGCAATATAGTGTCTACATCTATTTCTCTGCAGCCCCTGGCACTGGGGATCCGTCTGGGGGGCTGGGAAGGGAGTTGTGGGAGCATACGGTACTCTGGCTGTCCTTAACTGACCCGTACATCCTTTGGAACTAACTAGTTATCATGAGGTTAGAATAGCAACAAGGCATTTCTAATCTGGTCTGGGTCAGAGAATCAGTGTTTACCACTGGTGGGTCATTCTCAGCTTTTCCTTTTTTTTTTTTTTTTTTTTTTTTTTTTTTATTCCTGTCCTGGGTAGCTGTGTGGCCTGCCTGAGGTTTAGAAAGAGTTTGGTCAGCACCTACTTTGCTCCCTCAGAGCCTCTTTTAGTCCGTCAGGCTCTAGGCCTACCTTGGTCTCCTGCCTCCTCCCTATAATGACAGCACTGATTCAAGCACCAGTTTGCTTTGACTTTCAGATCATCATCAAATACACATTTTTCTTAAAGCATTCGTCCTCAAGGGTAACAGTATAGCCTCAAAGGACAGAAGTGTTGCCCAAGTTGCACCTCACACACCATTGCTCTGCCTCCTGGAACTTGGTGTTGAAATGTGCCCATTATGTGTTGTTAAGAAGAGGTGGGTTAACAAAGGAATGTATTTTTGGTTAAAAATGAGACAACGCAGCTCAAGCGAATAACTTGTAGGTATTTTGACCCTTGCAAATTTGAAATCTGTGCACCCATCAGTGCATCGCTTCTGTTCTGTGCTAAATACATTCATGCCTCATATTTCAGTGTTCCTCTGTTTTTAATTCTTGGCCAAAAGGTTGACTTTTAACATCCCAACCTCATGTGTCTCAAATAGACATCAAAGCTGCTCACCAAGACAGCCAATTGTGAAGCCATTCTGTACTAAAAATTCCACCTCCTTTACCCCTACTGCTGTGATTAAATATGAGCAGCTGTCGATTTTTCAGTAGTGCTACAGCAGTTTGGTTTCAATTTTTAATTAAAAAAAATTCTGATAGTTGGGAAACAAACTGAAAATTGTGTTCTCTCCCCCCCCCCACTAAAAAACGGTTCAGCTATGGGTAAAGTGCTGTTAATAGCAACAGCTGAGCAGATGCAACATGGCATCAGGCAGTATGAAATAAAGAAAATCTATTGGTATGTTAGAAAAGAAACAAATGTAAAATAATAAATATTTAAGAAAGTAGTTTTATTCATTTTTCCATAATAGGCCTTGTGATAATTTTGTTATTAGAGGAAGATGAATTCTTTGGGAATTAATTTCTCAGTATATGATTAACAATTCACTGTTTGGGAAGTACCTGCACTATAATAGAATAGCAATATACAATTTTAATAATCAACAGTTGTACATTGAGTACTTTGGAATCCCTGAGGTTTACTACTTTTGCATGTACCCGTTTTCATGAAGGGATATAAACCTTTATTTATTTTAGTATCACATTATAAACTGAGCTACGTTAAGGAGGTTTTGACAGACACACAATTATATTTAGACACACATATCTTAAGGTACATAACACATGGATAATATATATTGAACATTTCTTTGACTAATATAATGGAACAAAGTGAGTTGGCTATTAATAGCTCAAAGTAATACAGGTTGAAGAGAATATTCTCCTGTTTAGCAGTGTACTCCTTACATTCCTTGGTAAATCTGGGGAATAAAAAATTTCAGATTGAAAGTAAGGATTGCTATATCTATGCTGTTTGGTAAAGAAAAAGGTATGTCAGGTGCCTATGATCTAATCTCTGGGAGGAGAAAGCCATCTTTTTGACTTTTCCATTCAAGGTGTAGAAACATGCTTATATTAGATGCCGGGAGATATTCTCCAGATATGGTATAATTTCAGTATGGGTAAAGACAACTTGAATTTCCAGACACTATGCTATGTCACCTGGCCACCAGCCACTTTATGCAGATTTCACAACAATGTCACTTTATGAAATGACTAATCTGTCCAGTCAGTGTTTACAATGAGAGGATCTGAATGGAACTAGGAAACATTTCCACAATGAAATCTTGTAGGTACTTTTGGTTGAAAAACATTAACTTTCTCAAATTGTGCAAATTTGCACTGCAGTTTCTAAAAAGGTTTTGCTAAAGGCTCATTTAGTTGCATGGAAACATCATCAAATCCTGGAACAAGTAAGAGAATTTTTCAAGCCATGGGATGAATAGTTTGATGACACTCTAGTTTGTAAACTCACACCCTAATTTTTAACATTCTTGCAAAATATCCTAGATCCACATACAGCACCTACATATTTCAGATGTGAGCACTCATCCAGAGGTTGATATTTTGGCCACTGAACTCCAGTTGTTTGTTTGGTAAGTATGTTCAAATTTGTTTTATTAAATGGAACTTATTTATGGATTCTTTACCAAATTAAGAGTTTTTGTAATCAGTAGCTGATCACTGAAAATCAGTGTTACCATATCAACAATTTTTCAGTTCTGAACCCTCAACTAATTGTAGATGTCTGATAAATTTTAGCCCTGTTTTGGAATATCTTTTTTTGAACATTGCAATGAGTTTGAGAGGCCTGAATGTTACAAGAAGGGTGCCCTACTGCCTTCACTCCATGGAAAGTCTGCTGAGTGTTTTGCAGCGCCTATGCAGTATAAATGACTCACACATGGCATATGCCCCCATTGAAAGAGCTGGCTCAACCAGAGGAAAGTGGACAAAGGCACACAGAAGCTGAATGGGAAGCTTGAAGCAATTGAAGATATAGAGATCATCTGGTGTAAGACACTTAGGTATGCACTTCTTTTACCAACAAAAGGACATGGCACTTGAACTGTTTTCTAGCATATGTTCAACTTATTAACAAATTAATGTTTAAAGAAGGGAAACTGAAAATAACAAAACATATATAGGCCCAACTTGTTTGTCACTTCGGAAAATTTTGTTTTATAGCCCCCTCTCTAAATAGCTGTGGGATGGAGTACCTTAGGCAAGGAAAGGGGAAGGACTTTCAGTTTGGTGCCATGGATTTACAACTAGAAATTAGTCACTCACTCCTGTGAAACTGACAAAGGCTGAAGATTGCCAAAGCCTTGCTCTGTAACCTGCTCCAATTTACTTCTGCCTGACCTAAGTTCTGTAGGCCAGATCATTGTTCTTGGATCTTGTGTTGTGGTCTTGTCCTGTCCCAGTTCACTCATCTAAGATGTAAGTCTGCTGCCAGTGTTGCCTTACAGCTTTTTTTTGGTTTATTTTCAGTATTCTTCTTTGTCTAATGGGTTTGCAAAATTCATACCAAGAGAAGAAGAGTAGTTTTGTTCTCACCTCCCGTGTATATAAAACATGAGCATGTGAGAATGCTGTGTGAAGGTTGGGAGTTGTTCTCCCTTGCTTCTTAAACTATTCTAGTAACTTCTGTCTGCTCTACGGGATTTCTTCCACTCAGAGGCACTGACAGATGGATGTGCTAATTCATCAGAATATTTTTCCATTTATCTGAAATATTTTTTGTTTGTTTTTAAAAAATATATGTGAAAATGACATTGCTTCTGAGACAAAAACATAGATTGAAGGAGGATTATGGAAAGAAGTGAGTACTTTGGACCAGTTTGGCAAAAAGAGAAGGCTTTCCTGGTGTCTGTTTCCCTTCATCTTTAGCTTTGTGAAGGGTTCGTTTGTCCTTTCTCTAAGCTCTCTAATTTTTATCTCTATCTTAGACGGAATGTCCAAAGGAGTAATTGCAGTGCTTTCTGTGCCTAAACCTGACTCTCATAGAGCTGTCCAGGGATCTTCTGTGACTCAAGATGAGGCTCTCTGCCATCAAAACTGGTTGAAACAGAAGATCTCAGAATTTTGGGGGGAAGGAAAAAAGCAATCTCTAAAATATTTAGCAGCAATAGTCCAATGGCTTTATTTTCACATTTTTGTTTGAAAGATACTACTTGCTGGCTGCAGTGTGTGTGGATTCAGCTTCCTTCTGGAGAACAGATCACCACTAGAAAACCTTGCACTCCACCTGGCTGTGAAAGAACATGGAAGGGGAGAGTATCTACGAGGTTGATTCTGAAGATGGGGTTGGAGGTAAGGGTGCCATCACTTGTTTTTGTTTTCCCTCCTCTGGCTGGCTGATTACAGGGGCAGTCTTCCAGATGACTGGACTGCAGAAGCCACAGAAGATGAACAATTGTTAAAGAATGTCTTCAGTTAAGTGTACTGTCACCTGACAATATATGCAATGAATAAAAGTATTTTTGAAAGCAGTTGCTTCCTAGAAGAAGTGACCTATCCAGAGTCCACATGTGTTTTATTGTAATTATGAGTTGTTACCTACAGACTGAGGTTTCTTTATAGATGATATATTTACCTTTATTTATAACTATTTGGTATTTGAGACTTTCACTTTTCTCCTTCTAACTCACTTCTCAGGAGCCCCACTTCTTACCTTTTTTTTTTTTTCTCCATATTTTGTCCTCCTTTGTCTTGGCTGAGTGCAGAAACCTGCATGAAGCAGTTTCTTCTGTTACTTGTGGAACCTGTGTGCATAGGGAGCACTGATTAAGTGAATCCTGGCACGAGTTACCTAACTTCTCTGTGTGGCAGTTTGCTCATCTGGACCACAGAGTTAACACTCTCTTCTCAAGGAGAATGGCAATGCCTATTTCATTAGGTACAACAAGGCTTTATCTGGCAACCCGTGACAGGTGTTACAGAATAGCAAAACCAGTGTATGCTGCTGCCTCACTCCCATCTGTTAATACAGCCCAACTCACAGTAACATCTGCAAACATCATTATCCAAGGGTACACAAACAGGAAACTGCCTGTTTCACTGAACATCGTGAGCTATTAAATCCCAGAACTTTTGGGAGCATGGATATCAAAGAATATTGGGAAAGAGCTCTGCTCCAAGCCTGTGTATCAGCAACATAATCATGTTGTAATGACTGAACTACACTGGAAACTTGTCAGGGTATTTGCATCCTTGTTTACTTGAGCCCTTCAGTGATCCAGACAGCAGTTTGTAATACGTGGCAGCGGTTCTGCACGTGCTATGTGAGATGCAGAATGGCTTCTCTTGATTAAACAGCACTGATTAGTTAGTTTCCTTCTCCCAGCAAGCAAGGAGCCTGCAGGTGTTCCTCAGGTCTTTTTAAATTATATACACAAATGAACACTCAGAAAAGAGTAATTTTTTAATTATTTGAACTAAGTAAGATAAGTAATTTGTTACTGTTTGTAGTTAATTTTTATTGAAAATTGCTTAGTAGCTCTCAGTTACAAACACATGGAGAAGTAAATGTGGTTTACTTTTGTAAGAGACTTCTGCAATTTACAACAAAAATATTATGGATATTTAGCCAAGCAAAAGGTAGGCCCTGACTGTTGCTGCCACTTAGGTGTGTAAAGAGTATTTATATGCTTCTGTAAGAAGAGTAGATACTGTCTTTTTTGCAATTGTTTTCCATTCCCCAGAATACTATAGAATACCTCCTCCCCAAGGTTCAATGCTGGTATGATGTTCTGTGGATTTTTGTTGGAGGGAAGGGGTAGAGCAAGAAATGTTCTGTAGTGCACTACTTCTGTTGGCATCGAGGACAGCCAAGCAGCTTTTTCTATGCGAGTTCATTCGTGAGCATAGTGACTGTGTGGTTTTACTCACACAGTTCTTGGTGGGGCATTCGATGCATTGGGCCTGTGTCAATCACCTAGGTGCCCATATGGGTGAAAGCAGACAACCAGTACATTCTCAGATTAATCCTCATAAAAAAACAAGATAAACCTTCTGTCATCTGTGGGTGAGCACTTTCACAGAGCCATGACTCTCTATCAGATCTCTATCCTTGTCCTCTAAAGGAAGCCTGAAACACACCTTTAAAAGACAAGCTTGTGAACTTCAATTAATGACTCTGCTGGACACCAAAAAGCATGGGTTCATGCACCAGAGATACATTACAGCAAATTGTAACCTACTGTTGCTCCTTTGTCCTGTCACTTCAGCGGTATTAATTGCTCACTTCATTTTTAATTGGTCTTCTGAACATGTTTACACGTCTTGCTTAACACTGTCCCACCATGTATTTAGCTGTGACACTGATTACTTTTACAAGACCTGAAGAAGAGCTCTCTGTAGCATTAAAGTTTGTCTCTTCCATCAACAGAAGTTGGTTCAATACGATACTACCTCACCCACGTTGTTTCTCGCATATTGTGGGACCAGCATGGGTGCAACAACCCTATGAATCACATGTTTAATGGTGTTACTTTGAGAACAAACTATGGACCAACATGTACAGGGCTTTTTCATTTGTTATTGATGACAGCAAAATGCAATACTTTTTAACATAAAGGCCAGTAACAGTTCCTTGGACTACAAAGAGACTTCAGCAGGAATCAGGACTTCCTTTCTCTTCTAAATTCTACAGTGCCCCATCTGTACTGCTTCCATGCATTAGTGAAGATGCAACCTATGCTGATGGGATGGGTTCTCCCTTTGGTGCAGATTATTTAGCTCTCTGAGAGGCAGCAGCAAGGTCAAGAAAATAATTCTTCCACTGGCCTAGTGCTGTCTACACTGGGGTTAGTTTGACTTTACTATGTTGCTCAGGGGTTTGGATTTTTCATGGCCCTATGTGACGTCACTGGATTGACCTAATTCTTCAGTGTAAACCAAGCCTTAGTTTCAAAATAATTTAAATCAACACAATCTGTTGTACTAGAAGAAAGCATGGGCAAGTTGGGGTAGGGGAAAGAGGAGGGGATGAAACAATTTCCATTCTGAAAACATCTCAACTACGGGCAAAAGCTCCTTAGGTTAGAAACTGTTTTTTGGTGGTGTTTGTACACTATCTACCACCATGGGGTTTCCACATGATTGGGATCCCAGGCATGATGGTAATAAATTAAAACCAACTTGCTGTGGCTCCAAGGCTTAGCAAATGCTGTCCAAGATTTGGAGAGGAAGAATGGTTGGGATTTAAAACAAGAGACCTGGGATCTATTCTTTGCTCTTTCAAAGACTTTTTGAATGTGACTTTGAGTAAATCACTTGAATGTTTTGCCTTCACTTTCTCATTGACACTGATCTACCAAGATGATAGATGTCCACAGTTTTTAAGTCAAGTAGCTAAAGAGGGGATCCTAAATGTTTGCCAAATACACTGCAGTTCTCAACTAAATAAAAATGTGGCCTAAAAACCAGTGTTACCCTCATTTTCCATATGGTGATGGATGGCAGTGGTTCCCAATCCATGTCCCACAAGGTCCTCAAAGTGGCCCACCATTCCCCTTCTAGTGGCTGCAGAAGGGATCCATTGCCTACGGACCCAGGTGGAGCACATGGCTATAGGGCTACAAGACCAGTGCAGGCTCCTTGAAGCATTTCAGGTGACAAGAGGTTAGTGCTCCCCTCCCACTGGCTGTATCAGGGAGCACAGCAAAGTGCTTCACCAGGGTCTCTAGATGCTGTGGTCCCTTTTGGAGCCAGAAAGAAGGAAGCACTGATCTCCTGTCCTCCAGGCTGCAGAAGGGAGCCAGTGCTGTAGTGACCCAGGTGGAGCACACAGGACCACATAATGCATGTGGTTTCCCTGCTGCAGCCAGGGGATGGGAGATCAGTGAGGAGGCAGCATCCTCACTGAACTCTTTCTGTCTGGCTGTGGTAAGAGGAAAGGGGTCCTGATGGCTGAGACTGGTGAATCTTAAGAATTTTAAAAATGGTATCTGGCCCTTAAGCCAAAAATGTTTGGAATCACTGATGCATGCTTTTTTTTTATTTTGTTTTGTTTTTTGTTTTTTTGAACTAAGGAATGGTGTGTATTGCATGTGAGCTGGGTTCATGGCTCCCATTTGATCTTTATGAGAGTTACATATATTTGTAGCTAGCAGGACAGATTCCATATCGCAATGACACTGAGAGGTGACATTTCAATGATGTGTGACAAAATAGATACTTTCAGCTACATCATTAGAATGAGTCGAAGGAGTTTAACAGCCCCACATAATGAATCTACATTTTGGTTTCACTGAACTCAAGATACAAGAGTTTTTTTTTTGTTTGGGTTGGGGTTGTTTTTTTTTGGTGGTTATTCCCGTATGTTGTTTACAGGTGAACTTATTTTAATGCATAATGGACCTGATCCTCAAAGGCTTTGAATATGCACTGGTATCAGCTGAAGTTTCAGGGGCTGTCACTTTTCCAGCTGAGATCCAAAGTGTGAAAGAAGTGATTCTGTAGTGTGATTATTTTGTGCAAGTGTGAGAACTCAGGCCAAAATTTTCAAATTTGGAAGACTAAAGCAAAGCGCACAAATTCATATTTAGGTTCCCAAATAAATGGCCTGATTTTTCGAAGGTACTCAGTGCCAATGAACTTCAGTGGAAGCTGTGGATGCTCAGTTTTTCTGCAAATGAAGCCACTTATTTGGGAGCCTAGATACAGATTTAGGTGCTTAACTTTATGCTGTCAAGTTTAAAAATTTTTGGTGTTTAGTTTTAAATGTTAATGAAGTTCAGAGCTGTAATGTATGCTTGATATTATTATTTGTAACCTGATGCATCATTTCCACATTTGGTGGCCTTTCTATTGGCTTATAAATGAATGCAGAAGGATAATTCTCCCCGCCCCCCCCAGCTTCCAAACAGGAGCCAACCACAGTTACAGCACCTGTAATGACCTCCATTGAGCTCACTAGTGCCTCCCAGCTGTTAGCCACCCCAAAAAGTGTGTGGAGAGGGCCTTGTTCCTCCTCTGCATTAAACATTGAAGCTGGCCTTCAGCTGATGAGAACGTGTTTTACCCTCCTAAATGAGTCAGCCACTATGATCCCTCGGAGGCTTTGAAGGCATGGTTGTCCCGAGGCACAGTGACTCCCCATGTCCTTCTAGGGCAATGTGACTCTACCCCACATTTGTTGTGTGCCTGTGCCCTCTGGGAACAATTTAAGCTCTCATCGTTTATTTTTGGTAAGTGATTGTCCCCATTGCTGCTGACTCCGCCCTCTTGTCCTGCTTTTAACAGGAAATAACCAAACATCTGAAAAATAGCGGGTGGATTTTCAGTTATGTTTTCAGGTGTTCCTTGAAAAGCTTTCTGTTGTATGCTGATTATGCTGATTAGATTATCAGTCACTTATTCAGTCAATCCCATTTGCTGTCAAACTGGTGGGGTGTATCAAGTGAGATCCCAGGCTGCAAGGGACTGGTCTGGTGCTAGTCAATGTTTTCATTAATGATTTGGATGATGAAGTGGAGTGTGCTCTAATAAAATCTGAAAAGTGCTGCTTGCATTTTGGAGGACAGTTTTAGAATTCAAACCAACCTCAACATATTGGAGAACTGGCCTGAATTCAACAAGAGCAAGTTTGATAATGGCAAATACAACGTTTATGAAGGAAAAATCAAATGCTCAACTGCAAAATGGGCACTAACTTGTTAAGCAGTAGTACTGCTGAAAAGGATCTGGGGTTTATAGTGGGTCTGAAATAGAATACAAGTCAGTGACGTGATGCAGTTGTGAAAAAGGCTAATATTCTGGAACGTATTAACAGGTGTGTCCTATGGAAGATATGGGACACAACTGTCTCATTGTTGGCTCTGGTGAGGTCTCAGCTGGCGTTCAGTTCTGGGCACCATATTTAAAGAGAGAGGTGGACAAACTGGAGATAGATTGGAGAAGAGCAACACAAATGATAGAAGGTTTAAAGAACCTGACCTATAAGGAAAGGTGAAAAAAAACAAACAAAACTGGGCATGTTTAGTCTTGAGCCAAGAAGATAGAGAGTACCTGATGAATCTTTCTGTCAGGGGCTGCTACAGAGAGGATGGTGATCAATTAATTCTTCATGTCCGCTGAAGATTAGAGAAGAAATAGTCTGCTTAATCTACAGCAAGGGCAGAGATCTGAACTTTCTAATTACAAGGATAGGATTCCACGGACTGCAATCCTTGGCACTGGAATATTTAAAATAAGGATAGAGAAGCATTTAAGTTTATCACATCATGATGTAACTAGCGCAGTCAAGTAAAGACAAGGTTGGAATCTGACATGAGAGACAAAATTTAGCAAACTAGATCATTGACTTCGGATTACTGTTCTTAACTCTGGTTTGGCATAATATCCTGTTCCAAGTAAATGTTGTAAGAAAGCCACTAAAATTCAGTTGATGAATATCGTGACTACTACTACTTTGATGAGAAGCTGCCTTGATTTTGAGACTTATGGAGGCAGTGGATTTGAAGATTCCATCACTGATGTCAAAGAATAGTGTATGAGCTTGTCTTCAAGGCAGGGCCATAACTAGGCTGGGCGAACGCAGCTTTGCTGCTCTATCAAAGGGAGCATTCTGCACCGCTTGCTCCAGGCACTGGTCATTGTAAAGGGTGTGTTCTGAGCAGAACATGCCCTGGGTGCAGAAATTCCTGGTTATGGAACTGCTTCAAGGAAACTACATTCATCAGAAGAAGAGACAGTTTGGTTGTGGAGGAGGAGGTAAAGTGATGGGAAGCTTGGAAGAAAAATTCGAGAGAGTGTTTTTTGCTCGCTTGTTGACACTGCTCAAGTGAAGAAGGGTTCAGACAAATGAAGAACCATGAGAAGACCTGAATGGTGGGATTTTGTTTTGTTTTGTCTGAACTTAGGTGCCAACAGGCAGGAAAATAATCTTGAATAATTGTAAAGAACTTCAACAGATACTGACACATGAGAATGTTCAGATGTCAATTATGAAGACTTCTACTGAATTAGAAAATATCTGTCACATTTTGGCACACAGGAAGCATTCTTCACAGTAAGCGCTTCAGTTCATTCATGATGCAGAGCTGAAGGACACTTTCCCTAATGTGCAGATAGCTTTGAGGATTCTGCTCATGTTGTCAGTAAGTCTGAGTCACAAGTGGTCAGTGCAGCTTTTTGAAACTCAGGCTCATTAAAACATTGGATCAACAAAGGCTTACAAGATACTGGACATTGCTTGCTGTTTTCACTTGAAAATGCCAGTGGCCAGTATTTGGATCTCCCTGACCTTTCACTTCAAATTGCAAGGGCAAAGGTGAGAAAAGTGCCCTTTTGAACTAAAGGACTGGGATGAAAATTCGAAGGCTGCGACCTACTGTAACACTAATACTGGTCAAGCCATTGTTGGTGCGTGGTTCAATTTCTTAATGTTAGTACACTTCAGTGACTTTTATAATTAAGTTTATATAAGCTTAGAGAAAATAAATCTTGAATGTGCTTATATATGTGATGAATAAATACAGATTTACATAGTCTAGCATGCAGATTTATGATGTTACATGGCATGGATAAATCGTACATGCAGTTTGTACATCAAAGCTGTGAAATGGCTATGCAATAAAAATAATGGATTCAAAAGTTTTAACAAATGGGGTGGGAGTGTGTTCAATACACTGCTTCTCTGAGGCATCCTTTTGTCTAGAGCTGATGCTTGGTTAGAGATTGTTGGTATACTTATGCCCCTTGAGGCTCCTTCCAGCCATACATTTCTGTGATTACTAGGGCTTTTAAATACACAATTCTATTTATTTTTGCAGAGTCTGAAGGTGACTATAAAATGCAGAATCAATACCAGGGAATAAAAATTGCCTTTGTCTCTGTACTGTAGTTTACTGAGATACTGCAGTTCAGTGTACTATTTGAGGATTTGTTTCTGCATACCAGGACCAAACCTATCAAGAAAAAAAGGTATAAGTGAAATAATTTCTTATAGTAGGGATTAATATGGCCTATTCTGTGTAATCCACTGGTGTTAGTGGTGCTACACCAGGCCTGGATTTGGCCCTCTATCTTCACTTGTGGCTCTGATTCAAGCAAAGGACTACCTACTGCAATTTCCTAGGTCACAAGTTAGTTGCTATGGTAGTCAGCATGTTTTTAGCCAATCAGCTCGCTTTTGTGGTGAGTCAGCCCAGAGTAACAAATCAGTCACACAGCACTAGAGCTGTAATCAAAGAAGCAGCTATTGTTGGTTTTAAAATCTACAGAGACTATGAGAACAGAAATATTTTGTTTATAAGAGGATAGGAACGGTACTAGGTCAGTGCAGTATATTCTGTAACATATCAAATTTAAATAAGGTGGGGGTGTGCCTGTCAATGGTAAACTGATTGATTATAATTCAGTCAGTGGAATAAATTCTGTCTTCACTTCTACCTTCCCAGTGACTTCAATAAAGTCAAGGTAAACTATGACCAGAAATGTATATGCTACAGCAACATACAAAATGATACTTTAGTTATAGCCTTTTATCACAATACAGTGCATACCGGTCTCTTCTTTCATTAAACTACTGTGTATTATTGCCCTTATAACGCTTGTGAATGGATGATTCCCAGTCTGTGCAGTTTGTCTACATTCTAATATCTTTTATTATGTGGCTAATCAGAAAATGCTGTGAGGCTGCTCCAGTAATGCAAAACTCATGGCTGTATAGCAGGTAAGCTTTTTTTAGTTTGAAGAATTTCAGAACTGTAGTACGCTGTAGACAATAACCAAAATTAAGGGCAATGATACCAAAAGGCATAACAATGTACATTCTGTTAGCATGAATGATGTATTTGCACATGCATGTGGGCAGCTAAACAGACATTCACAGACAGGGAACATACACACTCGTATTGATGGAGCTCTCCACAGCACTTGACATGGTGATCGACCATGGAATTCTCCTGTCCCAACTTATATCTGCAATGATGCTAGCAGGATCATGCTGAGATGCTTTCCCCTAGAGCTGTGATGAGCACTTGCATCCCTGATTCCAGAGCTTCCATCTGTTCAGCCCTGTGGGGAGCCACTCCTTTCCCCAATCCTATTCTTCACTTATATGAACTCATAAGGAAATGAGTTTGTGCCACGTCATGGACTAATATGCAAATGGCACCCAGCTTTACACCACCTCCCATCATACTTGAACAGCACCATCTCCCAGCTTATCTAAGGGTTTGGCTGAGATCAGTAAAGGAATGACAAGTGACTTAACAGCTGCTGAGTCCTGGTAAGACAGAGGTGATGCTGGTTGGGAGTGGGAAGCACTGTGAGAAATTTACATCCTCTGTAATATCACTCTGCACTGTGACAGCATCTTCCTTCAGATCGTGAAAGGCCACAGCTTCATTGTGCATGTAAATTCCTCATTGCTTCTGGATGCCCATTGACGTCACAAGAAGCAATTTTTCCATATGCACCTGCCACGATGATCGTGCACTCCCCTGTCACATTTGAATGTTGTCACAGTGATCAATTCATTCATGACGTTCAAGCTTGATTACTGTAATTCTCTGTGCCTGCTTAGGAAACTGTCGCTGTTAGAAAAGCTCTAGCTGGTTCAGGACACAGTAAAATCTTTGCTCAGCCACAAAGGCTGCCCAGGGCACTCAGCCTAATGAATGCTGCGGTTTATTCATTGGCTCCCCATGAAATACTGATCCTCATCTGAAAAGCCCTCCATGGGAGTGGCACCTGCTACCTGAGGAGCAGCCTTACGCTGCCTGACCATGACTGCCTTTGATGGCCACATTGCACAAAAACAATGGAACTGTCAACCCAAAGAATCTAACATGTACATGCAGACAACGGAGCTTTTTCAGTGTCTTGTCTGTGATGCCGGATCCAGGGCCCTTTTGGTCCTCCCATATTATCCCCCTGTATGCTGGAGGCCTGCGGGGTTCTGCACTGTTGGGGGGGCAGGGGCCACAGTGCTGTGGGGGAGGCCCCTGTGAGTGGGCAGGCAAGCATCCGGTATTGCTGCTGGAGGCTGGGGAAAGGGGACTTGAGGCCATGGTCCTCCTGTCCTGCCCTTGGGCTGGTTGGGGAGCAGATCAGCCAGCCTGGGGCCTGGATGGGCAGGCCGAAGACCCTCAGACTGGGTGGACTGGAGTTTTGGAGGGCTGCGGATTGCAATGACCCCCTTTAGGCTGGGGTCAGGGTCTACAGCCTCGAAAGCCCCTGCTTTAATCCAGCTCTGTTTGGACCTCGTTCCTGGGAGTGATTGGGAGGAGCACAAACTTCAGTTCATTTCAGACAAAATGCAAAACCTTCACACAATAATACCAACAAAAAGGAAAATAAAGTCTAGTTCCCACAGATGGGAAGGAAGGAGGGAGTGTGAGTGTGAAATAACTATATATATGCCCTCTGCAGCATTAGTGAGATACCTACATCCTAGAGCAGAAAATTAAAATTTGTAAGTTTTTTTTTAAAAATAAATTGTACCAGGACTGTGGCCAATCGACTGTATAGCTACACAGGCTCCATTTGTGTAAACTGTTCTGCAGCTGGCCAGTTGCTGTTTATATTAGCTCGAGATATGTGCATTTCAGACAGAGGAACACAAGCATTTGACTGACTGACTGGTTTTAACAAAACCATGCCTGCCCAGTGTTAAAGCTACAGAATATGTGTATTTGGTGAGGCATGGGGTTTTTCTTTTTTTTTCTTTTGGACAGTAAAAAATATTTGTGTGAATCAGCACCTCATTATGGATGGTGCTGGTCTAATAACTGTCACTCTAATCATCACTGGAGACCTAAGTACACAACTGAGCCATTAAACTGGGGGGAAAAACCAAACAAAATCCCTCAACAAACAAAACCAGACCATATAGTGCCGATATTGTTACTGTAATTTGTACATCAATGGTTGGAATAGTTCACCAGCAGCTTATTTTGATATTTGGATGCAAAGATTTTATTCATTGTTCCTTTTATTTTTATGAACCAGTAGCATATGCTAAATTACACAATGTGTGGTAATGACTAATAGGGCAGTATGTCAAGTAGAAGACTTGGTTGTGTAGTGAGATGGTCTATTAGATGCTTTAAATGAGCCATCACTTCTTTCTGAAGCTGAATTTGCAGAGATGAGTGAAAGAGAGAAATGGTTGAATAGTTCTTACTGGATGTATTATGTTTCTGAGTGGCGCTTAAGTTTAGTCAGGCATAGTTAATAGAAGTACTATTGATTTTTAAACATTAAATAGATTGAAGACTTTGTGGAATATTTCCTGATGGTAATTATGAAATTTTAAAGATTATCAGCCTATTTTATGTTGTTAATATTAAGGCAAACTTTTGTTACCAACCATTGAAATTTTATTGTTTCTAGTGTTTGCTGTCTTTTGAATTGATGTGCATTCTGCATGAGCGTGGACTTTCATCCTTCTAAAATTTGTTGTGTATTATAGATGCATTGGTGAAATCCTAGAGTTTTGCCATTGACTTTGGTGGGGCTTGAATTTCCCCTGATGATTGTACGTTATATTCCAAACTGATTGTGTGTGTGTGGGGGGGGGGGGGCAAACACTGTGGAAATGGATATCATCCACAAACGTACTCTGTATTATCACAGAAATGTGACTTATCAAAAATCTTTTCTTTGTGAGCCAAATCCTGGACTGTGTGCCAAGCCTGATGACAGAGGATTTGCATAGAAGGAGCTCAATATTTGGGGCTAATGCAAACTTTGCAATTGCTGCAACCTCAGAGCTGGTTGTCTCCTCCAAAGCTTTTACCCATCCTTTGAGAAGGAGCATGACCAAGGAATTCACAGAGTTATGGATCCCCTGTACAATAGCCATATGGAACTGCTACAGAGTATAGCATTGTGGTGCACAGGGAGTCCCTCATGTGCAGGCTCCTTGCATCCTTCCACCCATGTGTATTGGACTACCTTGGTTCCACAGCTTTAGGACTTTCTATAAGTGCATGAGAGCTGTCGGTGGTAATTAATCCTTCATTATGAAATTCAATTATGTTTCCACACTTTGAGCCATGTGCTTCTTCCCTTATGAGAGGAAGAGGCAAAAATAGGTGGAGAAGAGCCTGCGGAAGGGAAAGCAGCTGTATTGCATCATCTCCTACCACAGCATACCTTGCCTCAGCCCCTTGGTGTGATTAACATGCCAGAACCACTTTGCATAGAGAAGGAGGTTGTGGCCTGTTGAGTGGAGGAAGACATCAGGAACCAGCTGCCATAAGTGCTGTTCCCCTCCCAAGGCTCTGCCCATCATGCATGTTTGGTTTGGTTTTGCTCTGGTAGTTCTGACTTCCCTCATGTGCTCTTCAGTGGAGAAACTGCTTCCTCTGCTGGAGTGCCAATGACAGCACAGCAGTGCAGTTAGATTGGAAGTTGGGGATTTGAGCGCCATGTGCATCTTCTACTTTAATGGTTCCCAACCTTTTTCTCCAACGCAGCATACCGTGCCACACTGTCATTCACAGCCCCCAGACCCTGCTGCCACGGGCAGCCCCCCACCGGAGCTGCATCCTGCTGTGACTGGTGGCCCCTGGATCGTGGCAGTACACTTAAGGGGTTGCTGTGGCACACCAGTTGGGAACCACTACTCTACATGCAACTGGGCTTGGAACCATGGACTTTAAGCCATCTTAATCCCTATCCCATGTCTTTGATAAAGTAGCTGTACTACCTCATTACGTACCCCTGCTGGCACAACCTCTTGGTAAGGTAAGGTGGTGCTGCACATCTCAAGAAAACAAAACAATAAGACAGTTTTTACGTAGATGGTCCCCTGCTGTGTGTATGTTTTGCTACATGAGAAAGCACTGGAATCTTGGGGCACCAAATACTCTTATGCGAAGCAGATGGAGAAAATGCTTATTGCCTGCCAACATTCCTTACTATCATCCATTAATTGTATGTACTATAAAATTGTCAGTATCTGCTGCAATGTGCAGAGCATCCACTTGTACGGAAATAGTATTTCTTCCAACTGATGGCCAGTCATCAGAGTTCATTTAGCCAGTTGTGCTAGAATGTACTGTATAGTTGCTTTTTATGCATCCTGTATATTGGTGCAGCCAATATTCAAGCTGCGAATTTCACTTTCCTTTAGCAGCTACTCTATGTATTGAAATAAAGAAATTTTCCATCTAGCTGCAACAAAAGGAACTGCTAAATTTGACTCATTTGTAAGTTACTACTTGGAAATTTCTCATATGATAGTCTGCTGACAATAAAAAATACAGGGTTCAGATACTATTTCAGATCCAAGCAAGAAGGGTTTGGGTTTCTGAAGTGGATCTGTTGAGGAGGAAAAAAGGAGTGCATGCAAGCTCTAGATATTTTTTACCTCATCTACTTTTATATGTATTTACAGGTATGCACATAGTTCATATTAGACCAAGGATGAGCTAAAGTAAAGCTGCAACAAAACTGAGGATGTGTGTGTTGAAATGGATATAACAGTGAGAAGTATTGTAGAGACAGTGGAACTGTGAAGTTTTACCTTCATGCCCCATCAGACTGCTCTTATACAAAGATGGTCTTAATTTCTGCAAGACTTACTTCCTCTCCAAACAAGTTAAAGTTCCTCTCCAGGAACATGTGCTTGGATTTTTACTCCAGAATCATTTATGCCCGGAGATAACCAGGGGCCAAGCTGTTTGGATATTGACTGGCTTAATAAAAAACTATTGCATATGAATGTCTGGTTTTTGAGACAATACAGTAGTGAACAATCTCATAATGATGGGTTGTGTGTCCTACTCAGATCACAGAACCCCACTGAGGGCATTATTTCAAGGAGCTCAGAACTCCCAACTCCCTTTGAAATCAGAACATGCTTTGCTAAAACCAGTTCAGCTACGGGGATTGTCGGCTGCAGTTGCCCTTGTGTTTTAACTCTTCAGCTGTAAACTTCATCCCAGATATTCATTTTAATGAAGATTATTGGCTTAATATATTAACAGCTTTTTTGCTGCCCTTCATTAATAATCAGTCTTGTTTTTTCTTCTCACACTTTTATAATATAAGGCACAAGGGAAAATGATTATATTTTAATAGTGGTGTATCTTTTTATGAAAGCTATACAGTATTGAATAAGGTTGAGAAAATTCTTGTTTGGTTATATGCAGAATATTCTATATCCCAGTATTTCATTCATGGCAGTGTTTGCCTAAAGGCCAGTAAGTTACCTTTTGCATAAGCACCATATTGTAAGTAGTATATGTGTTTAATTTAATTTATTTTTAGTAACTATGTTGGGGCAAATTCTCAGCTAATAGAAAGTGACCTTGCTCCATTAAAGTCAATGGAGCTAAAAAAAATTTACAGCAGCCTCAATTTACTTGCCTCACAGCCTATGAAAAAAAAAATCTTAAAAACGGGATCCAGTCTCACCGTTAACCAAGATGCTACTTCTAAGATTGCAAATGTAAGTACAAAGAAACCATCCCCCTCATCAGTAAGCTATGTGCAAGCACCCACCTGACCTAACTTGAATGGATTGCTGCTGTTATGTATCAGGACAAGAGTCTCACTTTTCCTACAAAATGATAAATGCCTTCATAAAAAGAAGCACTTTGATACAGTACTTTATCTTCTGATTTTCAAAGCATTGCAAATTTAGATATAAGCATTGGTAAATAAGCACTGAAACCATCCTGGTATGTACAGTCATATTTTTTCATATTCAGTACATTTATTTGCTTTCCAATTTAGCTAACAACACACAAAAATAAGAAGTTGAAAAAAGTGAAGGATGCAAATTACAACGGAGCAAGTGTTTTTCCAGAAGGTCGTTTTCTGTCATCATTCCTGTTCAGCTTCTGTGTAAGCTGTTGCAGTAGAGAGTAAGATGTTCTGAGTTGCTGTTCCTCCTTTTATACAGATGACATCTAAAGTAAAATTGATTAATTAACTACATTTATTTGCATTCTTCACGTTACTCTAAGACAATCTATGTCTCTGGAATACAGTATTTTACTTTGTCTTTTAGTTCGTTTATGCTTCTCATGCTTTTTCTTTACACTGCTTCTGCTATTACAAAAGGAAAGAGAGACTGTAATCTATATAAGGTACACTGCTATCTAGAGGAATCTATCATGTTTCATTGACTGACCCCTAAAGAATTGTTAAAAGCTTATGCTCTTGCTGTGCAAGAAGAGGTTTCTTCAACTCCACCATCATAGGTATGGGAATGAGCTTTAAGGTTGGTGAGGGGACAAAAGAAGAGATTGCTCTTCTTGAATCAAAGCTGGTTACATTCATGGAGATTCATATAGTAAAGCCAGAGTGCATCTTGCTGTGATCTGTGAATTAGAGCCATCTCGTGCATAGCTTAGGGAGTCTACCCTGGAAATCTTTTCCATTATTAGAAGAGATTGTCAGCGCTTGCTTTTGTGAAGCATTGCTTGGGAAAGCAATTGCTCAGCCTCTGTTCAAAAAAAAAAAAAAGCAGTCCTTGGACATAGAGAATTTTCATCATTTTTTGCCTTGTGTTGAATGTCAGTTCTTTGGAAAAAGCTATCAAGAGCTGTGTGCAAGGAAACTCTGGAGACAGAGTCCTTGAATTTCCTTGGAATCGATTTGGTTGCCTCAAAATATCACCAGTCCTCTTGTAATGTTGATTCAAGACACTTGCAGGAGTAGACTGAATCATTCTTGAGTGGCTCTGTTCCTTTTCTTTCTTTTATATGATCTGTTTGGGGAGACAGTGAGAGGGTTTAAGCTACTTGTTCACCTCTAAGCAAATAACACCCAACTCTGCCTCTCCATTTGTTCACATCATGGTGACTTACCCAGGATCTAGCTGAGAGTGATGCCTGGAAGAGGGTCAATTTGCTGAGACTGAATCTAGACAAGACTTGAGCTAATGGTAGTTGGCAGTACATGGAAAAAATTCTTGAACTGTGTAAAAGACATTGCAGGGTGTCTTTTAGGAGTGAGGATTGTATTTCAGTTGCTGAACCATTTCCCTGTAACTGAGTTTAGATTTAAAAATCCCATTGCAATATATTGCAGCATTGTGATAGTATGTGAAGACAAAATAGAGTTAGTTTTCACTCTTAGCTCTCTATGGGGTTGAGTACCATTCCTTTAGATGCACTTCCTATTGATCAGCAAAGGTATATTTGATTCTAATGTAAGGACCAGTGTCAGTGGGAATCAAACCTGGAGTGTCTCAAACTAAATGCATGAGCTTCAAAACACATCTCTTTTAGCTAAGGCTATGGCAGCTTCATGAATTTCTAGTTGTCCTAGTCACCACCAGAGGAGGACAGAGCACCACTCCCAGCAAGTAGGGGTTGCAGAAAGAATCAGTATCCTGCATCTTCAGGATTATAAGTTTTGGGCTGTGAATGGTTATCCTTTTGACGTGATTCTTTAAAAAATATACATATTTTTTGTTGAGAGGTTAATGGAAGGGCCCTATAATTTTCTTGTCTAATTAATGGAACACAACAATTAATGGAAGAACAGCCGTTCCCTATCAGTAGGTAGAAACAGGTCACAGGTTTGACATATGGATAATTGGCAATTTTGTGTGTGTTATTACTGGAACACGAAAATGATCACACCTTCAGTTGCTTAATTATGATGTTAAATGTGACATGATTCAAACTGCTGATCATGGTCTGTGTGATTCTAAGGACTGGACTCATTTATCACAAAGTTTAACACTCTCAGCTAGGAAAATCCTAACTTAGTTAATTTGCAAATGTATTTTTGGAGTAAAGATTGTATTGTGAACATTTTATAAATGGACCTCATTCCATAGTCAGTGAAGTCAGTAATGTAGTCTTTGGATCTAGCATGTTCCTGTTCATCTTCAGATAACTTATGTGATATAAAGGGAGAATTAATCATTGTTATTGTAGATAGAAGTAGAAGTGGCCTCAATATTTAGGTTGCCTATAGCTTAAGAAAAGACTGCAAAACTCTTTCCTCCTTCTGTTTAAAGAAAACTCTAACAGACACCTGTATTATTTGCACCAGGCCTTTGAAATTTGGCAGAGGAAAGTCCTTGTGCTAGGAAAATATATTTGTCCTAGGAAACTCATTCATTAGTAGCTGTGTTATAGATGTCTAAAATTGGCCATTTCCCTCTTTTGCTTGCATTTCTCAGGAGAACTTGGGCAGCATGTCAGAATAACAACTGAAAGTGAAAATCAGGGCCATGTGAGCAGCAGCATTTACTGCACTGAAACTGGGAATCTTGGAACTGTCAGAATAGCTGTAACGCTAAGCCCTAGCTTTTTGGTGGCAGTGGTAGGGAGATATGCAAGATCTGTAAAATACTTTGCACATCTCCCATTGCTTTCCTAAGTCCCACTTATCCCCCTGTACACAGTGTGCTAAGGCAACCAGAAATGCCGTCCATTTGGCTTAGCACTACTCTGCATACAGAGTTATGGTATCGAGCGCTAGATTGATTTGACCATGTCTTGATAGACTGCTCAGTCGAACCCAAAAGATTGAACTGATGGTGGCGAATTTGCTGCCATCAGTGTAGACATGCCCCAATCGTAGCAGGAAGAGGCAGAGTGGGTTGGCTTTGCTCATCTTCACCATACCTGAGGTCCTGGGGACATATGCCAGGTCCATATCCTAACTCTGGGAGCAGCACATGTGGGTGAACCCCAACATTATTCAGGATGCAAGACGAGTGCACAGTGGAGCTATATTCAGGTTGCATGGGCAACCTGAAATTTTGCATTTCTTGACTGTAGAGCATTTGACTTAGCTTCCCAGATAACTTTCATTAAATGCGTAATTTTATATATTACAGTAACACCCAGCCAGATGCTTGCTAGAATTAGAATGTAATGGTGTAGAGGTGAGTCCTTTCAGTTCCAATTCAAGAGTATAGAGAGCTCTTTCCTCCCTCAAATCATTCCCCAAGCCCACCTCAGCTGAAATGCCCATGAGGAATGAGCTAGTTAATGAATGAGGTTGAGAACTAAAGGACAGCTGATACTTACTTTTCATAATTGAACATGTATATTAAATGTTGTGTAGTTTAATGCACAACTCCCCCAAAATTTTGGTCTGTCATTTGTCATCTTACATTTTAACATCATTGAGTTGGGCACTGGGTATTTGAATGCATTTTATACAACAAGATGCCTCTGGAATTGGCTTTTAAAATTCCTCCTTCAGTACCACCTCCTCTTGTTCTTGCTTCAGTATATCTTCCTCTTGCAGTTCAGTACTTCCTCCTCTTACTCTTGCTCAGAGATACTTTCAGTAGTATCCTTAAGCTATTCAGATCCGTTCCTTATGCCTGGAAGGCACATGGGGCAGTGCTGAAGAAGAGACACCAGGAGAGCTCTGTGTGAGAAGCTGACAAATAGGCAGGAGAGATTGACATGATTAGAGTACTAATCTCAATGGAATAAGAGACCACAGAGGGGCAGACCTGTGAAGTGCATTGAAAGTGAGAGCAAGAAACTTGAACTTTTCATGGTGAAATGAGAGAGCCAGTGAAGAGATTTGGTGTGGTCAAAACAATGGGCTAGCAAGAGAACAATTTGTCTTCTCCAATGGGCAAGTGAGAGGACAATTCTTCCAAATACGAGTTGTGCATAATATATTATTGTATGTGTGTGGCCCTTCTATTAATTCTGTTGACTACACTGCAATCCCAGCAGCAAATTTCTTGTTGATTAATTGTGTGGTGCACAAAATGGTATAAAACATCTTTAATGGCTAAACTAATACATTTCATCAGCTGTTTGTACACTCCAAATGATAACCTGGTTGTTTGAACAACTGGATTGTTGTTTAATATGGCACTACCAGTTTCTCATGAGCTGAAATGCTCGCACACATGGATCGTCTATTATTACTTGGCAGATAAAAGGTATGGTAGGTGATCCTCTTCAATAAGAAAATAATGACTTAAGGAGTCCTTCATCCACTCTTTTTGATGAATTGAGCTGTTCATTAGCTCCTTTCTGAACTGGCTTTCAAGAGGTCCTGACAGGAGGAAGATTTACCTTCTTTTTTGCCCTTGCATTAGAGATGCTTTCAACTTTTTAGGCCCTTGAGTTGACATTAAGAAGACTGACCTTACCTCTGCTCTGTCCCATGGAGTCCTTAAAACCTAATATTCTTTGACAGAGTCCTAAATAATTTTGCTTTTTGCAAAACTGCAGTCTCTTCATCCAAAAAAAATGCATTGTTTGCACTGTTATGATGTTGGGCCCAGGATATTAGAGAGACAAGATGGGTGAGAATAGCATCTTTCAGTGGACCAGCTTCTGTTGGTGAAGGAGAAATGCTTGTGAGCTTTCTGAGAGAAGAGCTGTGTGTAAGCTCAAAAGCTTCCTCCTTCACAATTTGAAGTTCATCAGATGGAACAAATAACCTTGTCCACTCACCTACCCCCCCCCCCCCATGTAATTTTTCATCACCCCAGCAACTCCTAAAGCTGGGCTCTCCAGACATCTGTGTTTTTATGCTGCTCAGATCTTTGCTTTCAGATTTAACAACTTAAGAGTGAAATCCTGGCCCATTCAGGTCAATAGGAGTTCTGGTATTTACTATAACAGGAACAGGATTTTACTGTGTACCTTATTTGGCTTTCATGTAGTCTTTTGTATCTTTTTTTTTAAGCTTTTATGTATTGAAGCTATAAAACAGATTTGCACAAATAATTTCTTGGTTCTCAGACTGCAGTGAGGAGCATCTGTATACTAGGAATGAATAAAGATTCATAAGATCAAAAAGTTTGGCTTTTTTTAGTATTCTGCTGCAACTAACATACAGTGGTCATCCATAAGAAGTCAACACTTAACAGTAATCGTACGGTATTATTTGAGATTCTGTTGACAGTCCATATTTTAAGTACTAGTGGAAAAACTATCTCCAATACTGCTATTTGGTGACTATTGACAAACACTGACAGTTTTACGTCCACCATTGTAGCATATATTGGCAAATGTAAATTTAGCTAAACTGAATGTCTTTACAAATTGCATACATAGTTGTTCTGTAAAGTGTGTGCGTGTGAGAGAGAGAACTGGGTATTTGTGAGTTTAAATATGTTGTTAAAACATATATAATTCCATTTTTGAATTATTCATTTTTTTAAATCTATTTTTGCTAGTGCAATTTAAATATCATGCCTTAATTATGTGTCTGGAAAGTGGTGGTACTTCATTGCTGGGCTACAAGGATTCATTTCTTTATGACTAATATAATTGATGTAAAGAATCAAAACAATAGGAATGAAATACAACCAAGATAATTAAATGAAGAAACCACAGAAGTAAAACCAAAATGCTGGTCCCTTCGCCATCCAGTGATTTTTGGATTGCGCTTGGAGAATACCATTCTTCTGCTATATTATCCAATCAATAATGCCTAATGTATCACTTAGATTATTATGTGAAAGAAAAAGGAATACCCTTAAGGGATGTTGAAGGAAATCTGCATTCTCTTTGGCAAATTTAATTAGGGGTTTAGAATATGTTTATCCAGGTTTTTACCCATTATACTTTGGTAAAATTTAAACCAAACATTGATAGCTATAAAGTAACTGCTTTTGATATCATATTGCTTATATTTAGCATCTATATTTATTTACTTTTTTCCTGTTTGTTCAGTGAAAATGCCAAAAAACCTTCTACTTAAATAAATTACCATGTAAGCCCATGATATCCAGTTATGGTTTTATGTTCAGCTTATATTGTAAGTAATTTTTAATGTTGCATCTGCTGTAATAAAAATAAATTATGTTTTCATGTTAGTTGGTTTAAAAAAAAATCCCTGAGGGCACAGAAGTACAAATTGAAGAGTTAACTCAATTCATGTTGTTTTGTGTAGCAATAAATTACAATTAGAGTATAAAAGTCATTAACAAAACTTGCCTTTTAATTTTAAAGTAACAGAGTTCCAGGTTTAATCATAGGTCTCTATTGTTTAGTCTTTGAAGCCATAGCATATTCTGTGCTGTTTTTGTTTTCTGTGCACTAGTAAGATACAATACAGTACATTCCCAAGATAGTAGGGGCTCCTCCACAATACAAGCTGAGGGTTTGTTTTTTTTTGGCAGCATCCCCTACTGGTTTATTTATGGTACAGTTTTGACACTAGTATCAGATGAATCCTGAGTGCTCTTAGGGCTTCCTGTTTGCCATCAAGCTGTTACACCACCTGGCATCAGCATGGGGAAGATCACTAAGAGAGGGCAAAAATTGGGATGTATGGGGAAAGAAAGCTATAACCATACTGAACAATGTCTGCTTTTCTGTCTTTGGCAGAACAAGAGAAAACCTAATATAGTTCTATGATTCTCTCCTGTGCTGCACATTTGCTTTCCTTTCTTGGCACTTGGTTTCACGTTTGAATTCTCCATAATAAAATTCTGAAATAATCTGCTGTCCATTGAAAAAACATTTTTTATTACTGAACACAATCTGGTTTCACCCTGTGTCAATAAAAATGAATGTAGTACGAGTGGTTTTGTGCCTTTTTTTTTTTTAATAGATGATTCAGTTAGTGACCAGTTGGGGTGACTAAGGACTTACATAGATTTGAATTCTGCATTATAGCAATAAATGTAGTAAACGCCTTTTTCTTTTAATCTGGAAATCGGCTTACTGCTAAACATGTGAGCTACCAGTTTTTGGTACCTTGAATACTGCTGTGTTGCAAACTGCTTTTATCAATATTTTAGTAGGAATGGAGCTTTTAAAGAATGATACTTCAGTGCAAGGAAAGAAAAGACTGCTGCAGATACACTGAGAAAACTTTTAATGAAAAATGTTTAATTATTTTAAAGAGACCCTCAGGTGAGGTCCTATATCCAGTACTGATAAGAAACTGGGGAGTTCTTCATGTTGCTTTGGTATGTGCTATGAGAATGAGTGAGTAATTGGCTAAGTCTCCTTGGGGCATTTGCACTATAATGACTTTCCTAAAGTGTCTTGATTCTACCCTTTTCTGCAATGTATTGTAAACCTGCAGATCTACACAAATGTCTAAAATCAGCAGAATGATCAACTTAGTGTAGGTATGGGCATTCCGGATGAAAGTCTCTATTTATTTAAATACATAGGTATAGTTTCCGTGGCACACAAATGTATGGAAGGCAGCCCGTCTGCTGCACCCAGGCCTGTTCATGGCCTTCATAAAAAAGGGAAAGTTTTTTAGAGCTGTAATGAAATCTGAACCCAGCCAAAACCTGAGGTGGACAAACCAGGGCCATTTTCCAAAGAAATGCAGGTCGGTTTATGACTTTGTGATTTAAGGCAGTGGTTCTCAACCACTGTGTTGCGACACATTACCAGGTAACCACATAGCAGTAAACATCTCGTGGAAACCTGGAGAGATGGCTGGATTTGGCCTGGAGGGAGTGGGCGAGTGTGTCCTGTAGAGTCACAGTGTGCTGCCAAGTGTGTTGTGACCCACAAAAAGATTAAGAACGACTGGTCTAAGGGATTTTGACTCCAAACCAAATAAAGTAGAGTGGCCTCTGTGGCTATGTCTACACTGGCAAATTAGTCCAGACTAAGGAGACTTAGTTGGACTAATCTAGCTCATGGCCACACTAGACTTTCCCTAGTTCAAACTAAGTAGTTTCTTAGTTCGAACTAAGGAAGGGTTAGTTCGAACTAGTTAGTACTGGAACTTAGTCCAGACTAACTGCCTTAGTTCAAATGTTAGTTCGAACTAAGTCTGGCCAAGACCCAGACTAAGGCTTAGTTCGAACTTAAGAAGTTCAGACTAAGCCAGTTAGTTCTAACTAACCATGTGTTCTAGTTTGAACTAAGCGTTAGTTTGAACTAGAACGTTCGGTTAGTTTGAACTTAGAAGCACGAGGTTAGTTTGAACTAAGGTTGAGCTTCTTAGTTTGGACTAACAAGTTTGCAAGATGTAGACATAGATTTTGTTTTGGAAGGCAAGATGAAGACTTCCCTGCTAGCTGCTAAGAATCCACTATGCTCTAAACACATATGCACCATCATCTTGTTCAGAATACTTCAACCTGGTATTGCCTCTCCTTACATGAATTATAACTGGCTACTACAAGGTGGAATTCAGAATGCCATAAGCACTATCGGCTTGCTTCCCAATAGGAGACCTACCACAGACTTTAGTAGTTCAATGTTATAACTTCAAAGTTTCAAACCTGAGACTCCCAGAAACCAAACATGTAAGCTATGGGCCGTGTTTGAGTAGCAAGTCTGAAAATAGTAGTTTGAGAAGAATACTTTGGTTATTGCACCTTTTTTCAACTCCAGTCCTTGTAGTTTCTGTATAGCACTGGATTTATTTGGGGCCTAGTAGTAATGTGCAAAAACCTCACTTATGTTTATAGGGATTATGGTGATGTAGGATATTCATGTATTGTGTCTAGAGCAAAACATTGCCACAGTAGTTCGCATGAAAGCGAAATCGTGGATAAATCCAGTAAAGTCTATACCTGCGTGTGCGTGTGTGTGTGTCTATGCCCATAATCTTGACACTAAGGCCCAGTTTGCTACATCAGGGCTTAAACCCCTTTGATTAAATATGAACACTGGTGTGACTGCACTATTGGTATAATTTGGCCATAGGCCCTTCTCAACTGCTCCGCAGAGGCTTGCACCATTGTCAGGTTGATGTTACAGTGACACAGACCCCACTCTAAGGGCTTGTATTTTTCACACCTGCCCGACTGTTGGTATTGTGACATGGAGGGAGCACAACTGGGATAACCCTAATGTCAGTCCTGGATTGCACTTCCTGCCATTTTTGGCTGCTTATGAGTTAGAGCAGCCTTCAGGGAATGGCTGGTTACAGATCTCCACCAGGATCAAGGTGGAGCAAAGCCACAGACAGTTAAGGCCCAAATCTACAAAGTTACTTTAAAGCTTAATTCCCAGTTTTAGGCTCCACTGCAATTCACAAACTCCTGCTCAGTTATCTTCTAAAGCTGTCTGCGCCTCATGTGTTTTTCAATAAAAGTTCCATAGGCACCTATGTTTCCGTTTCTGGACTTGGGCACTGCTGCCTCACTTCAGGCATCTGCATATCTAATTCCCAGTGCAATCCACAACCTGGGGCAAGGTAGACTGGTGAACACCTCTTACCTGTGAAATCCAGTCTGGAAAGTGCATCTTGTAACTTCTTGGCCAGGGGTTAGAGCACTCGCCTGGAATGATGGAGACTAAGATTGTTTCCCCCTTGTTTGAGGGCGGGGAAAGGATTTGAAGAGGTATCTCAGGAGATCCACTTCTCAGGAGAGAACTCTAATCACTGAGCTGTGGGATAGTCAGACTTGAGGTACCCTTGGTCTCTCCTGTAGAAGCTATTCTACTTCGTATAAATAATTATGTTGCCATTGGAGCATGGGATTTGGACCAGTCTCCCATTCAGCATTTGTGATTCATGTTCTAGGTCACCTTTCGCTCCCCATTCACTGTGTTGGGAGACAAGGTGTCTTACTCAGGCTTTGCGGCTAGTTCTATTGCAACACCTTCTTGCCTTAAATGCAAAGAATCTTACACCCTTTGTGAATCCATGCCTGAGTTACTCTGAGCAGGCAGATGGAGTTTCTTGCAGGTTGAGGGTTTGTGAGTATCTAGCACAGTAAGGCTCTCATCTCAGCTTCTAGGTGTTACTGTAATAAAATAATCATAATCAATAAGCTATCTATGATGGGGTAACAAGACTTGTGGATAGAGGGTAAGTGGCAGATGTGGTATATCTAGACTTTAGTAGGGCTTTTGAGAGTGTCTTGCATCACCACTTCATTAACAAGCTAGGGAAGTACAATCTGGATGGAGACACTATTAGATGGGTGCAAAACTGGTTGGAGAGTAGTTGTCAACCAGAGGGTAGTGATCGGTGGTTAAGAGTCCTGCTGGAAGAGCATAATGAGCAGGGTACTGCAGGGATCAGTTTTGGGTTTGATTCTGTTCAACGTTTTCATCAATTTATCTCAGTAATTCCCACCCTTTTAGGCTCAGAGGCCACAAATATCCTTTTTACAACCCTGAAGGGTCACCATCTATCAACTCAAAAAAAGTGATGTATTTGTATATAGTACAGAGTACAGGATTAAGGACTATAGATCTTGACATTTAAAAATAAACATTTTTAGTGCAAAGCAAATTTAAAATTTTAATTTGAAATTAAAAAACCTAAAACTTACATTTTTAAATAAAAACTAAAAATTTTAAATTCTAAAAAATAATCAAACTGTTGAAAACAGTTCATTTGGTGTTAGGAGGGTTGGATGCAGGCACCAGATGAGAGGCTGTGCCTGCAGGCTGCAGGGCTGGGTGCAGGTCCTGGGCAGGAGGTGGGCATCTTTGGGAGGCTAGGAGGGCTGGGAGCAGGCACCTGCTAGGAGTCTGGCAGCCACAGCCAGGCTTCTGGCTGGCTACTGAACTGGGTTGCATGCTTCCATCTGCAGCCCGATTCCTGGCTGTTTGCTTGACCAGGGGAGAGTTCCAGCCACAGCCCAGCTCCTGGCAGCACGCTCTTCCCAAGTGGGAAGCTGGTGTCTTCCTGCAGCCAGGCTCCTGGCTCTGTGCCCGAACCAGGCGGGAAGAGTGCATCCACAGCCTGGCTCCTAAGCAGTGGGAGGGGAGCGCAGGCCATTTTGGAAAGCCCCATGGGTTGCTTTTGGCCTGCAGGCAAGGGGTTGGTAACCCCTGATTTAGATGATGGCACAGAGAGTACACTTAGTTTTCTGATGATACCAAGCTAGGAGGGGTTGCAAGTGCTTTGGAGGATAGGATCACAATCCAAAATGGTCTGGACAAACTGGTGAAATGGTCCAGGTAGGTAGAATGAAATTCAATAAAGACAAATACAAAGTACTCCATGACAAAGAACAATCCATTGCACACATATAAAATGAGTAATGACTGCCTAGGACGTAGTATTGTGGAAAGTGATCTGAGTATCCTAGTGGACCACAAGCTAAATATGAGTCAGCAGTGTAATGCTGTTGCACGAAGAGCAAACACCATTCTGGGATGTATTAACAGCAGTATTGTAAATAAGACATGAGAAGTAATTCTTCCGCTCTCTTCTGCAGTGATTAGGCCTCAAATGGAGTATTGTGTCCAGTTCTAGGTGCCTCATTTCAGGCAAGATGTGGAGAAAGTTCAGAGAAGAGCAACAAGAATGATTAACGTTTTGGAACGCTTGATTTAGGAAGGAAGATTGAAAGAACTGGTTTCGTTTAGTCTGGAAAAGAGGAGACTGACGGCGACATAAGTTTTCAAGTACCTAAAAAGCTGTTACAAGGAGGAGGGAGAAAAATTATTCTCCTTGCTAGCTGATAATAGGACAAGAAGCAATGGGCTTAAATTACAGAAAAAGAAGTTTAGGCTAGACATCAGGAAAAAATTCCTTACTGCCAGGGTGATTAACCACTGGAATAAACTGCCTAGGCAGGCTGTGGCATCTCTATCTCTGGAAGTTTTTAAGAGCAGGTTAAACACCTGTCAGAGGGAGTTTAAGGTGGTACTTGGTCCTGCAATGAGTGAAGGGGACTGACCTCGATGACCTTCCACAGAGTCACAGAAACTGGAAGGGACTCTGATTCTGTAAGCCACCTTGCAGGTTTTGGGTCAGATTCCTGGGGTTGGCCAAAATGACAGTAGAGAGGGGTATGTAATACCTAACCAAAATACTAATGTTTAATGCCATTTGTTGCACTTCCATGAACAAAATTTCATGAAACACAATGCTGCCTGAGTTTACATGAGCATTATAGCTTTTAATATAACAAAATCCAAAAGCGGTAAAATCAAGTCAGCTGTGTTTGTTTATAGGGATTTAAATATTTTAATGTTAAATGTAGTCAGCTTGCTTGTATGACCATTTATGGAGCATTATCAACATGTTCGTTGTTAATATTTTACATACAACAGTAACTTTGACCTTCTGTTTAGAGCCTCAGTTGCTGTAGACCAACATGGCTGCACTGAAGCCAGTAGAACGAAACTGATATGCCAGCTGAGGAGCTGGTCTGTTACTCTGTCAAGGTTGGCTGAGTACTTAATTCACTCAACTTCTCTGTTAGTCTCTCTTGCGCAGGAATTTACTCCTGGTATTTCTGTAATATGGAATTGTAACCACAAATGATACTCTGTGCTAGGCATCAATCCATGCTGCTTCATATGCTGTGCAGTGAGGTGTTAACATTCTTTTATTTACAAGAAGCATCGTTAGAGGTGGACTGCAAAACATAACTGATCTTATTTCAAATAGCAAAATTTTTGCTCCTGAGTCAGCATTTACTTTTTTGCAGGAAACCTTTCCTTTTTATCCCTTAGCCAACTTTTATCTAGTCCACTGGCTTTCCTCTGATGCTATGTGAACTTTGTGGAATAGTCTTTTCTCAGAAATTATATTAAAATGTTTTGGTAATTCACAAATTATCTGTTCAGCTTTTCTTTGCTGTGTTATGTTCAGAGCTTGCTTAGATTTCTCAGCCACAGCTTGCTTTGCCTAACTCCACAGGGAGTGCTTTCCTTAAGGTAAGACAAACTAAAATAAACCAAGGGAGGCTGTGAGACAGTTTTCTTCCTGCTTTCTCCAGTGCCACAGAGGTAATAATTTGCTACTAACAAATGACACCTTTTCACTGTGCCTGGCACATGACAGCATAGCCATGGTAGGCAGGGTGGGTAGACCCATGGTTTTGTGTTTTCCTTGGTTCTCCAAATTCATTTCTTTCCCACCTGCCCCAGGGAAGGGATAAGCTAGGGATATCAGGTAAAAAGTGTGAAAAATCAGGAAAGGTGGTGGGGGTAATGGGTGCCTACATAAGACAAAGTCCTGAATATCAGTATTTTCCCTATAACATTAGGACATGTGAAACAAACAAGGAGTCTGGTGGCACTTTTAAAGACTAACAAACTTATTTATTGTATGACCTTTTGTGGGAGAAAATCCCACTTCATCAGATGCTTGAAAATGGAGAACTTCAAACATACAACAAAGTGGAATTTGGCCACCTGCACTTCGAATGTTCATGATTTAGAATCAAAAGACCGATCCCTTGCTTTTAATTTGATAATTAATTTTCATGAGTTTTATGACTTGTAATTTTGGTTGGACAGAATATTGTTTAAGATGAAACAATCTTAATTTTGTATTGATTTTCATGATCTTTGTACAAAATTTTATGGAACATGGACAGTTCTCATGTGACACCTGTGTGCCATGGCACACTAGTTGAAAACCACTGTGGTAGGGGACAGTGCCTATTTGCCTACTCCTGTGTGCCCAGAACCAAGTTCCAAGTAGCCTGAGCAGAGCCTTAAAGTAGGGTGAGTGCATGTGTGTATACGTGTTTCTTATTGCCTCATGCATGCATGTCGTTCAAGGCATAAGCTAGCCTAGAGTGAATGAAAAATGTTAGTAGGCAGAATGACAGTATTTTACATTCACTTGGCACAAATATACAGGTGAAACTCTGACCTTGCTGACTGTGTTTAGGGACCAAGCATTATCTAGTCTTAACGTCTCAGAGTATAAGAGTGAATTTGGTTTCTGACATACACTGCCAGAAGTACAAACTCCACTGAAACATGCATGTTAGATCTTGAATGTCCTTCAAATTCTTACAACAGATGTAAACAACTTAATTTTACCAGTCTGTCCTTTTTGATTTTTAAAAGGCTGCTTCCAGAAGCCCATGTAATATGTGTCTGTCTATATCTGCCTCTGTCTTGCTCTGCTGCTCATCATCATCAGAACCTGAGTGTCTTCCACATAAAATCAACAGCAAAGTAATAAATCTGTCTACCCCTAAAGCCTCCTCTTGCTTGTGTCGATGTCGTCTGTTAATGTTTGATCCTGTCCCTATTGAAATCAGTAGGAGATTTATAAAGCATTGTGTCCCAACTTGAAGGAGCTGATAATATGCCAAATTTACAAGGGGAGTTTTTATGTGAAAGCTGCAGAATTTGCCCCGTGGTTTGTTTACTGAGCAGACAAATGAACACAAGCAAAAACCCAACTTATTTTACTGAAGTAATTCCAATGCACACTCATTGCATTTAGGAAGTTTCCAGCAATTATGATTGGTGGCTAGTGCCCACGTAGGTACGAGGGTTAATTAAATCAAATGGTGAAGTTTGTAGAACAGGGAATGCTTCATTAAGCCCTGTGTGAATTAACATGTACAATCTGTTCACAATACCCGGAGTGCCATTCATTGAGACAATGTAATTACTGCTTACACACAGTTTCATTAGTTTTGTGTTTCTTCCACTGTGGTTGACATATATGTTGCCTTCACTAAAAGACAGGAATAGAGGAGGGAATGCTCACTGGTGGGTATCTAAGCATATTGACAGTCAGCAAATTCATTTTTCCTCTGGCTTTTGAGGCTCACTGTCCCAGATGTAATTAAGCTCGTAAATAGTCCAACTAACACATTTTTTTCTAAAATCCCATATGCAGTGGGTGACTCTTCTGAGAAGCATTTTCCTTTGGGTTTCAGCGTTTTAAACTGCTGTCAGCTGGACACTTTAATTTCCCCTCTCTGACTGCTAAACATTCATGTTGTTTTTGTGTTTTCTCTTTGAATGTTCTCTAGATTTTTTGTTTTTCGAGGTAGGATGACCTTATTGGTTAAGGTTGCATAAGAAGGGACCTATATCCTAAGGAGGTAAAAAGCCATCTCTCTTTAACAAGCATAGTATCTTCTAGGCAGTTACCTACATGAGCCTGTGGAGCCGGAGCATAAATTTGACTTATATTTCCAAAAGTCTCAGCTTATCTGTACCTCTCTCTGTTACAGAGAATCATAAATGGGCTGGGGATAGAGCATAATGTGTGCTACTGTCGGGCCAGACCTGCTTGCATCTAGTTTTACTTATTTACCATGCTCCTGATGTTGCTGCCCTGGGAGGGTATGTTACTGCTCAGCTATGATCATTAGAGGACAAGATACTGAGTTTTCAAATAAGGCCTCAGGCCTGCAAAGATTTACTTGCAGGCATAGCTTTATGCATATGAATAGTTCTGTTGAATTCAGTGGTATTGTTCAAATGAGAAAAATTAAACATGTAAATATTTGGAGGATCAGGGCTGCCTAGAATAAAACAAACAGTAGTCCAAGTTTTAGTTTGGAAGGTGGAGGGATGAGGGTGGTAGGAAGGACTAAATGAATTAGCTTTGTCACAAGCTTTTTTTAATCTGTGTATTACTCTTATCAGTATTGATGTATATCTCCTATCTGAATTCAATGCTCAGAAAAGAGGGATTGATTTGATGGAACAAAGCACAAAAGGTGCACAGCACAGGCAACAACAGGCCGACCTTTTTGGTCATCCTCACTGTCCTACCAATATCCTAGACTCTGACCTGAACTGAACAACTTCTCAGGGTGACAAAAGAACTTAGTATCCATGCCCCTGGAAGCCCTGGATCCATCATCAGTAAGTGCTAGTAGCAGGGGTGTGTTTTGCCAAGTCGACATCTAAGCTTGAGACCAGACCAGACTGAGGCTTAGGCCTCTTCTGTTAAAGTCACTGGATAGACTTCCATTGAATTCAGTAGGCTGTGGGCCTGACCCCTGTTCTCCTTTACGTTTTATGATATTATATGCAAAAATAATGGTGAACACAATAGAGGATACATGAAACTGCCAATTATATTTTCTCAAATTAGGAATTGTTTCATTCTGTTTCCTGATGAGGCTAAAATTAACACGCCATGTCTTTTAGGCTTTGTACATGTAATACCTCTCCTGGTAGTATTAAGACATGATATATCTAATAAGTCTGACTATCTAATAATAATACAATGCTCTTTTTTTACATCTAAAAAAACTTTGTAGCTTTGCAGTAATTTTAAATACAGATTAAATCAGTAATAACATAAAAGAATTAAACAGGTCACTACAGTATATAAAGTGGAGCACTATTAAAATCAAGGTACTGTGCCAGAAGCCTTCTGAGATATGAAGATGCTTTTATTATTTAGATATTTGCTACAGTGCACTAGGTGTGCTTGATGCCATACAATTAAAATGATCCTGCCACAAGACTTTTGTATAAGTTAGACAGAGCACAGCAAGAGACGACAGACAAAAGGCAGATGTGTGGGAAGGAAGAAAGTTACAAAGGCAAAAGCTTAAGAGAATGCTTTCACATACACACACAAGCTTTTACTTCTGCTTTTACATATGTTTTCTCCCCTACCCCCTATGTTGCCTACACATCTCGCTGATTATTTTATTTTGGTTTTGTTATTGTATTCTGCACATAGATTGTGGTCCCGATCTTGCTTCCTTTGCAGCCTGGGGAGAAACTCCTGTTGACTATAAACATGCCAGATGAAGGTCTCGGAGAGCAGAGGCTGGGAGTGCTGGTGAAGAGATTACAATTGTATCCCTTTTTAAAAAAGGGAATAATTCTTTTTTCATCAAAACAAAGAGGGAGTCCTGTGGCACTTCTAAAAACTAACAAATTTATTTGTCACATGATCTTTTATGGGAGAAATCCCACTTTGTCAAATCCTTGAAAAATGGAAAACTTACAGTATGGGAGGGAAAAATATATATCTAGTGAAGTGTAACAGAGCCAGGTCAGACTATTTCAGCAAATTAAATTTCTTTTCCCTGTATTCTAAGGTCGGAAAGGAGAGTACTTCATAGTCTTAGCATGCAGAGACAAATACTTTTGATTCTAATAATCCCTCATTTCAATAACCTTTCCCATGGACCAAATTGTTGTTTAGGTAATGCCAACCCACTTGTGGCCATTGGCAAGGGGAATCAAACCTGGGATTTCTGGAGCTTAATTATATGTGTTGCTGCCACATGAGCTACCAAAATTACATCTGTCCCTTAGTTAACATTGTACCAGGCTCTTCAATATCTAGAAGGTGTAGTCATCACTTGAGGTGGACAGAGCATCCCTCTGAGCAGGCAGGGGGTTACATGTCTCCTGGGCAGGGAGCCACCACTTATAATGCTGGTGGGCATCAGTGATCAAACCTGGTATCTCTGGAGCTCAATATATGAGCTTCAAGGTACATATCTCTTAGCCAAAGCTGTTGCAGGCTCAACTATCTCTGTAGGAGGCATAGCACCCACTAGATGGTGACAGAACAACATTTTGAATAAATGGGGGTACAGTTCTATTATATAATAGAACCGGAAATGTGCAAGGCCCTGTACAATCCAAGAAGCCAAAGTTGGGAGAGAACGTACAAGTGGCAATGATGTCTGCTCATCTTGTTAACTCCACTTCAATATTTTTAATAAATAAGAAAAGTTTTTAAAAATAAGAAAAGTTGTATCAAAAATGAATTTGCTGAGTAACATTGCTGGTCTCTGCTGACAGAAGGAGTTGTGTGCGGATGTGCACAAACAATTTAACTGAAGTGGCTTATCATTGCTGATATATCTTAAGTCACCTTACCTCTGTAGGCAGATGTGGCCTAAATGAACACATTACAGTGGTGCAACAGTAGCCCTGACCCTGTAGCATTCCTAGGGTAAACATATTAATTTATCCTAGGCAGTTTCCATAGAATTAGGGCCTAATCCTGCAGCCCCTTATGTGTGTAAATAACCTTAGCTCCTACAGAGAATCACACTGGATATTAATGAATAAAGATTCCTTGTGTGAATAGCTTTCAATACAAGTACCTCAACCAGGTGTCAGTATAATCTTTCATTAGTAAACAGACTTTATCAAGCTGGACACTTGTCAATTAGAAAACTTAAAAATAATTTACTACACTTGCCCCCAAATCATGCCAATAGTTGTTGTGTGTTTACAGTTGCATTTATTTGCATTCTTGCAGTGTTTTTCCCCCTCCTGTTGCTGTGTGAAAGAATCCAGGTAACAGGGAAAGTGACCTGACCATAGTGAAATAGTGGAATTGATTATGCAGAAACTGCTGTCAAATGCACTAAGTAAAACCACAGGGAAAAGTGGAGTGTACACAAGATGCTCTCAAAAAAAGAAAAAAAACTAAAAACAAAACAAAACCCTGAATTCTCTGAGATTCATGTGTGAGCGTCAGATGACAAAATCTGCCCCATTATGTTTACATTTTGATATAGGCTCAAGTTACGGAACCTTAAGTCCAAGGTAACCTTGCAAGAAAAAGAGAGAAGTAATCTCCTACTATACAAGCTATCAGTATCTCCCGTTAAAATTAATTTAGGACCAGATTTTTAAAGGTGTTTAGTCACCTAAAGATGCAGATATGGATTTTCAGAAGTACTTGAGTACCTAATTCCCAATGAAATATCTTTAAAACTCTGGTTCTTTGTTGTGTACACATATTTAGCATCTAGACACTTCTAAATAAAGAATGCTACCAATGTTAATTTTATTGATATCACTTGTCTGAGATGTGCCCAAACAATACAGAAACATTCTGTGAGTCAAATGGAAACAGATTATTAGGAAAATGTAGTAACATTCTTCACCTGTTTATGTGAATTCTGCCTGTCCTTTATGTATATGGCTGTATTTATCAAGCAGCTTGTCTTTGTGTTACTACATAATAGAATAAATTTTTAATAAGTCCAGATAGGAAGAGCTATCCCTATGAATATGGCATTTAGTCTATTTACACCTACCCAAGTAGGTTAAAATGTCAAAGCCGAGTATTTATATAGCCTATGTACCTCAATTCTTTTTTGTCATTATTTTCCACAGCTCATTTTATTTGCATATCTTCCTTTTATATTATCATCATGATGGCATTAATTTGGATGTGTAAATTAGCTTTTCATGATGTTGTCATGTCAGCATCTGGATTCAAGATGTGTCGTTTTATAAGCACCACATCCTACTGTGTTCCTCCAGCGCTCCCCCTCTTCCTAATCTAATTATTCACAAGGAACCTTGGGGATTGTGCTAATGGGTGTCTGAAGCTATAAAAAGTAATGAAAGTGGTTGTGTTACTACTTGGCAATTCAGTATGTATGGAATACTGGTCATATAGTTAAATTCGCAATCTTTGTAACTGGTTTTTACCCTATACTGGCCTAAGGTATTTCAAGAGCTTTTCACTAGAGCTGCAGTGCATCTTTATTCACAGGCTGATTTTAACATTTTTCTTCTTAAAGGCTGGGCTATCAGTAAATAAACATACAGCCTGATGTGAGAAATCATTTTTATGACCTATTTCATATTACACTTAGTGGGGAGGGTTTTCTGTCTGAAGCATCCAGTCTCTAAAATGTACCAGATTTCCCTGGAGGTTACCAGAGGGTTGCTCTCAGTTTTCCCTGTACGATAATCGCCATCAGACTGATAGGCGGCAATACCAGAGTTATGCTGCTGCTGATGGTATTGTCTGTCAACAGACACTCTAATTTGTAAGTTCAGCATGACCTTTGGACTGGGATCAGTTTGCTCCAAATGAGCATAGACAGAATAGTGTTTTGATGAATGAAGAGCAAGTGTTTAGATAAACTAGTCCTTATAGTTTAAGTTCATAATTCTATATTAACAGACACTGATGTTTTATACCTAAGGGCCTGATCACATATCCATTGAAAACAGTGGGGGTCATACTCTGTTTAGTGTGATGAGAGCAGGGATGAATTATAAGCCCCCCAAAAATCATTTATAATGTTATCTGCTGTTCTCTTGGTAATATAAAAACAGTCATGTCAAGCAGAACAATTGTCCTTTTTCTTTTCAGTTGACAGATCTATATGGAGCAGTAGTAGTCCCCAGGTATGCTATCAGAGGCATTCAAGCTTCTCCATCCTGTGCAATGGGCAGCATGGCCACCTGTTGGTTCTTCTTAAATCTAGGCATTGTTGCAGCTGAAAATAGCTTCTAGGACTACAGTCCCAGGGAAGCGGGAGACCAGACTTTCTGCATCAACAGCTGCAAAGTCTGTTCTTGAGTCTTTGGATAAAATCCTGTGTGCACACACGTGTCCATCTGTTTGCCCTGGGACACATGCTATTAAGCTTATTGCACTGTTCCCTTGTCTAGAACCTTAGTGGTATCAGCTTCATAGCTGAATTGGTGGTCTCTTGCAGAGTAGGTGGCTACAGTTGTGAAACTATCCTCTGTTTCATTTACTTCTATTGATAAATGACCGGTCAACTCCTATTGTGTGCTTGTAGCACCCTCCCATGCCTATGGCCTAGTCTACACAATGGGGCTAAGGCAATGGGAGATATGCAATCTGTGTGCCATCGACTAAGTTACTCTCACTTGCTGTGGTGTCTTTACTCAGCTGCATCGACTTGAAGGGCTCCCCCTTCGACTCATTGTCACTCCACTTGGAGGGGTGGAGTTACTAAATCACCGAGAAAGCATTTCTGGGATCAGTTGAGTGGGTCTACACTGACCACTCAGTCAATCCCACTGCATCAATCCATTGCGGATTGATGAAGCATTTGCAGTTTAGACAAGCCGTTAGTCAACAATTTACAGTAGCAAACAATAGACTGCGCTTCCCCCAATAATAATATTAAGAAATGTCTACCTATACACATGATAGAAAGACCCCTAATTTCTAAACATCTTGTAGTGTTGCTGCTAGCACATGCCCCTAACATTTCTCTCCCTAAGAGGAAAGTTCTCCCCTTAGAGGAAAGTTGGGTTTTGAAGTACGGCTGAAAGCATACCAAGTCCAGACTCCAGTGGTCCTAGGGGGTAGCATAGCCTGCAAGTGTGGGAGATTCAGAGGGACCAGCAGCTCTTTCTCTTTTATAACAGGGAAATTCCAGCTGGAGAACCCTCTGGTTGCAACTGAGTATGGTGCAGAAAGGGATCTGAACTCTCAGCCAGATTCCCAAACCACTGAGGGGTTTAAAGGTCACCCTGTATTCCTCCCTCCCCAGGCAGGTCAGTGTCCATTGCAGTTCCTGGAATATTGGTGACGTGCTCTTGGCATGAAACTGCACTCAACAAAAAATCTATTGTGAGCTGCTCCAGTTTCAGTTTGAGTGGTCTTGGGATGTGGCCATGTGTATGTAGCAAATTTAATCTTTGTTTAAAGTGACAGATCAAATAAAACACGGTCTGCTTCTGAGAAATATGGCTGTCCTCATATCACTATATGCATGAAAAGATACCCTTGCTCATGACATCCTCAAACAACAAATTAAATAAGTGTTCTGATGTAATGCCTATCACATCTTCTAGCAGTTTCTTCATACTTACCAATATTATCTCTTGTTTGTTCTGGCCTGAGCCTCAACCTTACCATAGTCTCCGGAAGCCGCTGCCATTCATATCCCATTATAAATGTCCTGCATTGTGAAGACTAAAGACTACAACTTTCTACTAAGGTCAGCTGGTGGTGGGAGGAACACTTAAACAGTCCTGTTTTCATAACAGTGACGTTTATTGTATTGTACTAATACGCTATTGTAATCTATGTTCCCTCTAAGCTGTGCACAGGCAAATGGGTTGTGAAACCTGTGCACACAACAAAATAAAGTGTGCACAAAAAAATTCAACAGTGACAATAATTTTTAATTTCTACTCATAAATGGGAGATGGATTATAATCTGATTCACCAGATGTTTGACCACACTCACTGGAATGCACACAAATTTGGACACTGGTTCTGAAAATTTGCACAAAAGAAATTTTTTGTGCATCTAGCCTACAAAAAATCAGAGGGAACATTGATTTGTAATATATATGTTTTCCTTTAATTTCAGGGAATAATGTACACGTTCATATAATTCTCAATGTCAGATTTGTAACAAGCTTATAAATTGATATGCTGGCTTTAGCCACTGAATGATCTGTACATCTACCATCACTTTCAAATGTTTGTATTAATATTTGTGTGTGTGTGTGTGTGTGTGTGTTTTGGCATGAAAATAATAAAATGTAATATTAAGGATCTGATTATACAAATTCTGTAACTTTACCCATGTGAATAATGCGAAAGGGGAAATGTTTTGAGGACTTTTTCCTCTGGGCTAAAAGAAATAAAGTTTCAACTTTGACTCTGATTCGTGGCTTCAGTGGATCATTTTTGATTGGCACGAATTCTAATAATACTGTTATATATGCATTTTATAAATAAACTGTCATTAAAATGTTGTTTTAAACTGATTTTCTTTAACCAATCAGATGTAATTTTTTTGCCTGTTTTTCATTGTTAAATCAGTTTCTCTCTTTTTAAAGCAGTTTCAACTAAATCACTTACATGAACAATATGCTCACTTACAGAGATTATAATTGATTTTTGGCCCCATTTTTAATATTTTGTACTGTAAATGGCATCCCAGTGGCTAATAATCATCATACAGATGTTTGAGAGTTCCTTCCTGCAGAGTATGATAATTGAAGTCTATAAAGTGTTGTGAAACTGCACATTGTTTCTAATTAGTACAAAGCAGTTCCTCTAACGTTCAGCATCATTTTACTGGCCCGTTTTCCTTCATTATTTTACCAGCTGGCTTCTAGACCATGTTAGTTATTCAAGAGCCATATGGAAAAATGTGAGGTTTTCAGTGTGGTTTGTAATGTCGTGTTTTTCTTTACTGAATATTGCCAGTTTTTTTTTTTTAAAGGGTTTCAGTGCTGAGTATCTGTAACTGTCAGGTACCTATGCACCAGGTATTGTGGCATCCTTCAAAGGAACCTTCACATAAACACAGGATAATTCATTTTTCTTTCACATGATGGGCTTCTACTATAATGATTCTCATTCATCTGTTCTCAGAGGGGAAAAAATCAACTATTTCAGGAACTCCTTGGGGTTGGATTTTTATGAGGAAGAATCCCCAAGCTGGAAATGTGGTATACTAGGAATCTGCGATAGGATGACTGTCAAACAGTGAAACAAATAGAGAGTCTGGCACTTAAGACTAACAAATTTATTTATTGCATGAGCTTTTGTGTAGGAGAAAAATCCCACTTCATCAGGTGCTTAAAGATGGGGAAGTCTCAGAATGGGACTCACAGAATGCCACCAGGCTCCTTACTTTTTTTTTTTTTTTTTTTAACCAGACTCCATGTATGTTTTGCTGAACTAGACTGACTCAGCTGCCCCTTTGCAACTTTTCAAAAAGTGATCAGGTGAAAATATGCTGTCCATTGGAATCAGCACAAATTTCTGTACAAATTAAACAGAGGAACACAGTTGTGTTGCTTGCTTCAGCTTCACCATATGAACCACATACTGTTATAGGCCAAAGTCTGAGGTCCTTTCTTGGACCCAGACTGTGCCCCCAAAATCCTACTTCTTCTATAAAGCCTGGGCAGATCAGCAAAGTGCACGTCAGAATGTTTCCACCTTCTAGAGCTCTCCAGGGGCTGAAGGACCTGCCATTTGTGGAGAGGTTTGGAAGTGGGTAAGGTGTTGGAAGACTGCAGGGCCTACATGGTCTCCAGTGCAAATACCAGAGGAAAATGACCTGAAGAGCTCCTCTGTGTAAGTTTGAAAGCTTAGAATCATAGAAGATTAGGGCTGGAAGTGACCTCAGTAGGTCGTCTAGTCCAACCGCCTTCTCAAAGCAGGACCAACCCCAACTAAACCAACCCAACTGGGACTTTGTCAAGCTGTTCATTAAAAAACCCCTAAGGACAGAGATTCCTTCTCCTTCCTAGCTAACTCCTTCCAGTGCTTTACCACCCTCTTGGTGAAATTTCTTTCCCTAATATCCAAGCTAGACCACCACCACTGAAACCTGAGACCATTGCTTCTAGTTTTGTCATCTGCTACCGCTGAGAACAGCCTAGCTCCATTCTCCCTGCAACTCCCTTTTAGGTAGTTAAAGGCTGCTATCAAATGCCCCCCCCCCACCTCCATTCTTCTCTTCTGCATAGTGTACAGGCCTAGTTTCCTCAGTTTCTTCTCATAAGCCGTGTGTGTTTGTTTTCATTGCCCCCTGCTGGACTCTCTTAAACCCATGCTAACAGTTCTGATCACTTTCATTTATTTCAAATGCTCAAAATGGATTCCTTGAAGATTTGCTTTGTGGTATTTTCATGGACTGAAGTGAGGCTCACCAGCTTGTAGTTCCCCAGATCCTCCTTTTTCCCTTTTTGGAAGATGGGCACTGTATTTGTCTTTTCCGGTCATCTGGGACCTTTCCCAATCACCACAGGTTTTCAGAGGTAATGGTCGATGTCTCCTACAATCAACTCCCTCAGCAGTCTTGGATGCGTTGCCTCCAACCCCATGGATTTAGTATCATAGAAACTGGAAGGGACCATGAGAGGTCATCAAATCCAGTCCCCTGCACTTGTCGCAGAACCAAATTCCCTCCTAAACCATCCCTAAGAAGTGTATGTCTAATGTGTTCTTAAATACTTCCAATGATGGAGATTCCACACCCTGCCTAGGCAACTTATTCCAGTGGTTAGTCTCCCTGGCAGTTAGGAATTTTTTCCAAATGCCCAACCTAAACTTCTCTTGTTGTAATTTAAGTCCATTGCTTCTTGTCCTATCATTGGCAGTTAGAGAGAACAATTTTTCTCCCTTCTCCTCATGACAATCTCTTAGGTACTTGAAAACTGTTATGTCCCCTCTCAGTCTCTTCTTTTCTAGACTGAACAAATCCAGCTCTTTTAAATCTTCCCTTATAAATCAAATGTTCTGGACCTCGCATCATTCATGCTACTCTTCTTTGGATTTTTTCTAATTTGTCCACATCTTTCTTGAAGTGAGGCATCCAGAACTGAACACAATACTCCAACTGAGGGCGGAGTACAGCAGAAGAATTACTTACTTATAATACTCCTGTTAATACATCTCAGAATGGTGTTTGATTTTTTTGCAACAGTGTTATACCATTGACTTGTATATAGCATGAGGCCCATTATGATACCCAGATCCCTTTCCTCAGCACTGACTCAGGCACTCATTGCCCATTTTGTATATGTGCAATGGATTGTTCTTTCCTAAGTGAAGTACTTTGCACTTGTCTTTATTGAATCTCATTCTGTTTACTTCAGACCATTCACCAGTTTGTCCAAATCATTTTGAATTGTGATCCTGTCCTCCAAAGCACTTGCAACCCCCTCCCAACTTGGTATCTTTGGCAAACTTTATAAGTGTACACTCTATGCCATCATTTAAATCACTGATGAAATCATTGAACAAAAGCAGACCCAGAACCGATCCCTGTGGTACCCCACTCATTGTCTCCCCAGCATGACTGTGAACCATTGATAACTGCTCTCTAGGAGCAGTTATCGAATCAGTTTTTCATCCATCTTATAGTAGCTCCATCCAGGCTATACTTTGCAACTTTGCTAATGAGAAGGTGATGTGAGACTGTATCAAAACCCTTACTAAAGTCTAGCTGCACCACATCCACTGCTTCCTCTCTATCCACAAGGCTCATTACCCCATCATAGAAGGCTATCATGTTGGTTTGACATGATTTGTTCTTAATAAAGGCTTTGTCCTTGACAAAAGCTGATCAAGGGTGAGTGGGGAACAATAGCACAAATGACCCCCAGACACACAGTCAATAACAATCCTAATTCACACAGTCACTGAATTAACAGAAATTACCTGAAAGACACAAACACACAGTCAGCTATTTACTCGCCCCAAGGTTTGGTCTACCTTGCTCCTTCAGCAAGGGGATCTCCTTTGCCACTGCCTCAAGGCTCCTCCGTCTCCTTTTTCTCCCTTTCAGACTCCCCTGTTCGCAGTCCCCTGTTTGTGAGCTCGTCCTGGTCACTTAGCCTCTGGCTTTTAAGATCTTCTCTTCCTGTCAGCCCTTGCTCCCTTGTTAGGCACTTGTCCCGCCTGAGGGCTGCTCACCACCTTCATATTATGTGCTGCCCTATGCATTAGTCCTGGACTGACATTGTTTGTGAAGATAGACAAAACATTGACTACTGTAGCTTTTTCCATATAATCTATCACTGGGTTACCTCCCTGGTTCTGTAAGGAGCCCACTCTTTCCCTGACCACCTTGCTACTAGTATGCCTATAGAGACCCTTCCTGTTACCCTTCGCATCCTTTGATAGCTGCAACTCCAGTTGTGATTTAGCCTCCCTGGTTTCATTCCTGTGTGCTCAAGCAGTATCTTTATACTTCTCCCTAGTCATCTGACCAAGCTTCCACTTCTTGTAAGCTTCCTTCTTGTGTTTAAGCTCACCAAAGATTTCTCTGTTAAGCCAAGCTGATCACCTGCCATATTTGCTGTTCTTTCTGCATGTTGGGATAGTTTGTTCCAGTGCCTTCAATAAAGTTAAAATGCAGACAGCTTGTCTCAACAACAGAAGTTTGTCCAATAAAAGATATTAACCTCAGCCAGCTTGTTTCTGTCAAATCCTGGGACCAATACAGCTACAACAGCACAGGCCAGAGGAAGGTATGGGTAAGTGGGAGGGGCAGTGGGAGCCTGAAGAAGGATTTGGGCTGACGGAAAGAGGGAAATGTGTTTTCCTGCCTTGCACCTAGCCAACACGTGGTGAGAGTCTCAATGGAATATATTCACAGTTTGGCCAAATGTGTTGGTTTACTTATCCCTTTGCTCAGTGGTTAAAGTATAATTTGATGGGCCCTGGAGCCCTCCTTGTCTCTGGGCCCCATTCCCGTATTTGCAACCACTTCTCAGTACCATATGCATCAGTTATCTCTCCATAAAAAGTGACCCTGATGGAGAGAGAACAGGGGCTAAAAAGGGTAGTGGGGGTGCCACTCCCTGGCTGTTTAATGTCTCAACTCTTTCACGAAAGTGCCCCCACCCACCTGCTATAGGCCCACCTGGCCCCAAACCAACCCTGCAGCCCAAAACAGCCCCCTGCTATTGCCCCCAAACCACCCCAAAACTCAGTGCACCTCCTGGCTCAAAACCTCCCTGCCTGGCTATTGCCCCACTTAGACCCTGCTAGCCCACACCCCCTGCCCCTTATTGCCCTGCCTGGCCCACCATCCACCCACCTATTTCACCCAAAGCACCTGTTCCCCACACACTACTGCCCCCCCACCCTATGGCCAGTGGCATCACTGGGGCCAGGCACAGTGTCCATGTGCCCCGAGTCCCAGCACCACTACCCCGACTGCTACATGGTGGTGGCAATCCGATTTGGCTCTGGCCCAGGCTGGGATCTGGGCCTGGGCTGCCCGCAGCAGCAATTGCCTTACCCATCCTGTCCTTGCCTGGGGATCTGGGGCTGGGCTGCCGGCTGGCAGTGGTGAGCGCCCTGGGACCGGATTGGGTGTGGGTGCTGAACTGGGCCCAGGGGCCCCGGGTCTTTTTCCGGGACAGCATCGCTCCTATCTGTGGCCCACCCGGCCCAAAACCACCGCAGCTGGGCAGCTATTGTCCCATGTGGGTCTTGCTGCCTCGCTCACCTCCCTGTATTGCTCAGGCTTTCACCCCTAACTGCATCTCTGCCAGTCCTTCCCCCCTTGCCCTGGCCCTCACTCATCTTTTGGGGCACCCCGCTGGGCCTGGGGCCCCTGGGTGGCCTGCTGTCCACCTTGCCACCCCCCAAACTTCCCTTTCCCTCCCCTGTGCCCCAGGACCCTGAACTTACCCCTCTGCTGGTGGGTGGGGAGCAGAGCTGAATCGGGCTCAGATCCCTGCCACATGCACAGGCTGCCTGTCGGGGGGAGACGGGGGTTCAAATTTCTCGCCTCGCTTCCCCTGCAACAGAGAGAGGAGCCAGACAGGGCTGGGCAGCAGTTCTCGCTCAGTCTCAGCAAGCCCTGGGCAGAGCTGAGCTGAGAGCAGACAGGCAGGCAGGGCTCGCTCTCTGGTCTCACCTGAGCCTGGCTGTGGGGCTGGACAGTCAGCGGGTGGATCTTCTGCTCTGCTGGAAGTGGGGTCAGCCGGGCAGGGTGGAATGCAGCGCTCTGCCCAATATTTTTATTTCTCGGGGCCCTCAAATTAGGGGCCCTACTTTAACCCCTGCCTCTGCTTACATTGGACAAGGATTTCTCATTGATTCTTAGAGCAGGATTAACTCACTGAGGGGTTGAAAGGCAGGAGCTTCTGTCTTCCCGGGACAATGGAAACAGCTACAGTTTCCTCTGTTGGGAAAGTTATTGTGTTAATGAAGAAGGCTATATTCCAAACCAATGGCTGTCTTTTTAGAGATTCCAGAGTTAGCATTTAAAAAAATAGATGATATATTTCAGAAGCTCTGGTGATGCTACTGTTCACACTGTTAATTTTTAGCAATTAGTTTAAAGAGGAGGGTTGGGCTTGTAACGAAGTGGATTTCGGTGATCTGGGCCATTCCTACTTCTGCTGCAGAATTCCTGTGTGACTTTGAGAAAATAATCTCTGTGCACCTCAGTTTGCTACCTATATGTCATTCCAAAATTTTTCTCTTTTGTTTTTTTGAGTCATGGACCGTTTCTCTGTGGTTTTTTTTCAGTGCCTAGCACAACAGAATATAGGGGTAGAATTCCAGATCTACTGTAATACAAGTCCATCCACGCAGGAGGGAGTTGCATTTAGAAATCAGTGACATGTTACTTATGGGATGGGAGGAGGGCAAGATGATTCGGAAAACTGCAGCCTCCTTCTAGTGCAAGGAGCATGAGGGAGAAATCACCCTCCTTCTCTGCCTTGGCTGCCTACCCCTTTCCATTACACTGTGGGTCTGGGATGCAATCCAAATGACAGGCACATACCAAACTAGATACTTGTGTTTATATTGGGATATATGTAATAGAGTTAGTACTCAAAATAGTCTCTAATACTGTAGTATTTTGGAGCACTCAAGATGCCATACTGCAATAAGGACTACTCTGTACTGTGGGGAATGTAGCAGTCATTATGGGCCAACTTTTTAAAAACCAAGTATTGATTGCAGGTCAAATAATTGAGGATGTAGAAAAAAGCAATTGTACATTTAACTACCTGACTGCATATGTAGATCAGGGGTTAAAATGTCTAAATCTTAGCAGTGTGGCTTGCAGTGATGTGTGTCTGCAGCTGACTGTAACCTTAATGGGCAGCTCTGCTCAGACACGGCTCCAACATTTGTGGATTTGAGATGGTGCGGATTACTAGGACCTCCAGGTTTGTGAGGCCATCAGTATGACTCTTGGGGTCCTTTCTACCTAAAGGGATGTTTCTGAGGAAATTCCCTGAGGTGATTCTCAGGTATGTTTTTTTTCTATTAGAAGCAGAGATCTTTGTAGTTTTACGCTGGTGTAATGTAGATTTTTAAAATTTAATTTCTTTTTATTGTCTGTGCTCTGTTGTGTTAGTATTTAAATAGTCTGAGGTTCTGAAATGCACATCTAACTGAACGTGGGTTGTGGAGAGGTGAGTTCCCACTTTTGCTTCTGCTATTGTTAGGCTGGAGACAGTCTTCTGCAAGGCTGAATTAACAGGGCAGTAGTACACCCTGTGTGGCATACTTAATGCAAGAGACCAGATGAGATGAGACCCTGTCCCACCAACCAACAATGCTGCTGTTGTTTTGAATTGTGTCCTGCATTGTAGTATTTGCATTTGCCCTGTGTTCTGGTTTAGTAACTAGATGATTGCTGTCCATTGGGACTAAAAGGAAAAGTAAAATGTATTTTCTGAGGCTATATATAGTTTTTGATGTTTTGTTACAACATAGAGGCTAGGACTGATGCATTTTATTTGAATTAACATGTTTTTTGAATGATTGCAAGTTTCAGAGGAATAGCTGTGTTAGTCTGTTTCAGCAAACCAAACAAGTTGTTTTGATTTAAACAGTGTGGAAGTAGGTCCTGTGAGAGCAAAAGATGAGAAGGTAAGAATTGTAAAAGAGGTGCAATTTGTCTTTTGTAATGTTAGCCATTCTGAGTCCCTATTCAGACTTAATCTGATGGTGTCAAGTTTGCATATGAATTCTGGCTCTGCTGTTTCACGCTGACATCTGGTATTGAATTTTTTGGCTGACATACTGTAAGTTTCATGTCTGTTATAAATCGTCCAGGAACATTGAAGTGAGCTCCTTTTGGTTTTGAATGTTAAACATTCTTGAGGTGAGGGTGGTGTCCAACTATACTTGTGCACAGAGATGGTTCAGCCAACACAGGGGGATGTTGTCGGCACATAAGGACATATCTCATGTTGGTGGATAAGATGAATGAGGCCCTGCTGGAGTGGCTGATGTTGTTAGGTCCTATGATAGTGTCACTTGAGTAGATATGTAGGCAGAGTTGACAACAGGGTTTGTTGCAAGGGTAGATACCTGGCTTAGTGTTTCTGTTGTAAAGTTTGTGTAGATGCAGGTGAGCATTTGCTTAAGGTTGCCAGGCTGTCTATAAGTGAGGAGTGGCCTACTTCCCAATGCTTGAGAGAGTGAGAGAGACACATGAAAGATACAGTACTCCAGGGAAAAAAACTTAAAACCAGACTTGAGGATGATGTTCCAGGATGCACTTCCACACTGTTTGAATCAAAACAATTTGTTTGGTTTGCTGAAATGAACTAATAGACTGCCCCTTTGGAACTGTTTGAATTGACTTTGTGACCAATCCTTCTCTGCCTGTGTATATATACCTGACATACTGCAGTTTCCATCTTATGCATTTGAAGAAGGGTGATTATATCCACAAACACTTATGCAATAAATAAATTTGTTAGTTTTTAAAAGTGCCGGAGGACTTCTTTGTTTTTTTTGAATGGGTATTTATCACTCATTAAAGGAACATAATGTATTCAGGTAGGAAGAGCCATGTACATCACTGCTTTATGTGGGCGCACAGCTTGATTCTCCAAGGTGATGAGTCCTCTATCCTAGATGCAAAAAAGCACTTAAGCAGGTTAACATTAAGCATGTAAGTGGTCTCATCAAGGTCAATGTGGTGACTTAACATACCTGAAGATGAGCAAATGCTTAAACTGTTTGTTGGATTAGCTCCTAGTGCCCTCAGCGCCTTGTAGTATTGAGTACATACACTAGTGTAAAAGTGGATGTAAATCACTGTCAGATTATTATTTCAGTGCTTTATACATTCACTTAGCCTTATTTATATTAGTGTAAATCACTATCCAGCAATGATGTGTCAGGAATCAATTCGGTGCATCAATTCTATAAACAACCTGTCTGTATTTAGTAATGACACTTTGAAAACGCTGTTCCTTCTCATATCAGTCTGTTTGTTGAATCAGACTTCCTTGCCTCTTGGTGTTCTACTGAGTCATGCCCTGTTATGAGGTCCCCAGGACATTTTATGTAAAGTGGAGCAACATAAAGGCAGTTTGATAAACAAGAGAAATCAGTTGCTGTTTTTTGTTTTTGTTTTCAGTTTTCCCAAGAAAGCTAACTGCAGGACCTGGATAATTCTGAAAGGCCACAACTCTTGATTTCAAAAGATGTTAAGGAAGGATGTAATGTTTTGTGATGTGCATGATGCTCATCAAAGCAGCATTAGGCACTCCCCAAAGTCCAACAGCCATATAATCTTGTGACAGACCCAGAGGCGAATTCAGAGCTGTCAGCTGAACTGCCTTTAGAGCTTGCCAAGCAAACAGATGCTGACACTGGATGAGTACCTAGCACAGCTTGGCATCAAGCTCCTGTGACAGCCAACAGGCCCCATGTCTGACCTTAGCTGCTGACCCACTGCTGGAAAGCAGAGGACAAAATAGGGAAGGATGAATGTTCTAATTGTTATTTAAAATAGACAAATCTATTGCCTGCCAATTCATTCATCTGGAAGTCTGGAATATATGGGGGGGGGGGTATATACCATTTTATATGATAATTCACTTCAAATTAAATTAAAAAAAAACACTAACAAAATGGCATCTGAAGGTTATATACAGATGCCTCTCTAAGATGAATATTTGATTTTAAAAAATCAAATACTTCTTGCTCTCTGCAATAGCCAGTATTCCACTTTCCATTTCACAGAAATGTGCTTTTTTGATTAGACCTGAAAATTAGTAATGACATGTACATTTTGATTGCCTTTCCCCTACTGTTCATCCTCCATGACATTTGTCTTCATGTGCTTGGGTGTGTGGCGATGAAAGGAAGGTGAAAGAAAACTTCAGATTCTGTTCTTATTCCTGCTAATCATGCTGAGCCGGATCCAGTGCTCAGTGAAGTCTGAGACAATCTTTCCATTAGTTTCAATGAATTTTGGATCTGGCCTACTCAGTTAACTCAGCTTGGATTTCTCTTTAGGCTGTAGGTGTAAAATAATCTGCTTTTGGCCACTTCATCTCTTCTTCTACATTCAGGGTCTGGTTCTTATCTACTTTGTTCCAGTGTAAATCACATGCAAATCCAGTGTTTGCAAACTGTTGAGAGTTTGGAGTCAGGGCCAGGAGTGTTTGGAAACTTCCTCAGAATGTGAGAGGGGCGATGGGTTGGGTATGGGTAGGGAGTGCTTCTCTTTTGTCAAATGAAGAGAAATTGCACATTGAGTTAGAAACTAAATTTTAAAAGGGATAGCTGTGTTAGTTTAGTCCAGTGAAAAAACAACAAGAAGTTGTGTGGCACTTTAAGATTAACAGATTTATTTTTTGCATGAGCTTTCGTGGGAGAAGATCCCACTTCCTCAGATGCTTCGAAGATGGGTGAACTTACAGAAAGGAATGAAACTAAATGCAAGGGGGTATTAAAAAAGGGGGTGACCTGATCCTATGTTTTACACCACCTTGCATTTAGTTTCATTCCTTTCTGTTAGAAACTAAAGACATGCTAAGCTGTTTAAGCACGAAGCAAGTGGTTTGAATGTGTAAATAAATGCTCCTGGTTTCAGTCTCAGGTACACTATATCTAGTCCTCTCCCAGTTACATGACTGCATCTGGGCTGACAACTACAAAAGTGGGTTGTTGCTGTTGAGCTTGTTTCATAGACTACAGCAAAGCCACACAACTGGACTTTGGCACACTGAGGAAGAAAATGTTCACCGGAGTCCCAACAGCAGAGTACAGAGGGAGAAATTTGGCAAACCCAAGTTGTGTCCAGTTGGTCCCTACACAGTAGTCATTTCACATTCACTATAGCAGATTGTGTCTGATACTTATGCGGCCACCACTCTGTACTGAGAAGTAGCTCCCAAGCTGCCCTGGCCAATTTATACTGTAGCTTCTTATGGTATCCCCCAGATCTATCTGAATAAGTAGAGCATCTTTGCATGAATTTGTTTGCCCTTTTTCTGTACTTAGCCTGTCATTGTCTTAAAGCATTCTGTTTGTTGAAGGCCTGGCATTCAGCAAAACATTTGAACAGGCGCTTGAATTGAAATGTCAGATTTAAACACATACTTAAAGTAAAGCACATGCTTCAAAGCTTTGCTGATTAGAGATGATTTGCTGTGTCAAGGTCTATACTGTTTGCCTTCCAGTATTTGTGTAATCAGGACTCACTCTCTGGCCTTGCATTAGTCATTTGACCTGTCTGTTCATTTTCCCCATTTATAATATGATACCAAGTTCCAAAGGGGCAGCTGTGTTAGTCTAGTTAAAGAAAAAAAGAAGCAGCAGCAAGCAGTCTTGTAGCACTTAAAGACTAACATTTATTTACCACATGAGCTTTTGTGACAGGAAATCCCAGAAGATTTGATGATGGGGGAACTTACAGAATAGGAGGAGAATAAATGCAGTGGAGTGTAATTCATGGGATCAGGCCACATTGTAACAGCAAATCAAAGCAGTTGTTAAGATTCAAACATTGGGGAACAGCATATAGAGGAAGATGAGGTCAGATCACCTGTTGTAATGAGAAAAAAAATCCAAAGTCCCTATTCAGTACTGAAAAGAGAGAGAGAGAGAAATTTGCAAATGATTTCTAGTTCTGCCATTTCTCTTTGAAGCCTTAATGTGTTGTTCAATTGCTTGAGCACAGCTTTTAACAAATCACCAACAGAGTGATCAGGAAGATTGAAGTTCCCAAATGCTGTTTTTTGAATGTTGTGATTTCTGATGTCAGTTTTGTGTCCATTTATTATTTTGCACAGAGATTGCCCTGTTTATCCAATATATAAGGCAGAGGGGGCATTTCTGGCACATGATGGCATAAATCACATGGGTGGATGAGCAGGTGAATGCGCCCTTGATGGAGTAGCTGGTTTTATTAGGTCGTGTAATAGTGTCTTTTATGCAGATATGTGAGCAGGGTTGGCAGACTGGTTTGTTGCAGGGATGTGTGCCTGCTTTAATGGTTCTGTTGTTAGGTCTGTAGTTGCTGGCAAGTATCTGTTTAAGGTTAGGGGGCTGTCTGTAAGCAAGGAGAGGTCTGTCTCCCAAGGCTTGAGAGAATGAGGGATCATCTTATAGAATAGGCTGTAGATCCTTGATGCTGTGCTGTAGAGGTCTGACTTGGAGCTGGAGGTGATGACCAGTGGCAGTCCGTTGTTTTCTTCCTTGGGCTCCTCCGCTAGTAGTTGATTTTGGGCTACCTGCCTGGCTCTGTCAATGTTTCTTCACTTCTGCAGGTGGGCACTATAGTTTAAAGAATGCTTGACAGAGATCCTGAAGGTTTCTGTGCCTGTCTAAGGGATCAGAGCAAATGCAGTTATATCTTAGGGCTTGGCTGTAGAAAATGGATTGCGTCGTGTGGTTTGGATGAAAACTTGAGAGATGTAGATAACTATACTGATCGGTAGGTTTTTGGTATAGGTGGTGTTTATGTGTCCATCCCTAATTTGTTCTGTAATGCCAGCAAATGGATCTCCTGTGTGGAGTGTTCCAGGCTGAGTTTGATCGTGGAGTAGAAATCTTCAAGGGCATCCCTACCATGGCTCCAGATGATGATGATGTCATCAGTATAGCGCGAGCAAAGGAGAAGTGTTTTGGGATGAGACTTGAAGAAATGTTGTTCAAAGTCATCCATAAAAATGCTGGACAAACAGGACAGTGTCTTCACAAAAGAATAAATGGGCACAAAATTGACACCAGAAGTCACAACATTCAAAAACCAGTAGCTGAGCACTTTAATCTTCCTCAACACTGTGTTGATGATTTGTTAATAGCTGTGCTGAAGCAATTGAATAACATATCAAGGTTTCAAGGAGAAACAGCAGAATTGGAATTCATTTGCAAATTTGACTATCTCTCTTCAGTATTAAATAGGGACTTTGGATTTTTTTCTCATTACGACAGGTGATTTGACCTCATCTTCCTCTATATGCTGTTCCCCAGTGTTTGAATCTTAACAACTGCTTTGATTTGCTGTTACAATGTGACCTGATCCCATGGATTACACTTCCCTGCATTTATTTTCATTCCATTCTGTAAGTTCTCCCATCTTCAAAGCATCTCATGACATGGGATTTTCTCCCTTGAAAGCTCATGTGATATGTAAATTTGTTAGTCTTTTAAGTGTGACAGGACTCTTTGCTTATAATATGAGAGTGTCACAGGGTGCTGGAAGAATTAATGCAATAATGTCTGTAAAGCACCATGAACATGGTGTTTGTGCTAAATATAAATATGTTATGTCTCTAGTAATAACAACATAGGTCTCTGAGATATTTACATGGGTACCTCTCACTTGTGACTCTGGCTCTTAATTGCTCAATGTAAAAACATTTTTTTAAAGTTTCTGACTAGCTGACAATCAAATTCTGTTAACATTTATGTTTAATACACAGGAATAATATGTCTGCCCTGAACACTGTTGTTTGATATAGGATTTTAAATTTTAGATTACTTCTTTATTGCTTTAAATGAAAGAGGTCCCTTTAAGATTCCTTTTTTATTGCTTTAAATAAGAGGTCCCTTTTTCTTTTTATCTTTGAATTGCAATAGCCCTTTTAACAAAATTGATGCTTGCTGGATGCAGACTGTCACTGAATATATTTTGTGTAAGCAAAAAAAGAAATCAATAAGACTAGTTTATAATGAAAGACCAGATTTTAATAAATTAAGTACTTTCAGCTTTTGGATTTGTTTGCTCATAAATGAGAGGATATCTGCAAGGTCTTTCCATGATCCCATTCAGATGTTGTTGCCTAGCATTTTTAACACTTGGCAGCACCACTTCTAATCTGTCTGCTGCTGACTGCCTGGCAGTGTAGCTCCTCAGTGTGAAATTAATAAAGAGGGGTTGAAAGCTCACAGCACAGACAGGGTTTATCCAATGAGCATCAGTTTATACCCAGTGCTGGAAGCCATAAACACATGATGTGATGCCCATGGCAAGTTTTTCTGTCTTACACTTTATGGTTACTTGGTAATGGGAAATGACGGACAGGCTTTGAAATTTCCATAGCATTTAAGCGCGGGGGTTTAAGCCTGTTGTTAAATCCTCATCTTTCACAATTAAAGCTGGTCTTTTTTGGCCAACAAACAGGGAGAAATAAATGTCCAGCTGCATTTTTCATACATCAGCAAGGAATAATTTGCATAGCATATGTTATACAATATTTATTATAGAACTTTTGTGTGTATTCAGTACAGCTATTTCTGTTGATCGTTTCAGACTAAAATACTTATGAAACTTGAAATTTTGATTTCTCATTTTAAAGATTGAATATCAAGTATACCCAGCAAGTAATATTACTGAACAATTTAGAATCACCTGAGATCAAAGGCTTTCTAGAAAGTCAGCTAACCCATTTCCTTCAATGATAATGAAGCGGTTAATGAAAAGGAAAAAGAAACGTAGCATGCTCCTTATCATTCTAAGCAGCACTACATGTACCAAGTAGAATCTTTGCGGGGTCAAGTAATAAAAGGCTACTGGGTTCAACTGAACCAAGAGTTGAGGTCCTTTGCATGGATACCTCTTGAGGTGTCTTATGAAACCCTGCTGTGCCAAGGCAACTATTTTATACTTGAGACACTGATGCAATTATGGCAAAAAAATTAAAATATGGCCATTAATTTCAGGGTATTTGAACTTTGGAGTACTCAGTTTGAAACAGTGATGGCCTGAACCTGCACCACTAAAGTCAGTAGTAGGTTTTCCATTGACTTCAATGAGCACAGGATCAGGCCCCTGCAGTTTCATTTTGAGAGATTCAGGATCCCCATCACTCCAGGTATTACAGTCATTGGTGGGCTCTTAGCACCTCTGAAATCAGGCCATTGGTGCATTAAATTGGGCATGAAAATTGATGGCACTTTTTAAAAATGTAGACTTTAACAACTTTTATTTACACTGGAAGTCTTTCCTGGCACTCAGAATAGAATGCAGGTTTTCTGACTTGTAGACCTGTCTGTTAGCCAAAAGATCCTCTTTCCTTGTTGACTTTGTTCCCAGATTTGTTGCCCCAGTTACTAATTCTATCTGTCAAATAGTCTATATATTACAGGTTGGTTTGCTGATTTTAAATTTGTTAAATACTGTAGATATTCTAACCCCCACCCCCAACAACGTATAGAGATAAGTAGAGTCAAGTTATGAACTTTGGATAGTAAATGAGCTAGGGACAATTTGTTTTTTTTTTTTTTAAAGTCGCTAATAATTGTGGTCATTAATGGCTTTAAACCCATGTTTAGGATTGGATCCCTGTTTGAGTGAGCACATGAGCATGTGTTTAAGTGATTTCCTGAACAGACATGGGGTTAAGAGTGTTATTAAGTGTTTTCCTGTACTGGCTTTGGACACCTACTTACATGTTTGTGCCATCAGTAGCAGGGCTGAGGAGACTGAGCAGCACTCAGCCTACACAAGTTCTGGCTGTGTCATGGCTGGAACCTTTACAGTGTTACTCACTTCTGGGCATGCTTAGCTGCTCCTCCTGCTAATCAAGTGAGAGCTGGCTTTGCTCCTGCTGAGCAACAGATCAACAGGCAATGAGTGAGTGGAGTCCACCAAGTGGTTCCTATGTGCATAAGAACAACTGCATCTCCAGTTAGGATGTATGTAGTATGGGTTGTAGCCATGTCAATCCAATAAAAGAGAGAATCTTACCCACCTTACTTCCTCAGTCAGGATGGTCAGTTAAAGCAATGGTTCCTAACATTTTTGGTAACATGGCACACTTCAATGAGACAAACAGTTCCATGGCACACCCACTTTTTTCAGAAGATTGGACTGCTCATAAACATCACATTTACTATGGTTATGGTCTTCCTGGAAAGGTTTGCAACATAGTGCATGTAACAAGCTAAAGAATGATCAAATCCATTAATGTTTCAAATCCACTGGAAAACAAATACACATCATCTCAATTTTACCCTCTGGCTACCTGTATTTAGAATAAAGCAAAAGAGGACTCTTGTGGCACTGTAAAGACTAAGAAATTCATTTTTCTCATGCCCACGAAAGCTCATAAGAAAAATAAATTTGTTTTAAAGTGCCATAAGACTCCTCTTCTGTTTTGCTGAATAAACTGAAAGTCAGCATAACGAATCACATGATGAGAAATTTGAAGTTGGTCAGAAAATGGGAAACATTTAAAAAATTCTGTATTTCTCTGTTTTTCACTAGAAGTTCAAACATGATCTATTTTAAAAAAAAGTTTGACGTTCAAGTGAATCTTCATTTTTTAAAAATAACTGAAGGGCCATTTTTTAACAACAGCAGAATTTTCTCCTTAGAACTGTGCTAGCAGTGTATTCTAGTCACTAGTGGACAGAGAGTGCATGGGACTCAGGAGAGCTGGGCTCTAGTCACCCCTCACTACTGAGCAAGTCACTTCACCTCTCTATACGTTTGTTTCTCCTTCAAACCTTCATCAATCTTGCATGTTAGGAGCGTGAACTCTTTTGGGACAGACACTGTCTTTCACTGGGTTTGTACGGCGCATACTACAATGCGGCCCAATCTCAGCTGGGGCCTCTAGGTCCTACTGTCAGACAAACACCAGTACAAACAAGGGGTCCTGTGGCACTTAAAGACTAACCAATTTATTTATTGCATGAGCTTTCATGGGACAAAATCCCACTTCATCAGATGCTTGAATGTGGGGGAACTTACAGAATGGGAGGAAAATAAATGCCGGTAAGTGGAGTCATGGAATCAGATCACACTAACAGCAAATCAAAGCAAACATTGTTTCATCTTAAACGATATTTTATCCAACCAAAATTAGAACACACAAAATTTGTGAAAATTAATTATCAAATTAAAAGTGGGTAACGGTCTTTCGGTTCTAAAAAATGAACATTCTAAACGCACGTGCCAAAGGGGTAGCCGCGTTAGTCTAGCTCAGCAAAACAGAAGAGGAGTCTTATGGCACTTTAAAACAGAGAAATACAGAATTTTTTAAATGTTTCCCATTTTCTGACCAACTTCAAATTTCTCATCATGTGATTCGTTATGCTGACTTTCAGTTTATTCAGGAACTTCTCTGATACTCTGTCTGGTGTTCCTTTTGTCTAGTGTTATGTCTCTTTGTGTTGTGAGTTCCTTTGTTACATTTGTCAAATTATACATACTTGAGGACTTCGGTATCCGCATGAAAAATGAGTTACTGCTGCCATACCAGTTTGTGCTATAATCTTGTCCAATCTCACAAGCCATGTTTACACCAGGTCGGTACTTGGATCAAAGACATCCTAGGAACTCCTTGCTGCTACAAAAATGAGTTGGTGATTCAGTAAGTTGTGATCTTGCCCTGTGAGTCAACACTGAATCAGTGTCTCAGTATATTATTAGGGTCACTGTGATGCTGAAAGTGCTTCTTTTTGGATGAGGCAGGAATCTGGGCTAAACTGATTTTTTAAAATACAGATCTGAGAGTATTTTCTGTAACAATAGTGATGTTAATTCCAGTGTTCTGGCCCACTTCAAATTCAGTAATTGATCATTTAGCTTTCCCTGCAGTTTCAACTGGAAATAACATTTGTTTCTATTCTCTTCCCTAAACTGTTGCATGATGTGTGTGCTCTTAAAACAGCTGCCACATTTCATCCAAGAGGTTGCATTTTCAGCTGATTCTGAAATTCCCTTTACTTGCCTTATGTTCTGAGGAATAATTAAATAATAAAGTCTGAAAATGTTTCCATATCTTCGAATGAAAGGTTTCCATAGAGAGAAAATATTAAAATAAAGACATTAGCCAGACAGATATCCTGAGTTTTCATTCTAAGTTACTGATAGTTAGTCTAAGGTAAGAACTGAATAAAAATGAGTATGGATCTGACCTATGGAATTACATGGTGTGTAAATGCATACTGTGTATAAACTAAGTGTACTGACCTGTGTGTTTTCTGCACTGCTTAAATCAACAAGCCTGAAAAATTGTGAGGCTCTTTAAATTACCAAAACATCACTGCTGTTTTTTTTAATTGAGTGACGATCTTCAGCTCTGTTGCTTTAAAATATTTCTTCATGTGCTGTTTCATTTTGCATAACCAAACATGGGAAGAACATAAGATAAATTACTTTATAGATACAATCGGAAACTTTCCATATGTATTTTACAAAGCTGGGGTTTACAGTCTGGTCGGAAGCATTTGCCCATTGGCTACTGAGGCCACAGTCGCTGTTCACTACCTGGTGAGGTCTGTCTGTCTGATCCTGGTGTGTTAGGGGAAGGCTTGGCACTGCCAGCCATGATATGAAAGACATGTATTTGAAGAAGAATGTTGAAACGGTGGGGTTTTGTCCTTTTCTCTCAGCTCTCTTTTAGAGGGTTCAGTGTGCATGGGCAACTCTTTTCCAGCCTGGAACAGTGACATGTTCTGAAGGAGGAATCTGGTATTAGCCAGACTGTGTGTTGCAGCAATAGTGCTCCAGTGTAGGAGTTCACACAGGATGTTACCACAGTGGCTGGAGTTCCAAAGCCCTCATAAATGGACAGAGGAATCTTCTAAGAGGAATTAGCTGGAAGTGTATAAAAGGCTTTTCTGATTGATCTCCCTCAGATAGATCCAAGATGGCTAATCTTTATGAAAGCAGCATGACTACTGTTTACCTGTTGGACAGATATATTGCATAGGGTTTTCTGTGGCAATTGGCTTCAGCTCTTATTTACAGGATCAATAAAAGTGATTTTACAATTCAAGGCTAATTTTTGTATCAACCTGCTCCACAGAGTAAAAGGAAGGACTGTTTGCTTTGCTGTTTACCAGGACATCATAATTGTCTTGAATAGATTTGGAATTTCTAGTTCAGAATCACAATCTTAGTATTACTGGAGGAAAGGCATTACCCAAAGTGCCTGAGAAATTCTAAAGTCACTTCTGTGCTATGAATTCTGCAGCAGCATAATCACAGACCTGCTGGAATTAACTCCCATAGTGTAGACCAGCGTTTCTCAACCTTTAGTGGGTTGGGGAACACCTACATTGCTTTACACAGAACAGCTGATGAAAATTTTCTTGAAAAAGCTAGCAACTGTGGCGGGAGATGTAAAATGCCCCAGTTGCAGCAAAGCTTCCAGGTGTGCGTCAATGTCCACCTCCACCTGCCTGGAAGCTTTGCTGTGATATGGCATTAAATTGCTCCTCCCCTCTCCCCGTTGAGTCCCCCCAACAGGGAGAGGTTAGGGTGGGTCACAGAACACCTGCACCATGTCTGAGGAGCATCGCTGTTCCATGGAAAACCAGTTGAGAAACATTCGTGTAGACACAGTACAGCAATCGAGGATTTTTCTATCACTGTACAAGTTCCAGCACTTTGAGCAAAGTTGCTAGGTTGATGGAAGCATCTTCCATTGACCTAGCTGTACCTATACTGGGAGTGAGGTTAGCATAGCTGTCACACTCATGGTGTATTTTTATACTCCAGAGGGTCATAGCTATGTCTGCCTGAGTTATAAGTTACACCATGCGTGAATTTTACATCTACGTGATGCTTTATGGACTTTTGTTGCTAATATTTTTTTAAACTACTATAGTTTTAATGTTTTGCTCCAGGAATTGACACCTAAATTAGGCAAAGTATTATAACAACAACAATGCCATTGCCTCTGTATCAATCTGACTCAATTTTTATTGAAGTCAGCAGAAAGCCTCACATGGACTTCACTGGGCATTGGCCTCAGGTCTCATGTGTGTTACTGTCAGACACTACAACATGCAAACAGTTCATGGAAACACTCCATGAATGAGCCATTACCAACTATTCGTATAATTATAGGGCTGAATCTTCATGCCATTAAGCTACTTTAATTCAGTCCTTTTGCAGGACCAGTGCTCAGAATGAGTCACTTATACTCAGTTCTTGTTCAGGGCTTCAATAATAGGACCATCATAAAAAGCATTTTATTTTTATTTTCTGTCTGTCTCTCGTCCTCAAAGTGGGCTGGACTGTCATGTTTTACTCAGCCCACATAAGCCAGGGGTCCCCATCTTGAAACTGCGCCACTCTGGATTACAACAAGAATTCTGCCTATATGGTGGGGGTAGGATGAGGGCCCACATGAGTGAGCACATGCACTTATCCTCTTACCAGTAAAAGGCTGATACAGTTAAAATCACTAGGCATTTTGCAGGAACAAGAATTCATATATTTTACCAGAATTCATAAATGTCTCCTTTTAACAGAGGATGTTATACACCAGAACTGCTGGTCAGAAAACTTTATTTAAAAAAAAAAAGGCAAGCAAGTGAAAAGTAAATCCTCTACTAGGAAAAAGTTTTACCCCAAAACCTCCACCCCCCACTACTTGGTCAGTGCCCCTTCTCTCCCTATGCTACACTAAACCCTAGTCTAAATTTGGGCGCTTTTCATCAGCAGTCAACTGCCGGTTACGCAAGAAACACAAAATTCCTTGAGTAATCAGCGGCAACTTTTTAAGCGACTAGTACACATCAGGGGAAAGCTGACCGCGAATTGCTTGCAGTCGGCTTTCCCTTATGCCCACCGACCCCCAGGACTTCCAGGGTCAACTTCCAGGAGCTGCACGTTGAGTTCATGCTCACTGCAATCCACTTCCAGAAGGACGAACTGACCGGTGAAATTGCTGCTGTCAGTATAGAAATAGCCTGAGACTCGAGCTTTAAGAACAGTTACTAATTAATGGCTTGAACCAAAGTCCTTTGACATCCATACAAAAGCCAAATGCTGTTGGTTCTCATGGATGTTGGACTGTGCCCAAATATGGTACATCCCAATGCTCTATTAGGAGCACAAGCCTTATGAAGAAAGACTGAAGGAACTAGGCTTATTTAGCCTGCAGAAGAGAAGACTGAGGGGGGATTTGATAGCAACCTTCAACTACTTTAAGGGATGCTCCAAGGAGGATGGAGCTCGGCTGTTCTCAGTAGTAACAGAGGACAGACCAAGGAGCAATGGTTTCAAGTTGCAGCTGGGGAGGTCGAGGCTGGATATTAGGAAAAACTTTCTTACCAGGTGAGTGGTGAAGCATTGGAATGGGCTACCTAGGGAGACGGTGGAATCTGTGTGTTTGGAGATGTTTAAGGCCCAGCTGGACAAAACCCTGGCTAGGATAATTTGGTGGGAGTGGTCCTGCTTTTTCGGCAGGAGGTTGGACTAGATAACCTCATGAGGTCCCTTCCAACTCTATGATTTTATGGTTCAGAACAGCATGCATAATTCAAGTATCAGGTAAACACAACATTAACATTGCCATATCATTATTATTTATAATTTGCATCATCATTTTTACTGGTAGGGGCAAAGACTGGAGTTTGTCATTCTAAATGCAGAGGAAATGTTGTGTGTGTCTTGAAGTTAACTCAAGCAGTGCTGACTGCAGTCAGATAAAAGTGTATGTGAGGTTGGGGGGGGTAGTGTTTGACTTTGTCTACAGAACTGAAAGTAACTTCCCATTTACGTATTCTCCCCAGCCGCCATCAGTTCTGCCCCATTCTCTGTTCTGTCCTCCCAAGCCACAGATAAATTCTGACCCCTACTCCCAGCCTCACCTCTGTTCCTTCTGAGACTCTTTACCTTCCTCTCCTAGGCCTGTGTGGGGAAGTTATAGTAGTGTCCCCTTCCACCTGGGGGGGTCAGCTCCAGGAATTCTTCGTCCTTCCTCTCCCAGGGTGGGTATTGCTGGAGAGTGAAGGAGAGAGAAGCTGACCTGTTGCTCAAAGGAGACGGTAGGGAGGGCAGATTGGAGCTGCTCTAATCTGCTGGGCCCTTATTTCTCCCCCATCACCTCCCGTGATAACAGCTTTGGCTCTTGAGAGATTGGAGGGAGAGCTCTGCCTGCTTCCTCAAGTAGACTTCATGGCTCCTATTGCCCAGGAGATGAGAGAGAATGTGCCCTTAGCGACTTGGCTTGGGTTATTTCATAGTCTACAACCAGTTCAGCCTAGCACACTTTCAGCACTGAGCTCAGGAATTGGGATGTAGCAAAGACAGAGGACATTGCACATCTAACTGAAGCAGTGGGTTCTGCTGAGCGCTTTCATTTTACAGACAGATTCTTACCCTGAAAACATTCCACCACTGTCAACATTTTGCCAGTAGTTCTAGGAAGCACTGTACATGGCCTTACAGCTCTGCACTTCTTGGCTTAAGGATGTTTTTCCTGCATACACGCTCATGTTAAAGTAATATGCTCTGCCCTTTTGACTCTTCCTAGGATTAGTGGGTTATACTTTCTGTGCAGCTGAGGACAAGTGGCACTTGTGGACTCATCCTGAAGTCAATGACAGTGTGACCCATATGTATGGACACTTAAGCTGAAAGACCAAAACAGATCCCCTTATATAGCCTAATTTTTAAAATCCTATACATAAGGGTTTACATGTAGTTGAGATTTCTGTTTCTCAGTAGTAGGACAAGGTTTTCTTTTTAAGTTAGTAATTGAATACCTGCTCCCACCAAGTAACTAGCTTTTGGATAGCTCACAGAGAAAGTTACTGGCAATAGAAACTTTCTGTAATTCAGGGCTGGACTAGTAAAAGTATAATGAGAATAGATTATTTTTTTAATGCATAAAGTGTGTGAAATACTGGTTATTCTTATACTTTGGAATGTTAGTGAGTATATTTAGGGCCAGGTTTTCAGAAGAGCTAGTTACATACTGATACTCTGTTTAGGTACCTTAAAAGATGGCTAGAATTTCAGTAGGACTCAGATGCCACTAGCTCCCATTGTTCTCAATGTGAGTTGATGGGCGCTGAGCTGATTTGAAAACCTGGCTGCTCTTTTAGGTGCCTGAAAGTGGTGCTTGGAAGCAGCTGAGTACCTCTTAAAATCTGTTCCTTTTCACTGATCACCAAATGTTGATAGTTACAGTAAACTGACGCAGTATGGGGTAATATCCTGTATTTGACTGTGTCTGTGTGTGCATGAGTGTATAATAAAGGATCCCTAATTTACCATAACACTAAGCATTTTGATTTAAATGATGTTAATAGTGAGGATTAATTTTGGATTATGATTCTAACATGTATTTTTATGAACATGAAATAATTTGTTCTTCCTGCCTTCTAGCTCTTTTTTTGCCTCTTTCATTTCAACTCTACAGTAGTAAAATAGGCTGGCCTAAAGTTTTCACATCACCTCAAAATTGTTCTTGGTGTTTTATGTTTAAAGAGCAAACAAATACTGGTCTTTTAAAAATGTCTCATGATATGTTTTTATGATGTTGAAATGATCTCCTGAAAGCTCTGCACTGGAACAGACTGTGTGTGTTCTGTATTGCACAGCATGCAAAAAACATAAGGAGACAGTCTTGCATTCATGCCTCTGTGGAGGGACTAGGCAATTCCATTTCATTCTTGCACTGCTGGCACATGAGTCCAAGGAGATCCTTGTGTTTTCAGGAGTGCTGAAAGCCTCATAGGGGGTAAGGAATATCATTTGTGACAAAGCTGAGTCTGTACAGGATGACTCTGCTGTCTGCTAGAGACATTGTGTTCTTCCAGATGCATAACCCCTCCACTTTCAAAATGCAGGCGGTGCCTTAAATCATAATCTTGCCTCTAGAAATCTACAGTTTCAGTTGTCAGATTTTAATAGCAGGCAGACTTTTTAAATGGGCAGCTTGCCACTGCATGCCTCTGTATATTTTTGGAATCTCTCATTTCCTATATTCTTATGGAACCCTTGACTTCTCTAATCTTCTGTCTTTTTCTCACTTTTCCCCTCCAGCTGATATTATTTCTACAGTCGAGTTCAATCACACTGGAGAGCTACTGGCTACTGGGGACAAGGGAGGTCGGGTTGTTATATTCCAAAGGGAACCTGAGGTATGTTTGTTACTACTTCCCGTCATAATTGCTTGCTACACTTTTCTTTTTTTACACTTTGAGATCTAATCAGTTTTCGTAATGGTATCAAGGTTAACAAAAACTGAATGTTACCTGTTTACAGAGGGATGGGAGGTAGGTGTCGCTTTATGCAGCATTCCATTTATTGCTCCGTTGTGCAGATCATGGATCTTGGCTGTTGAAACGGGATGAAATCCAGGCCTTGCTGAAGCCAAGGGCAAAATGCTGTTGGCTTCAGTGAGCCAGGACATCACCTAAAGTGTTTTGCATGGGTATTGTGTGATGAAGGCTCCTCAGAGGAGAGTCTCATTCCAACATGTTATTCTTTTGGCTTGTAATAGTTGGGTTCAATAAGGTGAATAAAAGAGGGTAAGAGTCTTAATTTCAAACTTCACTGCTGTTCCTAGCAAGGATCTAAACACAACACTTGGAAACACAGAAATTGTAAGTTCAGGAAAAGCTTACTTAGGGCAAGGCTACACTGTTGGTGGCAGTGCCAACAGCGTAGCATTGATTATGCAAGTTTGATTGAGTGTCTGTAAAGATGCGCTCAATCAAACTCAGAATTAGGTGGTCAACTGGCTAAGATCTTACCAGCCAGAAGCTAGTGCTGATTTGATGGGAAGGCTTTTCCCATTGAATCAGCACTGGACCCTGTGGTTGTAGGTGTTATGCAGTTGGAGGGATATAAGTAAGGTATTTTAAGTACTTTGCATATCTCCTTTCGATTGCTGGTGAAATTGTGCTGCAGTATAGACCACGGCTAAGTCTGGAAGCTGGTAGTTAAGGGTTGGTTTAGCACTTTACTTCACGCTGTTCATATGATCTAACATCCTTCTTACAATATCTTTTGCACTTCCTTTTCAAATCTGCTCACCTTCCCTTCTATTGTATGTGGAATAAACAGTGTCATAGCCTGCCTTGCTTTATTTTGGAGAATGCTGTACCCTGTTGCCTCAGCTAATATTTGACCAGTGGATGGGATTGGACTGGAGGGCTGCTTATATAAGGGTACTGTAATCTCAGATGCACACTGAGAAAGAGAATCAGTCAAATAGCAATCTATGTACTTGGTAGACACAGGATGGCTTGGACAGGTTTATTTTTGTGATTTGCTTGGTGGCTTATTAGGCAGATAAAGCTGTTTGGGGTATTGCAGTCTGTTTTTCACCTATTTACACCCACTTTAAAATCCCTTTACACTGCCAGGGAGTGTTCATGAGAATCAGAACTTCTGTGTTGCAAAGACTGTAAAAGCACTACAGTCTGTTTACTGCAGCAGAAACTGGGTGAGAGAGGACAGATCTTTGTACTGTGCATGAAAGATGGGAAGTGAGGTATGTGCGACAGGCCGATAAAAGGAGGATGAATTGGAGGAGGTCTGTAGCTCTTCTGTGGGAGAATATAGTTTGTACTTTAGTACAGGAAGTATAAAATACAGCCCTGGGGCATGCAGATAATGGAATGCAAGATGAATTATGGGGTGTGGTTAAGCATTTTCAAGTATGCAGGGAATGGTCAGAGTTAAGGCTGCTTGTGAAAATTTAATTCTTAATTCCCAGATTGTTGCATACAATTTTTAATAACTACATTCTAATAAGATTTGTATTGAAGGAATTCCACTTTATTGGCATTCCTGAGTGCTTAACAAAGGCTTTTGTCTGAATATTAAAAGCATTTTAATGCCTATGAAAAACTATTTTATTTGTGTCATAGTAAAGCAATCTGTCAACAGCATGTTTCAAACTTAAAATGCTATTTCCTAGGATTGTTATATGTATAAGTGCTATTAGCTTCCATGAGTCAGCTCAGAAGGTGGAGATAAAATACTGACATCATCAGACATATTTTTGTTCCTTCGTGTTCTTCACAGAGTAAAAATGAGCCTTACAGTCAGGGGGAATACAATGTGTACAGCACATTCCAGAGTCATGAACCTGAATTTGATTATTTGAAGAGCTTGGAGATAGAAGAGAAAATAAACAAGATCAAATGGCTACCGCAGCAGAATGCAGCCCACTCCCTTCTGTCAACAAATGGTAAGCTAGAAGAACCAGTGAAGAAAGTGTCAACATACTGGCCTATTCCAACCCTACTAGTCACTTTTCTCCACTGTTTCCCAATCTCCTTTTAACCTAAATTTCCTTTTCACTGGTTTCTAGTGTCAGAGGCTACTAAGAAAAATTGTTACGTGGATTTTTATATTTACTGTTTGTAAGCTTTGTTCACATTCACAGATGACAATTCTTATCTGAGTGTTCATGAGGATTTAGGGATAGAGAGTGGTGAAATGTTGTGGGATGATTCAGAAAAATCATTTGTTCAGCTCCGCTTAGGGAGCTGTTCACTCTGTTATTAATATGCAGTTCTACTCTGAAAAGCAACTGTGTGAAAATGAGACTTTCTTACTCAGTAAATCTGCTTTGAATGTGTATTCAGAATTATATCTGCTGACTTAAGGAAAAATAAAGAGAATTTTCTTTATGCTTTTTACTCCTGTTAGCCCTTCAGAACCAACTCAGCTGAGAGAGCAGATGGATTGTCTTTCCTTCTAATGCATTATCAACAGAATAGTTTACTAACTTCCAAACAGTTACACTTGGGTTTTTCACACCCAGGGAACTAGTGATACTGTTCCTTTTTGCAGAATATTTTGAAATCTTCAGATGAAAAATAGTGTATAAGAGTTAAGTAAGGGTTTGAAAGGTATCACGGTGGGAATAATTTGAAAGCATGGAGTTTCACAGATCTCACTGAGGACATTATTTGGCCTCTGGAGCCTTCATTATTGTTGATGATGCATGACTTGGGTAAAAGCCAGCTTGATTCTCAGATGCCTTGTTGAGTTGACAGCGTTTTCATGTAGAAAAGGTTTTGCTTGTAAAACAGCAAATTTAGAACTCACTAACAGACAATAAACATGGAACTCAAGGCTGCTACCTACCTTTAGATAATTTCTTTTCAGTACATAACTGCTCTTTAAGGGAAGGTCATTATTTCTAATCAAGGTTTACAACAATAACATAATATTCATGTATTAGAAGATTAATGGCTAATATTGATTAGTGTTTCTCAGTCTGCTTGCTTTGGAACTGGTTTTTAAATATTTAAGCTTCTTTTGGGCATCTGGACATACTACAGAGTGTCTGGTATTGTATTAAGGGCCAATGAGAATTGCATTGATGCATCCATGAGCAGAATCCTTCCCTAGATGTGTCACATCTCCTTATGCATGTGGAATGGTTTTACTATCTGTTTTTCTTCAGGCAACTGATATGAAGCAGATCTTTAAATGCTAGCTACAGTGCAGGCTAAAATTATCCTTTACAAAAGAAACATAGAGTTTGACAGGTCTTCTCCGAACCTCTCCCTAATCTCAAATATCTTCTCTAATTCAAACAAAAAAAATTCTCTTTTAATATATGCAGAAGTTGGTTCTTCTTTCAGGGCTGCTCTAAGTTACCCATGCTGCAGCCAGGGATTTGGCAAAATATTATGTACTCTGCTCTGTCTTCTCCCACTTCTGTCACAGCCTTGATAGGCCTCCTATGTAGAGAAGAATGGAGGTTGGTGGGATGCAGATTGCAAAGACCTATACAGACTGGCTTCGGACACTCAAAGATTCCTCTGTTGTGGGGGCATCCTTAGCTGCTCCTTAAGGGCAATTTCTCACTGTTTGGCGCTGATGTCACCAAGGACTGAGCCCATGCTATTTGTAGAAGGACGGTTTAGGACAGCTGGGTTTTGTTCCCTACTCAGGACACCTGGATTTAGTAGCCTACTCTGCCACTTCTGTGTGACTTTGACATATAATTCTCTACCTCAAAGAAGGGTTGCGGAGGTATATTAACAGTTGGGAGGTATGCAGATACTACAGTGGGCAGGAGCATATAATTACTTTAAATCAGTAGCCAGATGTTTATTATTCATATATATTTTTTCTGAATCCAATGCTTGGGTGCAAAATTAGAATAAGGCAAAACTAGAAAATTATGTTCAGAAGCTAAAGCAGAATTGTGCTCAGAAAAGTGAATGTGTAAAAATAGCATTAAAAATTATGCAGCAGATCTTCTCCCACAGAGCAAATTCTAACCACAGATACAGATATGTAGCTCCCACTGAATTAAATGAGAGAAGCACTTATGCATCTGAGGTCTGAATTTGACCCTCTTCACATCATATTTGTTTCTAATGGAAACAAGTTTTGAATTAAGCAAGCCCTGCAGAGGCTACACAGCTATGGGCGAGGGAGTTGGATTCTTTCCATTTTATACATCATCAGCAAAATTGTCAGCTAGGTTCTGATTGTAGCATCTATATTCATGGAACGAGAAGGACCCCATTGTGACTTGCAGATCCCAGTGTGGGTTTGTAGTGCTTACAGTTAGCAAAATTCAAGTTTGACTTGCAAACTGAGCTAATTAGCTATTATAACAAATCATTATGATTCATTGGCAATTCTTTGCACTAAGGGGACATTCTGACATCAGATAGCTAGGAATTTGGCCTATACAAAGCTTTTCATCTGAGGATTTCAAATTGCTTTCCAGACATTAATTAATTTGAACTTCACAACACCCCCGAGACTGAATGAATATGGAACCTCACAATGCCATTTCTAAAATCCCTTTTCAATGAATGTTGACACTTGGAATATTTAAGGGTGTTTTGAGTCCAGAGGGCATACACAGGGAGAAGACAATCTGGGAATATGGTCTATCTAACCATTAAACAAACAAGGTTTCCTGCAAAAACTGATGTGCTAATCAATAGAGGCAAAAGCCTACCATCAAAGAGATTAATCTAATATAAGATTCTTTCTTCTTATATTGTGCACTGGCATCAATGACAACAAGCAAAAGTTTGACTGATTGCATCATGGCATGTTTTAAAACTTATGACATGGTAGTTAGACAGAAATTTGCACTGAACTGTACCCTTTATAATAACTGACTACAACCCACAAAGAAAAGTGATGTGCTAAAAAGAAAGACAAAGTTTCTGCAAAACAAACAAGGAGTTCTGTGTCACTGTTAAAGACTAACAAATATATATATCTCATGATGTTTTGTGGAGGAAAATTCCACTTTGTCAGGTCCTTTGAAGATGGGGAAACACAGCATTTTGGACCTCGGTGTAACTGTGATACATATCTAATGTTAGAACTAAATACAGGTGCTCAGATATTGTTTGGTTACCAACCCAGCTCCCTCACGGTCCCCATATAACTATAGTCCTGGATAGATTGTAATTGTTCAGTTTTGGGATTTTTGACTATGTCTACATTAGCCAAATTTAGTTTGGACTTCTTAGTCTGAACTAAGAAGTCTGAACTTAGTTCGAACTAACTGGGAACTTTTTAGTTCAAACTAACTGGGTGTTCTAGTTCGAACTAACAATTAGTTTGAACTAGAATGTGTGGTTAGTTTGAACTAATGGCTTAGTTTGAACTTCTTAAGTTCCAACTCAGTCTTAGCGTGGGTCTTGCCTGCACCTACTTTGAACTAAAGTTCGAACTAAATGTGAAAGTCCAAACTAACCCCGGTACTTACTAGTTCAAATGAAGAAATTTCTTCAGTCAAACTAGGCAAAGCCTAGTGTAGCCATGGACTAAATTAGTCTGGACTAAGCCTCCTTAGTCTGGACTGATTTGCCGGTGTAGACGTAGCCTTTGTTACATGAGGGTTAGTGGGTGAATCAAAGCTACATGTTAGCTATATGGTAGTTCATTTTCTTTTCTGAGAGAGGTGGGTTAAATTGACTTTAAAGCACAGGACTATCAGAGGTAAACTCAATACCCACTTTTCTCCTACCAGATTGTATTCATTTTAGGGACTGTGTGGAACAAAGCTCCAGTCTCCATGAGTTGTCAGTGTCCTTTAAAATCTATCTTGTTGTTGCTTATTTTGCTTCTTTTTAATGGTGTTCTACCGGTGCTGGGAAGTTTTGTCATTCCAGCAGTACTCTTGGTAGGAATACAATGAATTTGAGTGTTGCAATGGATACTATTCTTATCAGATCACACCCACAGGGAGTTCAGATCAGGCCCCTCATCCTTAAGTGTCAAAAAAGTACAGGCCTCTACCACTTGAACTGAAAGGATAGCTCCTCAACTGACAGGAGTAGTAGGTCCCATGGCGTCTATAGGAGCCTCAGTCAGAGAGCAGCATAAAAGTCATACACATCCAGCTGTGCATTCAGAGGAAGAGTTTGAATGGAGGTCAATTCTCAGAATAGTAGTGCCTTTTTCCTTCCCACGCTTCTGCCTCATTTGCATCCCAGTTTGATACTTTTCCTTTAGAATTTCTCTCTGTGTATCAGTTATTTTTGCTGCCACTCTTCTGGTCGCTCCTCTCCCTTGGGGTGGGGATGGGGACGATGGACTCCTAAATAACTCCATCCTTCCTTGATCTTTCCTCTGCCTGAGCCTATGAGGTTAAGATAGTTTCTGAATATTCTTGCAACAAACCATTCTTCAGGCAACCTGTTGACCCAATACTCTGGTGGTTTTGCTTCTGAATATCCCAGCACATTGGCTGAAGCTGGATAACTATGTACCTTTCATAGGGGATGGGCATAAGTTCTTAAGGGCATGCCTTCTACAGATTGTTTCTGATCCACTCGCCCTTAACAGCTGAGCAGGGCTATGAGAACAGTTCCTGTTCATTTTGTTAGCTGGCAGGAAACTGCTGGAAACATGCAGATTCAGTAAACCCATCATGAGTCAGCAGTTTTGCAGTTAGAAAAGTGGGTCTGAGTTGCAAAATTGAGTTTAGGTCAGTGCTCTGTTTTGGTAATGTTTATTATCTTAATGGTGAGGATCAGAGTTCGTGGTCTTTTGGCTAATAGCAACTCTGGTTTCTTTCTTTAAAGATAAAACTATCAAATTATGGAAAATTACTGAACGAGATAAGAGACCAGAGGGATACAACTTAAAAGATGAAGAAGGGAAACTTAAGGATCTGTCTACTGTAACATCACTACAGGTGAGTTGCTGGGCTCTGTGAGAATTCTTTTTCCAATGTCCAGTTGATTCTCTGTTTGATAAAGTATATGTTTGTAGCGGGGTGGTTTCCTCATTCGTGTAAGGAAGGGGTTAAATGCCCTGGGGAAAGAAAAGTCAATGGGAGCAGGCAGCTGCAGAGCCAGTCAGGGCCCAGAAGCTTTTTACAAAAGAAAGCTGCAGCCACAGCTCTAGGCAGTCTTTCCCAGGCAATTGTGGGGGAAGAAATGTGAGGCTGCAAGAGGCAGGACCAGGAATGGCTCCATTTGGACTTCCAAGGCTGAGTGGGAGCAAGAGACTAGAACCCTGATACAAGAGTGAGAAGTACCTTGGGGGTGGCATGGATGTGGCCCAGGAGACCTGAAAGACTGTGTTGGAGGGGTTGAGGCAGCACCAGAGTGTGATGCATAGGGTCCCTGGGCTGGGGCCCAGAGAAGTGAGAGGGCCTAGGTCCCTCCCTGACTTCCCCCAGACTGCCAGTGGACAGCACCAGGACTAGTGGTGGCCACAGACACTGAGTGTGCCACCTGGATGAGATCCTGCCTTGGAAGTGGGAACTTAGCAGAGGAGCTCAGCCAGAGGGCTGAGACACTGCACAGAAACTGATGAAAGACGGAGTATGGATCATCAGACAGGCACTCACTTCAGCTGTTCCCCAGAAATATCCCCAGGAGGTGCCTGTCTGCTGAGCCCAATGCCAGAGAATGTCTACAATGGTCTTGGACTCTATTTCAGCAAAGGATTTAAGAACTTGCATAACTTTACTTATATGAATAGTTCTGTTTGCTGGATTGGAGCTTTTGGACTGTGTGATGCAGTGTCAAGCTTTTCTCTTAGGTTTTGAAAATTGAAGTAAGGTGGCCTTTTTTTCTTTTCTTTTCTTTTCTTTTCTTTTCTTTTCTTTTCTTTTCTTTTCTTAAGAAGTCAGTTACAGACAGAGCCTGAAGAGCAGAGTTGTAGAAATATTAATAGTTTTGTACTATAATAAAGATCAGCTAATTGAAAATGCTGAAGCATTAAACTGCTACCTTTCAGAGCATTAATATGAATAAATGAATGGAATGCATACATTGTTGGGTGCAATTAGGGAAACCAAAATAGCTAGTGCAGTTTGTAACTTAATAAAGCAAAGACAGTGAGAAGAGGTATTTTTATTAATTGATTAGCCAGTTTTTTGTTCCTGCAGTGGCTCAGGAACTGAGGTGTACTCAAAAGAATTTGTGTTGCCATACTAAAATGCCTACAGGTTGATAAGTGATGGATTGTTAGCACTGATTAATGGTAATTGTGATTCAAATTCAGTATCATAAGTCATGTTGTTTAAAAATATATAAATCATACTTATTAGCTAATGGAAATTCACTGCTGAACTAAGTTCCAAGAGGGCCATAAATATATACAATAGTGGTGCTTCTATTGCTCTGTGTCACAGTATAATATATTGTAGAATCATAGGGTTGGAAGGGACCTCATGAGGTCATTTAGTCCAGCCCTCTTCTAAAAGCAGGACTACTCCCATTAAATCATCCCAGCCACAGTTTGTCTAACAGAGCCTTAAATGTTTTCAAAGATGGAGGTTCCACCATCCCTAGGTAACCCACTTCAATGCTTCACCACCCTCTTAGTGAGAAAGAGTTTCCTAACATCCAATCTCATGTACCCCAGCTGCAGCTTGAAACGATTGCTCCTTGTTCTGTCCCCTGTTACTACTAAGAACAGTCTAGCTCCCTGCTCTTTGTATACAGAACTTAGAATTATACAAGATTCGGGTTGGAAGGGACCTCTGGAAGTCATCTAGTCCAATCTTCTGCACAAAGCAGGACCAATCCCAACTAAATCATCCTAGCCAAGGTTTTGTCAAGCTAGGCCTTAAAAACCTCCCAGGCTGAAGATTCCACCACCTCTCTAGGTAACCCTTTCTAGTGCTTCATGTTTCATCACATCCCCAAAGAAGCGTCTGTAACACTCACAATAACACTGTAGCACCCCTTCAAGTAGTTGAAAATTGCCATCAAATCCCCCTCAGTCTTCTCTTCTGCAGACTGAATAAGTGTAGTTCCTTCCGTCTCTCCTGTAAGTCATGTGCCCCAACCCCCTAATCATTTTTGTTGCCCTCTGCTGGACTCTTTCTAATTTGTCAACATCCTTTCTGTAGTGTGGAATCCAAAAGTGGGCACAGTATTCCAGATGTGGCCTCACAAGCGCTGAATAGAAGGGAATAATCACATCCCTTGATCCGCTGGTAACACTTCTACTGATGCAGCCTAATATGCCATTGGCCTTTTTTTGCAACAAGAACCCATTGTTGACTCATATCCAGCCTCCCATCCACCATTATGCCCAAGTCCTTTTCTACAGTGCTGCTACTTAGCCGATTGGTCTTCAACCTATAGCAGAGCATGGCATTTTCAGTCCTAAGTGCAGAACTTTGCACTTGTCCTTGTTGAACCTCATGAGATTCCTTTTGGCCCAATGCACCAATTTGTCTAGATCTCCCTGAATCCTATCCCTGACCCCCATCGTGTTTACTATTCCCCCCAGCTTGGTGTCATCTGCAAATTTACTGGGCATGCAGCCTATCCCATCATCCAGATCATTAATGAAGATATTGAACAGGACTGGCCCCGGACCAACCCTTGGGGCACTCCAATAGTTACTGGTTGCCAACCAGATACTGAACCATTGATCTCTACCCGCTAAGCCCGATGATCTAGTCAGCTTTCTATCCACCTTATGATCCATTCATCCATACCGTACTTCCTTAACTTGCTGAGAAGCATGCTGTGGGAAACTGTATTAAAAGCTTTGCTAAAGTTGAGGTGTATGTCCCGTTGACGGCTATTACCACATTCACATAGCCCATCATTTCATCATAGGAGGCTATCAGGTTGGTCAGGCACAATTCGTCCTTGGTGAATCCATGCTGACTCTTCCTGATCACTCTATTTTCCTCCAATTTTTTCAGAATGGATTCTTTGAGGACCTGCTGCATGATTTTTCCAGGGATTGAGGTGACCCTGATTGGTCTGTAATTCCCTGGGTCCTCCTTTTTCCCTTTCATGAAGATAAGTGCTACACTTGCCTTTTTTACAATCATCTGGAACTTCCCCTGTTTGCTATGAGTTTTCAAATATAAAGAATAGCGGCTCTGCAATCACATCTGCCAACTCCCTCAGCACCCGCAGATGCAGTTCATCCAGCCCCATAGACTTGTACACATCCAACTTTTCTTAGTAGTCCCTAACCTGGCCTTTCATCAGCAAGGGCTGCTCTCCTCTCTGTTCTGTGCTACCCAGTGTAGTAGCCTGGGAGTTGACCCTGTCTGCGAAGACTGAGGTAAAAAAAGCATTGAGTACTCCAGCCTTTTCTGCATCATCTGCCATGAGGATACCTGCCCTGTTCAATAAGGGACTTACACCATCCCTGAGTCTCTTCTTGTTACTGACATACTTGAAGAACCCCTTCCTTTTGTTATCCTTCATATCCATTGTTAGCTGTAACCCCAATTACCCTTTGGCCTTTCTGATTTTCTCTCTGCAGGCCTGAGCAATACCTTTATCAATCAATCAATCAATCAAATCATAGGGCTGGAAGGGACCTCATGAGATCATCAAGTCCAACCCCCTGGGAATTGAACCCAGGATCTTCTGCATGTTAAGCAGAGGTGTTATTTATATGCTTCCCTAATTATCTGTCCAAGTTTCCACTTCTTGTAAGCTTTCCTTTTGCGTTTCAGCTCACCACAGAGTTCTGTGCTAAGCCACACTGTGCACCTTGCATATTTGCTGTTCTTTTTGCATGTCAGAATGGTATCCTCCTGTGCCCTTAGCAGAGTTTGTTTAAGATACAGCCTGCTTCCTTGGATGCCTTTCCACCTCAGATTAGCCTCCCAAGGGATCCTGCTCATCAGTACCCTGAGGGAGCTAAAATCTGCTTTTTCTGAAGTCCAGGATCTTTGTTCTGCTTCTTTCCGTTCTTCATTTGATCAGAATCCTGAACTCTACCATCTCATGGTCACTGCTGCCCAGGTTGCTGTTCGCTTCTACTTTCCCAATCATTTCTTCTCTGTTTGTGAGCAGGAGGTCAAGAGGTGCAAGGCCCCTAGTTAGTTCCTCCAGCCTTTGTACCAAGAAGTTGTCCTCAATGCTTTCTAGAAACTTCCTAGATTGTCTGTGCACTGCTGTATTGGCCTCCCAGCAGATGTCAGGGTAATTGAAGTCTCCCATGAGAACCAGGGCCTGTGATCTGGAAACTTCTGCTGGTTGTCTGTAGAAATCCCCATCCATTTCCCCCTTCTGGTCTGGTGGTCTATAGCAGATACTCACCACCATATCACCCTTGTTGCACTCTCCTCTAAACTTAACCCAGAGACTTTCAACAGGCTTGTCTACACAATTTATTTATACATATAATATAAGTCTTGGTCTTGGAAAACTTAATTTCTGTGGATAGCCCTCTTTAACATAGAGACTGACCATGCTACACAGAGAGCTATGTAAATGTGGTTATTGTTAATAATGTATTTGTATGGCAGTCACACCTCTAGCCCCAGCTCTGGACCAGAAACTCACTGTACTAGGCACTAGTGTACAAACACAGAATAAAGAGAATCTGTAGTCTAAATATAAGAGAAGTGGATATACAGGCAGGGGTGGGGGGAGGGTGCAGAGGGAAACAATGAGAAAGGATTAGTCCACATGATAGTTGGTGGGCTCAGGACTCCAGCTATGTACACACACGTAGCTCTTTGAGGCAGAGACTTTGTTCTGTGTTTGTACAGGGTCTATCACAGAGGGTTTCTGGTCCATGAGTAAGCTGCTAGGTGGTATGATAACACAAATAATAAACATTAATAATGTATGTACAGCATGTCTCTACATATTGAGCTTTTATTTTCAAAGACTTAATTTATTCTGGATCAGAAAAACTGCAGCCTTTTTGTCACTTGACAGTTTTTGATGAGCCATAATGCGGTGAAGGAAATACAATAAGTTACTTAAAATGTGCCAGGTAGTTAAATTGCATTCCCTGTACTATGCTGACTTTTTCAAAATGTAAACAGACTACTTTAAATTTTTTTTGATAGGTGCCTGTGTTGAAACCGATGGATTTGATGGTAGAAGTTACCCCCAGGAGAATCTTTGCTAATGGTCATACCTATCATGTCAACTCAATTTCTGTCAACAGCGACTGTGAGACGTACATGTCAGCTGACGATCTCAGGATTAACCTCTGGCACTTAGCAATCACAGACAGGAGTTTCAGTATCCTTTATTATAATAGTTTGCACCGCTGTTGCTTTGCACTTCAAAGACTTTTTTAAAAATCTCTTTAAAAATGAAATGCATATTTTAACATTCATTTTTCTTTTAAAAATATATCCCCAATCATGGTCTCTGGGAGTATTTGTAACAAATAAATACATCATTTTATTCTACTGGTGCCTATAGGTGGTAAAGTTGGTTACCAGTTCAAGTGCTAGGGAATTTTGATAGATAATCACTAACCTCAAAGTTGATTGGTTTCTTGTTATCAGGAGACTGACGAAGTCTGAGTGGTCACTTGCCACCTGACTAGAATACCTTATTTCCCCATCTCCAACAGAACTTCGTATTCTGAGTTGCTCCTTGGTGAGTGAAAACTGATAAGTCATTAGCTCACCATGTTCTCCCAGTATCTGACAAATGCTAAATGAGAAATGGTCTTCGCAGGTCAGCTCCCTCTGTGACAAGCCTGGTCGGCCTAGGATGCAACCACTGGTTAAAATATAATTTGGTGGGCCCTGGAATCCTCCTAATCTGTAGGTCCCCTTCCCATATTGTCTGGGCCCCCTTCATGTGTTGGCCCCAGTCCAGGAAGGATGAGGGCATGAG
>ML681996.1:35831960-35974042 GCA_007922195.1 Podocnemis expansa | reverse complement strand
CCCCCCTGCTCCTGCTCGCCCCCCCCCAGCCCCCACAAACTTACCTCCGGGCTGGACTGGAGGGGCAGGGCCCAGCCCTAACTCCTGGGCCAGAGAAGCTCCACGGAGCATGCCCAGATTTTCTGGGCATGCTCCATTAGAGCTTTTCTGGGCAGGAGTTTTCAAAACTCCCTGCTCCACAGGAGCTCCCTTGAAGGAGTCTGGCTGCCGGCAGTGCGCTGCCGGCTGCCTTCCCTGCGCTGGCGGCTGCGGCGGGCTGTGCTGCAGTGCGCCAGCGCAGCTTAGAGGGAACATTGCAGTTGACCCCTGCTGGAGAGGCATCTGCAGGGTGCCATGGTGAAACACTGTTACATGGAGGCATGCAGCATCTATGTTTCCATCCACACACGGGGAAGCCCCCTGGTGAAGGTTTCCTCTATCCTCATTCCATGAGACGATGCACAAGACCTGTATAAAGAGTTAAACTAAAGCCCTAAATCCAGCCATGGCAGAATTTAGGGGAAGTTCTAACCCAGGTCGGGATAAACTTGGAGCAAGTTTAATCCTAGTGGTTAAAGAAGAGGGAAACGGGAAGAGTTGTACTCTGACTGTACCAGCCATTGGAGCAGAGGATCCTGTGGGGCAGCACTACCTGCCCAGGTCATGGAAAGAAGAGAAAACTGTTTGCTACTCCCCTTTACTCTAAGCTCTAGTTATTCTGTAATTGCCAGCTGTGTGGTTTCTTTCCATCTTTCTTTGAAGAATCTGGTTCTGGCCACAGTCAGAGGCAGAATCCAGGGTTATGGAGCCCTGATCTAATCTAGTATGTATTCGGGACAGTTATCCTGCATATTAAAAAATGTGTAGAAAAATGTTAACTGCATTGCTACTGGCAAGTTTTTTAGTTACATCAAATCTGGTGTAAAAGATACAGAATTCCAACACAAATGTCTTGGTTAATTTTAAAATAAATATTTAAATAGGACCAGATTGATTTTTTAGGTGATTGCCCATGCTGAAAATGCACAGACTAAATATCAGCCAGAGTGAATTTCTAAATCCAAGCTATCTGTAGATTCCCAAAAATCAGGGTTACAATGGAAATAGTGACATAATCAGAACTTATATGGTCTGTGTGTGGTCCAAGATAATATTTCACATTTATGTCTAGATTTATCTATCCTTTATACACATTATTTAATCCTCACCACAGCCTGTGAGGTAGGTGAATAAGTATTTTTATCCCCTTGTCACAGATGGGGAAAGTGAAGCCAAAATTTTAAGCGAATTACCTAACAGAGACCACCTTACCTTAGCTTCCAGAATCATTAACTCAATACAGTTGCCCTCTTGTAAAAAGACCATGTGTGTTCAGCCTTCCTAAATGCCTGGATCCTAAAGCTGCATCATAAAATCCATGGTGTGAGGGAATGTGGATATTAGGAATAGCTGAAAGACAGACTGTTCTCATGACATAACCTACTGTGTGCCTTGTAGACAGAACAGTTTGAAGGCAAGGCTCTCAGACTTTATACTGTCAATTGGAGCTTAATATTGCCATGTATTGCTGTTACTATGTATACACTTACTGCTGTAAGAGCTGTGATGCATGCATCTACAAACTCTCACCATAGACTGTTTACAGATAATATATGATGTTCTTAAAGTGTTCAGTTGAACCACTGATTAACCCTTAAAATGCTCCACAGTTCCTTGGTAGAACCCTGAATTTCCAGGTGTACTCTAAGGTTTGTGGGGAAAACTGAGTACATGGTTAAGAAGTAATTGGGTTGTGAAAAAGTTCCTGCATGTGGGAGACAAGATGACTTGGGACTGTTGTCTGGATTGGTGGCAATGGGAGGGGGCCTTGCAACTTGGAGACAGGTTGGTATGAGGACATGTTTGTACAGGCAGTAAGAGACATCAGGCAGTGGTTGGGCTTGGAATAGATTAAAGGGATTCTGGCAAGTGAGAAGGGGAACAGGCTGAAATGTACAGTCCCAAGAGACACAGGATTGATTTGTGCATCTGAATCATGGTTGGATGTGAGTATTCATCAATGTTGCTTCAGCCTCAAAGAGGGGCTGTTCTGGAGTACCTTTTTGGTAGGAATTATGTAATGAGGGTGGATTAGCTGTAGATTATCTCTGTAAACTGGAAGATGGGATTTTAGATCTGCAGCTGCGAAAGTAAATTTTTTGCTATACAATTACCCAGCATGCATACACTTTTGTGTAGGTGCACCCGTCTTAAGAGCTTTCAGTCTGGCACAGTAAGGATTAAGATACAAATAACTAGGTGTCATTCTGTCTGCCTTTCCACTTGGCAGCAAACCAGTCATATCTTATATAAAACTGACTGGTTTTGCAAGTGGATTGTAAAGCATTAGATTGGAGGTAGTTAGGACCAGCCACATTAAGAGAAGAAATTCTGCCAAGCCTAAAGTTTAATGATAAGTTAATGCCACTGTGCTCACTACCTTCTGCTGTGCACATCAGAGAATTAAGGTCAAACAGTTTTAAAGATACCAGTTTGTTTTCTAGCCTTCTTCTTAGTGACTGAACACAATGCAAAATATGGTGACTTGATGACATCAAATACATGATTTACACGAGCCCCGATTACATCAAATACATGTTAAAATAATTAATTGAAAGTATTTTAGCCTGAAATGGTATTTGTTAATAAATGGTCTAGGAGTGATGCATATTTGTATTACTCTTTCCCCATGAGACAGCTCTGCTACATAAAATGAACTACATTCTGTTTGCCCAGGGGGCTGGATGTGAGAATTACACAAACAACCACCATGACAGTAAAGTTTCTGGGTACTTGAACTCATTTAAACACCTTTATGGACTGGATACATAAACAGGAGAAGTGGTGGTATTTAAGCAACACTATTCCAGCATAGCACCAGTATGGTTTTTTTTTTAGTTCAGCAGGAATATTTGATTTGTAGAATGCTATTTCAAAACACAATAAAATAGCTTGCCTCCGTTATTTCAATAGCTTTACAAGTCACTAAGAATTATTCATTTCTGTGAAACAGAATGATAAGCCAGTGCAGATCTTAGTCGTGTTTTGGTTGACTCTTTTGGAAAATATTTTAAACCAAGCTTGCAAAATCTGTGACAAGTAATTTTTTGACAAGTAAGAAAATATAATATTTTTCATTAGCATTATTTTCATTTCAAAGACAGACAAGTAAGTTTTGTGTTTCAGCTAATACATTTCCAAAAAGTAATGGCAACTCATTTTAAAATCATTTCAGTTGGTTTGCAAACAGATTGCCTCCATGCCTTGAGAGGGATGGGAAGGAGAGAATAGGTCATGTCCTAAGAGTAATTTAATGTATCTTCTTTCTTCTTTGCTGAGAGGTTTAATATGTTTGGTTGCATTAGAGAAAGTGCCTGCATCCTTAATTATAGATATTCTGTACTGAGAAGTACTGAGGCAGAGGTTGTTACATTTGTTAATGTTCAGCCTGAAATGGCTTTAGCGGTATTGCCCAGAGCTTAAGCCTTTAGATAAAATCATCTTGGATGTGGTGAAGAACAAAACAGAACTGCTGAAAGAATATTGATAAGGCGTCCTTCACATCAGTAGCCATCTCTGGATGATCTAACCATACTAAATATTCTTTATGAGCATGTATTTGGATTGCTCACACTACTGTGGAGATCACAGCACTTGAACTCCTTTCATTTCCTGGTAGCATGCTATTTCACTCAAGAGGCTGCCCTGGTATTGCTATGGTAACAACATTCCCCCTTCCTCTATGTACTCATCCTGAGACTCATCTTGACTAAAATACTCATTTCTCAGTCAGGTCAATAGAGTCCAGGGTTATCTTCTTTTAATAAAAAATTCCTTCTTTAATGTCCCAAAAGAGTTAAGTTAATTAGCAAATCACCATAGGGCCTTCTTATAGTCTAATGTATTCGAGCATTTGAAGCATATCATGGATGGTCACATCGTTAGGCTCTGTTTCTTCTGGGAATTAATTTACTTTGGAAATATAAAAAAAAAAAACCCACACCACACCCCCCACAAAAATAGGAGGCCCCAAATAGCATAGCACACAAAGGCATGCTCTACTTTGTGGTAGGTACAATTGTGCATGAAAACTTCATTAACAACACAGTATGTACACATGGTTCTGTAACAGGGCCCTTAGGCTGAGACACAGCCACTTTTATAATCTGCCATGTGTGTTTCCTTCAGTGCAGTGCATTTATTTGAAAGCAAAGCTGACAGCAAACACACAGCACTCTCTTGACATTTTGTGAGGTGGTGTGCTGACAAATTTGTGTCCTTGGAATGAGGTAAGGTTGCTTCTATAAAAGTCTCCAAACATGATGTCTGTGCCGGACTCTACTTGCAATGCATTTCTAGTCCCTTGGGCAAGTGCACTGTCCTAAGAAAGCCCCACTTTCCTCATGTCATTATTTTTCTCACATACTTTTTGTTTGAGAATTATTATATACAAATAATTTTTCATCTGCTGTTGGGAAATGCCTAAAATCCATTGTTAATACTTCCTTTGGTGCAATAATCACAGCAGGCTCTGCCACTCTACATCATGCATTTAAAGACATTTATTATAGCATAGGGCATTCTGCCAGAAGAACTGCTGCTGGCTGCATCTGAGGGGCATTTTCTTGAGCCTTAATTCTGATTTTTATTTGTTCTGTTTCTGCTTTTCACAATGGCTCTCTCATACGCTCTCTTTCTGTCACAGTGTAAGTAAGTATCTGTCTCCAAAGCTAAAGTCAGGGCTAGAATTAGGAGGCAAGGACCTGAGGAGCCTCCTTATACCCCTAGGGTCTGGGCACACTCCCAAAGTCTAAGCACCCTTAGCAGAATCTAAATTGAAAAACTTCAGCTAATTCAGCTGGACAATTAGGTTTAGTAACAGGGTAAGGCATCCATTGGTGTACTGCTTTCTGAGACTACTGATCTTGCAAATGACAATAACAGTTGCCAGTAGAAACCAATAGAGACTAGCAGGCCTGATCCAAAGGCCATTGATGTCAGTTGGGGGATATCTAGATTCTAATGAACAGGGAGTCTGGTGGTACTTTTAAAGACTAACAAATTTATTTCTTGCATGAGCTTTCATGGGAGAAAATTCCACTTTGTCAGATGCTTGAAGATGAGACACAGAATCAGACTCTGTTTGTCTTGCTGAACTAGATGAACAAGGCTACCCCTTTGGAACTAGATTCTAGTAACTTCTACCAAGGGCTGTTCTGCTTTCCTCATGAAGTGATAGTGAATATGTTTTGTGGGAGCCAGGTTGAGAGAAGAAACAAAGCCAAATTTAAATAGTGGAAAGAGAAAGTAAATGCCAAGCCATCATGGTTCACCTAATCACTTTGAGACATCTTTTTCTCCATATCTTGTTTGCTCATTTTCTGCTGAGACTGTAAACTCTTTGGGGCAGAGACTTCTCCTTAAATATTTGCAAAGTGCCTTTGAGCTGTGTGTATATGACAGCAGAAGACATGCCAGATCCCAATTTATATATAAATGTATATAGCAGGTTCATAGTTTTCATAGACTTTGAAGCCAGAAGGGACCATGAAATCAGTGGTTCTCAACTTCTTTTGTGTTGTGACACAGTTGGTGGTGTGCACAATCATGTGTCACACAGTACATCCACTGCAAAAAAGCTGTTGTCATTGAAAAGGCCCTGCCCACTGCCAAAAAGCTGCCAGCAACAGTGGAAGCCCCTGCTACAGCAAAACCCCACAGCTGCAAAGCCTGAGCCACCAAAAAGTGTGCACACACCCTGATGCCACAAAACCCACTGCCAGTGCCTGCTGCTTGAACTTGGCCTGGCTCCCACTGACACACTTAGCAGCACATCATGACCCACTAATATGTCACAACACACCTGTTGAGAACCGCTGGATTAGGTCATCTACTCCTAGACTCTAAGGTCCAAAGGGACTAATATGAACATCTAGTCTAACCTGCTGCACAATGCAAGCCACAAAACCTCACCTCAAAAAGACTGGCATCCTGTACAATACAGGACATAGAATTTCACTCAGTTACCCCTCTCTTGAACCCAAACCTGGAAGACCCAATGAGAACAAGTATTCCATCAATTCGGTCCACATGCAGAAGATTCAAAATGAAAAGGAGTTGTGAAACCTTTCAGGACATAGAAATATAAAGGATAAAGATACAAAGATAAGAGAAACTGCAGAGATGTTAGAAACACTGTGATTCTTCTTGGAAAAATGCAAGCCAATACATCTCTAGGAAGATAACAACTGGGAGGCTACTGTGTGTCATGATGCACTGGGAATAATATTTCACTATTTGTCTGCTTCTGGGCCAGCAACAGTATGTTATTAGGGATTTGTATTTTTACTATTTAGAATGGAAGTAACTTGCAATGTTGTTTTCTGTTTGACTACTGCAAGCCTTTAAAGATAGGAAAGTAGCAAATGTCTTGTTCCTGAGCAAGCTAAGTGGATACATTGATGATGTTTAGCATCATATTTGAATACTGTGCTGCATTCATGGACAAACGCTACCTAAACATTTTGATCTGTCCTATTAAATTGCTGTCTCCTGCTCCCCACAGTTGTCATTTCTTAGTGTGATCACGTGAAAAGCTGCCTTACCAAAATGATTGGGAGTTCATATTTAGCATTATATTTTTATTGATAATTTTCAATTAAAACGTGGCTTAATATTCAAAGGTGCCACAAATTCGCAGCTCCCATTAACTTCAAGTAGATTTGCAGGAATCGGCACCTTTGAAATTCAGGTTTTGTTTTTAAAAAGGCATTGAAATGACTCATCATATTGATAAGGTCCAAAGCGGTAGCCATGTTAGTCTAGTTCAGCAAAACAAATGAGGAGTCCTGTGGCACTTTTAAAGACTAACACATTTATTTACCACATGAGTTTTTGTGGGAGAAAATCACACTTTGTCAGATGCTTTGAAGAAGTGGATTTTTCGCACATGAAAGCTCATGCAATAAATACGTTTGTTAGTCTTTAAAAGTACCACAGGATCCTTGTTCATAATTTTGATGACATTTGTGTATTCAGTAGTTTGAGAACCAGAATGCATTGATATAATGTTAACAGTTGGTTTCCTTGAAATTTAGTTCAGTAGCAGAGAAGTAACATTTACTTCACTTCTCATTGTTTTTTAATCCTTCTTGCTGTGCCAGCTAGGACTATGTAGGAGTAGTTAAGGTTAGGAGATCACTAGTTCATCTAATCTAGTATCATGCCTCTAGCTATGGCCTCTGTCTCAGAGAGAGGTGAACATCCCAGTCATAGGACACCTAGCCAATTGTGCAACACTGCATATCAGATTGTGAGAGAATGTCTTCTCAAATCCATCTGGCTGTTAACGTAAGGCCTGAAGCATAAAGAAACTCAAGAGAATTCTATAAGTGCTATAAGGCAGTCTAGCATCTGCAATTAGTCTTTATCATACATCCTCAGAAACGAGTCTCTTGTCAGTATATGCATTATCTGATGCACCAGAAGTTTATGTTCTTGTTCAGTAGGGTAGAATCAAGTGTTTTCTGCTATCCATCGTATTGCATTCTGGCTTTTTAAATTACTAATTCCCCACCGTATTGGTAATTTGAAGTTTCACAAATCTGACCAAAATTTTAAAGTATGATTCTTCAGTCCACATTTAGGCACTTAAGTAAGTAGCCTGTTTTTCAGAAATACTGAGCTCCTCCCAGCTTCCACTGAAGATTTTAAATCCTTGATCTGTGGTTTTCATTTCAATGAATGTGATAGACATGGGCAAAATGATTGCATTAATTGATCAGGTTATGGTGTCCATTGACGCTAAAAGAAATTTTATCATTGATTTCAGTAGATCTTTATGATTTTGAACATGCATAGACAGTGGCGTTGGAGCAAATGAGAGCTCAATACTAAAAACTCTTATTATTGGTCATAATCATTAGTCAAGAGAATCCTGTTGATGCTCCCTAGTAAAGTGTGCAGGACTTCCTCCTTTGTTTTAGCTTCAGCCCTGTAAAACTGGCAGACTGTCAAGACAAATGTGGTATGTGGGCCAGGCATGCAGTTTCTTCCATGGGCCAGAAAGTAGGTTAGCAAATCCCATACTCCTTCCCCTTTTTCACTTTGCAAAGAGTTTCCTGGCCCCAGATGTGATTTTTCCACATATAGGCACAAGCTGGCTTTTAAGTCTTATCAATCACCAATAGGCTTTAATAACAATTTAATGGGCAAGGGAACTCTCTGAATGTCAGGCAGATGAAAAAGAACAGACTGAAATTAAAATGTGATCTTTTGAAGAATATTGACTTCAGCCAGCTACAAAGAAGCACTGAGTATAACTTCCCATCCTTATCAGGTAAACCCAACTGACTTCAGTGGCCAAGATTTTACCCAATTTCTTGTACGTTTGTTCCAGTTAGTGTGGTATGTTTTATGTAATATGGCTAACATTTTACAGTAAGTACGAATAAGTCACTTCATAAGGATTGCTTGGCCTTAATTATTTTCCAGTTTGTGTAGGGTAGATGTGTTGGTCCACTCCACCTAGTATGAGTGAATGGCTATATCATATATGAGAATACTTTTAATATTGGAATAGCACTGAATTCTTCTTGTCCACTACCAGTGGAAAGACAGCAGAGTGTACCACTGAAATCATGGTCACATTACAGTACCACTTGTTTGGTCCATTATAATCTTCAGTGTCAGTTCAGACTCTGAAATCCTTCAATCTTAGAGACTCAGGAAATATAGCACGAGATCCAGAAGAGTAGCCATGTTAGTCTACTTCAGAAAAACACACAAGGAGTCCTGTGGCATTTTTAATGATTAACAAATTTATTTGTCATCTAAGCTTTCGTGGGTATAATCCCACTTCATCGGATGTGTGAAATGGAAACTGTAGTGTGTTAGATGAATATATCCATGCAGAGAATTCCCTCTGGAACTGTTAGAATTGGCCTTGTGACTCACCCTTCTCTGAATGAATATATTCAATTAACACACTACAGTTTCCATTTCATGCATCTGATGGAGGGGATTATACCCACAAAAGTCACATGATAAATAAATTCATTAGTCTTTGAAAGTACCACAGGACGCCTTGTTTGTCACAATGCAAGACAAAGATAGTTGAGGTGTGTCCTGCTTTGAGAGGGGGTTGGAATAGGTGACTTCCCGAGGTCCCTTCCAACTCTTATGTTGTGTGATTCTATGATAAAAGCGTACAGTGAGTGAGATTAGAGAGATCATATCTTGCAAGTTGTTCTTACAGTGCACAGCGCTGCTACTAGAGTCAGGGGAATTGCTTGCATGGAAAAGATTTGCCAGACTGGGTTCAAGGTCTTATTGGTTTTATTTCTTTAGCTGATGGGTTTTTGCTAATAAGGGGAAACTACTGAAGCTTTTAAATGGTATGTTTTGATTCCACTCTGGATTCCTTTCTCATTGTGCTGATCTAAAAATGTTTCAGTCACTAATGTTTCAGGTGCAAGAGATGTGTCCAAATGGAAAAACATGTATTGTTAATTTATTGCAAGTTAGAATTGTTGAAATGACTTTTTGGCTAGGTACAATTATATGAAAAGATAATGTATAAATAATTCAATCAGCTTTGCCAGAGGGAGGATTTCTTAAATGAATCTAATTATTCTCATTCCCATGTGACTTTGGACATGAAATTAACCTTGCAAAATGTTATCTTTTGCAGAATATTAGCTTTAGCCAACCATAAAGAAGAACAAAGTATAACCTGCAGTGCTCGTAAGGTAAAATCTATCTAATTTAAAGAATGTATGATGTAAAGGGGAAATGTCTGATGTAATCGAGTTGTTCAGTAAGATTTGGTCATCAAAGGTAGATAAACTGAGTACCAGGCAGTTTCCTGTATGTGCACTACTGTCTTTCACGAGACATTAAAAACTGAGATCTTAGTGCCTTTGTTAATATTAAAGTTTCTACAACACTTTTGGTCAGAAGAGAGATTTGCTCAATGTTCCATGGCCAATAATTCCTCTTTCTCTCACAGCATGTTATGCAGTGCTTGCTGCCACTTCCAAACTCTTTGGGTGCAGTTGTAAGAGTTTGAAGTGTTTTAGGCTCCTTTTGTGCACTATGAATCCAGGGTAATGTTATCATTAGGGTTGTTATTTGTAAGGCAATTCCACCATTTTTATACTGAATATAAACTGCAAGTCGTGCCCCGAATCAATGTTCCTAAAATAAATCTGACACACACAGTCACATCCCCAAGCCTTGGAGTAACAGAAAGAGCAAATGATCATTGTGTTCTAGATTTTTGTCCTCTGGAATTTTGTGTATTTCTTTGATATGAAGGTAGTAGACTTTTTTTTTTAAATACCACCTACAGTTGGCTAAATGATTCAGGAGAAAGAGTTTTATCAAGTTTCAATGGGATGAATTCTCCAAAGCCACTTTTAGGTGCTTTTGATTTTAAAAAATCTTACATAAAATAACTAAGAAAGACATATCTCTTTCCATTATATTGTTCATTTTTGAGTGCTTTCTGATGCAGCAGTGTTCCTGTCTTAAGTATGGAAAAATTCCTGTATAGCAAAGCCAAATCTATAAAAAGCCTTCTCCCCACCCTTCTAAATTTATAAAACAGTCATTTATTTTATAGAATCATCTATATTTGCATTCATGGGTCCCATGTTGACTTCTCTGAGCACTTATAGAATAGGAGGGAATAATTTTACACTTTTGCAACTTTATTTCTGACTAGCTTATACAAAACAAATAAGTGGATTTGAGAAAGAAATTGTCAGTCCATGCACTAGAGACCCTGCAATGCCCTATGCAGGGAGATTTAGATCTATAGATCTACACTGGTAGATCCACTGGAAATTTAAACATCCAGAAAAACTTTCTGGCAATGAAATCTTATAGGTTATAAAATAACCCTAAAAGCCAAATTCCACTTGTTTTACTCATCTGAAATATCTTTTTGACTTCAGCTGAAGTACTATATTTTTTTCTATACTTTCTTTTACCTTTCTGTTACCTCCATTCCTTGAAGCCCTTACAACTAGATTGTATTGAGTACTGAAAGGCATTCTGTAGAGAATAAACCTGCCTCACGGAAGCTGGACTAGATGATTTATTAGGTCTTTTCCATTTCAAATTAATCTGATTCTATAACTAGTCAGTTATCTGAAAAGTAGGAAACAGAGAATAAGCAATCCAGAGTGATTTTAGGCAGGTCACATTTACACATGCAAATACATCAAGTTTATATGACTATGCAACCTGATGATTAAGGCCTGCGTATTGAAAAGCATGGTCCCACAGAACCAGCCAGGTGACTCAGCTTCATCAGTAATAAATCTTTTGCAACTGAAAATTCTGATGTGTGTGCAGTTGTGGCCCAAGACACAGTTACACTGGTGTAAAAGAGAGCAGAATGAGATATCTGAATTCTTATGGGAAAAAGTATTTAAGGGACTGAAGAGACTTCCCATATAATCCAGAAATTAACTGACAGAGTTATAATGCACTTAAACTAGGTAGCCTGGTGGACTACTAGTGGTCCTGCTTTAGCAGGGGATTGGACTAGATGACCTCATGAGGTCCCTTCCAACCCTATGATTCTATGACTGGGTCTTTGGAAATACGGACTCCAGCTTTCAGTCTACTACTTTGCAGCTGTGTGCCTCAGTTTTCCCATTTGTTAAATGGGTATCATAATAGCATCTGCTTTTTAAAGTGCTTTAAGCTTGAGGGATGAAAAATGCTATGCAAGAGCTAGATGGTATCCTTCAAACTCTCAGTTATGTCTCTGAGAAAAGATGGTCCAGTGGCTAGGATTTAAGCTTCACACTCTGGAGATGTGCATTCAAGTCCATACTGTGCTACAAACTTCCTGTGTGATGTTGGGCAAATCCCTTGCCCCCTCTTTGCCTCACTTCCCCCTCTGTAAAATGGAGATAATAGCAATTCCCTCCCTCACAGGGGTACTGTAAGGATATCTATCTATCTATCTATCTATCTATCTATCTATCTCCATAAATAGACATTTAGTACCTCACAAAATCTGGCCTTCTGAGATTTAAGTTCCCAGCAAAGAGGCCAAGCAGTATGACTTGGCACCATTTTTTTCAAATCTGTGCATCATAAAGAAGAATCATTGTCTCAAAGATAATGGAATTAAAGTAGGGAATTGGCCTGACCAGGTACCATTAAGTCATTTTAGAGCACTAGATCGATAACTTGCATTAGTGGGTATTAGGTACAGGGAAGGTGAAAGGGCGTCAGTTATACTGCAGTCTGTGTTGCTATGGTTCAAAAGAGTTAAATGTTGCAGATGATGTAATTGGAGCTCTAGGTTTAAAAATAATCCCATATGCTACATGCCTTTAGCAGAAAACTGGAAGAAAGCTGCGTGCTGATAGAAAAGGACTACCACTGTGGCTATTAAGAGCAGTTACAATATAAATACTTGGTCATCTTTCTGCCTGAGGAGAGTTAGGACAATCTGGAGAAAAGGCCACGTACATTAACCTATTGAAGATCTCTTCCATAAAGCTGACTCTAGAACAGGTTTGAAAGATACAGATTCAGAAGAGAGGACTCTGTCTTATAGGACAATGAAACTGTATAATATACTTTAAATAAGACGGAAAGAGGGTGTTTATATATAATTCGGTGTATAGAAGTTTGCTCATTAGTTTACTTTTTTTAAAAATTAAATTGACATTGTGTCATGGAGCATACTGAGGGCTGGTTCTGCCTTCTGATTCAGCCCTGTGTGGTGCTCCCACAGTGCACAGATGCTGTGAAGAAACCACAGCAGTCTGGGACAGAGTTTTGTCACCACAGAAGCAGCGTAGAATCGACATAACTGACGTAGCAGGAGACAGGGGCTTAGCACACATGTGGTATGGTTCTCTCTTGAGTCCCAGCACAGAATCTTCCCCACTGTCTTCTTGTAGTGAAAATTATATGTATCAAATGATTAATTGAATTAAATCAAAACTGTACAAACTACACTTGCTGGCTCATTCCTAAAAAATTCCTTTTATCTGAATTTAGGTTATTTTCTGAAATATGCATCATTGTTATAGTAAAAACAACCAAAACCCTGTGGTACCTTAGGCTGTGTTCACACAGCCTCCTTATTTCAAAACAAGGGAGGCTGTTCACACGACGCATGGTTGTTTCGGAACAACGGGAACTGTTGTTCCAAAACAACCGTGTTGTTTCGAAACAAGTTAAACCTAGTCTGTGGGCAAAACAACGTTGTTTTGCAATGGTTGTTTCAAAACAACGCCATGCGAACGTGTTGTTTTGAAACACCGGTGAGTCGTTTTGAAACAACTGTTGTCCGGAATTGCTATTTTGATTCCGGCTTTTCTCCTTATTTCGAAGTGACTTTTTTTGCTAATTCGAAATAAGTCATTTCGAAATAAGGCATTATTTCGCTACAGGTTGTTTCGAAACAACCGTATCGAAATAACCCCCTGTGTATGAACACAGCCTTAGAGACTAACACATTTTTTTGGTCACAAGCTTTTGTGGGCTGCAACCACTTTGTCAGATGCATGAAGTTGAAACTACCAACAGAACTTCCATTGTTTTTGCTATACACAGACTAACAGGGCTACCCCTCTGAAACTCATCATTTTTATGGAAAATTTGCCATTCCAAATGTCCTGCTTAAAGAAAATACAGGATCCTGTTACACTGCCACTGTGTTTTACTCTGAGGACCAAATCCTCCAGCCCAGGTTCATACTTGCTCTGACAAAATCCCTGTTGAAGCGGATGAAGCTCTTGTTAGAGTGACACTGAATGATTCGGTCCTTTCCTGTTATAGCCTTATTTGTGAGTTTAATTAAGATCCGAGTTTTGCCAAAGTCAGATCCTTACAAGAAGTGCTGGCACCTTCTGATGGGAGACATAGGTGGTAGGTATTGTTTATACATACTCTTCAGTTCAAAGGAGACTTGATCTATTTTCAGAAAACCATGCAAGGTTTCCATTATCATAAAAGGAACCATCTGAGAACCCTTTTCATACAGTAGGAGCCCTGCTTATTCTCCACATTTTGATTAGACATGTTTTGACAAAAGCATAAAGTGGGCACAGTAATTTATATTCTAGGTGATCAAGTGAGGGGGTCTCACTAATACAAAGCAAGTCATCTTCATAAAAGAAACTTAACTGAATAATTTTTCAGTATTCAGAATACTTTTTCAGGGGATGCTCCTGTTAGATGCAATAGGCAAAAGGCAGTGGAACAAATCTCCTGTCATTTTGTACTTATTTTAATATCAGCTGCTCAACAGCTGTTGGCATTAATCCTTTAGCCACAAACCTGGGCTATGAATAATACTGAAGCTCACAATCTTGTTCAGACTTTAGAACCTATTCAGTTCCCATTGAACTCAATGATAAAACTTCCACTGACATCACTCATGTCAGGTCTTTTAGTAGCCCAATCCTATTGCTCACTCAAAGCTACATGCCTTTTATCACACTGCTCCTTGTGTTCTTTCCTCCTCCTCTTTGTATTTTCCATTATGTTTCCTGCTTGTCCTCGAGAAAACGTTCTTCTTACACCTTTCCTTCCATCTTTGATCAGCTCAGAATCCATCTCGGGCATCACCCTTCCCTTGTTTCTGGTGTTCCCATCTGTGTTTGGCTGAAGGTCCTATGGACAAAGGCCATTTCTAACCAGATTAAAGGTTTGCCCATATAGAGCACTGTAAAAGCAGTGAAATAAACAGACAATAAACCAAATGGAGGAAGCCTTCCCTTATCAGAGCAGAGCCCTGTGAAGTCGTAGACTCCACCAACTGACTGAACTTGTTCTGGAGGATAGTTGTGAGTGCACCAATGCTCACAGACTCCCAGTAGGTGTAACCCTTGACCCTGATAATGAAGGATAAGTAAAATCCAGTTTGGAAGTTTAGGAGGTCTCTTTTGGCCTTGCAAGATTCACTCTACCAGATCCCATCCTAAATGCTTCCTTTTCCTGCTACCTCAGGCAAGGATTCTCAGCCACTGTGTTGAATGATTCGGTCCTTTCCTGTGATCAGGTGTGGCACGGAGAGCGGGGCAAATGGCTGGATTTGGGCTGGGAGGAATGGGCTGGTGTGTCCTGTAGGGTCGTGACACACCACCAAGTGTGTTGCAACCCGCGAAAGGTTGAGAATCACTGACGTAGGGTATTGCTGGAAGAGAGTACCTAGGGGCTAAGTACATCCTGCTTAGCTCAGTACAGCAAGTGGAGCAGCTGCTTGTTTCAGCAAATAGCTTAAAAGGGACTGAAAAGTAATGAACAAGTGACTTGCACCTAGAGGAACATCACTGGCATCCTATTCAGAAACTGAGCCCTAATGTCACATGCCATGTGCTTTCCCCACTTTTGTAGTAATATCATAACCACTCCTAACACCTTGCAGCTCTGCGGCTCGAGCTGTGAGAACCCTTCCTCTGGCATCGTCATAATCTGCAAGTGTGTTCCATCTTCCATGTCTGTCTTTCCCTGGAGAGCTGCTTGGAAAATCCATCAGCTTCCTGAAAGCCTCCTCCTGTGTTATTGAGCCAGGCAATGGAGAAGTAGCCCTTTATGGAGCAAAATAGGGCTGAGCTGACTTAGGAGGGGCTAAGACACTTTTTAGTTCCTTGGAAACTTTAAATTCTTTGTTTTAATGCTATGTTCATGTGAATCAGCATTCTGCTGGCACAAACTATGGCGGTGCACAGCATGACAATGGGAAGAACCTGGCCTGAAGCAGCACAAGGTGTACACCATTCCCTCCGTTGGCACATGCATAGCTTCAAAAGAGGAAGATGAAGATGCCAGGAGGATTTGGATTCAGCCCTCTCCCTTAACCAGCATTGGCCTCTACCATAAATAAAAAAGCATTTCCCTTGCCAGGCAACTGAGGAGGTGGCAGCAGTGTAAACACCAGTTCCAGAGGGGTAGCTGTGTTAGTCTGCATACAGCCAAAACAATGACAGCCCTGGGACACTTCAAGGATTAAGAAATTTCTTTGGGAATAAGCTTTCATGGGCTCCAACCCACTTCGTCAGATGCACGACGAAGCTTATGCCTGAAGAAATTTGTTACGGTGCCCCAGAGCTCTCATTGGTTTTAGTGTAAACACCACATGCCTTTTCCTGAATGAATCAACCCACACAGCACAGTGACCTCAGCTTGTTCAGGAAAGCGAGGCTTCAGCTCCTTGGCTTTTCCCTTTCTCAAAAGCTTGTGTGCCTAGATTCTCTCCTGCATTGAGGTTGACATGGTGCAAGAGGATGGTGAGGGACTGGACTTGATGACAGTTCATGGTCGCTTCCAGTTTTTATGATTCTATGATATCAGAGCATCAGATCCAGCATAAGCACTGGTCTCATTTAGACCAGCTAGCTGTGACCCTTAAGAGACCACACTCCAGCTCTGAACTTGTTGAGGTGGAGTTGTGCTCTACAAAAGACATCACTTCCTGCCTCCAATATGCTTCCTACTCTGATACTGAGGGGCAGCAGTTAGTGTAGGAGCTGCCTTCACCAACAATGCACCATAATAGAGGTTACCCCATCCAGGAGTAGAATTTTTTATTTAGCTGGCAACTGCCAACTTCCATCTGCTTTTGAGCTGCTTAGGTTGCACAAAGGAGTCCGGATCTAGAGCAGAGAAGTCACCCAATTGTTCCATATTTCACTGCTATACAGAATCAATACATAGAATCATAGACTCATAGAAATATTGTGGATGTGTGTGTAGTATAGATGGAAGAGGAGGGATTTGATAGCAGCCTTTAACTACATGAAAGGGGGTTCTAGAGAGGATGGACCTAGGCTGTTCTCAGTGCTAGTAGATGACAGAACTAGAAGCAATGGTCTCAAGTTGTAGTGAAGGAGATCTAGGTTGGGTATTAAGAGAAATGTTTTTATTACGGGGTGGTGAAGCGCTGGAGTGGGTTATCTAAGAGGGTGATGGAATTTCCATTCTTGAGAGGTTTTTTTTTTTTAAGGTCTGGCTTGACAAAGCCCTGGATTGGATGATTTAGTTGGGGTTGGTCCTGCTTTGAGCAGGGGGTGGGGCATGATGACCTCCTGAAATCCCTTCCAAACCTGATCTTCCATTATTCTATGACCAAATAAAACCCATCATAAGGAGGAAATGGAAAAATAAAGATTGCAAAGTATCTCAGAGCAAATGCCTCCATTTTGCTTGCCCTTCCCCTGTCACGCTAGTTTAATTACCATTCCAACATGTCACATGCCAGGCTATAACTGATAGTTGTCAGATAGATGGCAAAATAAAGAGATGAGAAAAATGGTCTTTTGTGTACCTATTTTTGATACATTGGGTTATCTAGCTGTCAAAGCATAGGGTGGTTCCTGCACAAACTTACTACGGGCAAATCTCTTCCTTAGTAGTGTGTGCTTCTTCTTATCATTTTGTTTTAGATTAGGGTTTATATCAATTGTTTTATTTTTACCTCACTCTGATGAAATGATGGGGTTTTTCATACATTTAATGTATGATCCAAGAAAAGCAATGAAGTCTACTCTGTCTCAATGGAGGTGTAGATCGCATCTGGAAATGCCTCCTGTTCCAAGTGCTTTATGCAGTTCAGCTGGGGAAATGGAATATTTAATTTCATTATTCAACATGGGGCTATTCATTTTGTACAATGAAGGGAAATTCATCAATAACATCTTCAGCTTCCAGAAAAATGATACCTAGTGTGACTGTTTCACACACACTATTTATATTTTATATCTTCCTCATCACTCAGCAATTATTCATCTTCTCTACTAACAGGTGAAATTCTTGCATCGAGTTACTGTAATTCCCCCTGAAAGCAATTCAATCACTGAAAGCAATTGCTTTTGCTAAAAGATTTACCAAATGCAAATAACTAAATAAAGGATATTTCTTCCTGTTAGAATTGTAAGAATATTTAGAGATACTTCATAATAGGCGGTAAATCAATGTTACCACCTCTTGGTATTCATTGTGTTATCATTAATCATGATAGATTCTTGGCGGTGGATGCAAATATGATATTGTAAGTAATTTTTCTGGCATACCATTGAAATGCAACATTAATTCAGGTCGTCTTGTTCTAAAATGTCACCAGCTACTCCCATTCTTCACTGTTCTTTTTCTTTCTAAAACTAATTTAGAGTAATATATGAGATGGCCCGTGCAAAGCCAGGCAAACTTGTGATAATTCTATCTACATTTTGCATATGGTTATTTTAACATTTTAATTTCATTTTAGTGCTTCTGCAATCTACGGCCTCATAAAAGATCAAAATGTACTTGTAATTTCTGTGATTGCCCTAACCTTGCTCCCACTGAAATCAATTAAATTTTTTCCATCTTCTTCTACAGGAATAGGGACTGACTTAGTAAGACAACATAGGACTTCTCTGGCTATTAATAAAACATTTTCTTATTATCTCATTCTCCAGGAATGTTCAGATTCTGTGTTATGCCAATTGATTCAAATTTTATGTTTAGGGAAACAGGAGAGCAGGGAAGGATGGGCTTGTGGCTAAGGTGCTGAACTGGGAGTCAATAACTCTGCGTTCACTTCCCAGCTCTGTCGTGGATTTCTGGCGTCACCTTGGGCTGACCACTTACTGGCTCTGTCCAAGTTCCTTACTGTAAGATAGAATAGATAATACTGTCTCTTGCAGGGGTGTTGTGAAGATAAATTCAATTCTGTCTGGAAGGCTTGCAGACACTGCAACAATAAAGATCAGCTGAGAACATAGATAGTTTTACTCAATACACTTTCTTGTCACTGTATACCTCCACCCAGGCAGGCATGCCATAGCAGTTCTTCTTGCATAGCAACTGTCACTCTGTGACACAGCAATGATCTCTGTCTTCCTGTAATTCACAGTGCTCCCTACTCACAACTCAGCCTTCTGGCTAGGATGCTATATAGCCACACACATATCCCCTCCAGGTTATCTATTAAAGGCTTGCTGGACTAGCTGATTGAGACTTACTCAGATGGTCCTCTTCCACTTCTCCATCCTTCCTAGGTCCTTCTTCTAGACTGGAGTCCAGTGTAGGAAACCTGTAATGCACAGTCACGGCTTGCACAGGCCCCTTCTTGCTGCCATTTCTCTGGTCTTCTTTCTGTTGCACCTTGTCAGGTTTTGTTTCTCTACAACCCCTTTGGGTTGGCTGACCCTGCTTCCAGGGGGCAAGATCACAGGACTTATTTGTCCTACTGGGTTTACTGCTCCCAGCCGATGATAGTAGACTCACCCCTAGAGCTTCCTGGTATATAAACTTTCCCTCTCTATAATCCTTTCCTAGCTGGACTTCATCAACAGTTAATATTTATCAGTTCCTCGCCACCCATCAGGCACAATGGTGAAAGTTAATTGGCCCTGTCCGGATCACCTTAACCCCTTCAGAACTGGTGCGGGGTGAACACCCCATCACAATTCCTCTTCAACTATTGCTTTCTTTAAATCCTCTTTTAGGGATTAATCTTCTTCCTTTTCCTCACCGGCAGTCTCCTTTCACACATGTCTTTTCCTGAACTGTTGTCCCATGTCTTTTCTTGTGTGTGGTTTTTTTCCCCAAGGGGGGAGAGAGGCTTTCCTTGAGCCAAGCCTGCCAGGGAATGGAGGGTGCAGGAAGGGGCTAAGGGTGCAATCACCCAGAAGCTCAGCAATTTTAAAAGAACCCAGGCCATTGATGGTGGGTGAACCTTCTCCTCAGAGAGGCTAGCTCTCTGTCCCACCTCTTCTGACTGTGTCCCTACCCACAGTTCACCTCTGCTCAGCCTTAGGCCTTGCTTGACCTGCCCCCTGGCCCTGCCACTGCATCCCTGCTCTCTTCCCCATTCAGCCCCTACCTCCTTTCTTCCACATCTCCCCCCACTTCCCTGCTTGGCTTCCCTGCCACTGCATGTCTCCTCTTCCCTTAGCCCCCTCTGCTGTCACTTGGGGGAAGGGGATGTGGAAGCGAGAAGGGGACTGTGCAGGAGGTTGGGGGGTATACGGATGCAGCATGGGAGCAGGTCGAGCATGGGAGAGAGTGGAGCCTAGGGTGCCATGTGGGCAAGATCGCAGGTGGAAGAGGCCAGATGGGGAGCTAGTTTCTGAAGGAGAAGCTTCAACCTAACATCCTGGTCATAAAACTCAGCCCTCTCTTTCAAGGAGAGTGGGGGCCATTGACTGTTCTGCCCTGGGGCCCCAAATTGTTGCCTGTTAGCCTGCCCCAATCATAAGCTCACAATGGCATGTGATCTATAAGCCATCATGACTGCGGATATCATATAAATAACTTTTAATGATAGGACTCAGATTGCTGCTGTGTACTTGGGAAACTTAACTGGTGTGAAACAAACAAGGAATTCTGTGGCACCTTTAAAGACTACCTTTGGTTATCACGAGGGTAACTGTGTTAGTCTAGTTCAGCAAAACAAACAAAGAGTCTGGTGGTACTTAAAAGACTAACAAATTTATTTATCCCATGACCTTTCATGAGGAAAAATTCCACTTCATCAGATGCTTGAAAAAGCTTCAAACGTTTGAAGTGAGATTTTTCTCCCACAAAAGCTCGCTCACACCACCCCACACACAAACGCAGGCAGGGAAGGGTGAGTCACAAGGTCAATTCAAAGAAATCCGAAGCTGTTGTCTGTAAGTTTATTTCAGCAAACCAAACAAATTGTTTTGATTCAAACAGTGTAGATGTGGGCTTCTAAGAACAGTAAAGAAGGTGAGAATGCTAAAAGAGGGGAAATTACTTTTTTGGTGAGTTAGCCATTCTGAGTTACTATTCAGACCCAGTCTGATAGTGTCAAGTTTGCATATGAATTCCAGTTCTGCAGTTTCACATTGGTGTCTGGTTTTGAATATTTTTGCTGGAGTACTCTAAGTTTCATGTCTATTACACAACATCCAGGGAGACTGAATTGATCCCCTCATGGTTTTGTAATGTTACCATTCTTGATGTCTAATTTGTGTCCATTTATCCTTTTGTGCAGAGACAGTCCAGTTTGGCCAATGTATAAAACAGAGGTGCACTGTTAGCACATGATGTCATATATCACATTGGTAGATGCGCAGTGAAAGAGCCCTTTGTGGAGCGGCTGATGTGGTTGGGTCCTGTGATGGTGTCACTTAAGTAGAAATGCAGGCAGAGTTGGTGTGTGTAAATGGTAATTACTTGGTGTAGTATATTATTGTTCTGATATCACCAGTTAAAAAGCTCAGAGCCTTCAGTCCTTTTTCACAGAAATTTACATTGACTGCAGTAATAGACATTGTTACTTCACTGGAATTTTCCACAATGGCTGCAGAAGTGGAACTTAAATTCACAGTGATGTTAGCAGTCTAAGCCCATGATTTTCTCTGACAGAATGGGACAATTGGGGAAATTTTCAAAGCCCGTTTCCTCAGCACCTGAAATTGTCCACACATTTTCACAGCTATAATCTGGCACACACAATACTCTGATTTTTGCTTTCCAAATGCATTTGCCAGTGCAGATAAGTTAGTTAGGCACCCACATAATTTGTATTCAAAGCTGCAGGACCCAAACCTGTTCCTGTTATATTTAATGACAAAACTCTGAGAGCAAGATTGGACTCATTTTGAATCCTTGGAAACATTGAGACATGAAAAATTAGAAGCACCATTTTCTAGATCTTAAAAAAAAAAAAATTAGCCCTCAGTGGCAAAGGACCAAATTTTCCATATAATAGTGCTCGTTCACTTTTCTGCATACTAAACTCTTGTGTATGCACAAACCCTGAGTCTTCAGGAAACTGGTAGATAATCATGAACATCAGTTTCCATATTTGCACATTTTGTATGTGCAAAATTGCACAGATTTTTTAAAAACCTGAATTCCACAATAATGTAAGGCAATGACTGCCACAACTATAGGACAACCATAGAAACTGTCCAGATGACAGGTTTGATTCTGATCTTACAAAGTGTAAATCAAGATTAACTCATCAAACACCATGGCTTTACTTTGATGTAACTGCTGTAAATGAGAGCAGAATCTAGCTTTGGAGGTTTTTCAGGTATACCAACCAGTGACTTTTTTGATAATCTCAACCAGTAGACTAGATCCTTGCACTGATTTAGATGGGGAAAATACAAACACACCTGTTGGTCTTCCAGTCCATCTAAGTTTCTGTAATCTAGTTTCTCTTCAGATCGTATAAAACTTTCGCCTTTTACTAAAGATTTCCGTGGAGAGGAACATTTATGTCAGCACCAGTTATAACCAATTATTCCTCCCTGCTACATAGCTTTTGCATCTCTTAGGTCTGTAATATCCTGGTGGCTCACATTCATCCACTATTTTGTGATAGTCCATGACACTTCTGAATGTCTGTTCTTTAAGGTTCTAATTCCATTTGCAGTTTCAGCATGGAGCCTGTATCATCCCACAACCTTCCATCTGTTTGGCCTGAGATCCTAAACACATGCACTTCAAACAGTATAAAAAAGAATTGGTAGTACTAGCTCAGACAAGGAACTATGATATCATTGGAGTAATGGAGACGTGATGGGATAGTCTGCATGACTGGAGCTCTGCCATGGATGGGTATAAACTGTTCAGGAAGGACAGGCAGGGAAGAAGAGGGGGAGGAGTAGCGTTATATGTAAAAGAGCTCTATGACTGCTCAGAGCTCCATTATGGAAGTGGAAGCGTGCCTGTAGAAAGTCTGTGGGTTACATTGAGAGGGGAAAGCACCAAGGGGGATGTTGTGGTGGGTGTCTGCTATAGACCACCAGACCAGAAGCAGGAGGTGGATGAGGTGTTCTATGGACAACTAGCGGAAGCTTCTCAATCACAGGCCCTGGTGCTGATGGGGGACTTCAATTACCCTGACATCTGCTGGGAGGCCAATACAGCAGTGCATGGGCAATCCAGGAAATTTTTAGACAGTGCTGAGGACAACTTTTTGGTACAAATGCTAGAGGAACCAACTAGGGGCCTTGCACCTCTCGACTTGCTGCTCACAAACAAGGAAGAATTGATCAGGGACGTAGAGGTAAATGGCAAGCTAGGCAGTAGTGACCATGACATGGTTGAGTTCAGGATGCTGATTAAAGGAAGGAAGGAAAGAAGCAAAACACAAACCCTGGACTTCAAAAAAGCAGATTTTGGCTCCCTCAGGGAACTGATGGGCAGGATCCCTTGGGACGCTAATCTGAAGGGGAAAGGAGTCCAAGAGAGTTGGTTATATTTTAAAGAAACCCTGCTAAGGGCACAGGAAGTTGCCATTCCAATTAGGAGAAAGAATAAACATGTGAGGCAGCCAGAATGGCTTAGCAGAGATCTCTGCTCTGAGCTTAAACATAAAAAGGAAGCTTACAGGAAGTGGAAGCTTGGTCAGATGACCAAGGAGACATATAAAGATATTGCTAGGGACTGCAGGGATAAAATCAGAAAGGCCAAAGGACAAATGGAGTTGCGGTTAGCGAGGGATGTAAAGGATAACAAGAAGGGGTTCTACAAGTATGTTAATAACAAGAAGAGGATCAGGGATGGTACAGGTTCCTTACTGAATGGGGCAGGCATCCTCGTGACAGAGGATGAGGGAAAAGCTGAAGTGCTCAATGCTTTTTTTGCTTCAGTTTTCACAGGCAGGGTCAGCTACCAGCCCACTACCATGGGTATGGCAGATGGGAGAGAGGAAGAGAGGCCCTTGGTGACAGAAGGTTAGGTTAGGGACTGCTTAAGGAAGCTGGATGTAGTAATGAGTGGTGTGCCCCAGGGGTCAGTCCTCAGGCTGGTTCTGTTCAACATTTTCATCAATGATCTGGATGATGGAATGGACTGCACTCTCAGTAAGTTTGTGGATGACACCAAGCTGGGGGGAACAGTAGACACATTGGAGGGCAAGGACAGGATTCAGGGAGACCTAGATAAATTGGAACAGTGGGCCAATAGAAATCTTATGAGGTTCAATTAAGGACAAGTGTAAAATCCTGCACTTGGGACGGAAAACCCCATGCACTGCTACAGGCTGGGGAACATTCAGCTAAGTAGCAGCAGTGTAGAAAAGCACCTGGGGGTCCTGGTGGATGGGAAGCTGGATATGAGTCAGCAGTGTGCGCTTGCTGCCAAAAAGGCCAATGGCATACTGGGCTGCATCAAAAGAAGTGTTACCAGCAGATCAAGGGATGTGATCATTCCCCTCTGTTCTGCACTGGTGAGGCCACATCTGGAATAGTGTGTTCAATTTTGGGCTCCCCACTACAAAAAGGACAGGGACATGCTAGAGAGAGTTCAGAGGAGGGCAACCAAAATGATGAAAGGGCTGGAGCACAAGCCCTATGTGAAAAGACTGAAAGCATTAGGCTTATTTAGTCTGCAGAAGAGAAGATTGAGGGAGGATTTGATAGCAACCTTCAACTACTTGAAGGGATGCTCCAAGGAGGATGGAGCTCGACTGTTCTCGGTAGTAACGGAGGACAGGACGAGGAGCAATGGTCTCAAGTTACAGTTAGGGAGGTCGAGGCTGGATATTCAGAAAAACTTTTTTACTAGGTGAGTGGTGAAGCATTGGAATGAGCTGCCTAGAGAGGTGGTGGAATCTCCACCTTTGGAGGTGTTTAAGGTCCAGCTGGATAAAACCATAACTGGGACGGTTTAGTGGGAGTGGTCCTGCCTCTGGCAGGGGGTTGGACTAGATGAGATCCCTTCCAATCCTATGATTTTATGATTCTAAAACCAACTTCTTTTATTACCACAATTCATCCTCTAGGTTGGGGATTGGCAATGCAGGCTCAGTGACCCACCTGTGGCTCACTGAAAGTCCTGTTCTGGCTCCATGGCAATCTCTAACAGGGAGCCAGGTGTGATCTGGGGACACTGCTGTTGGGGCACCAGCATCACCCCCACCCTCCCACCACAACTACATGAGCTGGAAGTGGCCCAGTGGCTGTTTCAGAGCCCCTAGTGCTGGCAAGGGGTGTGCAGGAGGCACACTCTCCCTTTGTCCGTCCCTTCACTTGCGGGGTGGAGCAGCGCTGCCCCACCTACCCCCCAGCCGGCTGCTCCTCCCAAGAGTGGCTGGGGGAGAGCTGCAGCATGTGGGGGGGGGCACTGGAGTGGCCCCTCCCTGGAGTTCAGGCTGCTTTGACCCAGCCACCCCCGGCCTGAACAGAGACCACCTCACCTCCAGGCCCTTGATTGGTCCCATTCAGGCCTGGGGTGACTGGTTCGAAGTGGTCCGAACTCTGCAGAGTGACCACTCCAGGGCCCTGCCTTGACAAGCTGCAGCTCTCCCCCAGCCGCTCTTGGGAGGGGTGGCGCTGCTCTGCCCCACCAGCGGAGGGACCATGCACCGTCCGCAGACCCCCTGCCAGTGCTAGGGGCCACGGCACAGCTGGTGGGCCAGCTTTGTCTCACGTGGTTCTGGTGGTGGTGGGGAGAATGGCTCTTCTCCTCTTTTGGGTTGCCAACCCCAGCAGGTTATCTCTCAACCCAGGATTGTATACAGTATAGGATCAGGTTTAAAAGAAGGAAAGGTAAGGTGGAATTCCATGTAGAAGGAGGGACATAAATAAAGATATGGCACTGGGAAGAGCAGAAGCAGACCTAAGGGAAGCAGAGGGAATGAGGGAAAAAGAAAGAAAGAAGTAAGGGCAGTGGGGCAGGTTGTGCAAAACTGTGAAGAGCCCAAAAGGAAATGACAGCGGCCTAGACACTGATACATCAAAAGACAAGAAACCAGTGAGGATGGGGGTGATGAGACAAAAGAATGGGAGAGGAAAATTCTTAACAATATTTTGAATAGACTGGATGGAAGCAATGTGAGGTGTCGAGTGGCTGATATCTATCCATTAGTGTTATCTGAGACACTACAATAATTTCCCGTGCAGTTATGGGGAATACTGATGACTGCAGTTTGCCAAGCAGTGCAGGATATTTAGCTACTGATTCTCCTTTAGTTTAAATGAAAGATAGGTGACCAAATCTGAAAATCTTAACTACCAAATCTCCAGCACTTATATATGCAAAGTACAGCAAATATTGGCATATTAACAGCTCTCACTATAAGAGATTTGTTAGATAACGGTCCTGGATTAATTTTGTTATGAAAATTTAACTGTCTTTATGGTGCAACCATTGCTTAAAAAAATCCTACCGCTAAATAGCGTAATACTGAATGTCCCTTCTCACCCAAATGAAAATGTTTCATTAAAAACTAAATTATTTGTAAACCTGTGGCAAATGCTTCAAAGAAGTGGAAAGTTTCATAGCTTACCTGGATACAATTTAATTTTCCTTAATGAAACTTCCATTCAGACATCGTAGATATCAAGCCTGCCAACATGGAGGACCTGACGGAAGTGATTACTGCATCTGAGTTTCATCCTCACCATTGCAATCTCTTTGTCTACAGCAGCAGCAAAGGATCCTTGAGACTCTGTGACATGAGGGCATCAGCCCTCTGTGACAAACATTCCAAACGTAAGTTCCTAAGCTACATTTTTCCTAAACTTCTTAATGCTCTTCACTTTTAGATTGTGTACCTGTGTACATACTGAAAAGTGCAACATGTTGCAAATATGTTAGCTTGCCATTTGCAGACATCCTGTAAAAAAACAAGACAGTGACAAAACTGAGCAAACCATTGAATTTATAGAAAAATTTTTACTGAGCAAACCATTGAATTTATAGAAAAGTTTTTAGAGATGTGATTGGAATCACTTCTCGAACCTGCTTCTCCTTGCAATTCGTTCTACAAACACAGCTGAGGGGCAAAAAAGCAACCCTCTATCAATAGACAGATGGTTTTTGACAATTTAGGTAGTCTGTTGTGAAGTCTAGAAATGGACTTTTCAGTATGAATGTGTATCTGTTATTTTGGAGTGCCAGTATGAGCTGGTGCAAGTATATTTTGATCCAACTCCATACAAAAAAAATTTAGGGAAGCATTTTCAAGGTTAAGATGTCTCTTGAAGTTCAGCCCCAAATATTTTTCAGATAAATCAAAGACAATGAAAATCCTGTGGCACTGTAAAGATTAACAAGTTTATTTGAGCATAAGCTTTTGTGGGCTGCAACCCACTTAATATCGTGCAGCCCACGAAATCTTATCCCAAAGAAATCTGTTAGCCTTTAAGGTGCCACAGGACCTCCATTGTTTTTGCTCTATACAGAGTAGCATGGGTACCCCCTTGGAACTTTTCAGATAAATGCAATTTCTAAGGATTGTTTTTTGTTCATCTAAAGACATGAAGTAACTACTAATGTATAAGTTATATTATATAGAAAAGGAGGTAATTTCAAAATCAAACAATCAAAAGAATAAAAGTATCATGGTGCTATAAAAAGTGTTATGTAGCTGTCCTAATGTGTATTTATCTAGCTTGTAAGATTCATATAAAGAAGTTGTCGTATTTCATTGGATGGCCAAATGAGAAATGTGGAATCTGCAAATGGAAAGAGGGAGTTGACTTAAGTTCATGATAGCACCAGTATATAAATTACCATGAGGCTGTCTTCTTTCATGAACAGTCTACAAAGTGAGATATGGAATACATTATCTTATGACATAATCTGGCCATCAGCTCCTTAGGGTCCAAATAAGAGAGAATAGGCATATGGAGTGTTTTGAAGCCCAGCTGGAGAATGGATTAAGTGCAGCAGGTTTAAAGATAATGAACTGATGTGATGGAGAGGGCTCTTGCCATGAAGAAACTTTTTAATGGACTTAGCTTAATGCATAATGAAAGAGAAAAATGAGCCAATAAATGGCACTCACATTACTTGGTTGTGATGTTTGTTTTCTGACGTGGTGGTAGAATGAATGCAGAATACAGAACCCAAGGATAAATGGTTAAATTATAGCTGTGACAGTCAGTGGGAAAACCTGGGGTGAAATTTAGTAGCTCTGGTGCTCAAGTGGTGGTTAAGGGAGGTAAAACGGGACATTCAGAGAGGAGCACTTGCTACACTTGTACAAAAAATGCCCTGTGCATTTTCTCCCACAGCTGCCCATCTGGTACTGTCTGATATGCAGGGAGAATGGGTCTTACCATGACCCTAATCTGCCGTATGCAGTTCTGTCAGTTCTAGTGCTTGCATGCTTTGTCTTTTGTTCAGAGAGTGAAAGCAGGCAAACCATGGTGGCCCCCCCAGCAAGAATGAACAGAGGAAAAGGGGCTCTCTGCATCACTTTCCCCACTGGACCGGCTTTGTGTCAGCACCGGTATTGGCCATAAAATGCACATAAAAGAGCAAAAAAAAAAAATCAACCGTTTGTACCATACATACCCATCTTTTTTTGTACTTGTTTCATTCTCGATGATCCAAGACTCACCGAACCTCAAGTATATAACTAGGATTCTGAATTTTGCTGGGGTCACTAAAAAGTAGAAATTAAAGAAGGTCTTAAATTTGTTTATTATTAAGTCAGTGTGAACAGATGCCTATAGTGAAATCTAGTCTGCTTCTCATACAGTATGTGAACTGAAATAATATACTGTTGTAACAAAGGGAACCTGCTATGTGGGACCACACCAGCCTGTGAAGTTTTTCTTGCTCCTTTTCACAAAATATTTGAATACATATAGAACTAGTGTATTTATCTAGACCCAGCCTCCCATTCTTTTGAGTTTCTTTCTGTTGAGTAGCAATTGCTGTGTGTGTGTGTGTGTGTGTGTGTGTGTGCGCGTGCTCTGAAGGTGATTAAATCATCTTGATCATTTTATCCAATATATAAAATTGCACTCATATGAGTGTTCAGATGGGCCCATGGCTGATTTAGGACCTGATCACTGTCCTGTGGAAGTCTATTTCAGAATTCCCGTTGGCTTGACTAGGAAGAAGACTAGGCCCCTTATTGTATAATTCCATTCCTCCTTCCCTCTTATTAATGGAGGTGCATTGTGTCCACATGACATTTTGACTGTTGAGATACATAGGCACAAAATTCAATGAGAGCACTGCAGCAGAAATGGGTTTTGTAAGTGGGCCAAGGGAAAAGTGGTCCAAAGCATCACATGGAGGGAAAGCAGAATGGGGCATGCCTCCTCCTAATAATGTAGCAGCTGCTGAGTTGATCTGTGCTTGCAGGTTGGCATTCTGTCCCTGAGCCACAGGCATGTTTTCTTGAGCTCACAACCTGTTTTCTCACAGTATGATGAGGTCTGACCTAGAGTCATGTCGCCAGTTCCTGCAAGGAGCTGAGAATCTAAAGAACACCTGTAACTCTCACTGAGCCAAATCCTGCGATTGAGTTTTTCTGAGGCACTCTACACATCACGGAATCAGGCCTTCTGTGTCTACTTGACATTGTTGAAGTCAGCGGGAGTTTTACAGAGTAACTGAAATTCTATCTGGTGTGGAGGAACTTCAAAAGGCATATGCACTGCTGTTAAGATCTATGTGCCTCAAAAGACTTAAGGAAATAAACAGCTTGTGAGAGCTGAAGTGCACTGTAAGTGGTGCATAAGCACATGGTGAATTTCTTCCTGAGTAGACACAGAGCAAAACCATTATGATTTTGCCTGTCAGCTGCAGGGGAAAATGCATCTGCCCATCATTGGTTAGGATGTGGTCTCTGATTATTACTTATTTGTTTTGCTGAGCTAGACTAACACTGCTATCCCTTTGCAACTTATTCCTGGAAAATAACCTTCCACAATAATTTCAGTGGTATTTTACCGTTGCTAGTTGTATACCTTTGTACTTTGAGGGAAAATTGAATATCATGAGGTTAGAGGAGAGCATGACAGAATCTGGGTCCTTGTAAGTTTTTACGTCCCACTTACATTGTTTTCTCCCATAATGCTTTCATTTCTTCTTATTAACAAGGCCTGTCTGACCTTGTAACACAGTGCCAAATGCCCATCATAACCTATTAAAACAGCAGTACAATAACTCTGAATGAAAAGAAGGCATTTTATGCCAGAAGGGAGAACAAGGTCTAATGGTCATTGATTAAACCCTATTTTCCAGACCCATGAGTTAGAAAATAGCTATCTAATGTAGCATTGCTACATTGAACTGGAGTCAAGTTAGTTCAGAAACTGTGTGTGTGGAGCATGTACAGAACAAAAATTGATAAGGTTAATGAGAGACATTTCAGAGCATTAAAAGGCAAAGTACTGAGTGCCACTGATTGGACTGGTTTGAATATAGCTAACAATGACATGCAACACTAGTTCCATAAAGTCTACAGCACTCTAAAGCATTTATCCTAAAATAAATCAGCTAAGAGATCAGATGTTAATACAACAGGCTCTCTGATGTCTAAGCCATTAATTTTATACCAGCTGTTTGATAAATGACTTCTCTGTATGTCCAGGTCCCAGCCCAGGTCAACTCAGCTTGCCCCCACCCTTTACCCCGTAAGGTGCTCCACCTCTATATTTAGAACAGTTTCTCTGATCTTGAGCACTAAGCAGCTTCACTCTCCTACTTCCAAACTCCCTTCCAAATTCATTTCTTCATCAGTTTTCAATTATTGACCTCTACTGTTTTCCAGACAAGATACTGTCTACAGATAAAAATATATTGCAGCATTATAAATAAAAAAAAATTCAATGAGTAACTTTTATAAGCGTAATAAGTCTATCTTGTGAACTTTTACTGTTGTAACACTTCTTCCTTTATACTTTTCTTTCACATTTTAATTATAACCTTTTCCTCTGTTAAGTCTAATAGAGGTTGCAAGCTTTTTTAAGCAGAGCTTTCATTTCTAAATATCTATAAAGCACTATGCACATATATCGTACTGTATAAATATATACTTAGTATAGGTTACAGTGAGTACCTTTATTCAGTATGGTAATAAATCTTGAAGGCTGCTACATTGCTAGACTCAGAGTCCAAAGTCCTCTGTTTATTCATAGAATAAAAACCAACCTAGGAAGTAACAGTAGTGCTAAGTTTCCACCACCACCACACTCTGTTACAACCCATACCTGGAAGGCTAAGATCGGGTGACAAGAGGGTTCCATGCCCATTCAAATCTCGTTGCCTCTACCAAAGCTACCAACAGACTGCCAATTAGTGCAATTAATTGTAATCTGGATGGCTTCATTTTAGGACCTGGTCTGAGACTGCTAGATCCATATACGTAATACCCTGAAAGATCATCAGATGCTAAGCATTTGGGTGACTGGGCAATACAAAATGGCAAGTAAAATTCAGTGTTGATAAATGCAGAATAGTGCACTCTGGAAAGAATAATCCCAACTATCCATATGAAATGAAGGGGTCTAAATGAGTTGTTGCCACTCAGGGAAGGGATCTTAGGATCATTGTGAATAGTTCTATGAAACCATCCACTAAATGTACAGCAGCAGGCAAAAAAGCCAACAGAATATTGGGAACCATTAAGAAAGGGATAGATATAATAAGACAGAAAATATCATATTGTCTCTATATAAATCTATGGTATGCCCACATCTTGAAGACTGAATGCTGATCTGTTGCCTCATCTCAGAAAAGATGCATTGGAACTGAAAAAGGTACAGAAAGTGGAAACAAAATTATTAGGAGCAAGGAACAGCTTCCATATGAGAAGAGATAAATAAGATCAGAATTTTTCAGCTTGGAAAAGAGACATCTAAATATAGATATACTAGTGATTTAGAAAATCATGACTGGTATGGAGAAATTAAATAAGGAAGTGTTGTTATTTACTCATAACACAAGAACTAGAGGTCACCAAAACGAAATGAATAGGCAGCATGTTTAAAAAAAAAAAGAGGAAGTATTTGTTCACATAACTCATATTAAACCTGCATAACTCTTTGCCAGAGGATGTTGTGAAGTCCAAGACTATAACAGGACTTTAAAAAGTGGGCAGGATACCAAAATCTTACTTTTAGGTGTCTGTAGCTTCTGTTTGCAAGAAGCTGAAAATGGGAGATGGGGGATGGCCCACTTGATGTTTGCCTGTTCTGTTCATTCTTTTTGAAGCACCTGGCATTGGCCACTATCTAAAGGCAGGATACTGGGTTAGATGGATCCTTGTTCTAACCCAGTATGTTGCAGTAAAGTGTATTCATGTTGGAACCATCTCAGTGGTCATCTACTATTGCATCTGGCTCCTATCATGCCTTCTCTTTATACATGGCCTATTTCTGTAATCCTACATTCCATTGTAAATATTTAGTTTAGAGGCAAGCTCACTGTCAGTATTCAAGCTATATTAACTAATTGTGTGAGTTCCATACATATTTCTAAATATACAGTTGTCTTACTACAGTTTGGACAGGACCATTTCTTTTTTAACAGGCATTAGAATGAAGAATTAGGTAGACTGCTAGAAGCAAAAGATTGGGAAAGACTATTCCACTGTGAATAAGTAATGAGAATCACTGGGGACCTGGTACAACTTGTGGTCTTTTGAAAAGTCAGTTCTGTGAGATATAATTTACCCATGATTCCTCAACCCAGTAACTTTTAGTCTCTGCCCATCAGTATCAGGAAATAAAGGAAATTCAGTAATTCTGCCTGCTCTATGGCTGGCACAGATAAGTAAAAACCATGTTCATTTAACTCAAAGCTTTACTTCATTGGTCTCAAGCAATTGCTTTTGGAATTACATTTACCAGAAGTCTCCGCTTATTAGTTTTAAATGCATACAAATACCATTGGTGGCTTCAGTCACTGCAAAAGTCCAAGACAGTTTTTGGTTTAATTAGTCACAGATTTCTGGATGGCTGGTCCTTCTTCCTGTCCCTGGAGATCTTTCCAAATGTGTATGCAAAGGAAACCCCCTTGACTTAGACTCACTGCATCCCTCTTATACCCCAAAAGTCACAGAAACATATCAGTCAAAAGAATGTCACATGACTAACCAAAAATCAGTCACTGGGAAAAAGCAGCAGTTACTAAGACGTGTCACTGAAAACATAGCAAGCAGTTTTAAACTGTTAATCTGATAGCTAAATTTCCCCATACCTATAGTTCTAAAATATATACAGATTTCCTGTTTTTTTTGGTTTTTTTTACACATATTTGCCCCAGCATAGTCAGCGAAAGAGACCACACAAAACCAAGCTCAATTCACTTGTTCACCGCCTACCCCATCTACCAATTTGGCTAATTATACTAAGTTCCTGCCAAGTCCTAAAAATGACTAAAAGCAGAATAATTGATAGTCTATCCCAGTAATTAATGGTCGGATGGGTTCTGAGTTATTCGAGAGAATTCTTTCTTGGATAACTGGTTGGTAAGACTTAAACTCACTTGCTCAGGGTTTAACTGATCACCGTATTTGGGGTTGGGAAGGAATTTTCCCCTAGGGTGGATAGGCTAGGATCCTGGGGGTTTTTCAAGCTCCAGAGGGGTAACTGTGTTAGTTTAGTCCAGCAAAATAAGCAAGGAGTCCTGTGGCACTTAAAGACTAACACAGTTATTTATTTAATTTATTTATTTAAATAAATTTGTTAGTCTTTAAGTACCACAGGACTCCTTGCTTATTTTTGGGATTTTTTGGCTTCTTCTCTGGCACGGGGAATGGCTCAATTGCTGGTAGATTCTCTGTATCTTGAAGTCTTTAAATCATGATTTGAGCACTTTACTAACTCAATCATAGGTTAGAGGCTTACTGCAGGAGTGGGTGGATGAGGATGTATGGCCTGCATTGTGCAGGAGGTCAGACTAGATGATCATATGGGTCCTTTCTGACTTTAGAATCTATGAGGCTTGGGCATCAGGCTGGTTACTAAAATGCCTCAGTTAATAATCTGTTTAAACTGTATATTTTATTTAAAGTTGAATTTATTTACTACTTCTTTCTCTTTTTTAGACTTTAAATTTACTTAATTCTTCAGATGGTGTATTTGATATATGCTGAATTAAGATTCTTGCAGAGCTCCATTTCCAACATGCAAAGCTTGCTATATGATATTTTAACCAACTGAGAAGAACTGTGTTAAAGTGATTGAAGCAAGGAGATGGTATCTGTTTAGTTTATAACCTACACATGTGCGTCGTACGCAGGTTTCAGAAATTACAAATTCCCCTATCACATAACCCTCAAAGTTTATACGCTGCCATCAGCATTCATGCTTTCAACTTTGAAGGGTTTTACATGGTTCAGAACCAAAGCCCTTAAGCAGGAATCACTAAAAAAGACCCAGTGTTTCCATGCATGACCAGTATATCAAGACCAGGGGAAGATTTAAAATGAGTAAGCAAAATCAAAATCACCTGCCACAAGGAGGCCCGGAGAATGTTCCACTTGGAAACATTTGCAATTTTTGACTTAAAAAATTATGAAACCATTGATTATTTTAATAATATCTTAAAACTAAATATATATGTTGCATTTTATGCACATTTATAAGTGAGAGGGCAGTCCATGTCCAAAGTTAAAACATTCAATGGTTAATGAAAGTGTGCATATGGAATTGAGGAGACATTAGCTTCTATACCTTCTACCACTTCTATTCAACTATATGGATAGAAACTCATTCTAAATTCCTAATGTGGTCTTCCAAAACCAGTAGAGAAATATGTTTCCTGTAGTATCATAGTTCAGAGATTCTGTGATTTATAATCTTTCTCTGGAATTTTCCCTGCATTTTCTTGTTCCCCAGTCATTAAAAAAAAAAAAAGCCACTCTGACAGAGGTAAAAACCATTTCTCTTCCTGTGAAGGAATGTGAGAGAAAATTCTGCCATTTTTTGTGTCAGGCTGTCATAGCTGAGCAATTTTAGAGACTATCAGCATTGATTGTTGCTTTATTCAGTCTTTGTGTTTATGAATCTGAGTCAGAACCTGAAAGACCCTAACAGCCTGTGGTTTCAATTCCTGAACTTTAACCAGTATCTCTTCAAACCTGTCCAAATGAGAAATCCTGATTTCTTTGTAGTCCAGGATTCCTATAATGTTCTACTTGTAGTTTCCCAGATTATTACCCAGCTAACTTTTAAATTATAGACTGGCCTCATTTTTGACTTCTGGTGAGTTACACTTTCCAAAGTAGTGTATTGCTCAGTCATCTGTCAACTTTGAGGTCTCTTAATGCTGCTGTTTTGGAATCTGGTTCTTTAACTTGGGCCTACAAGCAATTGATTTGATTTCCCTAAATGCCCTGCCTGTTCTTCCAAAGTGTGAAATAAGTTCACCATTTTAAGTATTCATGATAGTACTATATCCCAGCAACTTTTAAGCTCATGCAATAAATAAATTTGTTAGTCTCTAAAAGTGCCACTGGATTCCTTGTTTGTTTCACTGAAATAAAACAACAAGGTGTTGTGTGGCACTTTAACAGATTTATTTTTTGCACGAGCTTTCGTGGGAGAAGATCCCACTTCCTCAGATGCTTCGAAGATGGGTGAACTTACAGAAAGGAAAAACTAAATGCAAGGGGGTGTAAAACATAGGATCGGGTCATAAAGTAACAGCAAACAGTTTACTGCTCTGATTTGCTGTTACTTTATGACCTGATCCTATGTTTTACACCCCCTTGCATTTAGTTTCATTCCTTTCTGTAAGTTCACCCATCTTCGAATCATCTGAGGAAGTGGGATCTTCTCCCACGAAAGCTCATGCAAAAAATAAATCTGTTAGTCTTAAAGTGCCACACAACTCCTTGTTGTTTTTCTTTTTTTTTTTACTGGACTAGACTAACACCGCTATCCCCTTTGAAATTCACTGAAATAGACTAACATGGCTACTCCTCTGGAACTTTTCCATTAGAGATTTCTCTGCTGTGTTTTAATGATTGCAAATACTGTATTTACAAGGAGACTTGTGCAGAACACCCTGGTAAGGGAGGTAACAAGCAAGAGATGTCACTTCAATGATGCTGTTTTCTCTGCTGCCAGGGCATTCACTCAGTTAATGTTAAATTGCAATCAAACACTAATCTTCTCATGTTGGGGGGAGGGTTGCTGCAGGTGTTTGCATGCTATCACTAAACAAATTATCCAGATTTCCACATTTTGTGGATACACTGGTTCAGATTTTCAGAACTTTGAATACAAAGAATGAACATGCATATTGCATGCTTAATAAGCCCACACAGATATTTTATTTTCATCTTGTATCTGACTAAGTAGTTGCAGCCCACAAAAGCTTATGCCTGAAGAAATTTGTTAGTCTTTAAGGCGTCACAGGATTCTTGTTGTTTTCACTATGTACAGACTAACACGGCTGCTCCTCTGGAAATTATTTTTGATCCAGGTCATCCACTTGGACATTTGACAGATCATTTGCAAACATTCACCAGCAATGCACATGCATTTCTGAAAAATCTAGGCCATAATCAACAGTACAAAGTTCAGTGAGCTTCATGTACGTTCTTCCTTAAATTATCAGTATGTCTCCTGAACATCAGCCAGTTACTCCCAGTGTGACAATTAGGTGAATCAGGTATCTTCTCTTCTCTTGGCAGAATCTAGAGATACAAAACTCAAGAAAGCAAAAATAGCCACCAAACCACAGAATCAAATAGACAAACCAGAAGACTAAAAAGGAAATTCTTAACACATTGATTTTTAAAATCAAAATAACATCCTTTGAAAGGGTATTGGGTTTAAGTAGTAGAGACAATTTTTAGATCTATAACTGAATATGGATTATCTGTCATTTGAAACAAAGAACAACCGCACGCACGCACGCACGCATGCACAAAAACCCTGACAGAATGTCACTCCTGGATTTGCTAATTAATATTGACCTTTCCAAATGAATGATGCTTGTTGTAGGACTAACAAAAAAGAGAGCCTGTGTTCCTTTTGTGTGAGCTTCACATTTAAGAAAATATCTTGATTACTGCTTCTGTTGTTATGCAAGTTTGTTCTCTGCAATCGGGGGAGGAAGCGGAGATGGGAGGAAATATTCTCATTATGTGCATTCGCAGAGAGCTGTAAAAGTAGGTCCACTTCAGGTGGGAACCGTGAGGTAATGTGACATTGTACAAGAAACAGGTCAACTTAATCTGAGTTCTCATAACCCTTCACTGACATTTGTTAATACAGGTTTGTTTTTCATATCTTAGGTCTGGACTTGGGCTTTATCAGTGCGTTACTAATGCTTGTATTCTTTGTTCCATCATCTTCCCCCATTTTACGTAACCTAGATACAGAAATGGAACCATATATTAGAAATTTTACTTCCGATAAATTTCCTAATTGCAGATGTCACTAGTGATCTATCACGTCCATTTCACACATAGTGGACCCAATCCTGTAAAGGATCCTTTGTGGACAAATCCCACTGGATTTAGTGGGTGGCACCTTGTAGCTCACTTTCCAGGACTGGGCCCTCTTGTGTAATGTTCTCTTTGGTGTAGAGCACTTTGGTGAGAATAGTAATTTAAATCATGAAAATTAGGAACTGCTACTTCAGAAAGACAGTTATTATGTATGCATTTTACCCTTGATTATGCAAATATATTAAAATTAAAAGTAAAAAGAAAATTATCTGATTTATGTACTTGCAGCTATCAAATAGTAAGAAAAATTATAGTACTAAAGCAGGCATAAATGATTTATGATTAAAAATGTATTTCATTAACCTCCCTAAAGCACATACACGTAGTCCAAGCAAATAATTACAATAAGATTAGTCAGTCAGTTAAAACTGCTGTCTTTCTTTCTGTGGCAGTCATATTTCATTGTCTTTTCAGATTTCCATTCTTTTTTCAAGGTGCCATTTCCCTAGGAAAAAAATCTTTCTCCTACTCTGAGGCTCCAATATTAAAGATTTATACATATGTTTAATTCTACATACTGGACAGTCTTATGTCCCATTATCTTCAGTGGAACTACTCAAAGTTAAACGTGTTTGTAAATTTTTGCGAGATAGGGACATAATGATGCTCTCCTTTTAAGATTGTCCCATCTGTTGCCCCATTTCCATGCATATGACTTTTAGCACTGTTCCCTCTTATTAACAAATTCTCCAGTGAATAAAATTTAATATAAGCATTTCCACAATGATGCTCTCCCCCACTGATCATTACATATTGATCTGATTCAGCCCTCTTGTACTGACCCTCACAGCTTGTGATAAGTTACAGCAATTCACTGTTGGACACCAGATAGTAAAACAGAGTCTTAGATATTGATTTGATGGTTTACCTTTAAAATTCATACTGTTTTGCTGTATTGATGAGAAGTCTGGCTTTTAATAATGAGTCACTGGCTAGGGGTGTACTAGTTGGTAGTTGGTATTTTTAGTGTTTGTGTGGTGGAGAGGGAGGAAATTTACCTTTTTATAGAATAATAAAATGATGGAACATTATGGATGGAAGGGACCTCAATGCTCTGCCTATCTTAAATAACAATTAATAAATTAATATCCGTCTTAAACAACGGTTGATCAGAATAACCAGGCCGGTGAGCTGAAAGTCAGACACTCTAAGAAAGAAACCATGTCAGCAAACTAAACCTAAGGCAAAGTCAGCTAAACACTGCGGAAACGCGGTTAGTGGTTAAGAAGCATCCGTCTTGGGCCTCACACCTTAAAAGGGTGTCTAGTGTGACATTTTGAGGGGGGTATATCCGATGACCCTTGAAGGGGTGATCTGATAAACCTTAAAAGGGGGTCAAGTGTGACATTTTGGCAGGGGCATAACCACAGCTCAGCCCCTTTTGTCAATAAAAAGGCTAGCCCCCTGCCTATCAGTGTGGCATGCACCCTCCAAAAACCTGACTGTGGGTGATCTTCGGAGCTAACTCAAAGAGATTACCGGCAACTTAAACCAAAAGACCCAGCTTTTGGGGAACAGGCACGGCTCTCACGGACTGGGTAAGAATATAGACTAAATAAAAGAGAAACTAAACAAGGTGAACAGGAGAGAGATAGAAATAAAATAGGAGATAGGAACTAAACATAGTCAAATAGGAAACTAAGTAGAAATAGACCTGGCCAGTATTAGCTTGACACAGTCTTTTTACTAATCTTTTGCTTTTACCTTGGAATTGTCATAGACTAATACTTCTGACTGTCATATAGTTAAGCATTTTCTTGTCTGTAATTCCTCACACTGTCAATAAAGAGGAAAATGACTGTTACTTGTCTTGTCCTTCCTAGCACTCACAATTATCCTCTTATAGAAAGCCCTTTTGGAGTCATACACAGAGGATCAGAAACCTCTGTTACCCAAATCAAGACCTCTCCCCACCCCACCCCCGCTGACAAAGGCGACAATATCCTCTCTTTCTCGGGACCCAGGAATTCGTAGGGTCTCCCCTCTCCGGTTCCTGGTCCAAACCCAAACCTGGGAAAGGGCAAGTTGGCGGGGTCTCCATAGGTGGGCGTGCAGCTCAAGCCCAAATTCTTGCTCAAAGTAGAACCAGCCGTACCCAACTAAATCACCCCAGCCAGGACTTTGTCAGGCCATAAAAATCTCTAAGGATGAAGATTGCACCACATCCCTATGTAACCCATTCCAGTGCTGCACCACCCCCCTAGGAAAACTCTTTCCCCAATATCTAACCTAGATCTCCCCCACTGCAACTAGAGACCATTCCTCCTACTTCTGTCATCTACTAGCACTGAGAACAATGTAGCTCCATTCTCCCTGGAGCCTCCTTCCAGGTAGTTAAAGGCTGCTATCAAATCCACCTCATTCTTCCCTTTTGTAGACTAACAAGCCTTGTTCCCTCAGACTCTCCTCATAAGTCACGTGCTCCAGTGCCCTAATCATTTTTGTTGCCTTCCGCTGGATTCTTTCCAATTTGATCCCATCCTTTCTGTAGTGAAGGACCCAAAACTGGACATATTATTCCAAATTCAGCCCCACCAATGCTGAACAGAGGGGAACAATCATGTCTTGTGATCCACTGTCAATTCCCTTACTAATGAAGGCCAATATGCCATTAGCCTTCTTGGCAACAAGGGCGTACTGTTGATTTACATCCAGCTTCTTGTCCACTATAACCTCAATGCCTTTTTTGCAGAACTGCTGCCTATTCATACAGTCCCCAGTCTGTAGAATTGTGTGGGATTCTTTCATCCTAAGTACAGGACTCTACTCCTGTCCCTGTTGAACCTCATCAGGTTTCTTTTGGCCCAGTCCTCTGATTTTTCTAGATCACTGTGTATTATATTATATCCTTACCCCTCAGGATATCTACTCTCCCCCAGCTAGTGTAATCTGCAAAGTTGCTGAGAGTGCAGTCCATCCCATCTTGCAGATGTTTAATATAGATGTTGAACAAAACTGACCCCAGTACCAATCTCTGGGGCACTTCACTTGTTACCAGCCACCAGCTAGACCTCAAGCTGCCCATTGAGCCTGATGAGCTATTCAGCTTTCTATCCACCTTTTTGTCCAGTCATTTCACCCATACTACTTTAATTTGCTGATAAGAATGCTGAGTGACTGTATCAAAAGCTTTTCTAAAGACAAGGTATAACACATCCATCGCTTTCCCCATATCCACAGAACCAGCCATCTCATCATAGAAGCCAATCAGGTAGGTCAAATATGACTTACCCTTGGTGAATCCATGCTGACTGTTCCTGATCACCTTCCAAGTGCCTAAAAATGGATTCCCTGAGCACCTGCTGCATGATTTTTCAGGAACTAAGGTGAGGCTTACCAGTCTATAGTTCCCCGGATTCTTCTTCGTCCCTTTTCTGAAGATGGGTACTATAGTTGCCTTTCTACAATCATCTGGGACCTCCCACAATCATCATGAGTTTTCATGTATAATAGTCAGTGGCTCTCCAATCACAAGGAAGTCTAGTGACATGAAAGAAAAATGGATATGAAGCACTCAAACTATTTTTTGTTTTATTTTTATACTTTTCAGGAATGTATTTGATTTAAAACAGGATAGGCAATCTGAGAAGATATGGGTTAATATAGCATAAAGCACATTGGTTAAATTGTTGCCACTTATTAATCATCCTTGCTATATTGCATATGAAATCATTGAATTTTGGGTTTCTTAGCTAAAGTAGATTGAAGACTCCTTATATGTGTATAAATTTTATTAATAAATATTGAGTTGAAAGATGAAAAAATTACAAAAAAGCGAAAGAAAGATAATTATGTGTTAGGGTTTACAAAGTCAGAACAAAAATTAATGCAAGAGGTTAAAATATAATTAACTAAAGAATAAAAGAAAACAAATAATTGTAATCAAAGTCTTATCTCAACTTTTTAAACTAATGCTGAGTGCCAAAGACTTTCCTATTGCTATTGATTTATGTGGAAGGCACTACAATATTATGGTGATGGGCATCAGTGTAACATCCTAAAATAAAACAAACAAGGGGTCCTGTGGCACTTTTAAAGACTAACCAATTTATTTTTCACATGAGCTTTTGTGGGTAGAATCATACTTCATCAGACACATGAAGTGAAGGTTACAGCATAAAGGTGGGATGTAAATACAGAAAAGGGTGAGACGAAGGAAAACTGCTGTACTGGTACTCTGATAGCTTGAATATGTGTGTACTGAATGTAAAGTGGAATAAGAAAGTTCAATTTGTATATTATCACCTTTTGGCAATTAATATATAAAAAAGATCATTTTAAAGACATACATACAAGTGGGCAGAGTTAAAGCTGTGTACTCAACTTTGACTGCTGGAACTCAAACTCTTTAATCCTTGATTTGGCATCAAGGTTACATGAATATTAGACATTTTTCACTGAACACATGTTGTAATTATAGGGAAGATTTTCAAAGGAACAAAGGGTAGTTAGGTGCTGAATTCCTGTTGAAAACCAATGGGATTCTGTGACCAAACTCCAGCTCATACCTTAAAAAAAACAAACTTCCCCCTATACATCCATCTACATCTGTACATAATGTATAATCTATAAGGAACAACATGCTGTAGAAACACTGAAGTTGCAGTTAAGTCAGGAAATTCCCAGGATCAGTATTCCACAAGCAGACTGAACTATGCCCCCTTGTATTTCTTTGTTTGCCATGCAGAATCTGTACAAATAACTTACATACAACACTAGTCTCTCATTTACTGTGCACTTTAGATAATGCATCTTACAAGAAAAATATTCTCATTATTATTATATGATCATATAGTTAATGGTGACTGTCTGTATTTAAAATTACCTTGATGAAGTAAATTAGCATGTTAGCCCTATAACAGTGCTATTGCATTCAAAGTGAGAACCAGTCTGACTGAATGACAATGTGTATTATTGACAAAACTTCTGCCTCTGATTTTGCAACCTACCAGCATGGGCTGCCCCTATATGTATGAGAAAAGCCTACTGATGTGAGGTTCTGCAGAATCAAGCACAAGTTTCAGGAGTAGAAAGGCAAGCTACAGTTGAATAATGTTACCCAGACAAATTAATATTTTGTCCTTCTCTCCTTAATTAAAAAACATATGAAAAGACAAGGAAGTTTGGATTTCAACTCTTGGGCTATGTCTACATTGGCAAATTAGTCCGGACTGACTAATTTAGCCCATGGCTATACTAGGCTTTGTCTAGTCTGAACTAAGATATTTCTTAGCTCAAGCTAGGCAAAGTTTAGTCCAAACTAGTAAGACCCGGCACTAGTTTGGACTTGCTTGCTTAGTTTGAATTTTAGTTCAAACTAAGTGCATGCAATATGCAAACTAAGGCTTAGTTTGAACTTAAAAAGCATTAGTTTGAACTAGAATGCACAGTTAGTTTGAACTAAAAAGTCCATGGTTAGTTTGAACTAGCCCAAGGTTAGTACTAATAAGTCCAAACTAAAATTGCTGATGTAGACAGAGCCTTGGAGCTTCCTTCAGATTTTCTTAGAAGGAAGCAACATGATTGTATGTGGAGCAAATCCATCACACCAATCTTTCATCTTTGCCCACTCTGAGATTTTTCTGTGAAAATGGATACTGCTTTTTTTCAAGTCATTAGCAACAAGCCATGCAGGGAGGGAGTGAGGAGGTGTGGGAGAGATTTCAGGTGGAAGCTCTTCATTGAAAAGAAGTTTTAGGGCTAATGCTCTTTGTTTGTTTTAATACAGTCCTTGGTCAGTGTTAGAAGAAAGAAACTCTCTCTGTCATTCTTTATCATTGTCATATAACAGCTCCCTTGGCTTTGTCTGCCTTTAAAAGGTTAGTTCAAATTAACTTAATTTGAACTATTTAATTTGAACTAATAATGATTAGTTTGAATTAAGTTAATTCAAACTATCATGGCTCCACAAGGAAAACAATTTGAACTAACATGTCCATGGACAGGACCTACTAGTTCGAATTAGGAGAGAGGCACCATGGGAGGTGTGACAAGATGGCTCCCAAGAAGGGCCATGCCCCGCACCCAATATATAGAAAGAGGAAGTCACGCTGGGAGGAAGAAGGTCAAAAAGTGTTAATTCAAACTAATGGTCAGTTTGAATTAACATGGCTAGACTAGGTTAATTCAAAATAATAAGTTCAAATTAACCCTTCCTTTGAAGTTAAACAAGGTTTTATAACTTCAAAATAAGCTTTTGTTAATTCGAGCTAAGGAATGCCTTAGTTTGAACTAATGAAAGCCAGTGTAGCCATGCATTAATTTAATTTGTATTAATCCTCTTTAATTCAAATTAAATTGTAAGTGTAGACATATCCCTTGTGAACAACAGAGCCTGGGCCTGTGGGGTATTTGCAGAGGATTTCCTGACAGACTGGGAGATTATTCCTGGAGACGCATTGATTTCACCTGTACATGCTACTTACCCGACTTCTTCTTGCATGTGGCCCCTGCCAGTGTGGCATGCTGTGAGAGTAGTAGGGGGGCAATAAAAATCTGTGGACAAAAGAAATCACTGAATTTAAACCTACAGAATGACAAACATAGGAAATCAAACTATTTTTTGTAAATTATTTGCCTCACACAACAATTTGCAGCAGATCAATATAACTGCATCACATTAATCCATAGCTAATGACAGCATTCCCTACCACGAAGGCTGTATTTAAATCCAGGTACCATTACATGACAGTTCAAATAACACACAATAGCTGTTGTTTTCATCAGCTTGTACAATAGCTTGCAATTGGACAATTAGCTTTAGCATTTTGATATAATTAATACTGAGAATGGACATTCATTTTTAGAGTATGAAATCCATTTTTTTCACAACTGAGGTGGGCAAATAGAAGTTATTAAAGTTATTTAAGGAATTACTAGAGAATTACAACTTCATTTTTAATCAGGATTCAGCAAAACTCTGGCTCCAAAGTCCAGTTTACAACTAGATGAAGTCTCATTAAAATTAAGGCAGGCTCATCTTCTCGACATTGGGCTGCTGTATGCTGTACTAGTCTCCCAATGGGAACTAACACAGACCAAGGGCTTCTTTAATTTACACTGATGCTAATGACCTTAAGAAATGACACAGGCACAGATGCCAGGGTGTGGAATGCCCTAGCAGCTGCCCTTTCTCTTAGTCATGTCCCTTGTATGAACTGCACATAAGATTAGCATAGAGATCATTAAACCAAAGATACCCCCTAAACTGAGATGATCTTCCTTGGCAAGAGCTACTCTGAGTTAAAGGAATTGCTTACAGCACATCAGGCTTACTAAATTCCATTTTCTTTCATATAAAGAAAGAAAATACCTTTTAAAATGGTACGGAACCTCAACTTTAATTCCTAAATTAATATTTGCAGTTAAATAACATCATGATGTACAGTATTCAAGGTGTTTATGGTAATAAATATAGTAAAGCTACAGCTGAGAGTACCCTACCTATTTCCCTTAGAAAAGTGCCACTGTTATACATGACCAGTATGACTATGTAACAAAATAGATATCACAATGCCTACTAAAATCAATGGCAGGTCAAACAGATCTGTCCAGGTTTTCAAGTGAGAAGCATGGAGAAAACTCATCAGTGCCATAAATGAAAGTGCATTTTAGTGGCTTTTTTCTTTCCTGGTTTTAATAGCAACTTTACATCATAATTAGGAAGATGAAATTTCTGCCATTCACAATACATGGTTTGGACAGATTAAAGGGAAGAGGTGTGAGAGATGATAATTGCTTTGTGCTCATCAGTCTTCTATTGAAAACTTGACAGGATAATTGCAAAATATCTACCTTACTGAATGTCTAGGCACATTTTTAGAGAGCTGTTTAAAGGTGTTCATTTACTATCTAGTTAAAAAGTTCTTTTTATTCTTTTGATGTAGTTCATTATTTAAATTTGTTGTATGTGTTTAAATATAGAGCATCTATTCTCATGTGCAAGCATGGCTGCATTTCACTCACCACCCACAAAGAAAGTTGCCCATCATTTTTTGAGTTAACCCACATATGATCAACTTTCTTATTTTTTCAGCATAACATTATTTTGATACCCCAAAGCTGTGATTTAGATATGTTGATGGGTAATTTTATTGAGAAGTAAAGTCTTGAACTACAAAAAGTAATCACACTAATGCATTTTAATTATTTTGCTTTAGGGTAGGGTGAGGGCAGAAAGTCACTTTACTTATTTAAATACTTAATAAAATCTTTTTCTCAGTTACATGCAGACATCTCACTTCTCACTCCACACTGTGAACTTAATATGCAGAAAAAGTTTGGCTAAGTGGTTAGTACTGGAGGCTGGGAGTCAGAAAATCCAGGCTCTTTCCTGACCTGTGTACCTGCACTGAGCTGTTGGTTCTCCTTGTTCTCATTAACATTTATGTCACTCACTCAAGATAACAGCTTGTCAATGGCACTTTGCTGACACTCCGTGTTGGCAAAAATTTCCAAATATTCTAACTGTTTTTAACTAGTACATTACAATATATGTTCTGTCTGGTATCTTCATCAGTGATTTAGATAATAGATGAAGGGCATACTTATAAAGTTTGTGGATGATGCCATGCTGAGACGGGTTGCAAGTGCTTTGGAGGATAGGATTAAAATTCAAAATGATATGGACAAACTGAAGAAATGGTCTGAAGCAGATAGGATGAAATTCAATAAAAACTAATGTTAAGTACTCCACTTAGACAAGAACAGTCAGTTGCACGCATACAAAGTGGAGAATGACTCCTTAGAGAAGAGTATTTCAGGATTTGGAGGTCATAGTGGATAACAAGCTAAACATGAACCAACAGTGTAACACTGTCACAAAAAAGCAAACAACATTTTGGGATGTATGAGCTGCAGTGGTATAAGCAAGCCACAAGAAGTAATTCTTCTGCTCTACTCTGCACTGATCAGGCCTCAACCAGAGTATTGTGTCCAGTTCTGGGCACCACATTTCAAGAAAGATGTGGACAAATTGGAGAAAGTCCAGAGAAGAGCAACAAAAATGATTAAAGTAAAGGTCTAAAAAACATGACCCATGGAGGAAAATTTTAAAAATTGGCAAGGAGTCATTTGGCACTTAAAGACTAACAAATTTATCTATCACATGAGCTTTTGTGGGAGAAAATCCCACTTTGTCAGATGCTTTGAAGATGGGGAAACATAAAATGGGAGGTAGATAAATGCAGGGAAGTGTAAGTCATGGGATCAGGTCATACTGTATTGGGTTTGTTTAGTCTGGAGGAGAGAAGAGAAAGGGAGGATGTGGTAACAGTTTTTAAGTACATAAAAGGTTGTTAAAGAGATGGAGAATAATTATTCTTCTTAACTTTCATGAAAAAGACAAGAAGCAATGGGATTACATTGCATAAAGGGTGGTTAAGATTGGGCATTAGGAAAAACTTCCTAATGGTCAAGTTCGTTAAGGGATAAATTGTCTAGAGAGGTTATGGAATCTCCATCATTGGAAATTTTTAAGAGCGGGTTAGACAAGCTCCTGTCAGGGGTGGTCTGATAATGCTTGGTCCTATCAGAAGAGGAGGCAATGAACTAGATAATCTTTCATGGTGTCTTCCAGTGCTATGACTCTGTGTTTTCTAAATATATGCAGTTTAGCAATGCTTGTTTAATGCAGTATTCTCTCTTGTGACATCTTGTAAAAATTTATGGTCGAGGGTCACTTACTGGTTAGTTGTTCCTGATCAATAACTAATTGTAACTTCATTTTAGGTTGGAATTTTTTGAAGAAACCATTTTCATATGTTTCGAGTACCTGGTCCGTGACTTGGGCTGACTAATAATAAATAATAGTAATTCTAAATTATAATTGTTACTCAATTCTCAAGTGACATTTGCAGGCAGTTTATCTGAGCTATCACGTCTGCTTCCTGCAAAACTGTAAGAGCTCATGTTCTAAAATATAAATCTTCTATTTTTCTTTAAAGGTATCATGAAGAAATTAACTGTGATATCATTCATTTTATATGGCATAGATGTGTACCTTTAGCTATATTATTTCAAGAGAAAAGAATGTAATAAAGAATTGTGTAAAGAAACATTTTTATGATATTCTAATTTTTCTCTCTCTTTTTAAAAAACAGTTTTTGAAGAACCAGAAGATCCCAGTAACAGATCATTTTTTTCGGAAATTATCTCTTCGGTGTCAGATGTTAAATTCAGTCATAGTGGCCGATATATGCTAACAAGGGATTACCTTACTGTCAAAGTTTGGGATCTGAACATGGAAACGAAACCTGTAGAAACATACCAGGTAGATGTTTGATATTTCTTAAAGTGCAATACTGCAGAAAGTCTCAATATTCCAGATATATTCAGAGTGCACTGTAGTTTCTCGGTGCTTGTTCTGAGATGACTGTTCCACAAGAATCACTTTAAAATAAACAAAACTAAGAGCCAATTCCAGCACTGGTAAGAGGTTGCTAACTCTTCAGTGGAGTTAATGGAGCTATGCTAAAGCTAAATTCGGCCCTTTAAACAACTGCAGTCTATATCAAGGAGAATCATGTCTTCAATCTTGCATCCGAATCTTCATTATGTAACTCCACAGTTAATAGCTGTAATAGCTGCAGGTTACAATTTTCACAAGCGCTCAGCATTGGTCTAACTCTGGTCTTGCTGAAATCAATGGCTATATTAACACACAGGGGGTTATTTCAATACAAGTTGTTTCGATACAAGTTGTATCAAAATAACTCCTTATTTCGAAATAAGTTAATTCGAATTAAGGAAAAAAGCAGGAATCGAAATAGCAGGTTCAGACAACAGTTATTTTGAAACGAGTCACCGTTGTTTCGAAACATGTTCAGACGGCATTGTTTCGAAACAGTGTTGTTTCGTCCCCACATGGGGTTTAAGTTGTTTCAAACTTAAGTTGTTTCAAACTTGTGAACATGGCCTTTCTTATTTCGAAACAACCTCTGTTGTTTTGAAATAAGACTGCTGTGTGAACACACCCAATGAGTGCAGCAGTGGTGGATCAGGGGCCGCATGGCCCCTGGACCTTCCCACTAGTAGGACTCCCTCTCGCTGGAGGGCCTCCCACCCCGCCAGTGGACTACTGCTGGGGTGGGGGGTGGCTGGGGCCAGAGACCAGTCGTGGCCTGGCCAGTCAGCCTGGGAGGAGGCGGGGCAGACTGCAGCACATGGTGCATCTTGGACCACACTGGAGCTAGTACTGCACATACAGCAGTCAGCCCTGCTTTCCCCTCCGACTCCCCCTTGGACCAAGCGGCCAGGCCATGGCCAGCCTGCCCCGCTCTTGGGTGCAGAGTGGCTGATACAGGGGTGGGGCAGGAGTTCAGAGCCCAGTCACAGGCCAGCCTCAGTGCCGGACTGCTGGCAGGATGAAGGAGCCTCCACATTGTAGTGAGCCCCTGGGTCTGGACCCCATTGCCCCATGCAGTAATCTGCCCCTGGTGAGCAGCACCATTAAATTAGTGGGAACACAGTTGACCAAAGCTGAGTGCTTTTGATGGTCCTACATGTAGATGAAGCAAGGAGTCCTGGGGCACTTAAAGACTAACAAATTTATCGCATGAACGCTCATGCAATAAATAAATTTGTTAGTTTTTAAGTGCCACGGAGCTCCTTGCTTCTTTTGCTCAGCTAAACTAACATTTCTGCCCCTTTGCAACTTGGCCATATGCAGGTATCTTCTTAGAGTTATGAACTGGCTTATTCTCACCCCCTAAAAGCTTTGTTAAATCATAATACTGTAATCACTACAGGATTTTGGCTAACTGTAGTCAGACACACACCACGGAGTGACCAAATTCAGTGTTGGAGCATGCAATTCCACTAATAGTGAATTTGGGCAAAATCAGTCTGTATTTAAAATATTCTAAGTTCACTCAAAATGGGACAAGTGTGCTCTCCCCTCCATCCCACCCCAAAAAGTCCTTGTTGCAAAAATACAGTGGGAAAAAGTGGTCAAAAACTGTGTTCTGCATAAGCACATGTAAAATGACAACTTTTCAAAGTACAGTTGGACTTGCCAGTAATGGCTAGCTCTGGACAGCCCTGCAGGAGAGCTGGAGTTGAGAGCTAATGTTCTACTGTATATATCCTACACTCGGTCAGTGGAGTTAAATCCCAGTGTTTCCTGCCCTGGAAGTAGGATTGTGGAGTTTGGGTTTCTAAATTATTTATCTGAATTCCTTGTAGCATTTGAAAAGAACTCAGGAGTTTGGCTTATCAGGAAGTGCCAAATCCTGGCACTAGTAATATTTGGGGTCTTGTCTTTTCTTTAATAAGACAATCAGCTGGTACAGAACAAGTTTCTGGGATTCCACTCATTAGTTTCAGTAGGAGCAGGGCATCTAAATCGTATGTTAGCCTTTGAAAATGTCAATTTATATTTCTGTAAAACCACAAAACTGACTTGCTTCAGTAACTTAACTGCCCTGACGATAAATGTGTTAGAGATTTTGCTTCTTATATGAAACATGATGATCCTTTCTGTCCCTTCTAACCTTATGATTCAGTTAAGCCTGTGGGAAATGAAATTGTATGTGGTATGTTGCATCATGCCTAAGATTTTAGGACCTCAGGTAATGTATTATTTTGTGCTTATGCTAACGTGGTAAGCAGCCTTTTCCCTGGTGAGAAAGATGCTCAGGCCAACTCATGTGTCTTGAGTCTGACATCTGTTTTTATTTCCTCATGTAGGAAGCTTTGAAATAAGCTGGCCACCTTTTAATTAACCTGACACCTAGCAGTGGGGCCAATTAAAAAGTTGTTTTTCTTCATGCAGAGATGTGGGAAATGAGCAAAATGTAAATTTTTCTGTATTGATTACAAGAATCAGAGGCTTATAAAAAGATGGAAAATATAAAACTAGGTCTGCTGCCTTCCATTAATCTATAGAGTGTCTCTTCTTTTCAAATACATATCCACTATAGATAGGATTCTATGCCATTGACAGAAATAAATCCATTGCAGCTGACAAAACAAGGAAGCTCCAACACACACAAGTGTTTTATGAGGGGAGGCCTACTAGGACTATATACCATCTTTGTTCAGAATTCCAAAAAAAAAAAAAAAAAGGCTATTTTCTGCAGCCTTTTGTCCTCTTTTCAATGGAAAAGATGGTTCTGAATTTTATAGTAAAGAGAATATATTTGAAAAATTATAGATATTATGCCCACATTTGCACATGCACACAATGTCTGGATAGGAAAGGCAGATTTACAGAAAATTGTTGTTATACATCTTGATATGTACTCAGAAGGCAGCAATTAAGGTGCACATTTTAAATATGGTGCATTTTTTAATGCTTCCCCTTTTGTATATTTAATTATGAAAATTGCATATGTAAGCAAAGTAACCATGGGTGCAAACTGGACATGTATTAGCACATGCACAGTTCTGAAAACCTTGGGCTTTGTAGACTGTATTTATAGGTTGTGCCTTTTCAACTGCAAACAAACAAGCAACAAAAAAAGCCTATATACAAAAAGGGAAGTGAAAGAAGATAGATAAGATGGGTGTGTTCACACAGCAGTCTTATTTTGAAACAACAGAGGTTGTTTCAAAATAAGAAAGGCCATGTTCACACGACGCACCATTGTTTCGAAACAACGGGTTCCCTTGTTTCGAAACAACGGTGTTGTTTCAAAACAACTTAAACCCCATGTGGGGACAAAACAATGTTGTTTCGAAACGATTGTTTCGAAACAATGCCGTCTGAACATGTTGTTTCGAAACAATGGTGACTCATTTCAAAATAACTGTTGTCTGAACCTGCTATTTCAATTCCTGCTTTTTTCCTTAATTCGAATTAACAAACTGTTAATTCGAATTAACTTATTTCAAAATAAGGCGTTATTTCAATACAACTTGTATCGAAACAACTTGTATTGAAATAACCCCCTGTGTGTGAACATAGCCAATGATAAACAAGATAAATAAGAAAGAAGATAAATAAGGAAAATTTGAGCTACATCATTTCATCTAATGCATCATAACCCATATAACAGTTGTTTGCTGTAAAAGTTCTCTCATATTGCTTTAAAGTGTAGTGAATCATTGTGTACTCAGGATAGATGAAACTTGCTAAGAGATTTGCTTTGTCATATCAGTTTACTGTATCAGTCTCTGTTTCTACTATTTTGTGCCTAAATTTTCTGTTTTACACTAGTTAGTGGTATAGACCACTATTGTTGTAATATATACTTCTTTTGTACTTTAAGTAATGGAGATAAGAATCTATTTTTACCTTCATATCCCATCAATAATATTCATTACTCAGTCCCATTATCATGGTATATTTTGGATCAGTCCATATTATGTGTCTTATACTAGCACTTATTACTTTAACAAATGCCAAGTTCTCAGAATCCACAATTAAGATATGCAGACTTCCAGTTAAGGTGACCAGATAGCAAACGTAAAAAATTGGGACAGAGGGTGGGGCGTAATAGGTACCTTTATAAGAAAAACAACTGAATATCAGGACTCTCCCTATAAAATTGGGACATCTGACCAACTATTTCCAATATATCCTATGCAGACCTCTGATCATCCATATTTTGCTTAAGCTAGAGAAAAATTATATTCCCCAGAATCCTCTGAACTGTACTTCTATTTCTTTTCTGCCTTTCTACTTTAATTGCTAGAAGGAACACAGAACATGATTCCATTTCATGCTCAGCCACCAGCTTCCAGCTCCCTCAAAGCAGTGGCCTACAAATCAGCTGGAAGCTTTCACTAGCAGGGAGGGGGCTCTCATAGTTTCCCATAGCCAGCCACATTAGCTAATATTAAACATCTATCATATTGACTTTGTTCTGTTTTGAAGGTTTATTACATCCTGCCCATGCTGTGTTCCCCACCACATTCTTCTTTGTCCAGCACCATCCTTCTTTTTCTTGTTTCCTTTGCCCTTATCCACTCCATCCAGCTTTCCTTCCTCTCTTTAGCTCCATTGAGTCTTAACCTTTTTCTTGCCATTTTACCTGCCTCCCTTCTACTGCTCACATATGATCTTTCTTCAGACAGCTATTACGGTAAGCACATTGCTGACCAGAATAATGCTATGGCCTTTTATTGCAACCCTTGCCCTTTTTAATCCACTACAATTCCCTACTGGAAGACTACATTTAGGCAGTCTGTGAAGTGCCATGTGCATATATGGAATGTATATATTTTGGAGGCTAAATGAGAATGTTTCTGTGAAGAGGTCAAAGGAGGAGATTTTTCATGGGGTTCAAGAAGAGCCAAGCAAGCTTTATAACTGCTTCACTGACAGAATTTAGTTTATTGGGCATTTTCTCAATCAGATCTCTCATGCAGTTCTTTAAAGCCACAGCCACCCTGGGATCAGAATAATATAGAATTCTGCTGGTAACAATCAACATGGCCATGTTTGTGGTTAGTATCTGTATGATCCCAAGGTGGACAAGGCCTAAACAATTGCTTGAAAGGAATCTAAATGTACAAATGTAAGTACCTTTATTGCTTGTGGTAATAGACTTTTTAGAAAAAAAAATTGTTCGCTTGCAGTACTACTGACTGCAGATTATCTCTTGGACAACGTGTTTCTAAATGGCTAGTCACATCAATCCATTGCATCATAGGTAGGAGATACAAGGTAAAACTGTGGCCCTGAGTCACCTCCACAACTGTGAAGGTGATGTGGAGCCTCCAACAGGTCCCAGGGAAAGCCACTCTTGTTTCTGTTGTAAAGAGGTAGCTGTGTGTGTTCACCCACAGCAGCTCTGCAGGGAGGGATGAAGTTGATCATCTGCATCATGGTGTGTTCCCTTTGCAGAGGCCAGCAGAAGCAGGGGTCTTGGTAATGCTCAGTGATGCATGGTTGCCTCTGGTATATTGTTTACTTAACAGTTACAGTGGAGGCTGGTTTGCTAACCTCAGCTTTATGACTGCTGTATTTTCCACAAGTGGGAGACAACAGTGGAAAAACATGATACATTTTTAACAGCATAAAATTTCACCAATATCAAATCAAATCATAGGGCTGGAAGGGACCTCGTGAGATCATCAAGTCCAACCCCCTGGGAATTGAACCCAGGACCTTCTGCATGTTAAGCAGAGGTGTTAGCCACTACACTATATCCTGGAGGGCATCACTGTGAGCAAGAGTGCAAAGAAAGAGCCAGCAAACAAACCCTGGCATTTGTGAAAGCTTGTGGACAGAGTATCAACACCTCAATAACAAGGAGTTCAGAACATTAGGAATTCACAGGGAAGAATGAAAGTGGACAAAATGCAAAACAGTGCATCGTGACACTGAAAGTTGTAAAGCTGAATGCACTTTTCAAAGGGAGCATTAGTCAAAGTGGGTGGGTGGAGCAATGCAGAGCTAGTAGAAGAAAGAGAACAAAAAAATGAAAAATGGCAAAGCAGGTGGAGAGAGTTGAGACCATTGATTACTGCATGTATTATTTTATTGATACTTTATGCTCCCATCCTGCCCCATCCCCTAATGTGAGTTTCTTTTGTGTTGATTCTTGTGCAAGACAATGCGGATAATGATGAAAGGGACTCACTCCTATAACACCGTACTCTATTAACACAAATAATCCCAATTCTCTACTACAATTAAAAACATTAACAAGTGAGACAATGATTAAGTCGCCTCAGAGATGAGTGACAATTAGGGAGCCCTGCCAATTTCTACTGAAGAAATCTGATGGCTAGGAATAAAGGGAAGATGGTGTGAGCTCATTATGAAGCATGAATCACAAAAATGCACCACAACATGCAACAATCAGTAAATGCATTTAACTAAAAAACACTGGACTGACATCTCTCATCTCTTTGTTTGCTGCTAAGAAAATAGCACATTCAGAGGACGTAATAGGTCATATGTAGTTTAGGGTGCTCATTAATCTAGTTCTGAAAATTGATTTATGACAGAAATTTATAGCCTATAAAAATTGAGTTAATATGCACATTCTTTCACTGTACAAGACAGTGCAGCTGTTTGAAATGGTTCTAGCTTTAATAAAACTTGAGTGAACTACTCAGAGCAGTGAAACTGGTTAAAAAAAATTATCTTGTGGGGGATATTCTAAGCCTTTGACCAGCAAAGGCTGCTGATTGTATGCTGAGAATGCCATAGTCAAGAGACCCAAATTTATCTGTAGCATAAGCAGACATTTTCTGTACATGAACTTCAGTGGAAGGGTTAGCTCCTTATTCCAGGACTAAATCGGGTGTTCAGGCTACATTGCATCGATACAGTACTCCCTCAGAAGTCACCTATCCTGTTACAGCTATTAGAGAGCATCAAGAACGTAAAGTACATTATTAGGCCTTGTACAGACAGGAAGTCTCAGAGTTTGTTTTCAGATCTCTCCGGATATGAAATAGTAACAAGCAGCAGAGCATTCTGGGCACTACCCTGTGTAAACAAGACACCACACATCTTTACTATTAAATTGTTATGTAATGTAAGACCAAAGACTATAGTTTTTATAAATGGGGCAGACACCTCTCTCCAAATCCCTATAATGTAACAGAAAGTCTAGAAAGATCTTGGATTATTATTATCAATTTTATTATTGTAACCCTTTCACCAGGCCAAGATTGCAGCAGCAGAGGGCTGGATTCTGTATCTAGGGGTTCTCAAACAATGTTACAACACTAAATGGCTTGAGTCCCCACCCAGTCTTGTGGGGAATCACGCACTATTCTCTGGGCACCGTAGAGGGGCGATGCTTCCCTGCGTGCAAGCAAGAGTCTGAGTGTAGTACATAAAACTTTTAATAGTAGCATAAAAGAATATATAGAGAGGCAATATCAAAACCACCACTGGCTTGAAGAATCAGTGCAAGGCAGGAGTCCCACAAATCCCAACAAGCAGAATTCACTCCACCCCAGTATATGTAGAGCGTGTCCTTCACTTCTCCATTACCCCCATAGTTGCCATCATCGTTTTAGCTCAAAAGGGGGGCCTTAGGCCTTCCCTACAGTTATCTTATGCCACTTCGGGATCTGTTCATGCCACCCACCATCCTCTGGCACTGGCTGCTGGCACTGCCTGCTGATCACTTGTACCGTCTGCTGGCCACTCACACTATCCACAGGCCACTTGCACCATCTGCTGGCACCACCCATTGGCTGCTGGCACCACCTGCTTGTCACTCACGCCTTCTGCTGGCTCCTGGCACCACCTGCTGGTCACTCACACCTTCCACTGACTGCTCACCCTGTCCACTGGCGTCAGCGAATTCAGCTTTTGGCGAGGATTTCAGCCCTCAGTGATTTTAGCTCCAAATCTCAGTACACCAGAGATGACTACTCTGATCAAAATAACAAAGGAGACGCCACAAAGAATCATCAAGGCTATCTTTTAAAAATGGGCAGGGGATTAGGCATTGCCTAAAACATTGCTCTTTAGCAGAGCTGATGCTACCTCCATCCCCTCTGTCTGATCTTACAAGACTGAAAAAGTAGAGTTGCACACTCTTCCCAGTTCTGTGTTGCTCATGGTGACTTTTCTATCAAACAAACTAAGGAGAGATTATACCAGATGGGGCCAAACTGCGGCTCATGAGCCGCATGCGGCTCTTCGATGATAGAAGTATGGCTTGCGGCCGCAGGCTCCACCTGGCCCTGGAAACATTCCTCCGGGCACCAGGCTGGGGGGGCCATTTATAGCACTGGCCAGAGCGGAGAGGGGAAGGGAGGAGGGTGCTTGCAGGAGGGAGAAGGGCTCAGAGTCTGACTGGAGCAGAGAGGAAAGTGCCCAGGATGGTGGCGGGGGGGGAGGGGGGGAGGAAGGGTGTGTGTGTGTGTGTGCGCGCGCGCGTGCGCGTGTGTGTGTGTGTCAGAGAGAGAGAGAGATCTTCATTACATTAGCAACTTCCATTGGGTGTGTGGTGTTTTGTTTTTAAATCTAATCTGCAAAAGTGTAACTAAAGTTAACTTCTTTCTAAACCTCAGCCTTTCTTTACTAACTAAGAAAAAGTTATCTTTTCAGCACAGTACTGATAATTAAATAAGCCACATCTGATAGAAAGACCCATGCTTTTCCTGGGATCATTGACCAAACTCACACAAGGATTTCCCTAAATCAGAATAAAGAAAAAGCAAGGAGTCCTGTGGCACTTAAAGATTAACAGATTTATTTATCGCATGAGCTTTCATGGGAGAAAATCTGATGAAGTGGGATTTTCTCCCACGAAAGCTCATGTGATAAATAAATCTGTTGTGGCACTTAAAGACTAAGACTCCTTGCTTCTTTTGCTGAACTAGACTAACACAGCAACCCCTTTGTAATTCTTAAGCTTTTTAGAAAATCACAATTGTATTATGTAGCTGACATAGGGAAATTACAAAATCGCAGTGGGGGAGGAAGTAGTCTCTGGTCAGCAAAGGTAGGCAAGGTGGTCCTCAAGGTAATTTTTCTGATAAACAGAGGTCCACATGAGCACCTGACCTACAACACTGCAACCCACTATTCTCATGTGCCCTTGTATTTTCTATTATGCTTTTAGTCCTCTAGCTGGGGAAAAACTGAAATAAGTATCATGGTTTGAGTGTATAGGGGAGACAAACTATTCAATTTCAGTAGGTTTCAATTCATAGGTTTCAGTAAGTTTTCAGCAGAAAGAAAAAAATACTGGTGTTTACAGCTCAGATATATCATTGCTGTTAATAGCATATTCTGCAGAACGGTACATCAAAAGGCATAGGAATTGTTTCAGTGCAATACATTGTTTTTGTGTATGTGCTGGAAATTTTTGTATGTGAGCCCTGAACTCTATCTCATTTACTAGTTTGCTGTATATTCGTTATCTATGTCCATTCTTCTCTTGTATTCTAATGCATGAATTAGTAAAATAAGTTTTTTTTTATAGGCCTAGTTTTCATGGTAATCTTAAGTAATGATTAGAATCTGACATTAGTGGCATCAATATTTGCCCTCTTTTTACAATAAAATTAAAGAGCAATGAATTATAAACTTAGTAATTTTGGAGTAGGCAAAGGTATGGCTATATGCCTCAGTGCGGCTTTTGAAGGTCTAATAATCAATTTGTGTGGCTCTTGAGTTCCGTAAGTTTGGCCACCCCTGGTTTATACAATCAAAGAGTAGCATATTGAGAAAAGACAATATTTCATTTCCCTCTTCAGTTAAAATACAGGTATTGAAAGATTTGTGATCCAAATCAGCCCATATACAATTTACCATCATGCCCCACACCTACACAGTGAGCGAACTCATGCAAATACAAAGCCCATGCAGATCAGTTGTTCCCCTTTTAGCTGCTAAGCCCAAGAAGCGCCAAGCCTCTAGACCTGGCTTATATCATTATTATTTATTATTATCTATTTACTCTTTAAATTAAAACTTTCATTTTCTCATTAGCATGTCTGATGCATTAGCTGGGAAGATCCTTTTTGGAATCAAGCTAGCATTCAGAAATTCACATTAACAGGAACCAAATATGTCTGAGAGAGGTAATCTCCAATATGATCAGAAGATTTCCTGCTACATTAATGCTACAGCACTTTAACTGAACTATACAAAGGCTCAGTCGTCATATTTATGAGAGAGAAGTGCTCTCAACCTTCATAAAAGCTATCAGCCTCTAACAGTCATAGTATAGGACATATTCTAAAACAAAACTATCAGCCTCTAATAGTAATAGTAGAGGACATAGTCTAAAACAAAGATTTGTAAAAACTGTACTGTCTTTTTCTGTTAAACAGGTCCATGATTACCTTAGGAGCAAGCTGTGTTCCCTTTATGAAAATGACTGCATCTTTGACAAGTTTGAATGTGCATGGAATGGATCAGACAGGTAACCCATGCTTATGTCCATCACTCTTTTAATTCCACTAAGGGGCTGCCATAGGATGGCATATAATCAATAAACCATCTGAACCTGTGGTTATTGTACACATCGTTACTTTTCGCCATCCCCGTGTTCAGTCTGTTCTTGCTGCTGTACCATTTGACCTCCTCAGCCACAATTTACGAATTGTTATTCTCCAATCACAGCCACTGGAAGAAAATCAAGTTCCACTCATTTTCATGAAAAGCAGGAAATGGGCTGGAAAAAAAATCGAGAGAGCACAACTTACTAAAAATTATTTACATAACTCACCTGCTTGGGACTTTTGCTAAGGAAGCTCTTGGTCAGGCAGGTTAACAAAATCGCTTACTTGTAAATCCAGTTTATCCACTGAAAACAAGGAGGAAGGAAAAGCCAGTACCACTTGATCAGACAATTCTTTGCAGACCAATGGTCACCACTTGTGAGGCTTTCTTCTAATGTAATGTAAATTTTTGTAGGGGAACTATAGACAGAGGACCAAATTCTCTTCGTTTACACCAGTGTCACTTCTTCGGCTTTAGCTTCATCCTAGTAGAATGCAGCAGGACTTGTCCCCTGATATTATAACTCTGGGTTGCCCAATCCACAGCCCGGGGGTCAGAATGCAGCCCACCAAAGGCTGCTATCTGGCCTGACAGGTGGGGCAGTAGTCCTCTGACCCCAGTGAGCGGGAACCGAGGAGCAGCCCTCCCCTGCACTCCAGCATCATGCACCAACCTCTACTGTACCAGCCAGGACTCAGGAGCAAAGGTGGGTGTGGGCGATCAGACACTTCTGTCTGGGAGGGGCTGCAGCTGCAAGCTATGCAGTTTGTATGAGTCCCATCCCATAAGAGGCTAACTCTCCCCCTTCTGCCCTCCCCTCACATGCCACCCAAGCCCAGATCAGGTCACAGGTCAGCCCAGCACCTCACACCCTGTAACCACCCCAGCCAGCTGGGATGCTCCTCTGTGCAGTGTGGCAAATGCCTGTGGAAGTCTGGCTGGGGGAAGCAGCCTCATCTCTCCATCTAGGCTGGCTCCCAGGGGCAGAGGCCACCTGAACCAGACCTCCCAGTTCCTTCTCTCTCTCCCTCCCCCCAACCCACTTTTAGACCAGTTCAGTTGGGTACCAGTCTGGCAGCCAGCCCAGAGCAGGGAGGGGAAGCCACTTCCCCCGCCAGCCCCCACAGGCAGGAGGGACCAGGGTTGGAATGGATTCCCTTTCACTTGCCTTGCCACCATGGAGAGTAGCCAAATGAGTGTTGGGACACAGAGGGAGAAGGACGGAGCCACCGTCCTCCATCCCCTTAAGTGGGGCAGGGAGTGGGGAGAGCATGGCAGCCACGGGGGAGACATAGGGGAGTAAGGGGGAGACATGTTAGTCGTGTGACCAGTTATATATCTTCAACCCACCCCTCCTTCCAAACACCCCACTTGCCAGCATATACCAACAAAAATAAAAGTTGGCACCTGTACCTCCCCTCCCTGCAGTGCTGTGCCAACCAGTGGGACATAGCAGCAGCACCCACACCTATCCAAAACTGACCCTAGAGTGAGAAAATAACTGTAGTGTGGCTCTTCATGCTAAAATCTTGGACACCTCTGTTATAGCTCGTGTCGTATGACTGATTTACAGTTTGGCAAGTGAATATAATTAGTACAGCTGTCTGCTTCATAACAAGTAGGATAAGGTTATCTTTTCTGAGAATCAACAAGCTGTCAGATATTGCCCAATTTGTGTGAGAGGTAGGTCCCTGTAAGGAATGAGGAGAGTATGTGACCCAGAACATTCACCATCCAAACAGCAAAATCCATTTCCTCATACATCTAAAAGTGGGTCCCGGTTTCCACCTCACAGACACACAGAGAGAAAAAATATTACTTTTTAATTTTGTTATATGTATTCCTTTCTTTGGACTATGGCTGGCTTTGTTCAGCTCCTATTCTCCTCCATGGAGAGAGTTCTCTCTTTACTGAGGTGCTGCAACCTATCACCATATCCTTTATCCAGAGGAAATGATATTTCTCTGTAATCTCTGACCTAGAACCGATATGCTGAGTTGATGGTTCTTTCCCTAGCTAAAGTACCTTTCCTTAGCCATTAGGTGTGCAAATGTTTCACAATTCCACAAATGTACAGATTCTCACAATTCCTGGAATTTCCCAGAGTATCATGGAAATTAGAAACAAGAAAGATCATACTGGGTTACCATGTTGATGAAAAACAAGCAAGAAGTCTTGCAGCACTCTTAAAGACAATCACATTTATTTATCGCATGAGCTTTCATGGAAGAAAATCTCATTTCATCAGATGCATCCCCATCTTCAAAGCATCTGACAAAGTGGGATTTTCTCTTACAAAAGCTTATGTGATAAATAGATTTGTTAGTCTTTAAAAGTGCTACAGGACTTCTTGCTTGTTTTGCTGAACTAGACTAACACGGCTACCCCTTTGGAACCAGTTAATGTAAAAACATCTGCTAAAGCATGTTCCCAAGTGCTTTATGCTGCCTAGTTTTAAGTGACAAACAAATGAGGCTGCAAACCTATTGCCTTTGGGATAGTCTACCTGAGCTTAATTTATTTTATGCTGAGATTTAACTTCCCTCAGTGTCGAGTAAATTTTCCTATATTGTGGCTTATCAGCCCAGTAAACCACATTGGAGTAAAATCCTTCACAGCGTCTTGTGACATCTTGGGAGTAGACTGTCTTGTGCAAGAGCTAACTGGTCCTAGAGAAGACTGGTGTGGTAGGCAAAGATCAACATGGTTGAAAATTAGGATTGGCTCTAAAAAGCGGTAGATAAGCAGCCAGAGTTTTGGGTGCTTCTCTGATCCTCTTGAGTCTGCAGAAAGTAGGTGGAAATCTCAGAACAGCAAGCTTTCACAAGATTCCCAATACTACAGGTATTTGCTGCCAGTCAGGCTGGAAAGACACAACAGCCTTTTCTGGGGAATATTGACACTTCTTATCCCAGCCAGCACCTGGGAATGCAGAACTGCAAAAAAGTATGAGTATGAGCAGAGAAGAGGCATTAACCAGCTATTTCAAAACCATCACAAAGGCTCAGGAGTTGCCTAATGTCTTCAAAACCATTTCAACCACCCTTAAATAAGAACTCTAAGCAATTATGCTTGTAGTCACCTATGCATTGGCGCTCCCAGGTGCTTCTTTCAGTAGCTGAACAAAAATGCTCTCATCCACATAATACCTGGAGAGTTGCAGTTAATAACAGAAAAATTATTCAATATCGGGATTTAAAATGCGAGTAATTATTTCAGTTTAATCCTCATTTGACAGATTAGAAATATCAAACTGGTCCTCGTTAAGTGGAAACATTCCATTTTTAAAGGCTTAATTTATCACACTGTTTATATGTGCAAGGATAATTAATCTTGTGCAATTTACTGAATCTGTCACCAAACACTTCTTTATAAAATGGATGGGATACCTGTATGATCTTAAGAAACCAGTGAAGGCAGGTTTTGGTCAGATGTGTGACAAAAGAAAACATTCATTTTATTTTAGGTAATCTTTTCTTCAGAACACTTCCTCTTAACCATCTGAATGCAAGTTAAATACATCACTATCAATTTTCATCATTAGGGTGACATTTGCATTGACACTTCTGAACAAGGAGACGTGATCCTGCTCATATAAGTGGCAATTATTTTGTTATTTCAGTGCACAATGTATGGATTTTTTGTTTGTGTTTCTGTATTGGTGTTTCTTAAGAGGAGTTCCCATCTTTTTTAAAAAATTACTCATTATTGTTGAGGCAGATAGTCTGATGCTTTAAAACATGTATTTTTAAGTACAGCTTACTGCAAAAAGTCAGAGAATCCTTTTAGCACTTGGGGACTTATGGGAGGATTCCATAATAAGATTTGCATTAATAAAAATGGTTACAAATTTAAGTACACCATGTACTTAAAAATCCTCATCTAGTTTAAATGTATTTAACAAGTTAAATGGCACATTAGAATCACACAGCGTAGCATTTAAAAAATAAAAGTTTGTTTATTATATGTGAAAGTTATTTTCTTTTTAATTAGTTTTGTTGCCATTAAGGACTTAATTCAGGATCACGATGAGCTCCATCGTGGAAGCTGTTTACAAAAATCAATGTACACAAGCTCTGATTAGAACGTGATTGATGCTCAGTAACTCCAATGAAGAGGAACTAATACAATCAGACAGACCCAATCGCATTTGCTGAAGGACACATTAATCATTATATACTTGGGCAAGAACAGCAGTTGGAGAAGAGGGTCTTAAAAACATATATTACAAACATATATTATGTTAGTTTTCTGTGTTAGAATAAACACATGCCATGTATTGTATCTGTATACATGCTTACATGACTTTAGAATATGCAAGCTTTGCTTATGTAGCTGTTTTATTAAAGATTTGAAAGTACAAGTGAACAGAAAAATTAATTAATATCTCATACAACAGTGTCCACTTCCCATTGCCAACCAAATATCCATACATTGTTATTTCAAAATGCCCTGGATTTAACAGGAGTTGAACAGGTTATCAGTGAATTACAGTTTTGAATTTCTGTTTTACCTGATCTCCTTTTATAGATTCTAGTTGAGATTAGGAACTTCTTATATTAATACCTTTCTAAAAAAATGAAAAGTAACTGAAGAGGAGTGGTTTGGCTGTCTGTTCTTGGTGTAGAGCATTAAGAAGGAGATAGGAATGACAGGGTGGACCTTCAGAGATTTGTACAGTTGTAAACTGAAGCCTCTATCATCTCGAAGGGGCCTAGGTATTAATTGTCAGGTTTAGTGGATAGGGAGCTCAATTTAAGGTTTTTGGCAAAAGCCACATCTTGTTCCTTATGGACAGATTGGAGGCAGCCCAATAGTCTTGGTCTGCATGCTGCTTAAAGGCTTCTTTGGCAGACTGCAAGTGTTCCTTGAGCTCCTGGGGCACCTGGTCTAGGCGGTAGGGTAAACCTAGTGCATGTGGTCCTGGGGAACTCATGAGAAAATCTGAGTAAAAGCAGGGATGAAAGCCATGGTTTCCAAAAATGGGCTATGTGGGCCCAAGGAATGGATTGCATTGTTATATGTAAATTTGGCATAGCACAGTAAGAGAAGCCAGTTGTTATTGCAGTAGATCAAAAAGCAGCAAAAAAAGCTGATCCAATAAAAGATACTATCTCACCCATTTAGTCTCTCTAAAAATATAGAAGACACTTTTATAAAGTGAGCTAAATGTTACATTCTGAACTATATACATATATATTTGCTTGCTCACATGTGTTTCCCTTCTCACCTCATACGACTGCTAGGTGTGATGTGGGATCTATTTAACCCTTTGTCACAAACAGACTATCGTCACATTGTCATCATAATATAGAAGATTGTTTCTGAACAAGAATAATAGATATGGAAAGGTAGGCTCCCTCTTTTAGAGTTGTTGTAAACAGCAGCTAGGGTTATAATTCATCTAGGTCTGTGACAGTCAATAAAAATGGCCACTTTTCATTTACATAAAGCTATTTTTACAGTGCCATTAAATGGCAGAGACTAGGACCAGCATGAACAGGCATCATCTACACACAAAGCAAAAATCAATTCTTACGTTTAAAAAGTCACTAACGCTCCAGATGAACCAGTCAAAGAAAACAGACATTTTTTTAACACGTGAAAGTTCAGGAAATAACAAGTCCCATGGACTGCAGAAGCAGCTGGATAGCATACTAAACATTATTGGAAAACCGGATTTTTGCCCATGACTGAAAGCTGCTCTGCTGGAACATTGTCTGTGTGAAAATAGCTCCCCTTGCTCTTTCAGGCTTCATCTGGAAGAAGGGAATTTAGTCCCTAGGGAAATGTGTTTCAGCTATGTACAGCTCTGCAGTCAGTGATGCCCCATCATTACAAACTCATTTCAAACCACATAAGACAGTTAGAATCCAAGACCGTGTGTTAGCACAGAGATGTGGAATGCCCTCTATTTGTTTCATGTTGTGCATAACCATGACAGCAGGCATCCTAATGACCAGATGTGGTCATTTGGAAGGTGTGCAATGTCAGATTTACTGCAGTTGATTCAATTTCTGAAACAACCCATGATCATGATCAATAGGCTTTATGTTGCAACTTGGATACAAAAACAAGAGTCCTGTAGCACCTTAAAGACTAACGTATTTCTTCAGGCATAAGCTTTCAACCCACAACAGCTTATGCCCGATGCAATCTATTAGTGTTTAAGGTGCCAGAGGACTCTCATTGTTTTTGCTGTACACAGACTAACACAGCTACCCCTCTGGAAACTTGGATACAGTTTATCAAGCTATTCACATGAGCTTCAGAGGCTGAGACTGGCTGATGGGATAGATCACTTGATGATTACCTGGTCTATTCATTCCCGCTTAAGCACCTGGCATTGGTCTGACCCAGTTTGGCTGTTCTGATGCTCTTTTATGTTTTATTTTTGTGTTTGAGAACATTAGCTTGCTTCATAAAAGTGAGACTGTGCCTAGCCTTTGCATAGGTGAGCAAGGGTGGGGGAAAAAAAGCCTGGCCCCCAAAGAACTTTTGGCTATAACTGCTGTTCTTGCATTCTGTTGAGTTTAAAGACTTTCCTATAGGTGAGAAAGAGTAGAGAATGGCCCCATTGTTCCTCCTCTACCTAACCCCTGATTACAGTGGTTGTTGGTCCTAGACAGTCCCTCCTCTATCAATATCTGACTCATTGCTGCTTTCTTCAGTATATCAGGATATCTGGTCTCTAAAAAGTGCTATATAACTAAAATCCTATTGTTTCAACTTCTAGCCTATCATCAACCACACAGAAACAGGACAGAGCTGTCACTATTGCTAATGAGTCATGATGCAGAACATAGCTTGCCTGAACTTCTGCAGCTACTTTATATTGTTTCTGAAGTGAAGACAGTAAGCTAGGCAGCTGTGACTCAGTGCCAATGCTGCAAAGTCATTTAGTTGCACAGCTCCTGTTAATTTTTTTAGTGTATTATTCTTCGTTTGTATTACAAAAGCAACTGAGACCAAGGCGGTGATGTATGAGGTGCTGTACATACAGCAAGACACGGCCCCTTAGTAATAGAAAAGGACAGGACAGACAAAGAAAATACAGAGGTGGAGTGACTTGCCTACAGTCACTTCCCAGCAGAGTTGGAAGTAGAATCAGAAACTCCTGATTCCCAATCTAACAGACCATGGAACATCCCAAACAACAAAATGCAATGTCAGATTAATGTAACCAACTGTTCTGAGTAACAAAATGCTACAACACAATAATGTTCCTTCATTTTCTGGGAGGAGCACATTGTATTAGATTTGAAGCACATGTGATTTCACTAGAAAGATTGGTAGTTGTATTGAGTGCCAGCAATGAACTTGGAGACACAGGACTAACACGAGGGAAATTGGGGTATGTGGGGGGAGGGAGGATCTGTTCAACATAGGAGTTGTCTCTACACAAAGGTAAGGAGTAAGGGGAATAAACAAAAACAACTGGAAGTATTCATAAGTTAAGGAGACTTTGTCAGGTAAGTCTTACAACTGGACTATTGGTACAGAGGGTTACAGAATGTTCAGGAAGGACACACAGGATAAAAAGAGAGGACGTTTTGCATTGTACATAAAGAATAGATTCACTTACTGTGAGGCCCAGAAGGAGGAGAGAAGCAGATGAGTTGACAGTCTTTGGATGAAAATAAAAACTAGTGGTGATGTTGATGGTAGGGGGGGTCTACTATTGACTACCAGATCAGGAAGAGGAAGTGGATGAGGCATTTCTTGAACAAATAACCAAAATATCCAAAACACAAGGTGTGGTAGTAATTGAAGATTTTAACTATCTAAACATTTATAGTCAAAGAAATACAGCATGACACGCTATTATGGGAGAGAACTTTTTGTTTTGGAAAGTAGATGAAGTAACACAGGTGACCTTGCTTTGGACTTGATTCTGACCAATGGGGATGAATTGGTTGTGAATCTGAAGATAGAAGGCAATTTGTAAGAAAGAGATCATTAAATGATAAATTTCATGATTCCTAAGGAAAGGAAGGAGCATAGCAGAAGGACAATAAGCTCCAAAAAAAAGCAAGCTTTAATTTTAGTGAATTCAGAGAACTGGTAGGTGAGGTTTCACAGACAAAAAATCTAAAAGAAAATGTAATTCAGGAGAGCCAGCAGTATCTGAAGGAGAAAATATTAAAGGCAAAACTGCAAACTATCCCCATACAAAGGAAATACAGGAATAACTGTAAGATGCAAGCATGACTCTGCCAGGAACTCTTTAATGATCTGAAAATTAAAAGGGAAACCTACAAAATATGGAAATATGGATGAATTGCTAAGGAGGATTACAAAAGAATCACACAAGTATATGGGGACAACATTAGAAAGGCTAAATCACAAAATAGACTTACACCTATCAAGGGACATAAAACAATGGGTATGTCCACACGTCTCTTTTATTTCAAAATAACACTGGTTATTTCAAAATAAAAAAGATTAGGTCCACACGACATTTTCTTATTTCGAAATGATGGGCTCTGTCGTTTTGAAATAAGAACTGTCATTTCGAAACAGCTTAAACCTTGTTTGGTTTCGAAACCGCTATTATTTTGAAATGGTTATTTCAAAATAACACCATTTGGACACGTTGTTTCAAAACAACTATTTCAAAACAACATATCCAAACGGACTTATTTTGAAATACCCATTTCAAAATAACAGCCATTTCGATAGCAGGCTTTCCCTTAATTCGAATTAACTTATTTCAAAATAAGGACTTTATTTTGAAATAACTTATTTTGAAATAACAATGTATGTGTGGACATAGCCAATGAGAAACGTTTCTAAAATAGAGTAGGAGCAAGAGAAGGAAAATGTAGGTCCTTTACTTAGCAGGGAAGGAGAGCTAATAACTGAAGGAATAAGAAGTCTACTCGTTCTCACTAACAGGTCAATAGTGACTAGATTTTACAAACAATTAATATTAACAACAAGGGAGAATGAACGCATGTCAAAATATTAAATATAAAAAATTATTTAGGTATGTTGGATGTATTCAGGGCTTACTGAAATTCATCACGAGATACTCAAAAAACTATCTGAAGCCATCTTGGACCCATTAGCAATTATCTTTGAGAACTCATGGAGGATGGATAAGGTCCCAGGGACTGGAGAAGGCTGAACATAGTACCTATCTTCAGCAGAGGAACAAGGAGAACACCAGGGAATTAAAGGCCAATCAGCCCAACTTTAACACCTGGAAAGATACTAGAACAAATTATTAATCAGTTCATAAGAACTTAGAGGATAATGTGATTATAAGGACTAACTGGCTAGGCTCTGGCAAGAACAAATGATGCCAAACCAACCTAATTTCCTTCTTTGACCTGGTGGATGGGGGCAGAGCAGAATAATAGATGTGATATAGCTTTATTATAGAAAGGCGTTTGACACAGCCCCATATGACACTCCCAGATGCAAACTAGGGAAATGTGGTTTAAATTAAATTGTGAATGCACAACAGACTGAAAGCCCACATTCAAAGAATAGTTGTGACTTGTTTGCATGTGAGGCGAGCATGGCTAGCGAGGTCCTGTAGTGGGCAATCCTGGGTCAACATTTTCATTAACAACATGAATAATGGGTAGGAGAGCATGCTTATAAAAACTGTAGCTACTACTAAGTTGGTAGGAGTGGCACGTACTTTGGAGTACAGAAACAGAATGCAACATACCTTCAACAAATTGGTCTGAATTCAACAAAAATTACATGGAATAAAGTGACATGTAAAGTATTTTACTTAGGAAGCAACAAAATGGGACATAACTAGCTAGAGCAGGGGGGTCTGAAACACACGCCCTGAGGGCCACATGCGGCCCTTAAAGCTATGTTCTGTGGCCCGCGATGACATGATTGGTGCTGATATTTGCAATAGCATTGTATGAAAAGGTTTCAGTGGTGCAGCTCTCAGGCTAATGTTCTAGTCATCATGTGGCCCTGGACTAGTCCTCATGTGGCTCTTGTAGTGATTTGCGTTTGAGACCCACCCCCCCCCCCCCGAGCTAGAGAGTACTGTGGAGCAAGACCTGGGGTATCGTAGATTACAAATTGTATATGAGTCACTGATGTGCTACAGTTGTGACAAAGGCTAATAATCATCATTCTGCTGTGTGTTAACAGGAAAAACTGTGTGTGAGACAAGCGAGGCAATTTTCTTGCCCTAGTTGGCATTTGTGAGTGCTCAGTTGGAGTACTGCAGCCAATTCTGCAACACTCTTTAGGAGGATGTGAACAAATTCGAGAGAGATCACAGAGTTCCGAGGAAAACAACAAAAAATGATAAAAGGCTTTAAAAAAAATTCTAGCCATATGAAGAAATGTTAAATACACTGGGCAAGTTCAGTCCTGAGCAACGAAGGCTGGGGGACAGAGGCTCTGATCAGTTGCTCGCCATGTCCACTGAATGTAGGACACAAAATAATGGCCTTAATTTGCAGCAAGGGAGATTTAGGTTAGCTATTAGGGGAAAATTTCTAACTGTAAGGGTAGTTAAGCTCTGGAATAGGCTTCCGGGGGAGGATGTAGGATCTTCATCATCTGGAGTTTTTAAGAACAGATTGGGCATACACCTGTCTGATATAGTCTAGGTTTACCTGGTCCTGCTTCAGTGCAGGGAGCTGGGTCTGATGACTTCTCAACATCCCTTCCAGTCCTACACTGCTGTGATTCTATAGCTCTTCTTTTAAAGACCATAGGAACTTCGGGTAAGACATTTCATTAGAGCAGAAAGCCAATGCAATGCTCTCCACACCACTGAAACCCCACACTGGGACTGAAATGGAAGCAGTAAAACTGTGAATCAGCTAAGCAGTAATGTCCCTAAATCCTCTGTCTACTGCTTGGGAGTCTCTGTGCTGGCCTGCAATATATTTGTGAGAGTCTATAGGCAAGGTCATACAATCTGGGACTGAGGGGCTTGAAGACCCACTGACTTCAGTGGAGCCAGACTATCGTCTCTTGTGATGGAGGATGTGGAACAGCATAATCATGGTTTTAGATTGTAGGCTGGATTAGGGTCTTGTCTGTGGTTTAGGGAAAAGATAAATTCCATCCCTCTTCCTCCAGCTCCTTCCGGTAGCTTGACTGCTTCAGCTTTGTGCAGAGGCAGAAGGACTGAGAGAAAAGATATCACCTTTTGTGACTGTGTTGTAGATCAACTGCGGTCATATCAAGTTTATTAGTAAACTTCTCTTTGGATAAAGTGTGTGAGGATAAAAGTTCTAATAGCACCCATTTCTCAGAGTAGCCAAAGTAGTGAGTGCTGCATTGGAAGTCAGTAAAACAGGGCCTAGCCAAGGTCTCCGCTCCTCTCCCATGAAGCATCTCCTAAACCTAGAATTAAATACTTGGGATTAGCAACACTGAAGCAACCTTAGAATTTTAAATTCCATAAGATGATGAGAGACCATGTAAACTTGACAGTCATATGTATTAAACTTCACAGTAACACGAGTTTCTGGACTCCATACTGGTCCACTCCTCTTCCTGGTAAAGTCAGTCTACTCTATTTATTCTTATTTTTGTTTTCTCCCGCTACAGTGTTATTATGACAGGGGCATATAACAATTTCTTTCGAATGTTTGACCGAAACACCAAGCGGGATGTTACCTTGGAGGCATCCCGGGAGAGCAGCAAGCCACGAGCCATTCTGAAACCCCGCCGAGTCTGCGTCGGAGGCAAGCGAAGGAAAGATGACATCAATGTCGACAGTTTGGACTTTACTAAGAAGATCTTGCATACAGCATGGCACCCAACTGAGAACATAATTGCTATAGCAGCGACAAACAATCTGTACATATTTCAGGATAAAGTGAACTCAGAAATGCACTAGGTCTATCAATATCCTTCTGTATTTATAAACCAGCCTTTTGAGAGTTGTAGAAGGATGTGATCTTCACAAAAGTGTGGTCATTGTGGTGGAATTTGTAGATTCCCTCCGTTTATCCCTCAGTCTGTATCACTGGTGGTGGCAACCAAATGTTTAAGTCACTGCAACTGTATAATTGTATGAGTAAAAAGGCAAATTCAGCACTGTAGTCTGGATCAGTTTTTTAACAATCAGGAGTATTCATTTCAGGACTGTTCCTGTGCGGTGCTGAGTACCCTGAACTCCAGTTGCCTCTCAGAGGGACTCTGCTTCACATGATCAGCATCCTGTTGTGCTACATTCTTCCACAGTGCAGTGTTTACCACATTATTAGAGCTTTTTACATTGGTCCCTTGATTTTTTTCCAGGAATGCCTTCTTGTCTTTCAGAATCAAGTGGCACTTATTTATGAGTGTAGGAATAGCTGTCCCCCCCATACATTACTAGGCACAGAAAGAGGACCCTAGACAGTTACTAAGATGGAAGCAAAATACATTATTCTGCTTATTAACAAATGACAAGTTGTCCTTATTTCACAAATCACATTCCCCATCCCTAGCACTGTGCCCTCATTCTGGACTTCCACAATCACTTTTTACAATTTTTTACTTCTGCTACAAATCTTGACTTTGTATTTCAACTTTTTGAGTCCAAAAAAAATAAAATAAAAATAAAAATGAAGAGTGCTGTCAATAGACAGCTATCTTATTTTAAAAAGGCAATCTGTTCTGTAGGTACATTTCTATTCACACTGTAGAATGCAACAATACCAATTACAGTGGGTTTTATTTAAAAACTCAGGCTCTGCCGCTCTTTGGTGACTATTCAACACATATAAAGATACCCTGGTTAATTAATGCATATACACGTATCCTATTACAATTTTGGGATGGGCTTTTTAGAAGCTTTCATGTGTTGGCCTAACACTCCTCCCATTGAAGGCAACCATTGAGGTAAGTCAGTGCTAAGTACTTCTGAAGAGCTCACATGGTGATAATGCGATGTTTACTGCATCACACGTATTAGTTCAAGCTTGATATTTGCAATATCCGCAGCTAGTACAGCAAACACAAATTGAACTGCTCTGAAATGGTACCTCAAGAATTTACCACTGCTCAGTGAATTTTAAGTTTTTAAATTAGCCCCAATGTAAAGCAAGATGACTTCTGGGTGAAATGGAAAATTAAAGTTCTACCTAACTTGGTTTATGCAGGTCTGTCTTCAATAGGACTGCAGTGTAAATGGAAGTGTCTTCTTAAGAAGTGTGTAGAAGTGGTGTACCATTTTGGAATGTCTTTTTAATCTAGGAAAGCTTTTTGCGTGACTAATAAAATCTGCAGCAAAATTATTATCCAAAATGATGTATCAATTCAAGAGTCAAGGAGTGTAACTGATTCAGATGACTTGACTGAGCTGCTCTTATTAAAAACCCCTCACAGCATTCTTCACTCACTGACTTTTTGGTAAATGGAGAACAAACCAATAAATGAATCTGCATGCTTTTATATTATAATTTGGAGGGGAAAAATCTGCTTCCAAGGTTTACAAAAAAAAAAAAGGCTACAACTTTTTATATGAAGTCTCGACACCTGAACTAAGTACATTTAAAATTTTCTAGATTGAGCCTGTATATTCTGTGTGTAGAAGCACAAACGCATGTGCATCAGTATCCAGCCATACTATACCCATACAGTACAAACTATGTAGGTTAATTTTAAAGGGAATGAGGAATGTTGGTTATAAAATACTGTATACTCTAGAAGACATGACAGTATTATATGTACATATTTATTCTAATTAAAGTTAACACTCAATTTTTTTTCCTTGTAAAAAGGTTTAAGAATGTGGTAAATTGTATAGAAATCTTGCTAATGACAAACTAGTGCTTCAAGGTTCTCATAAACTTTCTTTGAATTTTAGTCTCCTCCATTAACTTTTGCAGCTCAAAAATGCTAACAGCTCATACTGGCATTTAATGCTAAAAGTACTGTAAAACATATTTAGCTTCTAAAATTCTCAATTAAGAGCCAGTAAGTAATCTATTATGCAGCAGATCTTAACAGATCATTAATACTATTTTTATTTCAAGAACCTTATTCTGTTTCAGCATTGGGTACCAAAAAGATCTTGTTAAAATAACTAGCTAAATAATAACATAAATCTTTGAAAATTTACCAATTATTGATTTCCAAATCAAAATGATATGATGTGATTATCAAGGAAAACATGGAAATCCTTTCAAAGACCAGTGACTCTCACATCACTACTGTGCTTCAGATTCCTGGTCTTCTTGAACGTAAGAAAGTTGACATCGTCATTGTGAAATTTTTAAAACTTCTTTTCGTTTTTTGGTTGGAGCTTTCAGTGGCGTAGAGTAAGTGATGGTAAAGTTGGTAAATCAGATTGTTTGGAAAGCTGTTGTTCATGGCTGCATTCTTTGTGTTGCACAAATTAGCTAACTGTTGTTGAATAAAGATATAAATATGTTAATACCTGCTTTTTCAATAAAATGACTGCAAAAATTGCATAAACAAATGATACTGAGTTGTGCCTTATTTTTAAACAGGAAGTTAGGCATGTAGGTGCTTCTGAAAATCCCACTGGGCACCTATGCACAACTTTTAAAGGCTTGAACACTTTTAAAAGTTGGGCCCTTGGGAGCCAAAATTCAGTTACTTTCAGTGACACTAAAGATATGTTGACACTGCACCAAACCCTGCAGCAGTCAGTCTCAGAGACCAGGTCTGCACACATGAATGCATGGGGCTGTCATTACAGCAGTAAAAATAGCAATGTAACTATTATGACTTTAGCTGGAGCACAGCCTCTGAAACCTGGGGCAGCATGTGTTTGGTTTTGTACTGGAGCCATTCTCTTCAGCACTTAACTGCGTGAGCCCTAGTCTACACTTGCTGCCATTTTCAGTGACAGTCAATAGGAGATATGCAAGGTACTTAAAATACCTTGCATATCTATCGTCAACTTTTTGACTCGCACTTACCTCGCCCTACATACTGCTCTAAGGTGAACAGAAAACTCATCCCATCACCTTAGCGCTGTGCCACTTTTGGGGCTGGATTTATTAATGCAAACTCCACTGTGACTGAGAGACACTCAACCAAACCCAGAAGAGTGCACTGATGGCAGCAATCTGCCATCAATATACACATACCCTAAGTAAGTGTTGAAAATGGTACTTAGACTATTAAGCTACAAAGATGGGTTTAAAATCCCCCCAAATCAGAAGTGAACAAATAGAAAAGAAATCATAGTAGGTAAACGCTGATACAGAAAACATTTTATATCTATATATTGCTGGAAGAAGTATGGCAGCTTGTTTATATAGACAAAGCACTGACTGAAGTCAATAGGAATGCTGCTTCTATAAAGAGGGTGAAATGCAGGAGGAAATCAGCATTTAGAAAAGCAGGTAAATATTAACAGACTATCATAATTCCTAAATGTTACATTCAGCTAAAAGAGGAACCCCAGTGCTATCAGATGTGGGAACATGTATGTGTCTGTCTGCGCCTTTTAAATTATTTTACCACCTGATAGGAGACCTATACAGGTTTATAAAACAAGAGGGGGAAGCCCTGTCCACCAGAAAAACAGCACACATTTTTAGTCCTCTCATTTAAGAAAAATTAACAACTGAACACCGGCTAATGTCAAACATACGTCAACAGAAATTCTGTTAGAGCACCTTGGCAAGAAGAGATTCATGGTCAGGGCCAGATTTTGGTGTTCGTAGGCCCTAGGCCTTTCACTCCAAAATGTGCAAAAAGAGGGGTAAATGCCAATTGAATTATGTCAATTGACATGATGCACTTTAAGCTATTTTGCTGCTGAACCACGTGATTCTCCTTTTTTTTTTTTTCTGCTTTTTTAATTTTTTTCCCTCCTTTATAGGCCCTAAAAAATTCATAGGCCCTAGGCACTGTGCCTACAGTGCCTAATGGGCAATCTGGCACTGTAGACAGTGGCACCAAGTCATTCCAGGGAAGCCTTAACTGGGAAACAACTCGTGTTAATATGAAAGCGATGGGGCAGGACAACTCCTTGGAAGATGCTGTATTATTAAGGGGTTGTGATACAAATAAACCAATACTGCCAAATCCTACTTTGAGGCAAAATGCCTATTGCAGTCTCCTATGTAAGGTAGCTGTGGCCCACAGAACCTGCAGCACTCAGTAACACTGGGAAGGCAAAAAGCAGTTAGTGGCATCAGATACAGGACTAGCTTGTAGCTATCTTTCTGTGTAAAGGGTGAGAGATGAGAATGACAAAGTCTCACACACCTCCACTGTACTTTACCTGTCACTGCCTCTCACCTTGCACATGCCAAGTCCTTGCATTGTCTAGTCTCACTTGGCTTGTCACCTCTGAGTAGATAGTAGTGGGCTAATGCTCGACTCAAACATATCAAGCAATATGCCCATCTCCCTGTGCAGTTTCTTGCTTCATCCCTAGGGCCCCCAGGGTAAACGTAAACCAGATGGCAAATTTCATTGCTCTAGAAAGTTTCACAAACATTTATTAACATCACATGATAAACAGTTTCAGTGATATTGATTAGTGAAAAACAGTGGCAACAGGAGCTCCTTTCTTTGCTTGGTCCAGTGCCACTACCTGCTATTGCTCTTTGCAGGCACTGCAGATACTTCACATTGATTTTCAGTTTGAGGCCTGCTCCCCATCTAATGAGATTGAAAAACCACAATGCTAACCTTCCAACATCACTGTTAGGATACAGCTCAAGAACCCCCCCCTCATCCCCCCGTTCCCGCAGACAGGGCCAGCACCAAGAACTCTGCCCAGTTATGGCATATTTTCAGGCTACACTATTGAATCCTTCATTCTCCTTGTTCCATAGACACCCATCCCTGCCCATTCGCGTTCTTCTCACTAACTGTGGCATGTCCAACATTAGAGTCTGAGCCTGCAGACACTTAGGTAGGCACTTAGAAGGCAACAGGCCTTTTGCTGCAATGCCAAGTTCATGGGACTGAACTCCTCAGGGCAGGGTACATAGTGGTGGTGTCCCATAAAGCGCATACAATGCTTTGGGTGCCATATACATAAGTAATTAACACTAAACACTGGAAATGCGTTCCTTAGGGCTGTAGGTCAGCAAAATCTTATTCCTTTGTATGCTAGTCTCAGTCCCAGCTGCTGGGTCAGAAAATAAAGCCCTTACACATTGTGAGTGAGCATTCTTTAAGCACTTTTCCAATGTAAAGATGCAGGTCACATTCTGGGCCAAAGTAAAAAACCCTTTCAGCTCACATATACCCAACCTCAGTCAACCAGTTTGGGTTCCTTGAGCTGTAAGAATTACCATGGTTACAGAGTAAGCAGTCATGCTATTGATAATCACTTGGCATTTGTTAAGTGCAGTTGATCAATAGAAGGTACAACATATGTAACTGATCACAGTGCTGTTAAATAACTATTTTAATTGCTGCTGTAGCATATATGTTTTATTTTCATTGCAGATTACTGCTAACAGGCCCTAAGTAGCTAAACTGGCTCTTCTTACATGTAGGATTTTAGCACTTTTTTTTTTGAAACGCCATCATCTTTGTTAAAAATAGCTAATACTCTGCAAAGCACTGGTTTCATACCAAGTAGAATATGAATTTCTAACACAACAATAAATAGCAGTCCTTGCTGAAAACAGCCTTGGCAAAGCCAAACGCTTCTTCACCCCACAGACAGATTAACTTCAAATACAGAGTCAAATTCCTCAGCTGATATAAAATGACAGTGGCAATGAGCAATTCCAGCTGAGGGGTAGACCCATAATGGTCTAAGGACAAAAACAAAAAAAATCTCTCTCACCAGTAGCTACAGATCAATGGATTCAGCACCTGGAAGAAGGGGCTGTTCTGGGAAAGGTCAATGTAAATAACAAAGAAAATCAATACTTTAGACCTGACTCAGTGGCCAAATTGACAGAAGGAAAAAAAGGGTGGTGCTTTTCCAGGTTTCACCCGCCAAACAAGCTGCTCTGATGCACATAGCCCAAAGGAGGTATAACTCACAGCAGATTGTGCAGCTACTTTAGATATGATCATGTGTCTTGCTGAGTGTCAATGGACTTCTTGAGTTTGCCTCAACTTCAGTAGGACTCAAATACACCTGCACCTGCACCAGTAGGTTCCTTGGCTGGCTTGCACTTGTGGTATGAGAATATGCAGTTCTAGGATCTTCCCTCTCCTCTCCGACATGAGACAACGCTGACATTGAAATTATCATCCCTTGGCATGTCTGTTAAAGCCTCACTGAAATGAATGGGGCCAGTCAAAACTATTACACCAGAGTTATCAAGGCAAGTTGCACCTGCTGAAGAAGGTTGATGTTTCTGACCTTTTTCTTTGCAGCCGTCACAACTAGAGACTTAGGCTTTTAAAAAGATGAAAGCTGAAATCTGGAGAACAAGGTAGCAGCTTGGGAGAGGTGCCAGTATGCTTTGCCACTATGTACCAGCTGAATCCAAACCTGAGAAAGGGCCTGGAGGCTATTGCATGCCAGACACAGCAGTATCATGGAGGTACCAGAGTAAGCCAAAAGAAGGGAATCGTTCCTCTGTCCCCTCCACATTCTCCATTCCTGTTCCTTCCCCACGTCCCCCTACCTGCATAATTTTTTGCCCTTTTTCTCTTCCTTCCTCAAGCTATTTCACCCTCCCATGTCCTCCCCTCTCTGGCACTGCACTATATGGTGAACAGAAGCAGCACTCTTAGTTGAAGGTAGCTTTGCTTTGCTATCAGTAGGAGCAATATGAGAAAGTGGGCATTTTTAGTAATGGCAAAAAATAATGAGAAAGCACAGGCTTTTGCTTTACATCATGAACAGCATATCTGGGGTATATCTGGCAGGAGTAGCACAAAGACAAATGATCTATGCTACCAGCCTAGATGCCAGACTACAAGGGTCATAAACTGAATATAAACAGAGAGTCTGGCAGCACTTTTAATGACTAACAAATTTATTTATCACATGGATTTTTGGGGGAGAATGAAAGCTCATGCAATAAACAAATTCATTAGTCTTTAAAAGTGCCACCAAACTCCTTGTTTGTTTTGCTGAACTAGACGAACATGGCTACCCCTTTGGAAATTGGATCTATGAGTTCTGACGATTTGTCAACCTTCAGACTACCTTAGCTAGTTGAAAAAAAAAGTTTTACAATAAAATACACAGTTTTTTGTTTTTGGGAAGCTGTACCTCATTTATTCTCCAGTTGGTAACCTGACAGCATCTACCTGCCTGCCTGCTGGCATCCAAAATGCTGCAGAGGGGTATGTAAAATTTTCAGGCGAACTGAGAATGCGTTAGATACAGGGGGAGACCGCCAAACATTTGATTTCTAGATCTATGCTCTCCCTACACAAATACCTCTCTCCATCTGCCACCATCCCTTCAAAATCTTTGGTTCATCAAACCTAAAAACAATAGAAAAATTGGCCAAACAAGGACAATGTTTAAATAAAAAGAGATTCCAAAGGCTTAACACCAAAAGCAAATAAACTGATTGAGGGCAATGCATTTAGTTACCTGCTCAGTTTGGCCCAGGTAGTCAGCCAATCTTTGAAACCTTCCAGGGTTGTTTTGCATTAGGAGGAGAAATAGTTGATATGACTTGGATATATTCTTTCACGCAATCTTGTTTATTTATAAACAATGCATACAGCCTCCTGTTTCCCTGAGCAGGAACAATAATGTGTGGCTGCCTTTCTCAGAAATCTCCAGGTGTTCAATTCCACTTGGTTCTGTGCTCAAAGAGCTCTAGCTTTCTGCTTCCTCTCAGGGCCACACTCCCAATTACTTCTCCAGAGTTTCAGGTCTAAGGCTGTCTCCCTAGTGCAGAGTTAACCTTAGTGATTGGCCCCTGGATTAGCCTAATCTGGTGTGAGTGTCCTCTCAGCAAAGCCCTATTTGTGTTACTGCATTGGCCAGCTTCCTCATTTGTCCACATGTGGGGGCACAGTCGGTGAGTCTTTGTGCTGGGACACTTTGGGATTCTTTCCTTGTCAATGGCAGAAAAACTTGTCTGTCTTGCTGGAGAAACAATGCAAAAGGCATTGAAGGCATATTGGCATGCAAGTTATTTACCCTGCATCCTCACTGCAAAGAGGGCAGGGGCCAGCCTGATGAGCCTCTGTTCTAACTCACATTCCCAGTTGGGTGAATCTCAGCTTGAGCTTAAAGCCCCTTCAAACCCAGGTTAGAGGCTTATCCTAGGTGGGAGGTTAGGCGGGGCAGAACTAAAATCCAGATAAGAACCTGTGTTCACTGTGCAGTGTGAACACATCCTATCACATGTACAGACTGCAAAACTGATATTCTAACTCTGCTGCTTACAATCAGACAAATCTCTCAACCAAAGCACATAGTTTTATCTGCGATGGGGCTTGGATTGTCCCTCTATTGTTTGCAGTTCTTGCTTTCTATAAAAAGGGGCTTAATTCCTCTTTCTATTGACTCTGAGAAAATGCTTGGTACCCCCTGACTTTGGCAGGATCTGTTAGGGTGCATTTACAGAGAGAGTGGCAGTGAACTATAGCCCAGGTCAACAGATTCAGGCTGTGTGATATGAGGCTAAAAACAGCTGTGCAGATGCTGAAACTGCCTTGACTTCAGAGCCTGAGCTTTCGCCCAAATCAGAATGTCTACACAGCTACTTTTAACATGGTAGTGGGAACCCTGAGAGCCCATTGAGCCCTGTGAATCTATTGAACCAGCCTCTGAGAGTCACTGCTGTGGACTGCAGGCTGGGTAGATGCACCATTATTGTCTTTGAATCACAGACTCACCTGGGAACAACCACTGGTACCTTGCAAAATCACTGTACTGAATATATTTAATGTAAACAAATCTGCATTATCCTTTGCTCTTCAAAATGAGGCTAAGTGAGTGAGCTTATTTTTATTTATTATTCTTACATGCCTGCTATTTCTGAAAGTTGTACTGTTATGTGCTGCCAGAATTGAAAGGTTGGTTTCACCAGAATACATTCTAAGTGGAAGATTTACGGGCTCTGAGTGACTGTTTCTTAGCAACCACAGATGCTTATAAACCCAGTTTGACGGTTTCATTTTTTAATTTAAAGCTACCACAGAGAGGCAGCCTTCATGTGCCATACCCAAAACCACTCCAGCAGGTCTTTATATAGAAACACAATTGGCTTGATACAAATGCAGTCTCAAAAACCAGTCTGAACAATGGAATCTATTTCCTTTCCCCCATGGCCTATCCATGCATTTCACATGGCTTTCTGCAGACAAACAAGTCAGAGCTATCTGAGCCATGCTATCTAGAGACAGGCTGCGGAGGCAGGGAGGAACCTTCACATCAGTGTACAGTCAGAAAGGTCTCTGCACAGAATGTGTGTGCCTCCTACACAACACTTTGGGGACGAAGCATCAATTCTAACTCCTTGAACAGTGAGTTACTTGTGACAAAGTCCACAAGAACCACCGAGCAAAGCTCTCCTTATTCCAGAAATTGTTCCCACAGCTTTTTCCTTAGGAAGGCAGGACCTGACCCTGTGATATTTACCCATTGCCAGCCCTGTGCAGCAAGAAGGAGCATCCATAATACAACTGAGTCATATTTTGTATAGGTTCTGAGTTAATGACAACCAGCACTTAGTTCTTTTCATTCACAGACCTGAAAGGGTGGTTTACCTACCTCCACCTTGTTTTGGGAAACCTGCTATCATGACTGATGTTATTTCTATTGTTAATGTCCAAAAAGAAGGGATCACAACATAAAGCTTAGTTCAGCATCAACTACATGGTCCACTTTATCACAGAATCATAACATACTTTATTAGTTAGGGCGCCTGTACTGCAGTTAACAGATGTTTTAACATAAGCATCCCAGCTGGAATTTGAAGGTCACTTACCCTGGGATAAAGAATCTTTAGAATAAAGGACTAAAATATTTCCATTGAGACACTCCATTTAATTTAGTACAAATAAGGGACACTTGAGCAATTACCAGATGTAGTTTTAGGAGAGATTCATGAATCAGACATTTATAAATACAGGAAAGCATCTTTTGCAAGGGGAAGGCTGAAGAATCCATTTACTGCAAATCTACTAGCTATGAATCATTAGCATCTGCCTGTTAGTTGTCTGAAGTTGTATAAATGTGCATCAGCATACAGCATGTGCTGTATATTAACTGAATTCACAAAACCATGCAAAGTTAGCATGTCTCAAAATGTCTCTTTTCTCCCAAAGTATTCACAGTAGCATTTTAAAGCACTTTTTTTTTCCACCACAAAATTTTAAAAAATGGCAGGTTTTTCTCTTTCTTTCTTTCTTTTTTTTTTTTTGCATTGAACTATCAAGGTTTTGAAACGGCATTTGTTTTGAAGTTCAGAAAATCTTTACTGGCAGGATACTACAAATTCCATAAAAATTTGAAACTTCAGGGTTTTGCTGAAAAAATTGCAGTCCCATTTTGAAGAGGAAAACCTTCACAAAATCTGTAGTGTTTTCCAAAATGGTCCAAATCCTAATATGTCAAGATATGCAAATTTCTTGTGAATATTCTACACATCCCTGATTTGAACTGTGTACCTTCTTTTCACCTACAATAAGTACATTGTCTATGCAGAATTTTAGAATGACTGATAAGACTCTTAATTCACCTTTGCAACTTGGCCACAGCCAAAAAAATTGCATTTTGCCCGAACACACAATTACAATGCTCTATACCTTGCAGTATGTCTCTGGTCAGTGAGGAAAAGGTTAATATTTGGCTCTTGTACTATAGCTCTAAGTAAAATGTCCTGACATTACTTGCAAGTGATGTTGTATTGATTCTTATGTCACTTTACTGTCCAAGGTTAATCTGAATGGTTGCTCTTGCAGGCAGCAATGAATGACCAATTTTATCAGAGTAGGGAACAGAGCAGACAATTCAGAACTACAGAGTCACGTTCACAACCTCCCCACATCCCTTGGAAGAGGCAGGGGTCAGGTTAGTGGGACATGCTATGCAAGTTATCAGAATTCATTCCAGTGATGAAAAAGACTACATGAGCAAAATCACAGTCCAAGATAAAATGGAGGCTCTAATCTCAGGCACCTCCCTATTTAAAGCTCTTGTAAACCACACCTCATCTTATTACCAGCATCTTTTTACAAACAAAGCTGGCACTACAGTTGTGTCAGATTCTGTCTCAAAATGCCATTTGTGGGCTACCAAGTAGCTAGAACCTCTTAAAATATTTCCATTGCCTAGAACAATTCATCATTCCAATCTTTTTTTTAAAGTAATTATTTATTGAAGTTATAATGCTTCACTTGAGGCAACATAATGGATTGTTGGCGTGGAAACATCTCTGCTGTCACCACATTAGATTCCTGTGAAAAGTGAGGGAGGAACAGAAGCAGTATCTAAAGAAGCATTGCTTTGTTGAAACATCTCTCTTCTTGAAGCAAAGAAATTATTTAAAAGACAGAATAAGAGCTGGATTTTGGTTCCAACCCACCCAAAAGTCTCAAGGGCATTGGAGCCAAGAGGATTTTGGTTCAGTCCTCTAATTGAAAGTGACACTCACCATCTGCAGCCAAGAACTGGTATCTCCCATAGTTATCCACATCTGCAAGAGACTTTGAGTTGCTGAATTTGCTATTATTGCCTCAAAATTCTTCCTACCATTTTCAAACTAAAGTCAAAATGCTAGCAACAAACTACCATTATAAAACATGTGCTACAGTACCTCCATTTGATTTACAATCTGTTTGACAGGATGCTGACTCTGAGCTCTTCACCATATGGATCCTTTGCTTGAGCTACCACCTTGTCAAACAAAATGCCAATTGATTTACATTGCATAGAGGTGCTTTGGAAAATTTAACTTTTAATAGCTCTAACGTAAGAGAAGCTACCAATTTCCCTAAAAAAAAAATTAAAATTAAAATAGATAGTCGGCTTTGTACGTCATTCTTAATTTAGTTGCACCATTGTAATCTAGACACTGTACATATTTTTCTTCTGGTATTACAGAGTCAAGTTTTATCATCTGTTAGGTGTGCTGGATGCAAGACAAGACCCAGAAGAAAATATGGCCCTTTCCAGGAGGGGCATCAGGGTTCTGATGTACAGCATTACCATTACAAAAATGCTTAAAAAATAAGAAACCCCACAAATTAAATGCTAAAACTTATACTGCAACAATGTTAATGAAGAGGGTAAACCCCTCCAAAAGCATCTACTCTGCTGGATACCATGTTTAATACAGCCCCCCCCTGTTTATAGCATTGTGTGTGCCATGGCACAAATTGCTAATTTATTCTTATACACGCCTTCATCACAGATTTCCATGAACTGGAGCACATAATTATCTCACTGCTGTGGCCTCAGCATCGGAACAACTGAAGACATAACTATTTTGTTCACCACTCTCCCTGTAAAGAGTTATCTGGGACAACGGTAGAGCTAATGCTTGTGTTCCAAGTTTGTCTACAATCTCCTAGTTATATTCTTTCTAAGGAAGATTTTAAAATGACATTTTATTTCTCCCTCAGCAGTAAAAGCGTTACTGTCTTCCAGGGTTGCCTTTTTGAGAAAGCATTAGAGAGAGAAAATGCAGTGCAGGCTTTGAGTGCCATCTGATGGCGCAGATGAAAACCCCACTTTTTTTACAATTGTAGCAAACAATTAACTTTACATTCTAATTTCTGAGAACCTGTTGCTGGTAATTGAGCAAATAAACAAATGGTCTCACAAGAGCAAATATATGCTTAATTGTAAATTTAAAAGCATCGCAAAACTTGCTGTGCTACTAAGAAGGGCAAAAGAAGATCAAGAGCTGACTGTGTGTGCTGGCTGGAGAAGACTGCAATGTTTAGGCCACGGGTGTCAAACACATTCAATATGGGGGAGCCACATTGGAGGGTAGGACACCTGTCATGGGCCATGTGTCCGAATGGGCTCCCCAACCCTTTCCCCTTCCTTACCATGCAGGCTTTCCCACATCTTCCCTTTTCCCTCCCCTGTGGGCTCCCCTTTGCCACGCTGGCTCCCTGACACCCCTTCCCCTGCGTGTTTGCTCCCAGACCCCCTTCTCCTTCCCTTTCCACTTCCACTTCCATTACTATTCTGTCAGCAGGCAATCAGTCTCAGTCACAGCCATAGGCAGGTTGCCCCACCACCCACTCTATGTCAGTCATTCAGCATGGTGGCCTTTGGTTGGCTCAGTCCTGGCTGGCCTTTGATTGGCTCACTCCCACGTGGGCCTCAGTCACTTTTTTCTTTTCTTATTTGTGATTCGTGCAACCTACAGTCAATTAGACTAGCTTGCCCACTGACTGACAGGGAATAGTTGGGGTGGGGGACAGTGCAGCGGCTCTCTGGGAGCCAGCCCAGCCTGCTGTGAATGAGACTCTGATTGATTGGCAGACCACAGCAGAGCTGAGCCAGGATTGGCTGGAGTACTTCCTTTGTTCCCCTGTGCTCTGACTCACTCATATGACCTGAGTCACAAACATACTTAACTCTGCTCTGCTGGGGCAGCCTGGCATTGTTATTCACTGCTGCTGTAGAGAGCTCCCAGACACAGCCCAGGCAGCAGCTCTGTGGGCCAGATCAGTGCCCTTGGTGGGCCAGATTTGGCCCATGAGTCATGAGCTTGAAACCCTTAGTTTAGAGTTTATGGAAAGAGCTTCAAATGAGTACAACTCAATATAAAATTAGCAGGGTTGGACCTTGGATGCTCTTTTAGAAACACATATTGAAAGCTATTTATCTATCTATATGTATATATAATGCTAAATTGCAGGTGCATGGCTGGGTGGTGCAGGAAATTAACAGCACTGATTCAAAGTCCTAAGCTGGTTCCTGGCAGCATTGTCAACCCCAAGTGTTCAAAACTCACGACTCTGTCCTCTCAAAATTATGAACTTCTCTTAAGAATCATGGGATTCTACATAAGTCTGGGATTCTTTGTGTTTGGTTTCTGCTTTTTGAGACTCTAGAGTACAGTTGGATCATGTTTTCATGCCCCCCCGCAAACATAATAGGCAGAAACTTAGGTTTTTCAATGATACCAGAGTCTCATGTAATCACCTGACTCCAGGAGTTGAGACCTTCAGAAAAGTAGTCAGTACAACAAGGCTCAGTAAAATCATGCGAGTTGGTAACAGTTTGGTAGTAAAAATGAGAAGGCTTAACTAACACAGCTGCACGAGCCCTTAGAAGTGACTATACAAAAGCTATCGAGCTTGTTTTAACAGCTGTGTGCCACCTCCTCATCCAGCTGGCATAAGGGATGTTCCGGGCAGATTACGAGCTTAATCAAGATATTTTTATCAACCAGAGATTCTGGAACCATTATAACAAGGGTATCAGTTAGGGCCCAATGGTATACCAAGTGTCCCTGCTTGGGTGCTATTCCATTATTACTGGCTATTAATGACCAATGGGACATGAACTGGTGATTTCACTGCATTCCCAGCCTGATGGGGTCTGCTACCACACAAACCTGTCACACAGTAGATGAGTATTAGCAATCACCCTGTTTAGCGCTCTCACATAAACTAAAAGGACCTTGGCACCAAATCCTTCCATATTTTAACAGGGCAACAACTAAATTCAAATCAAGTTCCAGATTAAACTTGGATTCTTCTAAGTGCTCTAAGCTGTCAGGTTATACAGATTACCTCAAAATTTGGTAGGGCTGGGGGTGGGTGAGATTTTGTTATTGAGCCAAAACTGGGGACATTTGACCAAGGGAATCCTGAGCTACAGCCCCCCCAACACCTAAAAAAAAAGTTTTGGGTTTTTTTTCCCCATTAAATGTAGGTGACAGACTTTGGCAAGTTCCAAAGGGGTAGCTGAGTTAGTCTAGTTCATTAAAACAAACAAGGAGTCCTATGGCACTTAAAAACTAACAAACATTTATTTCATGAGCTTTTATGGGAAAAAAAAATCCCCCTTCAGACACTTTGAAGGGGAATTTGCAGAATGGGAGAAAATAAATTCAGGGAAGTGTAAGTCATGGGATTGGTCACACTATAACAGCAAATCAAAAGAGCTGTAAAGACTCAAACACTGGGGAACAGTATAGAGAAGAAGATGAGATCAAAACTCCTGTTGTAATGAGAGGAAAATCAAGTCCCTAATAAGCCCTAAAGCAAATAATTTATTTCTAGATACAGAACAAACATGAGTTTAGACTTTTGCCACCAGTGTCCAGTGCTTAAGGGTTACCCTAACAAAGTGCATAGCATTCACCTGCCCTTCAGGGAAAAATCAAACTAAAACATAAAAATATAAAATTTACTACTTTCTTTAGTGTCTCAGAAGACTCCTGTGTCAAAGTGCCACAGGAATTACACTAGGCAGGCACAGGCAAAGGCATTAACAAGCTTGTTAAGGTTTCACAATTTCACACTAGCGGCTGCCCCTTTGGAACACCAGCTGGATAGCTCACGCGGATAAGCTGTGTAGTGTTCCAATTCTACACACACCCAGCCAGCAACAGGGTGAGCCTTACCTTGGCCAGAGCTGGGTGAGTAATTTACTGAACAGTTTGTTAGTGAGACAAGCTTCTGCATTTACAAAGCTCTACTCAAAATATTACCTCTCACCGGCAAATACTAGTGAAATAAAAAAAGTAGTTACCTCACCTATCCTCTCTCTCACATATCCTGGGATCCACATGGCTACCACAACATTGCAAACCACCTTAAGCTGAAATTTGGGAAAGGTTCAATGACATCTCTCTAAAATGGTTTAAAATAATTCTCTGGCAGAGTAGTGGGTTATTTAAAAGTTATTTTGGGGAATGTAATCTATTGTTATAAAACCAAAATTAGATTTATGAATAAAGTTGGCAGGGGAAAGGCATTTCAGGTGGTGAAGAAGTGAGGGGGGAAGGTTGAGAGGAATTTGCAGCAGCATTAAGGGGAAGAGGATACATTGGAATTGGATCTGGGGCATCTGAGCCCCTCACACTACTCCCTAGCTGGGATCCGGGGATCCAAGATCTTCAGGGATGTCTGCCTTCCTGCACCTCATATGGATGCCAGAATCAGGGGATCCTCCTGCCTTGCTCCCTTTCATAGAGAATTGATTCCAGAGGACACTTGCCTTTCTGGGAGGTGTCTTAGGTCCCTCTTCCTACTCCCACAACTGAGCTGTAAACTCCTGTCCCCTTCACATGTCTAATCCCTCCTTCAATGCACATGTCAGGAGCTGGGGAAACCCTGCCCATCTAATGGAAGTCTTCCCCCATCTCCCTTTACAGGAACCAAAATTCACGAGGGGGAAGCGTCACTGGAGGTGTCTGAGTCCTATTCCCTGCCACCCTCCTCCCACCTTCTCCACTATCTGATCCCATCTCTGTCCCCCTCATGTAAGGGATTGAGGAGGAGCTTCTCTTTCTGGGCATGTCTGAGCACCTCTCCTTGTTTGTATTTGTGCACTTCAAGCATTGTATGGGGCCTCCATCCATCTGTGGTAATCTGACCTATGTAAATCAGGGGCAGAGCAATATGTAGGGCTGGGCCTTTCTCCCTATCCATCTGTGAAATCAGAGGGGCTCTGCACCCTTTGAATGGTGTCTCAGCTCTTCTTCCTCCACACCCACTCCATGTGAGGCAGGATCAGGAGAAATCCTGTCCCTTTAAATGGTGAGTTTAGAATGGTTAATATGGATGCTCCTACTCTACCCAAACAGAAAAGCCCCAAAATACACAGCTGACACAGCACCTGTTCTCAGGAGCATCTAAGACCAGATACACTCAATTTGTATTAGACATTTCAGAAGCGGGGAGGGGGAAAGGGAATATCCAGTCACAAATGGAGCAATTGACAAACCACAGAGCTATTGGTTCAGGCTGTGCTCATTCCCATGGGGTATTCACTTTCAGCTGAGAACATTTTACTGAGATGAGGGGGCCAATAAACATGCACATGGCTTTAAAAAAAACAAGCAAACCTGTAACAGCCATGGTAAATTCTCACATATCTCAGAATCCTGGCTTCAAAACTCATGGTTTCCGTTATTCAAAATGACAAGAAAGCTGATGTAAAACTTCCTTCCAGCCTGGGCAGCAACCATTCACTATGATCTTTGCATACAGAAGTCAGACTACCGCAGTGAAGACGCTTTCACCACTCTGTGCAGTTTCTTCTCCATTATTTGCAAGGAGATGGACTGCAGCAGGAAGTAGAAGGAGATTGATGGAGGATGTTGAAGAACATGGGATAGCAAAAAGGAAAGCATAAGCTGTGCATGGTTTGAAGAAAGAAGACCATGGGGAAGCATGAAGGGAAAAATGTGAGTAGGTGGAATTCTGAATATGCTACAGAGGAAGATAGAGAGGACATGGAGACAGGACAGTGATATGGGTGAAGGTGAGGAATAGAAGGGCAGCTTCTCCACTCCATGGGTTAAAAGGGGATAAAAGTGCATTTTAATACATATACTGAATGTTGACTTACATGCACTTTTGTGGGCAGGTGGCTTCCCCCAGCTCAAAATACCAAATTACCCTCACCCCCCCACAAGCTTTTTTTAAGTTTCATGATATTTTAAGACAGCAATTCTAGGTAACCTCACTCATGGCTGTGTGTGTGAACTACAGTAATTACAGCAAAAGAAGAGGACCCCTGGGAGATAGTGAGGAAGGTCAGAAGAGGAGAGAAGACTCAACTATACCAAAACAATGGCTAAGGCTTCTTTTTCATTTCAATGTTAAGTGACATTAATTGTACTAAGTTATGGATCAATGGCTATGTCTACGCTGTGAAAGCTAAGTCGACCTTATAAAGTCAACTTAGTGAGTATGTACATTAAGTCAATGGTATAAAAGTCAACTTTAAATGGGTATCCTGGCTTGATTTGACATAATAAAGTCAAATTAATGGTCCCACTGCACTAAGTCAACTTTATTAGTGGACGGTAAGGTTGACTTTACAAGTGGATCTTATAAAGTCGACTTTTGCCCTGCAGCGTAGACAGGGGTCTGTTTAAGTTGACTTAAGGGCCCTTAAGTCGACTTAAACACATAGTGTAGACATAACCAATGTCAGTCAGTTCCATTATTATTTGTACAGACACACCATCATGATAGGGGCTTTAAAAACAAGTGTAAAAATATTGTACTTGTCTTGAAAAACTTGGAGTCCACATAGATAGTGCTCTGAAGAGAAGGACTGGGGCTTACTAGACCTTGAGGGAAGTAGATATTTAAAAGAAAGGAGAGAAAAAAGAAGAGAGGTTTGGAAGCCTAAGTCAGGATGAGGGTTTTCTGAGAGTCAAATCCTGCAATATGTTCTCAGAATCATGCTATATAATCTGGACAGTATACATTAGAATTAAATGAAGAGAAAGGCAATATATTATTCAGATCATGTTGCTACAAGAAATTGACAGCAGCTTGCAGTCTTCCTGCTGAACCTTGACATAATATCAATTATAATTTCTAGCACTCCAAAACTGGAAATGTGTTTTAAATCAAGTACTAAAATGTAATATGGTTTATAATTTAAAGCCATTATCATTTAATTAGAAATAAGTGCTCACAATATCCAAACATAAGCAATAAGTGTAGAATTCCATTTTAATTCAAGTTTGTATGTACATATATTTGCACAATACAGATTATCCACCGATTTCAGTCTCCATTGTACATTTGTATACAGTACTTTTCAACTGATTTGGCCTCTCTTCTACTTGTTCCACCACAATACCAATCTTACTGCCTGGCTCCTATCATTCACATACTATCAAGAATTATAATGAATAGTCTCACATATGTAACTATCATAACCAGTTACAGTGAAGAGCATTTTCATTTTAAGAATACCTAATAAAACTGAAAAGGAAACTAGAGTTTTGTTGCAACCTTGCTGGTGTGTGAAGTGGTGTCCAACTCCAAAACATCTTTTAATCAAATCTGACTGTGAAATAGTAAAGTGGTTCAGTTCTATACACACCCATCACATGGCACCAGATTCAACCTAATTGTATAATCAACACTTCATTAGAAACCACTGAATAAATACAAGACACATTACAATTTCGGTTGCCTACAAGATATCCATTTTAAAACATATACGTGAAAATACATAAGGGCAATGTCGTGAATATTTCACGAGTAAAGTGCTTTTAACATCAAGCAGATGATTTGTACCACAGGGGGAAATGTCCATTTTGGATAAGAACAGTTCATGCATCTACTGTGTAGCAATTCTCTGCATTAATTTAAAGTAATATTCAACTAGAATTTATAACCTCCTAAGGGATACAAGAAAAGGGTAGAGTTTATGCCTACAAAACTCAACCAATATTCTGGAATAGCATACATTTTGAACATTGCTACAACAGGTTTTGTTAAGAAGCCAAACCTTTGGTAGTGTTAATGCAGTGTACATTGAAAATTCTATTAAACCAGTGCATGAGCTTGTTATGCAGCTGACAGGAATGGGAAAAAGAAAAAATCAAAAGCAAATTTTATAGCTTTTTGCACTGTGCTTCTCCAGTCATGCTCTATTTTCACATGCCTTCCTGCGGGTGTAAGTTTAGCCATACAATTTAAGCAACTGATTGCTTTCAGTTCAAAGACAGGCCACTTGCTGCCAAGACGACCTTCCAGAATTGTGCTAAATTCAATTATACTTCCTTGTCTCAAGTTCAACAATACTTTCTTGAACTCATTGCTTGCCTTCAGCACAATATCTTTGGTTATATCATCCTCCTCTACAGCCTTCGTTCCATTTTTGCCATTGAAAGGCATGCCCACAGTTATTTCAAATTTATATCGATCAAACCTTTTCATGTGGCAGTCATGCTTTGTCAGATACTTGAGACGACACAGTTCCTCCTCTTCCATGGTAACATTTTTTGGGTCACACACAGGGTAGGTTTCACCATGCAAACATCTAATCCAATTACCAATAAACAGTGGAAGCATATTTATCGCAGATTCTGCACTATTGTCAATTTCTGTAACCCTGACATATTTGAACCGTCCAGTCCATGTTACTCTGTGTCCCTCCAGATGACTACATAAAATCTGGGTGCGTGCCATGTTAGTCTCTTTCCATGACCGGGGTCCACAGAGGAAACCATACTGATTCCATGTCAAGGTGGAGTTGTAGACTTTCATTCCCTCTGATCGATACACATAGAACCAACAGAACAACACTACAGCTGTAATCCACACCAAGATGAGTTTCACAATAGAGCTCCTGGTTAGGGATTTCATCATTTCAACCATGGAAAAGCTAGTTTTTGTCCACCATCGGAAAAGCAAAGGAATACCACACAATACAACAGTCACTACAATCTTTATGAGCTCCAAAGATATGAACCACTTTATGAAATGCACAAGACACATGAGTGCAATGCCTACCATTAGAACTGGGAGTGCGAAGAGAAACAGAAAATAGCCAACTGATGCACGAATGAGACCAATGCAGGAAGACTCTTGCAGAATTACCACTGAGAGTTCACACCACATGAAGCACACCAGGTAAGGAACAAGGTAACAGTAGGTGCCTTTAAAATTCCGCAGTTGTGCCATTCTAAAGAAGAGATAGAACAAGTACAGGAACAGAAGGCATGGGATGCTCATGTTTAGTATGAAGAAGTGGCCTATGGGAACAGTAAAGAAGGTTTTACCTAAGAATTTCAAGTAGCCCAAATTTATAGGTAATAGATGTAACAGGGAGAGGGAGCCAGCAGCCACCTCAGTCATTAAAGCTCTTCGGGTGTAGGGTTCTGCACATGTGCTCAAACTCATATAACTTGTCACTGTGAAGAAGATAGAGATAGTAGCCAACTCTGAGCATGGTATGAAGTCTTTGCTTGCTATAGGGAAGGAAAAAATGACAAAGAAAACTGAGAGCAAAAAGTAAATGTATGGCTCTAAATGATTCCACCCAAAGTTCACTTCTGCTTGCTCAACATCTAGATTTGGCTCGAAACGTAGCAATAAGTCGGTCAGTGTGCGGAAGTTTTCCCAGGCCTTACTGTCTTGAAAGACTTTCAGAGTGCAGATCACCATGGAAATGAAGGACAGATAGAAGATAACTAATGGGATAAAGAAGGCAAAAAAATCAATTGTCAGATTACTGATGATGAAGAAGAAGATGAGGGCATTGATGTGGTGTGTTGGAATAATAGTAGACAGCCAATGCATTCCTGCCTTAGATGCGATATCTATAAGGTACTCCTTAATTTCCATTATGGCATGAAGTGGATATTTTACAACCTGGAAAGAAAACAAAAGTTTATTTAACAAGACTTTTGGTCCTATACAGTATGTATATTGATGTTAAAGCAGCAGCTGTAAATCAAGCCTAACTTGCTTTGAAATAATACCATTTCAAGAGGTGGTGCACAATAAAATGGTATTTTCTTTGCAATGATTCGCTGCTAGTCACTTCATCAGATGAGGCACAGATTACATAACCTGTCTATTTTGATACCTAAAAAGTTTACAAAAAGGAAAACAAAGCCATTATCAATATGACACTTTTTATTAAAGGCTTCTGAATCCAGCATTCTGCTCAATCAGGTTCCTACTGATGTGCCCACTGGTTTTATGAAGATGAAGTACTGCAATTCTGTCCTATCTTGAGTTATTCCTTCAGATACAACTGTAAACTTCTCCAGTGACTGTCACACACCATGCATCATTATATACATTTACACTAAATGACTGCCTACCTAGAAAATTAATGAAAGCCAAGCCAAGCTCTGAATCTACAGCATGCACCAGCTTGCTGCAGTCTCACGGGACCACTGCTACACTGCAAGTATGCTAAGATATACGCTAAGCCACATTCTAGAACTTCCACGGAGCTGTAGCTGTGCTCTTATAGGACAGAAAGCTGGGTGTCTGCCATGCGGTAGATTCATATGGCAAGCTAAAGTCTTTACAGATAGTTTGCATTTTTCCAAAATTTGCTTCCCAAATATGTAGGCAAGCACCTACCAAAAACCATTCATCCTTTTCAACCTCCTTGTATTATAAAGCTATTAGTACCATTTCACCTCCCTCCTTATGCACAGATCTGCAATTATTCCTTTAACTCACAATCAATTTATTATAGAGCCTTTAATATTCCAATTATCCTGCAAGGGACTGCCTGCCCAACAGGGTAACTTGTCAAACAACACTGGAGTTATTGTAAGAAAATACACTCCCTTCTTGCTGGACAGATGGAAAGGACCATCTCAAGTAAATTTTGAACTAAAAATGCTGGCAAGTGCAGTTCACAGTCCTAAACCACCACCTAAAATTCAGTTTCTGTGGTGTCCCAAACATGCCTTTCTATCAAGTACCTCAAGGGAGTGGCCAGGAAGCTTTCAACAGATGTATACATTATCACTAACTGGGGCAGCAAGCTGAGGAAATCAAGAGCAAGGATATTTGCTGGGAGGAATGTCCCTCCTTATATTCCTAAATGCATCTCCTTCAGTACATTACATCAGTTAGCTGGAAGCACTTGCAAAACACAGTCCTTCTCTTGTCCCTCTGTACTTGACTTAATGTCCAAGGAGGACAAGTAAAGAACTGATTTGCTGATGGCAGCATGATGCTCTCTCCCTGCTGCCTTTTGGAAATTTAGATCAGTGCCCACATGTGCATCTCAGTTCTCCTATTTAGATTTCATTTGTATTATTTAACAGACAAGCATTGGCCAGAGCAAACCTGTGCCAGCCAGTTTCTCATCCTTTAATTCCCTCACAACAGAAAATGAACTGTATTACACATTTAGCCCATTGCTGTTTCCCCATTTTTATATATGTATGTTTACAGTTCATTCACTTATTTACCAGTAACTATAATTAATAAATGCAAACATATCTACATAAAATACTACAGCAAAAAGGAAAGACATCGTTATCTTCTGTGAGAGGAGTATGAAGATGTATTGTCACTTTCCCAAAACAACCTCTGCATTTTCTATCCATCTTCCTTCTCTCTCTCTCTGGCTGTCAGTAAATTAAGAATCCTTCAACACACATCACAGGCTTAACTAGTTTTCACCTTTAGTCGCAGTGGAAGTTCCTCAGGACTCTTTCCCGCTAAATCATCATCCTCATCCTCCTGCACAAAGAGGTTAGTTGGGATGATTCCCTTTGCATACTTCTTGGTTATTTCAACAAAGTCATCCAAAGCAATATAGTTCTTCGCTGAAAGGGATAATTAAGACAACAAAAAGAGAATTAGAACACTACAGGACTAGCATCCTGTTAATTCCACAGCACGGACCAGCCTTTCTAAGACTGAAGTGGAATTTATTTTCTAACAAACATTGTGCTTGTATTATGGGGAAATTGAACTCTATTTTTATTTTGTGACCCATTTAGAGATAGCAAGTTATTTCTGGTGGCAATAAGGGGTCACAATACATCTTGTAGGTGTAGTGGGACCAGTACGAGTTTATTTCTTCATTCTTATAATTTGTGTAAGTGAACCCATTCACCTGAGAACACTACGAAATACATTACATTGCATCTTGTTTCACTGCATGACAATGTGATACAATGCATTTCATATTGTGTTTCATCAGGATTAAACCTTCAGTTCAGACTTCTTTACCTATCAAAGATATCTGTATGCTTAGTCCAGTGGTTCTCAGCCACTGTGTTGGGACACATTACTCCGTCACCACACAGTGGTAACTGTCTCATGGAGAGCCAGGGAGATAGCTGGATTTGGCCTGGAGGGAGTGAGTTAGTGTGTCCTGTAGAGTCACAAAACACTGCCAAGTGTGTAGCAACCCCCAAAAGGTTGAGAACCACTGGCTTAGTCTAAAGCACTGCAGTTTCATCAGGCTTCAGATCACATTAACAATCACTCCAAATGTAACCAGGTTCTTCCTTCTCGTTTTGGTAGTGAAAACATTAAATTTTGGTAGTGTCATGCTCTGCCATGTTAAAAAGAGACAGAGTCACAAGAAAGTTACTCCTCAGTGTCCGAGTCTCAGTTGATTCAAAAGCCTGTTCTCTGGTGAATACACTTCATATACTCCTATTACAGCTAGGAAATCTCACTAATTCAGTAAAATGAGTAATGCCTCCTATTTCACATGAGACCCCATGTGATCTCACTCTGTTTCTGTGGTTCTCAAAGTGGGAAGCAGGGAGAACAAGGTGGATCACTGGTGAGGAGCACAGAGCAGGGGAAAGAGCCAGTCCAGCTCTACAGTCCTTGGAGATGGAAGCAGCCATGGCTGCTGCAGGAGGTGGGCAGCAGCAGCCCACAGCTGGGAACACCCTGTGCACAGCTGCTGGTGCTTACTGCTCCCTCTGTGCCGCTGCCCACACAGGAGGCACTGTTTTCTTCTGAACAGGGGAATCTGCAGAAAAAGGGGCATGAATATTACGGCCACAGCATGGGAAGTGCCCCCTAACATCACACCTCCCCTCTCCCGAACTCCACCACTTTCAGGAAAATATCAGTTTTTTCTCTAAAAGGGTCCTCCCCTTTCAGAGGAGGGAAAGGGGGGCAATTGTTATATAAAGGTCCACATGCAGGTCTCCATGTAAGAAGTTTGAGAACTACTGCTTTATCTAACAATGTTAATATAATGTGAGACTGGATACTATGTACATTTATCAGCATGCTTTGAAGCAGCATTAGAAGTGATCTAAACTGAATGGACAGCAAAATGAACATTATGCATTTACCTAATGTCATAGCATGATTTGCTCATTTGTCTGTCTGCTTATTTGCTAATTCTTCAAATACAGAATCACCCTAATTAATTATTTAAATGCATGACACATGCTACTACTTAAATTTAGCTGCATTAGGACAAAGTGGCACAAAACTGCCACGCTATGCAACAGTGGGGGAGGGAGGGAAGGAAAAGGGGGAAGGTGATTTTGGCCAAGAGCTCAGACAAATCCCTACTACTCTTTCAAGAAGTGTCCACTCAAAGTGCACCAGACACTTCCTGCTATGAAGAGCTTCAAATCTCAGATAGGGACTCTAAGAGAGAAACAGAGAAGAAAACAGGCGTTACACAATTGCATTATCATGAGTTACTATCATCTTTTTCAAAAAATTTAGGGAGAGACTGAGTACGCACACATATGAAGTAAGTGTGGGACTGAGAAATGAATGGTTAGGGGAAGGAAATGATTTCAGAAAGGGAGGCTGACAAGGCTGGAGGAAGAGGGTTATCAGGAAACAGACAGGAAGAAGGAAAAGATGGAGAGGAACATGGGAGGGATGCAGGTGTGTGAGACCTTGCTTTTGCGTGGGACAGTGGGAGGCCAGACTAACCAGTCATACAAAGTAAGAAACATCCATAGTTTTAAGTTAGGAATTACTGTAGCACTATGCTCCTTACAACTTCCTGAAGCTCTGCTGCAGAGGGGCTCAAGGAATGGGAGCCTTTCACAGGCTTCCATTCTGTTCCTCCTACGTCAAGAGGCAGGGAGACTTCTCCTCCAGCCATACAAACGGAATGGAGGGCTCCTGATTAGCCCCACTGAACATCCTAAAGGGTGCCGGGATACTAGATCATGTATACATTGTCTCAGTCACCTCCTACAGCTTGTGGTAGTTAGTGTGGATTAGCTAGTTTCCATGGTAAACAAGTTTGATGTCAATTATAAGGAAATATAATTAATGCCAACTTTCCCCACACACTGAAGCACCTGATAGTGCTTCAAATATGAAAGACTTTTGAATGACAAAAGCCTACAACAAGCCTCCCACACTGAAAGTTTAGAGAGTCAGCTGAGAGAGATATGAAGGCTGGTTTGCTTAATTTTATCTGAGCACAAGTTACGCACAGGAAACTTGAGCAATCGACTGAGTTTAAAACTACACGATTTAACTTATTGGATGTGTGGTCTTATTGTTATTTGAAACATTCTTTCATACAATACTATATTTTTATAGCAAACTAGCAGCATGCCAGGCACTTTAAGAAAAGTGTTCCTACCTTTCTTCCCCTACCTCACCCTCCAAAAATAAAGAGGAATGTAACAAAAAAACAGCACCATATACCTTCATCTTCATCCTCACAAGGATATATGCTGAGTTGCTTGCATATTTACATTAAAATGTAAACTTTAAAGTAACTAAGGTAACCTGACCCTACCCTGTGCATGCCAAGGACGTGTCAAGAAAAGTTTTATTCCTTACTTCTCTTCATCCCTGTTCTCAGACCAGTTTTTTCTCACCACTCACTTACAGCTTTGGGGCCTGATCCAAAGCCCACAGAAACCACCGGGAGTTTTTCTTCTGACTTCAATGGTCATTGACCATATTGAATAGACACCTTGTCCTGTCAGGACCCACATGGGAACACCCTTTGTATAACAGCCTCTTCTCAGCTATCAAATGAGAAACCGGAGAGGAGGTGGAATAGAGCAAAATTCCTTGACAGCACTTCTGGGATAGGCTACGGGTGAAAGTTTTTAGTTTATAATGCATGGTTGGCATGTTAAATCAAATAAACTGACATTTTTGTTCTCAGGCACCTTGACCACCATCCACAGATAATGTCACCTCTAATAGCCTGTATGATGTTCAACTGAGTTCACCCCACAGCAAATATTTGTACACAGGCTTACATCAGGCTTCCAAGTGTTGCCAATGCAATCAGAAGAAAAATTGCCTCTGGCAAAATACACCATCTAAGTGAAATTGACTGGGACTGGGAAATGAATGTTAGCTACTAATATCTGCGCCTGCTCCTGTATGGACAGCCAAATCCATCTTTAGAGAGGAGATAACAGCCCAACGCCTACTTTAAGTGTTTGATGAAAACTTCTCATTTCTAAATGCCATTAGTAACTTGACACCCAAGTGTCTCTTAAATTGATATTAAAAGCATATGTTGTAGGTTCCACTTTATTATTCAGATTTTTCTTCAGTTTGGTTATGACAAATTCCCTGCCTCCCCCTTTTCAGTAAAAAAAAAAAAAGAAATGCACACATCAATTTCTGCCTACATTTACATGTAGGTTCATGTACCCTCCTGTTATTTCATCTGCCATTTAAGCCTTCAGAGAATGACTGGCTCCCTTCCCCCACTGAACACCATGAGCTGCTGAAGGATCCAGAACAAAGTGGTTTGTTTTGCATTTATTCGCTATCAGCAAAAAATGAGCAGCACTGACTTGGAGGATTAGCAGCTAAGGGACGGAATGTGCAAGAGCATCACCCTATATGTACCAAAGCAAAAGATTCCCCCATGTCCTCAGACACACAACATGCTTTCCAAGGAGGAGAGAGAAAAAAGAAGTGTGGCAGTCCTGGCTCTAAACAATGATTTCCATTTCTCAAGAAATGGTAACTGAGCCACACAGAGCTTAGTGTGCCCCAAGGCTGTATGGAAAGTCTGGGAAGGCTGGAAATAGAATTTAGACTTGACCTCCCCACCCCAACCAACGCCTTAAGCAGAATTCTGTCTTTTCCTCTCTCTTACATGCATCTTACTATAGCACTTTTTATAAAGATGGAAAAATGAATGAAAAAAATCAGCAAAAGCCCCAGTTCATCCTGAGAATGTTACCTTTAGTGCAGAAAAACAAACTAGGAGTTGTGTGGCATTCTTAAAGACTAACTATTTATTGCATGAGCTCTTGTGGGAGAAAATCCCATTTCACCCATCAGTGCAGAACCCCCCCCACACACACACACATTATGAGCCCTAGGGTACTTGCAAGGAGAGAACTACAGTGACCCTAATTGGCTTCAAACCTAAAGTTTAGGCATGCAGACCCAAAACTTAGGCCAGTTATGTCAGTTCTCTAACTTTATACTTCTATATCTATAGATGATACAGAGATAGAGGGAATACATTGTAGATTTACTATTCCCTAGTATTGGATGCTAAAACATGAGGTCATTCACAACAGCCCCAAAGAAGAATGAGATAGACTTCCTATGAATTTTTGTTTTTTTACACAGTAGGAAAACAATCAGAATTACTCTGTATATAGCAGTAACTGAAGTTTAGGTTTAACTACAATAGTTTTGATACAACACGCATTGTTTGTAACTCTGCTCCATCGCCCTTTCACTTTTAAGACTTTAAATCAGGGGTCTCAAACACATGGCCCGTGGGCTGCATGTGGTCCCTAAAGCTATTTCCTGTGGCCTGCAATGAATCTATTGTTACCAATAGTCACAATATTGATGTATTGAGAGGTTTCGGTAGTGCGGCCTCAGGCTAATGTAGTAGTCCTCATGTGGCCCTCATGGTGATTTGAGTTTGAGACCCCTGCTTTAAATCCATCTATCATTTCTTCAAGCCTTCCTTTTTTTATTTTCTTTTCCTTAAGAACAGGGAATGTCTGTAAAGATCAGCAGCTGCAGAGCAAGGCTGGAATACAACAACTGCCATGCTGGGTCAGACAAATACTCTGTGTAGTCTGGCATCTTGCTTGACAGTCCCCCTATTAGAAGCTTCTGAGGAACAGGTGAACCCACAATTCTCCATCAGCATGCCGGGGGTGGGGGTGGGGGTGGGGGTGGGGGGATTACCTTTCTAGTACCAGCCAATTGACTGTTGGCTTACATGCTGAAGCAGGAAAGGTTGATATCCCACATGTGTTTTGTTTTCAAATCCTAGATAGTGTCATTTTTATCTCCCATCAAATGTTTAATCCTTTTTTTCAATCCCATTATGCCTTATCCTCAATCTTGTGGTGGCAGGTATCACAACATAATGCTTTGTGAGGAGAAATGGAGGTGAGTGAGGAGGCTATTTCCTGTCATCAGTTTTGAATTTACTGCCCTTTCATTCTGTCCAATGTCTCTTTGTTCTTGTACGGCAAGAAAGGATCAACAGAGAACCTCTCTTTCCACTGCTCATTTTTTCTCTCTTTCTATGTTATCTACGAAGCAAGTAGTAGTCTTAATTTTAAGAACTAGTTATGAGTTCAGATCTTCTCTCTTCCTTCTGAATCATTTGGCATCTTCATGCCCCAGACTAGAAATTCTAAAGGTTAAAGCTTATCTTTATATTAAAATCCGCTAGTTTCTTACACAGGTGTCGTAAGAGCTGATCCGGAACTTCTTATCCATAGAAGATACAGCTTCTGTCTAGACGTAGCATTTGTACAAGCTACAAAGTGAATAAAGCTTCCCTCTTCCCAGCATACGGAAGGAGTCCAGCCAGTAATAATTGAGGTGTTTTCAGGAGCTGCTCCTTCCTTTTCAAGCTGAATAACACTGACTTTTCTTGAGTGAGCAATGTTGCATGCTGCACCCTTCAGACGCCAGCAAAATTTTATCTTACTTTCTGTAAGAAGAGGTATTTCCTTTCTATATCTAACTCTGGAGTCACTGGCGAAGACAGCTAACTACAAGGACAGCAGGCTATCCCTTGTTTTCACACCAGGTCTTTTTTCTTTGGGAACTAGTGAAGTGTGGAAAATCTGTTTAATCAAGTATGTGTGTAGGAGACAAATATGAGAAAGCACAGGAGTTTGGTTTAGCAGCTACAACAAGGTAATTTACACAGGATGGAGAGCTTTTTACATTGGATGTTAAGCTTAAACACTGTGCAATCCAGAGATAAATATGTGCTAGGCTAACATACCCTAGTTAAAACTAAACCAAAACTTACTACTGGTACAAAACTATTCAGAGAAACAAAACAGAACCAAAATTGTGGTCATTACATGTCAAATGGGATGTGTGCACTCACATTCACTGCTTACTAATCGCTCCAGCATTCTTCTTTGCTTCTGTACACACTTTGGAACTGGGCCAGGTTGTTTTTCACCATCTGCACAATTACAGAAGTTCACAGAGTAGTCATTAAGTAAACAAACAAAAAGAAATTGCATTAGCAAAGTAGCAAGTACATAGAGGGCAGTAGTATCTCAAACCAAATGAGACAAAGGCTTACAAAAGGTCATATGCTGCCAAGTCTCAGTGTGGCTGAAATCCTGTAAGAAGGTTTTAAGAACAAGCAAAAAACTGCTTTCCAGAGCAGCTGTGATCCTTTGGGGAAGGTGAAAACTCCATGACTCATCCACCACCCCACCCTAACCTTTTGCAACAACAAGGCATTGAGTGGGAATTCGCTGAATTCTTTGAAATTACTGCATAGATTGAAAGGCATCATAAAGCTTATGCTAAAAACACAACTTGATGCATCATGTGCATTTTGAAAGCAGAGGAAGTGACCTCAACAGTATACATTGATTTCAATTACTGTGTTAAAAAGAGGAATAGTGTTTATATCATTAGTATATGCTACTTTGTGATGCATTTTTAAGTTAGAAAAACAAAGAGAAAGATAAAGCAAAATAAAAGAGTATGTTTTTCAAAAAGATATTGAGTTTTGACTAAAGAGTTAGTTCTTTCTAATCTTTGGTAGTTTTCATCAGTACTTAAGTGAACCACCATACATAGGCAAGACTTGCAAAAGCATACAAATCGGTTTGAGTGAGTTAGAGTGGACAGATTATTACCAAAATTAATTTTTATAAGTGGGTTACATGTTTATTTTATTTAGTTTATTTCTTTTTACAGTCATCTGGGTTTTAAGTTCTGTTCTTTTAATTTTGTATTTTAATTCAACTCTACTGCAAGATCAGTTTCTTCTGTGGGGGTACTGGATACCAACCTTCACTGTCCACTTGCCCAACATTCTCTAGCAGTTCAGAAACGGCTAACTGCTTCTTCTTCTTTGGATTTAATTTCCAATACATAACCAAGGCAGCTTTTCTCACAGCTCTTTCCAGATCAGTCTCAGATGATAATTTCTTCACTTCTTGCTCATTCTCAGAAGTGATGCCTCCAGAAAAGAAAGTGTATTAGATATTATTATCCCACATCTCAGGAAGAAGTGACAGACATGCTCACACTTTATTCTTTTCACTTTAATTCTAAATTTTTGGACAAGCTGATTCACACTCCATCATCTTCTCAAGTCAACTATGTTTTTGCTACATTGTTCTGAGTGTTTGTTACCAACAAAAATTATTTATACATATCTTAAATTTACAGTGCACTTTACAGACTACATAAGAGATATCCTCTGCCTGAACAGATGGAGAGAAGACATGAAGACAACCGTTCAGGTAAAAGATGACAGGGATAGAGTACTGGTGATGAGAACAAGGTAGGAAGAAATGGGTTTCAAGAAGAGATCAGCTACTTGGCAGACATGAGGGAGACTATTCCAAGCGTAGGAAGTGGGATGAAGAAAGGCGTGAATCTTGAAGTGCAAGTATACAGTACAGGAAACCAATTAGGCAAGAGGACTGAAGAATAAAGGGAGAATGAGAGGGACAGGAAAAGAGAATAGCAGCAGATATGTAGGTGGGGTGCGAGATTAAGCTTAAAGTCGAGGATAAAGAGTTTCAACAAGAGATGGTAAGAAGCAAGAACTGAAGGAATTCAAGCACATGCCTGACAAATATATTTATAAGCAGAATCATATGTTCTTTTTTTAATTACGTACTGTAACACGCTACCAGCAGCTGCTCAAATAATTTTGCTTTACATATGCCCTGGTTTTAATGGATACATTAAAATACTTTACTCCCCAATACTTTAATGGATACAGCATTTGTAACTAAAGTACAGACAAAAATAGAACACAGTTAAAGCTCCGAAAGAATCCATACCTCTTCTGTCTGCTAAGCACCTACGCAACAGTTTGACAGCTTCCCTTCGACCCTGCTTAGCGGCAAGAATCAGCCAGTCAACAGCACTACAGTTGTTGAGCTCTTCATCCTGTTCTTCTGCTAATTTCAAGTAGTATTTCCCCACCTAGAAAAAAATGGTGAACAAACAGAATTCCTTAATTAGTTCAAAAGCTTTTAAAATATTTTCTGTTCTCTGTATATCAGTTAGTGAAGGCTATATCTGTGAAGCAGTTATTTAAGCAGCATCCAACACTAAGGTACACAGTTTTAAGTTGTCCTCAGCAAATTAGCAAGAGCTTAGAAATCAACTTCCAGAATATAATGCAAGAAGTCTAACTGATTTTTGGCACATTTGACAAAAATCAACAAGTGAGTTAAGATTAGGTAGCATATACCTAGATTGAACAGTGAAAGCTACTAATGCTAGATGCAAAGAGCAGATGTTAAGGGATGGTTTCAGAGGGTGCTTGGTCCTGCTATGAGTGCAGGGGATTTGACTCAATGACCATTCATGGTCCCTCACAGTTTCTATGATTCTATGAAGGCAATTCCTTTTTATACAGTACTGATCCATTAACTTTAAAAATGCAAAATAAAGTGCTATAGCAAGGTATCAATGACTGACAAGAATTCAGATGGTGTAATGTCTCTGTAGAGGGCCTTGATATGGAAAAAAAGAGACCATGAGCAATGATATACTTGATATCTAACAGAGGAGACATCTAGAGGTCAGAGCAGTTGCGTATGATTAGTTCACAAGGAATATGAAACTTCAATGACTCACAAAAGGTTGAAATATATAGCTCTTTACAATCCTTATCTTTTATTTCTGATTTATCCTCATTGCTATTAATGTGAATACCACTTATAAATGCCAGGCAACAAAAATACTTGGAGAAACTGATTGTACATAGGTCAGACTCTATGTATCCTACCATAATAAAGAAATCAGCAGAGCAACACTTGTACCACTGTCATCATGCTGCCATTTTTGAAAACAAAAAGCAAAGCAAATTCTGCAACAATTTCACAAAAGGCTACAGTTATAATTTTTAACATCATGAGTTGAAAGGAGACCTGTTCCTGAAAATGGCTGTAAGTGGATGGAGCATCGAGGAAATGCTTTCCTTTAACTCATCTAACCCTTTTAGGTGGAGTGAGAGGGGGATGATCACAGTGATGGTTACATATGAAAGGAAATAATGTGAACCCTACAATATCATACTATTACAAATCCAAAAGTACTGAGTGCTTCAAATAATTTGTTTCCCACACTCCACTCCAGCTGAATAAAACTGCATATATTCTCTAGAATTGAATTCCTAATCATTTTCTGCAATGATTCTGTAGTGCTAAACTTCTCCACCTTAAAAATATCCTGAACTTCTTTTGGAAAGTTAGGAGGTCTGACTTGGGCCCCAGTTCTCAGGCTGGATGCCTACAGACAGACTCTTACATCTACCAATAGACATGGATCAAGTTGCAGGATCAGGGCTTTTATGATTAAATGTATACTACTGAAGCTATCCATGATCTTGCAACTTGATCCATGTGCTCTGGTAAGTATAAGAGTCCACCTACAGGTATCCAACCTGCAAATAGACTAATTAAACAAAAATAATAACGTGCAGTCACTCCCATGGTTGGCTCAGCTTGCTGAAACAAAAACACATTGATGCAGTGGCAGATGTGGGAAAAACCTACAGGGCAGGAAGTGGGGGAAAAGTCAAGAATTTAGCTAAGATACAATTTGTCATCACCACAGACATAGCCTTAGCAAGATTTATAAGGAAGTAACTGCTTTGAATAAACTATGTGGCAATAAATCCTGTAATAAGAACAGCTGTTCCTACAGTCTGTTTATATTTATAGTCATCAGGTTTTTTTTTTTTTATTAAATCCAAGAACAGCAGCACTTAATGCAGCTCCTGTACAGATATCCCATAGTCACATAAACTGGTATCTACCAACAGAAATCCTGGAAATCGGCCATAAGAATGACTACCATGCAAGTAACATCAGCCCAATATTTAGGTTTTGTTATGGAGCTTTCTACTGAAGGTACAGTATCTGTAAATAGCTATCTTCTGAGGAGAACATTTTACATTTGGTTCTTAAGACACATTGACTATTGAAATTAGTGTTGAGTTTTTTGTTTTTGTTTTTTAAATATTGAAAGCTCGAAAAACAACGACAACACAAAAATCTCCCACAAACCACAGCAATCTATGTTTAGCCCTTCCATGAAATTGCTCCAAAAGATGCTAAGTGCTTGGCTGTGATCCACCTTTCTGAGGGTATGTCTATACCAGCAGCAGCAAAGCTTCCAAAAACGGATCATGGTGAGCTGCTGCTGCAAGTCGACCCCGGAAGTCCTGGAGGTACTTCTGGGGTCCAAGAGCATAGGGGAAAGCCGACCTGATGTGTAATGGCAGCTTAGAAAGTCATCACTGTTTACACAAGGAATTTTACGTTCCTTGTGTAAATGGTGGTCAACTGCCACCAAAAAAGCCCTCAGTGTAGAGTAGGGCTGAATGAAGACTGTGCAATAGGGGCTTCTAATTAGACTGTTGATAAAATTTTAAAATGAAAACATTTGTTCAAGAGTTATCAAAATTTTAAAATGGTTGGAAGCCTGTCATCTGACGTGATTACACAATATCCATTCTTGCTCATACCAGTTTCTCAGGTAGTTTTCATATTAATTTGAAGAATTTTCCTGTTTTGTTCATGAGCTGAGGCAGAAAGAAGTAGCTAGTATCAAATTAACAGCATGTATCTTCTGGTTACTCCTCTAACATCCAAGTTCTTTCTTTCATACAAGTGCACGCTGCTAACGCACGCAATGGTCTCAACCAATCAAGTGCAGAGATCCTATATGGTGAAAAGATCCAAAGGGGCAGCCGTGTTAGTCTAGTTCAGTAAAACAAACAAGGAGTCCTGTGGCACTTAAAGAACAACAGATATATTTATTACATGAGCTTTTGTGGGGAAAAAATCCCACTTCATGATTCATCACAAAGTGGGATTTTCTCCCACAAAAGCTCATGCAATAATTATATTTGTCAGTCTAAGTGCCATAGGATTCTTTGTTTGTTGTACGGTAATAGACATCATTGCCTCTTCTCCATTAACCAGTTCTATTTGCATAATTACTGTATAGTTCTTTTTCCATAACAGTATTGTACACAAATCCCTGTAACAGAGGCAAGACAGAGTGCTGGGTTATTTCTGTATAACCTTACAGTGATTTGTGCACATTCCTGAATTTTGAGTGATTTGTTTTAAACAACTTCTTAGGCTGTTATGCAAGCTATCACTATCTCAACTTCTCATTCTCATGCACTTCTGCAAAAGATGCCCATTCCCTCCCCCCACCACACACAGGACACACAAATGTCCAAAAATTGGGGGGAGGGGAAGAGTCAAACTGCCATGAGTGAAACTATTAAATCTTCTTAAAAATATTTATCTTGCTTTCCTCTTGTCCCCCTTGTTTATTTTGAGACAAACAAAATTAACTTTGAAAACACATTATCTTCAGAACAACAGACTTACTGACATGTAAACAGGGGTTTTATTTTAAACCAATTAACTTCTGTGTTTTGACAGTCCATTTCGGTTGTTATTGGTCATCTTTCATTTAAAAATATTTAATACTGTATAGCAACAGTAACATGAATGCTGACAAGAATGCAAAGACCATATGCATTCATAAGTTTTATTTATTGTTCATAAATAGTGAAGACATGACCAGTTTGTTTATTAGTCCTGAATATTAACAACTTTGTTGTGCTTTGTGTTGAACAGGTTTTTGATTTTATTAAAAAAAATAGAAAAGGAATGCTGATTTGAACTAACATACAAATGAGCTCTCCACCAACACCACAGGGTTTCTGTTCAAATATGTTACCACTTCACTTCTTGAGTCTTTTTCAAAATTACAGAGGGTAGAGGTGTCACGATTTAGCATCATTCCTTCCAGCCCGTGTACAGTTTTGGAATTCCAGTCTTTTCAAACTTCCTTTAAGTTCTTTCCATTCAGTCTTCCATATCCTTTCTTGCTTCCTTTTCCTCCTATGCCTTCTCTAATGGTGGTCCTTCTCCAGTTCTTACCATATGCCTAGACCACCATAAAGTATGTTCTCTCCAGTTTATCATTGAGAATGCCAAATTCATCTTGCCCCAATTTTTCTCACATGCACTTGCTGCTTGCTTGCAAGTTTCCACAGTATATTATTTCATACTACTTCAGTGTTCTTTTTTCTAACTCCATAAGACATATTGCTTCCTAACTACACAGCGGGCAGGGACAAACAAGCAATGTACAATTTCCCCTCAAATTTGTTATTTAATTGTGGTCCCATAATACTGTACTCCTACCACCCTTTTTTACTGTCACCTATGCACTTAGGGTTCTTTTTAGTTTTCAAGACTTCTCTCTGATGGCACTGAGTAATTCAAGTACACAAATTCTTCTTGTTCAGCTTTTTTTCTGAATCTCCAGTCAACAGCTTCTCTTCTTCCATCTTCCCTACATAAGTAACTTCATCTTTAACTGGGTTTACCTTCAAACCATGATCCTCAACAGAAGACAACTCTAATACCATATTTAACAGTTCCTCTTTGCTGTCAGCCAAAAGCAATAGATCATCAGCACACATCAGTTTTCTGTCTCCACAAGCTTCATTCTATTTTCATTTACATATTCTTAATTAACTAGAAGTTATAGGTTTGTTCTTTGTTGGAACTAGAACCTAATAATCCTTCCCTAGGAAAGACAGCAGATTTCCCAGGTTTCAATCTTGCATGAGCTTCTGGGGTAGATGTGAGTGTTAATTTTAGATTAGAAGCATTATGGAGGTAAGGAGTGTTTCTTGTTTTATGTTCCAGAGTCTGATGAAGTGGGATATTCTCCCACCAAAAGTTCATGAGATAGATAAATCTGTTAGTCTTTAGTGCCACAAGACTTCTTGTTTTTTTTGCTTTACTAGACTAACATGGCTGCCCCTTTGGAACTTGTTTTATGTTCAGTGCTTAGTACAATGAGATAAGAGGGAAGTGTCCATGTAGTGACTATTGGGTACTGTTTGGATTTAATTTGTCCTCACTGGAACAAGATGCAAACCTCGTAGCTCTACTGCTGAATGAAGAGCTATCACCATACAAATACTGAATAATACTAGAAGAATGTTGCAAACACTATAACTGAGTTGTCTCAAGGTTTGGGAATGGCTCACCATCACCAACCTTGGGCTATTTACAAATTCACAAAGTATGTTTCCTTGTATGGTAGATTAGTAAGGGCATTCATGCATATGAGGTTGAAGACTTTCTGCAAACTCTCCTCATCTATGCTGAATGAATACATTTAGAAATAAAACAAAAAACCTTCTAGCTACTACAACTAGCTCCCATTTGATTGTTCAGTGGCCTATGGGAATTGAGTTGGTGGTCTTAGTTTTGTCCCTGGGAGATATTTGTTAGCAACTTTAGACCATTTTCCATAGTAAGAGATTGCATCAATTTACATCAGTATAAAATTCTAACTAAACTGCCAGGCCAAGAAGCTATTTGGCATCACTTCACTTCGAAGTTTGAATTTTAATTCTAACAAAGGTTGTGGCTCAGCTGAACAGTTTTTGAAAAAAACAGCAGCTCCACAAGACTTGGCAGTGTGTAGCACGGGTTTCAGACATGCAGCCCACGGGCCACATGTGGGCCCCTAAAAATATATCCTGTGGCCCACAATGACACTATCATTACTGATATTTGCAATATCATTGTATTAAAACGTTTCAGTGGTGTGGCCCTCGGGCTAATGTACGAGTCCCTCATGTGGCCCTGTACTTGTCCTCATGCAGCCCTTTTAGTGATTTAAGTTTGATACCCCGGGTGTGTAGTAACGTTTTCTCAGTTTAAATTACAGCAATGTAATTTCAAATATGTTTGGAGATATCCAAAGCTGTCTCCACTGTGCTCTACAGCTACGAGTTCAGATGCAGGTAACACAACATTTTATTTTACCCATCTACAACAATAAAAGGCTTCTAAAGTATAAAAAAGGTAGCAACACAAAACATAAAATTACCTCTGTCTGTGCTTTTGGCTCTCCAGCTTTGGCCTTTTCAAGCAGGTCCTCAAAGAGTACTTCAGGTTCTTCCTTCATGGCTTCTATAAAGCAACCCAAGAACACTACCATTTTGTGAGTGATACTCAATCATTTTCATGAGTCCTTGTATTTGACTAAAGAATTCAAGGAACACATCTAAATGTAAATCATGGTGGTCTACAGAAACAGCAATGCAGTTCTGGCATGTTGTTACATTTATAGATTACATTTATAATTGCAGTTACTCAAACCTTAAATTTTTCATTGATATACTAAAGATGAAACATTTCCATTAAAGAAAAAAGCCTTTAATATGAAATTTACTGTGATTAAACGAGATGCACCTCAGAAAAACCTATTATTTGCCCCCCCCCCCCTTAAAAATATGAACACATCTTGTTAACACTATCCCAACTACTTGTATAGGATGAAATTGTCAATTAGAAAAGCTTTAATTACAGGTATTAAGCTTCCATATTTTTAATCAGTAGTGCTACAGCTCATCTGTGTTCATAACTTTCTTGCTGCTGTTTGAACTAAGGGGAAAAGAAAAAGAAAAAAAAAAAAGAAGATTCCTGAGCACTTAGTCAGGGAATTTGTTTATTCTTCAGGGCGGAAACAGGGCCTTCTACAGAGTTTTGAATCTGAGGAATGAAGCTACTCTTCGAAAACACATTCAGTGAATTTGAAAGGTTAACTCTAATCTTTGGAGTATATGGAATAGCAATTTTAAAAAAAGCAAGCATTAATTCTAGGCTGGCTAGTAAAGGTGCTTCATTTCTTGTAAATTAGTGGTAATTTTTCCAGCCCTCTTTTTCCTCAGCCCATAGTAATCTCTCACACTCATATGCATATTGAATGTCTAAATTTTGGTGCTTGGTAAGAATCTCCCACATAGAGCAATAACAGTTCCAGCAAGCTTGAAACTAGGAAGTAGTAGTTCTGGATTCAGAAGATAGTATCCCATGATTGGGTTTAACAAACAAAAACTGAGTTAAGATCATACAAAGATTGATCGACTGATCTCTGCATGATCTTCACTAACGTTCTTTCGCTTTTTCTGTATTACAATCCACTGGGTAGTATCCAGTCCCACATTTCTGTTTGCCTCGCCTCATTCTTTTCCATATTAACCAGGTACAATTGATTTTTAGCCCTCATTCCTAAAAACACAACCAGTAATGCTGTCCACATACCCAGTCATAAACAAGGTAGTCAGATCTTTGCCTCATCTTAACTCATTTTCTATTTGATAGTAATTCCATGACCAGATTTATCTTGTGAATTCAGAATTATGGCCTCCTAGTTTCAAGCTTGGTGCAACTGCTATAGCTTTCTGTGGAAGCTTCTTGAAAGTTCTCACTTATTTGATTTAAAATACCAAGCACCAAAACTTAAGACATTCAATATGCATACAGTTGAGAGAGATTAGCATGGACTGGGAAGAAAGAGGGCTGAAAAAATTACCAATAATTTACAAGCAGTAAAGCACCTTTACTAGGCAGCCTAGAACTAGCCAAGAGCTGGTTGGGAGGAGTTTTTAAAAAAATATTTCTAGTTATTCCTGGGGATGAAACTGAGACATTTCAACATTTATCATAAAAAATGAGCAGGACCTGCATGTTCCACTTTTACCCCAGAACAGCGAACAGCCCAGTGGGATGCAGGACATTATATTTCAAGTCCTTGCTCTGCCTCACTTGTATAATGGAAATGAACCTGACTTGTCTTCCATATCCAAGGTAATTGCCCTACCACCATTCTACTATTCGCTATTCTGAGGATCTTCTCTCCACTTGACCTAGGAAACTTCCAGAATTTGAAATTCACTTATAGATTCCAAAGCCAGAAGGAAGTATTGTGATCATCTATGTCTTGTGCTATTCAAGAGGTCAGACTAGAGTTTCCCCAAAGCATCTTTTAGAAAAAAAGTTTCCAACCTGAATTAAGATTTGTCAGTAATGAGGATTCCACTCCAGCCCTCTGTAAACCCGGGGTCTCAAACTCAAATCACCGAGGGCTGCACGAGGGTTAGTAGAGGGCCACATGAGGACTAGTATGTTAGTCTGAGGGCTGCACCACTGAAACCTTTTCATACAACAATATTGCAAATATTGGTAACGATAAGAGTCTTTGCGGGCCATGGAAAATAGCTGTAGGGTCACATGCGGCCCATGTGCTGTGTGTTTGAGACCCCTGCTGTAAACTGCTACAGTGACTGATCACTCTGTTCAAAATTTATGCCTTATTTCCAGTTTCAGTTTCTCTAGCTCCAACTTGCAGCTATCGGATCGTGTTTTACTTTTCTTTGAAGAGCCCATTATCAAAAATTTGTTTCCCATACAGATACTTAGAGTCTGCACTCAACTCACCCCTTAGCCTTTTTTGTTAAGCTAACTACAGTGATAGTATCCAGAATCGCAATATGAAACATATTTTCAAATCCTTTAAATCATCCTTGGCGCTCTCCTCTGAATCCTATCCAATGTATCAAAATAGTCTAACTGTGCTTACCAAACCTGGACACAGCATTTCATCATCACTCACACTGGTTTCAAATACAAAGATAAAACAATCTCTATTCCTACTCAAGATTAACATTTACGCATCCCACGATTGCATTAGCTCTTTTGGCCACAAAGTCATGCTAGGTGTTCAAGCCCAGTCAATTATACACCACAGCCACCACGCATTTTTCAGTCAGTCACTGCTTCCCAGGATAGAGTCCCCCACCCTATAAGTATGACCTACATTCTTTGTTCCTAGATGTATACCTTTATACTTACAATACTAAAAATTCATTCTTCACTTGTGCCCAGTGTACCAAGTGATCCAGATTGCCCTGAATCAATTAGTTGTCTTCATTAATTTACCTCTCTCAATTTTGGCATCATCTGCAAATTTTATCAGTGAGGATTTTATAGTTTCAGGTCATTGTTAAGACTATTAACTAGTGCATAGCCAAGAACTGATCCCACCAGAACTTAACTGGAAACACTCACTTGATGATGATTCCCCATTTACAATGGAGTTTTGAGATATGTTAGCCAGATTTTAAATTCACTTAATACACCATGTTATTTTTATATCATTCCAATTTTTTTTAAAGCAAAACACTGAGTGATACCAAGTCAAATTGACCTTATTAGGTTTATCAACTAGTAATCTCAAAAAAAAAATCAAAGTTAATTTCACAGGATTTCTTTTCCATAAACACATGTTGATTTTCATTATGCATTACCCTGCTTTAATTGCTCATTAATTGAGTCCTGCATCAGTCAGAGAGCAATGTCAGACTGACAAGATTGTAATTATACAGGCCATCCCATTTATCTTTTTAAAAATGAGCACAACATTAACTTTCTTCCAGTCCTCCAGGATTTCCTCACTGCCTCACAATTTATAGAAAATCAGCCTTAATGGCCCAGCACATTCCTCCACCAGCAATTTTAAAACTCCTGGATGCAAGTTACTGGGACCTGCTAATTTTAATATATCTAACTTTAGTGGCTGCTATTTAACATTCTCCAGAGATACTAGAGGGGAAAAAAGTGTTATCACTATATGATGAGACAACAAAATCTGATTTTTTCCCCAAACCTGGAACAGAAGTGTTAATTGAACACAACTGTCTTTCTATATTTTCATCTGGTAGTAGCTGTGTACCACTAACAGGATTCTTTTTGTTCCTAATATGTTGGAAAAAACCACTTCTTACTGTCCTTATCTCTGCTGGCCACAGATTTCTCCTTGTGTTCCCGGGTTTTCCTCACAAGTTTTATATAATTCGTAACTTATCATATACATTCATTACTATTAACTTCCCCTTTGCTACATATTTTAGAGCTGCCTTCACTTAGCTTCTAACCCAGATCAATTTTTTTAACCAGAACACCTGTCTTCCTCATTTATTTGTTTTCTAGCTTTGCAGTTAGGAAGGTTCTTAAGTGATTCCCAGTTATCACTGAAATTTTTTCTAAGTTCTCCCTCCCAGATGATATAGCTCACACACGTTTTAGGCTTTGTGCAGTTGGCCTTATTAGTGTGCCAAGTACAATAAAACTTCAAAGTTACAGAACATCAGTGATACGAAGTGACCAGTCAACTACAAACCTCATTTGGAATTGGAAGTATGCGATCAGACAGCAGCAGAAACAAAAAGAATGGGCAAATACAAGCAGTACTGTGTTAAACTACTAAAAGAAAATAAAGGGAAAGATATCTGTGCTTGATTCATTTAAATCAAGATTGTTCAAAACAGCATTTATTTTTTACAGTATAGTAGAGTTCTAATTCTACATTAAGTCAATGTTCAGTTGTGAGCTTCTCAAAAAAACAATCAATGTTTAGTTGAGAGTCAAACATTTCACAGTTATGAACAACTTTCACTCCTGAGGTGTTTGTAACTGAGGTTGTACTGTATACATATTACTGATTGAGACTTTATCCTACCTGCATCTTATAAATTTGATCAAGTCATGATCACTTGTACTTATGCTATTGGAATATTTTGGGCTGACAGATACTTACTGTAATTATTTTAAGAGTCTGTCCTGATGCTGTTTAACAGCATAAGCAAAACTGCACAGACTAATCATGTTTGTGAATAAAAGAACAGACAAAATAGTCAGAAAGCTAGAAAAGATGTTTGCACTAATACTGAACTTGTATTGATTGACAGGGGAGGAGAGTTAGTGTGAAAATGAGACAATAATACATACGTACAAGAAAAGATAACAAAAAACCTAAGGTATAAATTGTGTAACAAAGGGAGATTGAAGTTGTATTGTCCAGTGGTGGAGGTGATGGTTTTGCTGAACTACCCACTTGCAAGTAACTGATCACCCTTGCCGAAAGGTTTGCCTTAATAAAGATGTTCTAGAGACCCACTTTCTGAGTAAGTGACTCTCATTCCCAAGCACCAGGAGTTTGCAAATTGGTCTAACAGCCAGAGCCCACAACTTAAGGGAAATGAAAGATTTAAGGGGCAATGGAATTGCAGGGGAGATATATAAATGAATATTTGGCTGGATGGGGGGGGCCCTCTTAAGGAGGTGGAGGATCTCATAAACCAGAATCTGCTTGAAAAAAAAAAAAAGTTGCTAAGGAAAGGATAAAAACTTGCAATTGTTCAGAGTTTGATATTGACAGTCAGAGCTTTCATGAAGCAAGATTAAGTACAAACTACAATGCAGAAAAATATAAAACTCAAAGAAATGCAGGTTGGAGAGAAACAAGAACAGAGACAAAGTCATTGAATTACAGGTATATTGTGTTACAAGTTCTGAGGCTTTGACTGAGATCAGGAATATGAATCTCTTTAGGAGCAGAATGGCATTCTGCAAGCAAAACTGGAAGCAGTCACTGGAGAGTACAGACCAGGCAGGCACTTTTAATCAGACAGGCGAACATTTTGGATGGAGAAAGCATTAATGTGGACAGTGCTATATTTTCTGGGGCTCTACTTCCTTATCCTTTACTTTTTCCCTTCCTTTAGTAATCTGGACTTTAAAGCTGCCTCTGTGACTCTTATAATCATCTTGTGAGTGCAAGGGAATAGACTCTATGATCTCTCATGGTCCCTTGTGGTTTCTATGATGCTATCTAAAACCCAAATGGAGGTGAACACTAAAAACCTTTCACCAGAGGAGGCATCAGACATAATGAAAGAAACAGGTCCTCGTGCCAGAAACAGGGGCACAGAAGTAGTATTAAAGCAACTTATGAACATGAGAGAGCAGGTTGAATTTTGTGATCTGACTAAGAGGGAATTTTGGAGCATAGAGTTGGCTCTGACGTCTAGCTGCATATTTCCTAGGGGCCTAGAGAGGTCAGGGACAATGGCAGGTCCTGTGTTCAGAGATATCTGAGCTTTATTGGGCTCTGATGCAGCAGAATATTGTTGTTGGTGCTACAAAACAGAAACCTAAGGGAGCCCCATGCAGCATTGAAAGGCAACATTTCTTTTTTGGCGTGCTTACTCTCTAGTCACAAATACCAGTATTCTCCCCAGGACTTGACATTGCGGGTGAGGGGAGGAGTAGGGGGAGGTGTGGAGGGGTATTGGGGGTGCTCACTAAATTGGTATATCGCTGTTACTAGCTGACAACTGTGTGGGGGGCTGGAAAATCCCTGCGAATAACCCAGCTTGTGATGACTGAGGTTACCTACAACTTGCTCAAGATGAGCTACTCACACGGAATGAGTGTGGCAATTAAAATGGTGTTTCATACGGGCCATACTGATGTTCAGACTTTGGTTAAAAAGCAGAAAGTACTTTTTGTCTTGCCCTGGAGGGTCAGAATAAGCACCCAGTGGATGAGGCTAAAGCATAATCAAGGCTGAGAGTTGCCAGGATCCCCTGGCTATCACAGAGGGCATGACCACGTGAAAGGAGGTGGCTTGGTTATGAGGCACAGAGGCATAATGAGTAACTGGAGGACGTGGTGCAGAAGCTCCAGGAGTGACCTCAGGAATGGGCAGTGACCACTGACTGGAACTGCTTCTCTCTCCTCTCCCCCCACCTCCCCTATAGGGATACCAAGCCTCCTCCCACTGATCCAAGATTCTTACCCATGTTATCTTGGATGAGTAGGGATGACTCAGTGTATTAACAGTTATTTATAAGCAAGCTTCGCTTGACAGTGGGACGTCTTGTCGCTAACAAACATCTAGAATTCAGGGCCAGGGAAGCCACACAACAGTGTATTACCTTGATAGGGTAAGAAACCACCTACCGGCTTACTAAACCTTTAGATGTCAAACAGTAGGAGGCTTTTCCATTATTCAGGTTTTTGTGGTCCATGTCTCTTGGGAGACTACAGACAGCTACAAAAATGGATTGCGCTGAAAAATGCATAACGGAGAAAAACCCTAAAGTGGACTACATTCGCTGAAAACCATCACCCTGGGCAAAGGGGTAAAAAAACTAAAGCTGAGTGATTTAAGGAAAAGGAATGCGACACCAGAAGTTTTGAAAAACTCAAAGAACTTCAGAGCTAGGAAGGGACTAGACAATTGGTGTAGTAAAAGTGAATGTTGATTTTTAAAAATTTTAGAAGGTTAAATATAAGTTCAATAAGAAAAAAATGAACAGCAGCAGCTAAGACTGTCAGAAAAAGGAACAGTTTAAGTGTAGCAACAGAAGTACTGATATCTCGGTTGAGATTCAGAAGAGAAATCAGAGCAGTAGCAAAAGAGAATACAGCAGTTAAAAGAGCACAAGCCAAAATAGTTTTCACCTGAGAAAAGGTATTCAAAGCTGAAACAGAAAAATAAAATGCGAGCTGCTTAATGCAAACAAAGTCCAGTGAAAACTGAAAAGGTGCTTTTATGGCTCTGTCAAGGAGCAAGAAGCGGGAGATCAGGTACTTGTGTAACGTGTCTCATGTAAAAAGGCCTTTCCAAAAGCCAGTTGGAAGGATTCCTGCTACATAATGGACAGGGCTAGTCCATCACTGTTTTGTGTTCAGGTAAAGGATTAGAAGGGGTGGTGATTCGATGGCTGCACATTATGCAGCTAAAAGACAGAAAGCACTTCACAAATATCAGTTGAAGAAAGCAAGAATTTATTTTCTGTCTGAGGTGTTGATCATCATAGGAAGCATAATGCCTACTGCATCAGAAGTCATGGACTTCATGATGAAGCAGAGAAACAAGACAGTAACAGTTTGCAAGAGAGAGAATTCTACTCCAGCCTCATAGTTCCCACATAAACATGCAGAGAAGTCTACAGCGCTCTGGTACAGACTGAACTGTGGCCACAGTGGAGGATCCTGAAGCACAAGCAACTCTCAGCAGCAGGAACTAGGACTAGAATGGCAATGGTTAACTTAACCCTTCACAGAGAGCAGTTATGACACAGAAAATATTTTAGCAGATCACCAAAACTACCCCTCATGGTCCCACTACAAAGCTAGAATAATTCTTAGATTTTGATCCCTCTGAATGTAATTAAAGACTGCTATAGTTCCACTACCACTCCTGAACACGCAGGAGAAAAAATGGCACCTACTCCAAAACTGAAGCAAGATGACAACCCACATCCAGAAACAAAAGAAAGAAAGACTAGACAGACTAGTGCTAAACTGTGAGCGTTAGACTATGTATAATAAAGTATAGTGCCAAATTATACCTGTAATGTTGAATTTTACCAATTTTAACATTACCACAGAATCTGTCTTGCTCAGGGGAAAAGATTAAAAAAAGACTAGGGGTGTAGGGAACCTTAACGTGGTATCACATGAGTAGCACAGTATTGTGGAAAGAAAATCAGAGAATGAAAGGTCAATTTACAAAACAAGTTAAAGCTGAAACAACAGTGAGGAGATAAGGGAGGATTTAAAGGAAGTTCAGGAGCTAGGATAACAGGCTACCTGTTTAGGGAAGTGGAAATAGCAAGCAATGACATTGGTGGAGGGGAATCACAAACCATCCCAATATATCAATTTCAAGTACATATTTGTGGGCAGGCAGCTTTTTAATACAGGGACTACAGGTAAGACTAAAGAAAATTTGAGGTGCTGGCATGTCTGGGTTCATAAATAGGATAATGGAACAGTGGGCAATAATAAAAGGAGTAGACTGGTGCCAGGTTAGGTGCTACTCAAGGGCCAATCATGTCAAGAAAAACTGCAAACTGGATGAGACACTGATCCTTCCTATGGTACTGGCAGCACCAGTGGCCACAAGACTAAGTGAGTTACTCAGAGCTGTGGTTCCCAACATTTTCTTTGCTGTGGCACACTTTACTACCTTTAATTAATTTGAGGCACACCACCATATAGTTTCCAAATAAACTCATGAATAATATTCATGAGCCAATAGGCCAATCCAGAGCTCTTCGGGTAGTTTTTCAAAAAAATTTTGTGGTACACCTCCGGCCTGGTGGCACACATGGCACACTGGTTGGGAAACGCTGCTCGCAACCAGTGGTTCCCAACTTGTGGCCCAGGGGTCAGTCAGTGGAAGCTTTCAAAATGGTCTATGGCTCTTCTGCTGGCTGAGGAAAAAAGCTGCTACCTAACAATTAACATGGAGCTCATTTCCAGAGCACTAAAAGACCAGTTCAGTGCAGACTCCTTGCTGCAGCCAAGAAAGGGGATAAAAGATCAGAGCTCTCCCCACGCCCCAGCTAAGCAGGGAGCACAACAAAGTGCTCTGCCTGGATCCCTAGGCACTGAGATCCCTGGTGGGGCCAGAGGGAGGGGAGAGTGATCTTCCATCTCCCTGGCTGCAGAAGAGAGCCACTGCTAGGGACCCAGGTGGAGTACAAAGTGTTACAGGAGGCATGAGGTTTCCCTGCTGCAGCCAGGGAGATGGGAGATCAGTGAGGAGTCTTCCACCTCACTGCAATCAATCAAGGTGTGGGTGCCTGCTGGAGGACACTAGTGGCCCTTTAGGGTTGTAAAAATTGTATCTGTTGCCCTTGAACCAAAAAGGTTGGGAACCGCTGGTCTAAACACTTCCTGTGATTATAAAACAGTTAGACTTTATCTTATTCTGTTCATGTCCTAAATATAAAGCTTACCCAATGTAGCATAGAGCCTGCCAACCTCGCAAGAATGGATGATACGTGTTGGGTTTCACAATAAGCTATTGAACTTTCAGTTCCCATGTGGGTACAGTAGAGCTGTTTGGTAATGTCTTGAAGAAACAAGGTTTTTTTGGTCAGAACTGAAAATTTTTACCAGGAATGTATCATGTAGTATTAGTTGGTGTCTGCTACATCCTCTCCCACCCCCACCCCAGTGTGCTGTGGAACAGGATGACTCTTTTTATGCACCTAGCTATAATGGGGGGAGGGCTGTGTAATCGCGAGATTTCAGTTTGATTGGGATTTCCTCAGGGGACCGATGCTGCCGATACTAAAATATCCTTGGAATATGGCAGCTTCCTAACTCAAAGTGTTACAGCCAACTCAAGTGAATTCTTTCTATTGGGGCAAGGTGTAATAAACAGGAAGAAGTACAGAACTAAAAATTAATATTGGCTTGAGATTCACTTACTCAGTGGATGGGTTTAACAAATTAATTCCAGCAAAATACTCAGCAAGTGGTGATGAATTACTTACAAGTGGGAACCTCAACAGTAAAGTCGCATCACAATCACCACCAGCACTGGGACAATAAAAGCTTCAACCTTCTTTCTCAAATGTACTTACAACTTCCTGATATCTCTTCTTCTACATGTGTATTAGTGTTTCATTTCCATGTTAATTCTCCTCGCCTATCAGTACAGATTTAAAAAACTAATACTAGTCTGAACAAACAGTCACTTTATCCCCCCTCTTGCACCCCAAGCATGATTACTCAGCAATTTCTTATACGTGCACAGTTCCTCCTATGTTCTGTGCTCTTTAATGTTACTGGAAGAGACTTAAAATTCACAGTAGACTTCTGTCAGGCCTAAATATGTCTTCTCTAGCCACATTCCTTAGAATCTTTTCTAAGTTTTTTAGCAAAGCCTAGGTTCCATATGCCTCTTTTCTTCCCAGTTGCCTAACTGAGCCCCTTCCTTTTCAAATCAGTGCAATGAACACCACTACTTGTATGGCTTGCACCCTTACAAAGCCTATTGTATTGATATCAATTACAAAGCTTACTGATGTACCCATGGATGTTTCCACGACATTATATGGTAACTTCCAAGTGCCTGTCTGTCACTCTGAATATTTTGACACTCTTGTCGTAAGGTTTGCTAATGTTCTGGATATCTGCTCATAAAGGCTTACACATTTAAAGGCAATTGTTGGATGAGACCGCTTAGGTGTATCATAGGGTCTAGGGCAGCACCAGACAGAGAGGCCTCAACCGATACATTGTGCTTCTCTTGCTGGAGAACTGGAAAAAATTACCTTGTCCGCTATTCAGCTAACCTCAGCACTAAGCAGGACAGTGCCCCTACGCAACATGTTTGTGCTCCATAGTAGAAGTGCCTGAACCATGAGGTTACCCAATATTTGCCTTTCCCAGCACTTGCAATCTTAGCTTGACCTTGTCTGTGCTGTCTCAGACATATTGTGCAATTTAGGGTTTCTTGAACCCACATGCTGGAGTGTACGCTGCAGTAGATCATGGCACAGCCAGGTACCACTCCTCATGGAACAACATGAGGAATCTGGGATTTCCAAACACCCCCTAACGCAACCTTAACCGTATCAGAGAATGAGTGGCATACTCCTTTGAGACTGTGAGCCACCATTGTGGGTTCTGACATATCTTTGGACTGTACACTATGTACTCCAAGTCAATGTTTACCAACCAGTGTGCCATAGCACACAGGTGTGCCATCAGGCCTAAGCAGCTATGCCACAGAAGTTTTTGAAAAACTTCTCAGACTTCTGGATTGGTTCATGAATATTCATGAGTTCATTTGGGGACTATGTGGTGGTGTGCCTCAAAATAATTAAGGGTATCAAGGTGTGCCACAGCAGAGAAGAGAGTGGGAACCACGCACTAGAAGATGCCACGGGCTGCTGGTCTGGGTCCAGTGAGGCTATTTTAAATTTCCTGCCCTGCTGCGCACAAGCATGTAGCCCAGGGCAGAGCAATGCAGGCAATCCTCCTCTCCCTCCAGCAAAGGTAAGTGCCCTGGGGGTGGGGGGCAGAAATAGCTTAGGGGTCCCCCTGCTTGGCGTGGCCCTGAGTGGCCCGCTGCTCATCCTGGCCCAGCTGACCACCTGGCCTGCCGTGTGGCCCGTGCCCCTCAGCCAGGCTTGGGGGCATGTCTCAGAGGGCCAGCACCAACCCCACACAGCCCAGGCCACCGCCGGGGAGTGGAGGAGACGCACCAAAAATCACAGTCGCCCAGGGCACCAAAAAACCTTGCGTCAGCCCTGCCTGGCTTGAAGAGAAACCTCCCTGCCTGTTCTCAGGCCCAGTCACAGTCTCTGTTGTGCCCTTCCTTGGCAAATCCTGCTCCAAAGGGGCAGCACTCGCACTCACTGCAGGTCTAGCTCAGCCACCTCCAGGCCCAGTCCCTGCTTTGGGTTGAGCAATGCCACCAACCTCCAAAGCTCCCTGCTTGAACAAACACCCAGCAGGCTCTCAGCAGCAGCCTCAGGACCCCCAGGAGCAGTCACAAGCAGCTTCCAGAATGGGCCATGCACTCACTCCCAAAATGCAGTCCACAATCTCCTTCTGCGCTCCCAGCTGGAGCAAAGAACCAGGTCAGGTTGCCACCCTTTCCCCCAATGCCTGATGGATGTTGTGGTCTCCCAGACAGGATTTGAAGCACACAGGATCTTCTTAAATGTTAGCCTTCTAATCAAATTCAAAAGGCCCCTCTAGTACAGGCTGCCTACATTAACTAAATAAAAATCACACCAACAGCATTTCAGAACTTCTAAATCTCACTCATTCTATTTGCTATCAAGATCTGGCAGGAAGTCCAGTATTTCATTTAACTGCTATATTATAACATGAGGAAGCCATGAAAAAAGTACTCCCATCCACCAGGTCAGTTTTGTCTATCAAGTTCTACTCAACAGAATTCCAATATCACTACCTCACCTGGGTAGACAGCACACTTAATCACTATCAACATCCAGTTCTTCATGTTTTCAAATCACTATACGAACATCAGCACTGAACATACCAATAGGCCACTCTGAACCTCACTTCATACAAATATCTCACAATGTGTTTCACTGCCACATGTGCTCTAAACATCAATAAATGGGATCCATGGTGTGTACAATGAACAATTTAGATTACATCTTTCTAGACTAGGGGGTCTCAAACTCAAATCACCACAAGGGCCGCATGAGGACTAGCATGATAGCCCAAGGGCTGCACAACTAAAACCTTCTCATACGACAATATTACAAATATCAGTGACAATAGTGTCATTATAGGCCACAGGAAATAGCTTTAGGGGCCACATGTTTGAGACCCATGCTTTAGACTAAGCAAACAAGGAGTCTCGTGGCTCTTTTAAAGACTAAACTTTATTTATGGCATGAGCTTTTGTGGGAGAAAGCACATGCCATAAGTAGGTTTGTTAATCTTTAAAAGTGCTGCCAGACTCCTTGTTTGTTTTGCTAAACTAGACTAACGCGGCTACCACTTTGTATCTTTCTAGGCTGTGCTCTGTAGTGGTAGGAAAGAGGTGAAAAGCCTGTGTCTTGTATGTTTTGGAGAGACTAACTGAGCAAGACTTAAAATCTTAGCATGAAAGACCAGAACAATATTAGCCTTATTGAGAAGTTCCAAAGGGGTAGCCGTGTTGGTCTAGTTTAGCAAAACAGACAAGGACTCCTATGGCACTTTTATTTTTTTCCTAATAGCTGTGTTTAAATGGATGAAAAAACACAATGCTTCAAAGACACACAGCAGAATTGGAATTCATGTGCAAATTTGACTTCGGGACTAAATATGGACTTTGGATTTTTCTTCTCATTACAACAGGTCATTCAACCTTGTCTTTCTCTATATACTGTTCCCCAGTGTTTGAATCTTAACAATGGCTTTGATTTGCTGTTACAGTGTGACCTGATCCTATGACTTACAAAACGGTGAGAAAATAAATGTAGAGAAGTATAAGTTGCCCCATCTTCAAAGCATCTGATGAAGTGGGATTTTCTCCCACAAAAGTCAATAGCCTTACTGACTCTGAAAACAGAAACTATATTTTCTCTGTCTCCTGGCAGGCCCAACACAAAAGGCTGAATGAAGGGATAAAGTATTAAAGATTCAAGTTGAATGGTTGCCAATTTAGGTCAGCTTTTGAAGTTAAAAGCACCAGGAATATACAAGAGCCTGGATGGATGATATAAATGGAAACTTTTCAAACAAACATTGGGAGGACAAACAAACAAGACCAAAGAGCAGCTATGTCAACTTTAAAAAGGTTACGTGGCAATTTGTAACCAATCATCCTTGTTCGTTAACATGTATTGCATTAGAAAACCTCTTGATGTGTATTCCTCCTACACTGAAGTATTACAATGGGAAAGCTGTCAGTAAAAGCTTTTAGTTTCCAGCCTCAGTAAAAACACTGAATTTTTTTTTAAATGCCAAATTTCATTCCATCTTGTATATAAAAATTTCCAGAAGAGATGAATGCTCCTCTTATATTTCATGAATCTTTTCTGACCATTAGAACTAACTCTTCTGGCTATTTAGTATCAATAGAGGCATCTCTCAGTTACTGGTCCAAGTAACACTGTTGGCATGAGGACCGTTTATATGAGATGCAAGTGAAGACACTCAGTTTGGCAAGTGTCACACACATGCGATTGCTCAGTAGTTAGAGCACTGGCCTGAATGAAAGATCCTGGGTTCAACAGAGGTGCAAGTGCAATTTCATTCCGTGCTTTGACACAGATTGAACAAATTGCTTCATTTCTCTGTGACTCAGATTTCCAGCCATAAAATGGGTATAACAGCACTTCTCTTTCCTGAGGTGTTGCAGGCATAAATACATTAAGGATTATGAGGTGTTCGGATGTGATTGGGATTGGGGCTGGAATATAAATACTTAAGCAAATTCCTTTTTAAACTGAATACAATTGTCTGACTTCATTTTTGATACATAAAAGTAAACTAACTGTAAAGCTCAATAAAATTATCTGAGGCACAAAACATTTTATGAATTCCCTTCTGCTTTTTGTAGCTCATCACTGCAATGGAACATAATAAACGGCTGATACTAAACTGAATGATCACCTCTATAGCAGTCTGCAGAAAAAATAAGCTTTCAGGTAATATCTATCCCCAATGGTCTGCAGAAGAACACTAATTTGTCACATGGTAAATGAAGTAAATATTTACATATCATATTTTGTCCCCATATGGAAGCTAGGCAGTCTTACAGCCATTATAAGATTTATTCAGAGAACGTTTTCTTAAAAATACTGCACAATTCAAGTGGAAAATCCTGAATGATCTCTACACCGGGGTCCAAAATATGAGCTATTAGTTTTTCACATTGCATGTGTGCTAAAAGGGCATGCAGAAGTTGAAGCGAATACAAATGATTTCTGAAGTGCATGGAAGTGAGCAGAAACATGTATTCCACTCTGCTGCTTTTATGTCCCCATGTTACTAAAAGGTATTTTGATCCCTGGATGGCTGTTACTACAGACAAGCAAGTTTTTCATTTAAAATTTAAAATGCATAATATGAAATATACTTCCAGAAGAGGATTCAGTTATTTAACCAGAAATGCATTGTGAACTGCTACTAAAAGACCTAGATGATGAAACCTATAAGCAATTGTATATATCACAATACTATCTGGCATTTTGAGTACTTTTTTTAAAACTTCTTCCAAGTTGCATGAAACATTAAAATCTGAGGTTTCAGTTAAGCTGTTATTGATCTATGGTGATTAACAGAGGCGTCGCTGGCCCATGGAGGGACCCGGGGCCGTGGCCGTGGCCCGGGCCCAGGCCCTGCTCCCAGTCCGCAGGCCCTGCCCCCAGCATGCAGGCCCCACCCCCTGGCCGGGGACAGGGCCAGAAGCCACCGCGCCACTGTGGGGATGGGGCTGGTAGTGGCCATGGGTGGCGGGGTCCCACATCCCTGGCTGGGGACGGGGCTGCTGCTGGCGTAGGTGGTTGGGCCCTGGATTCCCTGCCGTGGCCGCGGGCAGCCAGGCCCTGCATCCCCGGCCGGCGACAGGGCCGCCGTGGCTGGGCCCCTGATCTCTGACCCAATTGGGCTGGAGATCCGGGGCACCGCTGCTGGGATTCAGGGCACGTGCCCCAGGTGCCCAGTGCCAGCGACGCCTCTAGTGATTAAACCAATTTCCGTCAAATGGTAAAACAAAATAGTTTGTAAAGCCTCATAAAAAGGACGTTCAAAATGCAAGCTAAATGTAAATAGTGTTTTTACGTAATGGGCTGTGAATAAGCAGAACTAAGACCATTAGCCTTAAATTGTTTTTTAGAATTCTATACAGTACTTCACATACGACATTCCTCTGAAAAAATGTAAGACCTCTTCGTAAAGAGAGAGAGAGCTTACATTTACAATACAACTATGGATTTTAAAGATATTTTTACATTAACTGTAAACTGCCTTAATAGGATTTTAACAGAGTGACACTCAAATATGCTACAATCCATTCTGTGAAAGTTACCATTAACTTCAATGGAAGCAGGCTCTTATTTTCACAACAGCTATTTCCAACTCCTTCCATTTCATCTGCAAAATTTAACAAAGAATGCTGTAGTGAAGTCTTAGGTTTTAAAAACAACACTACACTGCATTTACCAATAAACATTAAGGATTATTAATTATATTTGCAAAAATGAAAAATACATTATGATTAAGCCTGGCATAATTCAATTTTTTATAATTCAATGGAGAATTATCTGTGTTTATTTTTAACCATTTCTTTCAGATGTATATTTGTATTTTCAACAATTGCCTGAAATTATGATGGCAAAGATAATTGTGAAATGACAGGAGACAGATTAAAAAACTTTTAGCTTTATAAACCATTAAAACACGAACTGTCAGCATCACTCATCAAAATATACAGAGTAAATCTCCTTAAGTCAAACCTAAAATTCTCGAGCAGCATTTTTCTAATTTTTGCCTATTGGTCACTTTCATTTATGATCAAACTATTTTTTCCACAGTTTGTGGATGCTGTGTTACATTGATGTTTATCAACATTTAGAAATAAAAATCTAATCCTGCCAAGCCTAATTACTATGCAGTACACCATTTTCTCCCCTCCCCCCCATATTTGTTTATTTAGTTGCTAATTTACGGAAGTCAGGAGCCTGCTCTGCAGACTGAGCTTGTGACATTTTACTGAATAATATCTTTAAGTAAAAATAAATGATCAAACACATACATACATAAATAAGGAGAGAGAACTTTGATTAAGCATTGTGCATGAAAACCATGTTTGGGAGACTGAAAGATAATCCTTTTCAGCATTTACAGAATCACAGTCAGAGTTTAAGGCCAGATAAAACCACCAGATCACTGATCTCCTGTACATTAGTCACTAGAACCCTTCACACTATACTCAACAATCACAATTAAACTGGAGCATTACTGTGCCCTGGAGCCTAAATTATACGAGTTTTCAAAAACAGACTTTATCCATCTGGAAGAAGCAAGATATTCTGATGTGATAAACTAAGTAGTAAAAGATTTACAAGGCTCACCAAAACCGAAAAGGGCAGAAATACATATGATTATTGGTTACATGGTCTTCTGCCCAATAGCACAATGCAAATCAGTGTCAGTAGCACTCCAGGGTCCCTATCACCTCTTGTAGGGAAAGGTGGAAGTCAGTTATAGTAAACAGTGACTAGAGTCAACCTTGTATCAGTTTACGCATACTTTCTGCTGTTCTATTACACAGACAGATGTATTAACACACATTACAGAACATACTACCATTTTACAGGAAAGAAAAAGAGAGCAATGGATATGCCCAATATCACAAAATATAAATAAGTGGCAGAATTAGAAATAATCTCCCCAAAAGTCATGTCAATCCCTGTTCTAACCACTAGACCAAGCCTGGACAAAAAAAGCTTTCCTTGTCATTTGTAAAATTAAAGTTGTTTAACATACACAGAGCGAACACAGCACACAGAACAAAGGAAATAGAAATAGGAATAGTTACTAGGTATCTTCCTACCAATCCATAGAAGCCTACATGTGAGGAGGTGGGGACATCGTAGGGGTGGGAGGTGTGTCAAATGAACAACCTTTGAAATCAAGTCAAGCTTTTACCATGTGAGCTAAAGAACTTCCCATGTGGCTGTGAGAAAGTGATAGGCTATGCAACTATCAGGGCTAGAGACAGTCATGCTTTCACACATAGCAGGTCAGCGTATTACAAAGTCCTTTTGCACTGGAAACTTCCGTACACAAAGCGACATGAGCACCGCTTTAACCACTAAAAAAGCTTTTCAGACAGGAAGCAATAAAGGAGGCAAAATATTCACTTGCACTAGCTACAACTTTAAAAGAAATTATTATAGATTTTACAAGTGACAAAACGGCACAGAAAATGCTACTGAACAAAAGATCTTAATGCATTAGGTGACACCCACACTAAGTGTGTGAAGGAAACATGTTTGGCATACCCATTTTTTATGATCACGACTACACGCACTGTACGTGGGCTCAGGGGAGAAAGTGACAAGGACTTGTAGAAGGAGGAGACAGAAATCAGTGTTTGAAAAAATTTAGACAGTGAAGTATGAAAATATCTGTAACTGGATTTCACACTTTATCATCATCTCAGGTACTTCAGAAACACCCTCTCTCACTGAGTAAGAGCCAAGAACTCAGCTGCATTTGTACGTGTAAACGTATATAAAATTTAAGTTCAAACTTGGTCAACAGTAACTAGTTTCCAGCTCTATTCAGTACATGGGGTGGGGGGGGTAAATATTACTACTTTCTCATCACGTACAAAGATGTTTGCCACAGATGTGACTCTTCCCTGATACAACTCACAAGTAAGGGGGCCAAATAAGAGTTGCACAGGAAGCATTAAGAAAGCTCAGAAATGACTGACAAGTGCTTGATTTGGTAACCTAAAGAGTTCTAACTATGGATTTTGCATACGATTTCCTGCGAGTTTTTAAACAATGGGAAAGTTACAAATCAAGTTCTCTTACATGCAATTGTAACTAGACCATCATCATGAGTCATCAATGGGATTTGAACCCCTGAACCTTTACCTTCACAAAACAGACCTAATGGCTGGAGCTACAGGACAAACCATCAGTAGCTTCAGTCAGCTGTTATTCCAGGTGAGGGTCAGACTGCTGGTCTAAAACAGTGGTCTCCAACCTTTTGCCAGCATCTGGTGCAATGATCATTGGTTTTAATTGCAACTGCTGTTCAAAAGTAGATTGTGATCTACTAGTGGGAGACCACTGGTCTAGAGGAAGCCAAGTTCAGCCTATCTAGCCTCCCTCACAAGGAACTAGGGAAGGCCCTTTGCTACATTGTGCCCTGCAGGCAGATACAATGAGTCACTGGGGCCAGGGGCTAGGTATGTGTGATTTGACTGGTAGTCTTGACCAGAGTGCTCTTCTTTTCTTGCCCTGTTGAGGGCAATGGTTTCCTAACCCACATGGTGCCCTCAAAGGGGAAATGGGTTTTAGAACCATGTGCCAGGCCAGGTCCTCAGAAGGCCCAGCTAAGTTCTCTTCTCAAGCAGAAAGTGCAAAATAAGTGAGTAAGAGGCCAAGGCAAGGAGAGTTTGCCTGCTGGAGTTGGCATCCAAAGGATAAGAACAATTAGAAAGGCACCCAGAAAAGTAACCAACAGAATACAAAATCCCAATACAGCTAACATACATACTCCAAACACATGTAACCCTTCTACAGGTGCAGCTGGACTATTTCTAGGCATTCTTACCAATACAAATCAGAACCAGCTTGAGTTCCCACCCAGTAACCTGGGACAAGTTACCAGGTCCCAGGAACCACAACCATGTTCAAAAACACGTGGCCATAAGAAAACCTGACCCCACAGTGTCTTGGGCTGTGTCTTTTGCCTCCGTTACCCCACCTTGTAGTGGAGAAGTATGAGAAATGAATTTCTCTCTCACACATCACTCTCTTCTTTGGTGCACCCCATAACTCACAGTTACTGGTCCTTGGCTATCAAAGACCCAGAATTCAGAGGATATTCCACACAAGTTCAGTTCTGACTGCTGGGATGGAGTCATTGAGCAATGCCTCTCCTGTTACTGTATCTGCAACTGGCTCACCTCTGTTGCTGTCTCTTTGTCATCACTCTTTGCTGATACTGGCTACCACCACTCTAATGCCACTCTCCATTGGTGCTGCTTCTCTACCATCACCTCTCTGCTGTTGCGGTTTCTCTGCCACCACTGGCTGCTAGTGCTGCCTTTCTGCTTCCGCTTTCTCTCTACAGTTGCTCACCTCACCTCTGCCACTGCTTGCTGTTCCCATTATGGCACCTCCTGAGGTTCTGTCACTTAGCTCAGCACTTAGTGACCTCAGCTAAGAGTGGGGAATCTCATGGCCAGGGCAATGTGTTCTCTTTCACTATTCCCACATAAAGCCCCTAGCCTGGCTTGCAGTGATGTCAGCTCTAGGAATCACCAAGTGGAAACACGGACTCTCAATTAAGTCTAATCAGCTCTGTCATTAAATGCCTGTCCCCAATCACTCATTTTCACCAGGACTGGTTAACCCTAACCCCTGCTTAGCAAATGAGGTCCCGTGCAGGATGACCTCTCAATCAAGGAACGCTAAGGACAAGTTCTGTTGCCCTTTACATGTACAATATGATAACACCAGTTCTTTACACTTGCATTCAAATAGAAGAGTGATCTGTAACCCAGCACCAGCCAAAATGGATCATTTTGGCAAATCAACTCCAGCAGCTGTGCACTTACAGCAGGTGGACTAGGCATTTCTATACAAACACAAACAGGCCCTCAAGTTTTTTCCCCAAAGCTCACCACTAGGTGTCACAGGAGAGCTCATGCTGACCATGTTTACATCTAGGGCTATAGAAAAAAATACCCAAGAAGAGTAAAAAAATTCAGTCAGAAGAGCAGCAGCAGGAAGGAACTACTGAACACAAAATGTGCCTTGTGAGCAAATTGTATGCTTATGGGCACATGCTCAGGGACAGAATCTGGGCTCTTGAGGCCAGGGTAACTGAACTGGAGGAGCAGAGAGATGGAGTCACCTAAAGGAGACTTTTAGGGACATAGGTACTACATCTGACTGCCACTTTCCTGTTAAGCAAAGTCTCAGAGCAGAAGAGTAGTAAGCTGCGTATAGCAAAATGAGCATATTTGGTACCTACCCTTCAGATGCGTCACACTATTGTCTTGCTCTTGGGCCAGGGACTCTGGTTATTTGGAAGAGACATGCAGTGGTAGTGGGGGATTCAACTCTTACAAAAATGTAGATACTAAGGTTTGTGATGATTGGAAAAACTGAACTGCAAATTTACTGCCACTAGCAAAGATAGCAGATCTCACGGGACATCTAGATCAGCGATTCCTAGCCTGTGGTCCACCAGGGCACTGCAGGTAGTCCGTGGGGGAAGTGAAGCAGGGTGGGAAAAGTTTATAGCTGGAGCCAGGCTGTGAAGGGCTGCAGATGATAGGGGTGCAATAAGGGGCTCAGGGCCAGGGACTGCAGGCCTGTGGAAGGTGGGGGCTTGGTAAGGGGTTCAGGGATGCGGAGTGCAAGGGGACAGGGGTGCAGTAAGGCGCTCAGGGCCAGGACATGCAAATGTTTAAAATGGTTTGCTTATGTGGTGGTCCACAAAAGCTTTTGATAATGATGTAGGGGTTCACGTAAAGAAAAAGGTTGGGAACCACTGATCTAGATAACCTTACGGGCCAGTGGTTTTCAAACCACGGGTCGGGACCCAGTACTGGGTCACAGACCTTCAGTGTCCCCTGCTGCCACAGCCAAAAGACTGGAATGCATTGCTCAAAGATGTAATTCTTGGGTTGCAGGCATAAATGAGTTTTTCCCCCCACAGGTACCAAGAAAAAGTTTGAAAACCAGTGTTATAGACAATGTTCAGGAGCAGACAATGGTTGTGGTGCATATAGGCATCAATCACATAGGGAAATATAGGCAAGAGGTTAGGTAAGAAATTAAAGTCCAGCACCTACGTTGCAGTGTCTTATCTGAAATGCTTCGATTTCTATGTACAGAGGCAGAGATTCAGGCAGAGCCACAAAGCTTTCAGAGTGAATGAGACAACAACATAGGGAGGAAAGATCTATCAAGAACTAGAAAGCTTTTTGGGAGAAGGAATAGCCTATACAGAGACAGATAGGCTCAATATAAACCAAAAGGGAATCAGATTGCTGGCACATAAAACTAAAAATGTTGTAGGGATATTTTTAAACTAAGGGGTTGGGGAAAACTAACAGGTGTGGAGGAAGAACCAGTTCAGGCAGAGGCATTTCTGAGGGATCAATTTATTTAAGGCAGAATTCTGTATCTTAGTACAGAGCAGTGGTCTCAAACTCAAATCACCACAAGGGCTGCAACAGGACTAGTACAGGGCTGCATGAGGACTAGCACTTTAGCCTGAGGACTGCACCACTGAAATCTTTTCATACAATAATACTGCAAATATCAGTAATAATAGTGTCACTGTGGGCTGCAGGAACTAGCTTTAGGGGCCACATGCGGCCTGCAGGCTGCATGTTTGAGACCCCTGGTGTAGAGGATAGCAAAGAAGTGGGTAAAGTACAGTCAGGCGCTAGTGAGGAACAATAAAAAGAAAGAGTCCATCTGAATGGTAACATGAAGGTGAAGAACTGAATATTGACAAAATATACAAGTGTTTCTATGCTAATGCTAAAAGTTTAAGTGCTAAGATGGGTAAAATAGAGCATCTGCATTAAAATGAGGATATTGATGTAATACACACCACCGAAACTTAGTGGAATGAGGATAATCAAGGGGACCTAGTAAAATAGATAGGAATGACAGTAGGTCACATTGTTAGGGGAGTGGCGCTATATAGTATATGATGAAGATGCAGAAGGTAGTAACAGGGATCGTGAAATTCTAAGGGAGGTCACAAAAGCCAAAAATGCAATAACAATGAACATTTTCAACTGGTCTCACACTGACTAGATACATGTCACCTCAGCGAGTGATGCAAAGATAATTTCTAGGCACCATAAATGACTCCTCCTTGGAATAGCTAGCCCTGGAACCCACAAGGGGAGAGGCAGTTCTTGATTTAGTCTTAAGTGGCGCAAGAGGTAACTACAGCTGAAACACTCAGTGATCACCCATAAAGTAATCATTACATTTAACAGCCAAGTAAGGAGGATACTACCAGAAAGCCCACTGTGCCTTTTTTTGAAAAGGGAAGTACACAAAAATGAAGGTGCTTGTTAGATGAAAATTGAAAGGCACTGTCTTCAGGGTTTAATGCCTTCAAGCAGAACGAGGACAATTTAAAAACCATGATAAGAGCTCAGAGTAAATGTATGACCCAATCATAAAAGACAAGAGGACAAAAAATAAAAAACACTACCATGGCTAAACAGAAGAGTAATGGAGGCAATAAGAGGCAAAAAAGGCATCCTTTAAAATCTGGTAGTCAAATTCTAGTGAGGATAATAATAGGAAACTGACAAATCTAGTAAGGCAAGCCATGGAAGAATTTGAGAAACAACTTGCTAAAGGCACAAATAACTAAGATTTTAAACACAAAGAAGCAAGAAGCCCATTCCACATTGATATGTCAACAAAATAGGTTTTAGAACAAATTGATAAACAGTAATAATTCACTAGACCATATGGCATTGAATCAAGGGTTCTGAAAGATCTCAAATATGAAACTGCATAAACTCTCATACATAACCTCTCATTGAAACAAACCTCTCTATTAGGCGCCTGGAATGCAGCTAATACAATGCTAATTATTAACAAGAGCTCCAGAAACCATCTTGGCAATTTCAGACCAGTGAGTCTAACTTCAGCACCAGGCAAAAGGTTGAAACTACAGTAAAGAACAGAATTATACATCGATGAACATGCTGTGTGGGGGAAGAGTCACCACAGCTTTTGTAAAGGAATATCATGCTTCACCACTTTGTCACCATTCTTTAAGGGTGCCAACAAACATGTAGATAAGGATGATGATCCAATTTGTGCAATATACTTGGATTTTCAGTAAGTTTTTGCCAAAGTTCCTTACCAAAGGACTCCTTACATAAGTAGCCATGGGATAAGAGGGAAGGTCTCAAGGATCAATAAATAGTTAAGACAGAGAAACAAAGAGCAGCAATAAATGGTCAGTTGTCCCTACAGAGAGAGAGAATGAAGTCTCTCTAGGATCTGTAGCCAAGACTTGTGCTGTCTGACATACTCATTAATGATGTGCAAAAGAGAGTAAACAGAAAAGTGGTAAAGTCTGCTCATTAAAAAAAATTATTAAAGCTGGTTAACTCCAAAGTTGACTCAAGAGTTACAGGGGGAAATCTCACAAAACTGAGGGATGGCAGAGTAAGTCGGCTGCACTTACCCACACTGAATTTCATCAATGTAATGCACATTGGAAAAACTAATAATTGCAACTACACTTATGTAATGTGTAGCTGTTTACCACTCAAGAAATAAATCTTGGAGTCACCATGACTAGCTCTCTGAAAAATCTGCTGTGTGTGCAGCAGGGGTCAAAAAAAGCTTAAAAGGATGTTAGGATGTATTAGGAAGGGAAAGAAAATAAATGAGAATATTGTAATGACGCTACGCAAATTCAGTTTGCCCACAGCTGAAAAATTGCATCCAGTTCCAGTCACCCCTTGTCAAAAAGGCCATAGTGGGAACTGGTAAAGACTTAGACAAGATCATCTTGGTTGCCCAATGCTATGAAATGACTTCATATGAGGAGAGACCAAAAGGATTAGAGCTCTTCATCTTAGATAAGAGATAACTAAGTGTGGATATGATAGAAATTTGTGAAGTCATGAATGTTGTGGAATAAGTCCTGGGTTCAATTCCCAGGGGGTTGGACTCGATGATCTCATGAGGTCCCTTCCAGCCCTATGATTTGATTTGATTTAAATGACTTGAAAAGTGCTTTTTTTCCCCTTTTAGGCAATACACAAAAACCAGGAATCTTCCAATGAAATTAAGAGGCAGCATGCTGAATACAAACAAGACCAAGACCTTTCTCACACAATGCATCTGTGGAAAAAACTACTTTGGGATGTTGTGATGGTCAAAAATGAACCTGGGTCCAAAAAAGATCTAGATAAGCTCATGGAGGATAGCTCCACCAATGGCTATCAGCCAAGATCTTCACAGAGACAACTCCACACCCAGAGCAACCCTAAACCTCTAACTGAGAGAGACCAACTGGGAAAGATAGGGGTGGATCACTTGATAAATTGTCTTGTTCTGATTATTCCTTTTGAAGGTCTGTTTTTGGCCACTGTCAGAGATAGAACACTGGGCTAGATGGCCCAGTAGGGCCATTCTTAAATTGTTCTTCCTTTACGGCTACTAGCTGCTTTGACAGCTTCCTGATGTCACTAGTACAACATCTACTGCTGTTGATTTAAGGACAGAATCAGCACAGTGTTGTTTGAACCTTAACAACTGCTTTGATTTGCTGTTACAGTGTGACCTGATCCTATGACTTACACTTCCTTACATTTATTTTCCTCCCATTCTGTAAGTTCCCCCATCTTCAGCGCATCTGATGAAGTTAGATTTTTCTCCCACAAAAGCTCATGCAAAAAAATTAATTTATTAGTCTTTAATTGCTATAGGACTCCTTGCTTGTTTCTTTTAAAAATAGTTTTGGTGTCAGTAAAAGCTAAATGGAATTTGGTGGGACAAGAAAGGGCACTTTTGTTTCTTGAGGGAGTTCCCCTTGACAAACATCAAAGGCCTACTGCAAACAATGGAAGAAGAGCATCTCAAAAAAAAAAAAAAAAGGTTACAAGAATATTTTATCATGGAAAGAGTTAGGTAGACTGATTGCATGTCCTCACTCCCAGCTCTGTGTGGATTGACAGACCAAGATCAATTGAGCATGCTGTGGAGACCCGCTCAATCAATCCCGATATGCTCTCTGGTCTATGCACTAATCTACCCCTTGAAAATAGTAATGGTGTGTCGACCAAATGACATCTCCCATTGATGCAGTCAGTCAATGCTGCTTAAGCTCCTGTCAGCAGCAGGCAGCCGTGTAGACCAGGCCCAAGTACAAGGATATGAGTCACTCCCCAGTGGTGTGGCTCCTGCTTCAATAAATCTGCAATTATTTGTGTTGTCCACTTTCTGTCTGTGACTTTTCATAAAAATGTGTTTAAAAATCATAGTTCTAAGGATAAGGTCACAATCAGCTCCCACCAAAAAACACTACTGAACACAGGTGACAACCTCTCTCACTCCATACGTTGAGAATCCACAAACAGGAATATTGTGTGTTTGCTGAAGATGGGAAGAAGTGACACCCAGGAAAAGAAAGAGATCACAGAATCACACAAGATTAGGGCTGGAAGGGACCTCAGGATGTCATCTAGTCAAACCCCCTGCTCAAAGCTCCATCGACCACAACTAAATCATCCTAGTCAGGCTGTCATGCCAGACCCTAAAGAAATCTCTGAGGACAGAGATTCCACCACCTCCATAGATAACCCGTTCCAGTGCTTCACCACTCTCCTAGTGAAAACGTTTTTAAATATCCAGACTAGAACTCCCCCAATGAAACTTGAGACCACTACTCCTAGATTTTTGTATCTGCTACTACTGAGAAAGCCTAGCTCCATCCTCCCTGGAACCCCTTTCCTGATAGTCAAAAGTTGCTATCAGATCTCTCCTCATTCTTTTCTTCTACAGACTAAACAATCATAGTTCACTCAGCCTCTCCTTATAACTCATGTGCTCCAGCCCCTTAACCATTTTTGTTGCCCTCTGTGGGACTCTTCAATTTTTCCATATTCTTCCTGTAGTGTGGGGCCCAAAACTGGACAAGATACTCCAAATGTGCTCACCAGTGCTGAATAGAGGGGGATAATCACCTCCCTCAACTTGCTGGCTACACGTCTACTAATGCAGCCCAGTATGATGTTAGTTTTCTTAGCAATAAAGGTGCACTGTCGACTCACATGCAGCTTATTCGCCACTGTAACCCACTGGTCCTTTTCTGCAGAACTGCTGCCTAGCCAGTTAGTTCCCAGTCTGTTGCACTGAATGGGATTCTTCTATCCTAACTGCAGGACTCTGCACTTCTCCACACTGAACTTCATTAGATTTCTTTGGGCTCAATCCACCAATTTGTCTAGGCCACTCTGCATCTGATCCCTACTCTCCAACATACCTAACCACTTCCCCCATCTTAATGTCATCTGCAAACTTGTTGACAGTGAAATCTACCCCATCCTCCAGATTATTAACAAAGATCTTGAACAAAACGAGTCCCAGCACCAACTATTGGGACACTCCTCTTCTTATCAGGTGCTAACTAGATATTGAGTTGCTGATAATTACCAGTGAAGCCTGATGATCTACCCACCTTTCAGTCTATTCATCCAACTCATACTTTTTTAACTTACTGGCAAAAATCCTCTGGCAGACGTATCAAACCTTGTTAATGCCAAAGCATATCACATCTGCCACTTTCCCCAATCCACTGAGGAAGCCATCTCATCATAGAAAGCAATCAGTTTGCTCAGGCATGATTTGCCATTGGTGAATCCATTCTGGCTGTTCCTCATGAGATTCCTCTTCCAAGTTCTTCAAAATGGATTCCTTGAGTACCCGCTCCATTTATCTAGGAACTGAGGTGAGGCTGACTAGTCTTTAGCTCCCCAGATCTTCCTCCTTGCATTTTCTGAAGATGGGGTTTATATTTGCTTTTTCAACCATTTAGGACCTCTCCCAGTCTCCACAAGTTTTCAAAGATAATTGCCAGTGGCTCTGCAATCACAACCACCAGCTCCCTCAGCACACATCAGCATTTGCGCATGTCCAATTTTTCTAAATAGTCCAGAACCTGCTCTTTCACCACTGAAGGCGGCTTGCCTCTTCCCCTTTGTGTGCTGTCCTGTAGCCTGGAAGTTAACCTTGTTTATGAAGACAGAAGCTAAAGCAGTACTGAGCACTTCATCTTTTTTCACATCAACCATTACTAGGTTGCCTTCTCCTTCCAATATCAAGTGATACCACTTCACACTATTTGTGATGTAAAACAAACAAGGAGTCCTGTAGAACTTAAAAGATTAACAAATTGATTTATTGCATGAGCTTTCGTGGGAGAAAATCCCACTGCGTCAGATGCTTTAACCAGGGTAGCTTGAGTAATGGAAGTAAGCTACTTCTGAACTCCCATCAGGATTCTAAAGCAGATAAAAAAAACTTATGACAAAATGAACTTTACAAACAGGTGATAAGGAAAACGTAGTTACAAAATTTATATATAAAACTAAGAAGTTTGGCATATTTTCCCTTGGGAGGGAAAAACTGCTAGAAGTATGATTTACAGTGGTGTTCTCTGGTACAGATTTAGACCATTAGCAATCCACTTTTTGAAGAGTGATCTGTACATTCTATAACAAAAATTAGTTTTCTAATAGCTTTTAAGTGCCATCAGATTGTGCTATTAAACTTTCAGAAGAGCCAGTTTCAGCCTCCCTGGAGAAATGCTCCTACTCACATTCCACAAATTCCAAAAAGTTCTCTACTGCTCTGCATTGTGCCTAATAAGAATGAAGTTAAAAGCAGATCTTATGCATTATTTTCATACTGATATAGTTTATAGAACAAGGAGAACATGGCCTACCTCCAGATGGTCGCAACTTTTTTGCAAAAAACATTTCTGCTGTTCCTCAATCATTTCTAGCCTTGAATCCACCTAGGCAGAAACTTACTGGTTTCAACAGACCACAGTGCAGACACAGAGGTCTGCCAGAGCAGACCTTATTGCAAGATCAAGATTGCATAAAATAAAGTTCCAACGCTTCCATGTTACATGACCTTAGGGCAGGCCTCAATGAATTTGCTGGACACCTAGGAAGCAGCCCCAAAACTGAGGTGCCCCTCAGTGTTTGGCAGAAAAGGGGTCTTTGCTGCCACTTTTTCTGGAGGCAATGTAGAGTGTGACAGACCCCTGCTACCAAAAAACTGCTGCAGCTCCTTTTGGCAGCGAGCACAGCACACAAAGAGACTCCTCTACACTATTGAAATAAAAGCTGCTGCTGGCGGTCCTTTCAGAGACACTGGGATGGAGGAGCTGGACATGCCAGCGCTACCCACTCTTTTTTTGGGTGCCAGGGGGTGTTTGCCTTCTTGACTGCTAGGTGCCAGGGGAAAATACTCGGCACAACGGTGACCTGGCACCCAGGATATGTTGAGCACTGTCTTAGTATATGTCTACGCTACTGCTGCTGCTAGAGGGCAGGGCATGCCTGCAACTGAAGCTGAAGGGTTTAACTGAAGCACACATAGGATATGTTTTATAGCTGGATTCTTTAATGATTAATATTATTCTTGACTGCTGGTTAATACTAATTTGAAGAGCTGGGGTAGTAGGCTTTTAGTTCTAAATCAAGCAATTAAAATTGATCCGCATTATATTTGGTGGGTAGCTTCCCTGTGTACAGCAAAAATATTTCACATGAAGGCAAAATCCTAACACCCCCCCCCCCTTATTAACACAATCAGTGAGAACATGAAGGCCCCAAACCAAATAAATGAATAGCACTAATCCGGAATTAGTGATGTCTTTGGTACCATTCTTGGCATATGCTCATATACTAACACGCTCCCTTGGAGACATGATAGTGAGAAACGAACTCACTTTGTCCCCAGGGTACCAATCAAATTCAGTGGTCCAGATTCATGTTGACCCACCCAGTGACTGAAGATTAACCACCTCTACGTGGTGACCTGGCCTATAACAGGGCCTCCACTTTAATAACATTGGGGTGGCTTTATCCTATAGGTTAGCGTTAATGACTTAAGCTTATTACAACATATGTTAATTTATTGCTAAGCTACTTTGTGGTTAAACATCTACTTATAACTTTATCCTAAAATCCAAGCCTGGTATCAGTTCAATGTTCCTGTGGTCCCTGGTATTGTTTTGTTCGAAATCCCACCTTATATACTCCATTCCCAGTTCTCCAAAACCTGGAGGCAACCAGTGGGTCACCTCTCTGTGTCACAGTTCATAGGTCTCAAGGCTCAAACTAATTTGCTTAAGCCAATGTCTTTAATGGTTTGTACGTCTCCTGTATTACTGCTAAGTAAAATGAAATGCAAAAGCTAGTTCTATGCATTATAGTTCACACCAGCCTCACATCACTGAGCACCAGAGCCCAGATCAAAGCAGAAGGAAAACAGCCTAAACTATGTGTGTTATTTACCAGCATGGGAAGCAATATGAATTTTTTAATGACATAAGAGGCAAGGCTAATCTGTCTTTTCGACTAAGATCTTAATTTGTTGGGCAAATGAAGCTTGGATTTTTTTTTTTTTTTTTTTTTTTTTTTTTTAATACTGTGAATAAGGTATTTTCATGATGAATGTTGTTAGACATTTCATGTTCAGTGTCATGTAGGGGCACACTTACAGGGCTGTGAAAAGGTTGAGAAGCACTAGCCTAGGGCCCGGTCTACATTACAGACCTTACGCCAGCACAGCTGTACCACTACAAGGTCTCCCTCAGAGCCACTCTATGCCAATGGGAGAGAACACCCCTGCTGACATAATTAAAAAAAAACAAACAAAACAAAACAAGGAGCAGTGTGGCACTTAAAGACTAACATTTATTTTTTGCATTAAATCTGTTAGTCTACAAGTGCCACATGACTTTTTTTTTTTGCTGGGACTAAACTAACATGGCTATCCCTTTGGAAATTGGCATAATTAAACCACCCCAAGCAGCTGTGGTAGCTATGTCAGCAGCAGTGTGCATCTCCCACCGATATACTGCTGCCCACACAAGTGCCTTTTTCAGTGAAACTTATGTCAGTCCCCCCGCCATATCCTGACTGACAAAAGTTTTACTAACAAAAGTACTAGTATAGACAAAGTCTTAGTCACAGCACAATTGCAAACCATCACATTGCATTAAGCTCCAAAGGGAGCACCTTCCACATTCCCACAAAATGAGAGCAGTAAAAATGTGTGTAGGTGGAAAAATGAAAGTGGTGATGTCACAGAGGCTATATATTTTTAAGATTTATCAAAAAAAAAAAAAAAAAAAGCAAAATTCTGAAGACATTACAAGAGAAATTTGCATTTCTTTCCAGTGTAGCTATTATTGTACAATAAGGATTTAAGTAATTTAAAATAATTCACACACAACTACTGTATAATTATTAAAAATAGCTATGCCATTCTCTTTCTGCACAAGATTCTTTTTTTCAAAAAAATCTCTTGCCAAACTCATGATCCCTATATTCTAGGGTCAGCATAAGCTATGAATAAAGTCCATAAAACAAAACCTTTATTTAAAACAATGATACTTTTTGCTTAATTTAAGAAATCCAAAGCACCTAAATAGTTAAGATCAGTGATTCCCAATCCATGGTCCAAGGGATTGTTTCATAGTGGCCCAGAGCTGCCCTTCTGCTGGCTGTAGAAGGGAGTCATGCACTGCCTAAATACCCAGATGGAGAGCAGTGCTACAGCAGGATCTTTGCTGTGGGCAAAGGGACAGTAGATCAAATCGCTCCCCCTCCCTTGGCTATAGCAGGGGTCATGGCAAAGTGCTCTACCTGGTTCTTTGCTGGAGCCAAAGGAAGGGGAACATTGATCACTCATCCTCCTGGCTGCAGAAGACTAACACTGCCTAAGGGCCTGGCCAGATTAATGCAGGGGTTTTAGCCCAGAGTTTCAGGCTAAGAGGATCCCACAAAAACAAATCCAGGAAGCTGGTGAACTTTCTGTTTGGGGAGGCTAACTCCCAACCCCTCCTGTCAAAACTCTGCTGTGGGCAGCCCGAGCACCAGCCACGCTGGCTGGGTGGCCCCAATGCTGGAGTGCCCAAAGCCAAACCCTGCACCCCAGCAACCCTCCACCGCCAATACCAGAGTGCCCCAGCTCTAGGTGCAGACCCAATCTGGGCCCAGGCTGACCAGTCTACCCCACCTCCTAACCATCACCAGTCTGTGCCATGCCACAGCACTGGCCCACCTTGGTCCCAGGCCAGAGCAATCCCTCCCAGCCCCCAAGCACTGCCAACCCATGCCACACTACAGCGTCAGTCTACTCTGCCTCTAGATTGTCTCCAGCCTCTGCTCTCCCAGACCTTGGAGCACCGCTGCCTGTGCCACACCAAGTGCTTAGCCCATAATAGGTCCCACAAAAATCTAATAGCCCTGGGCCCACAGGAGCATTAATTCAGCACTGCCTAGGGACTGCTGGAATGCACAATTCCCCTCATGCAGTCAGTGGGATGGGAGATCCTCCTTGCTGAACTCCTTTGCACTGGTTGGAGGGCAGGGGAATGCTGGTAGAGACTGATGGCTCTTAAAATGATGTAAAATTTTTATTTATAGCCCTCAACCCAAAAAGGTTGGGAACCTCTGGTTAAGACTACAAATCTTAAAACATATGAATGTAAGGTCAGAAGAGACATCTATGATCCAATCTGACCTATACACACAATTTCACTAATTGTTGAAATGGAGGCAATTATTCTTCCTTCTTAAATAAGTGAACAGTATTGAATTACAGTTGAAATAGAGCATCTTCTAAGAAAGAGATACGAACCGTTTGGAAAGTCCAAGTGATAATCAAGATGGAATGTTTCACTAGTTAATTGCCTTCATGGATAAAAGATTGTGTCACACCCAATCTCATTTTTCCAATGTCAGCTTCCATCCACTGAAACTTGTTACATCTTTAACCATTAGATCAAAGGCTCTCTAATAAGAAACAGCACTACAACCTTAACTAATCCAAATGAGTACTTTTCTTTTTAATTAGAAATCTTAAAATACAACCACCACAAAAGCCAAGTTATTGGAATTTAATTTCCCTTTTGAAGCTTAGACCACACTGTTTTGGTAGCAGTCAATGAAAGTATTTTCAGTCAGCTTCACTGGAAAATACTTGTATACAACTTCCAAGTAACAGATAGAGCAAGTGTTTAAGAAACTATTTATGTCTTGAAGGCCACTCCTTCAAGGATATTCCACCAGTCATTATCAATATCTCCCTATGTTTTAACAACAGTTCCTCCCCTACAGGTTGTGTCTGTCTGGCTCTTCCACACCATTCCTCAGGGAGGACCTACTAATGTAGAATCCCCCCTGGTAAAGAAAGGAATAGGGGAGGATGGAAGAGGATAAAATACAGGCAGAATCTGATGAGAAAGAATCAAATGAAAAAGGATCTCATTCAATTACATCATATAATGACAGACTGCTAAAAAAAGTTATTTATTTTAAGTACTTATATTCAAATGCTAGAAATCTAAATACTAAGATGGGTGAACTTGAGTGCCTGGTATTACATGAGGATACTGATATAACGGGCATCCCAGAAATTTTCTGGACTGAGGATAAATCAGTGGGACAAAGTAATACCAGGGTACAAAATATATTTCAGTTACAGACTAGGTCGCACTGATGGGAGAGTAGCACTATATGTAAAAGAAAGTACAGCGTCAAATGAAATAAAAGTGTTAAATAAACTAAATTGTGCCATAAAATCTCCACAAATAGTAATTCCATGCTTGAATAATAAGAGTGTAGTTGTAGGGGTATACTACCAACCACTTGATCAGGATGGTGCAAGTGACTGTGAATGTGCCAGGATATTAGAGAGGCTGTAAAAATTAAAAAAGCCTTAGAAATAATAGGGGATTTCAACTATTTCCATAGTGACTGGACACACGTGTCACCTCAGAACAGAATGCAGAGACAGTTTCTGGACATTTTAAATGACTACTTCTTAGAACAGCTACTTCTGGAACCCAAAAGAGGAGAGGCAATTTTTCATTTAGTTCTAAGCAGAGTACAGGATCTGCAAGCTGAAATGGAAACTTTTTAAGGACTCCAAAATAGAGGCTCCATTTAAATATATACTCCAAATCAAAAATCACAGTAAAAGGATAAAAGATGAGCCATCATGGTTAAACAACAAAGTAAAACCAGTTAAAAAGATGACCAGTCCATGCCTAGGGTAGCCCACCTGAAAATGCCAAGTCAGAGGATGCTGCAAAAAGGGGGACAGATTCTCCCAGACTGGTGGCTAACATTGCATTAGTTTCCCCAACTAGTTAAAAAACAAGGCTTCTGGTCCCTCATACAGGTTATCAAGAAGCTAAAACAAAAAAGTTACACAGTCCCCTTTATTGCGTTTCAAGATCTGACTCCCAGTTAGAAACTACAGTAGGTCCAATAAGAGATTATTTAAAACTCTATTCCCTTTACCAAAATCCTCTTGTGATCCCCAAGGGTCAGCCACATTGCTAGATCAATGTAAGCAGGGCCATCCCTGGGGGTCAGGGGAAAAGGGGGTGATCTCCCCAAGCCCTGCAGTTCTGTGGGCCCCGCACTTACAAGGCAGTCCCAAGACACCACAGGGTGAAACCAGAGCCCACAGCTCTGAATGGGTGGCAAGCAATGGGCTCCACAGGTCCATGCCACAGGCAGCAGGGGGATGTCAGAGCCTTGAAGCTCACACCCACACTGTCACGTCTAAAACCCTGGTTCAAAAGACACAGGCCTCCACCACTTGAGACAAAGGAAACATTTTATGTGCATTAGTGTCACTTGTGGAAAACCATTACACAAAACACAAAGAGGGATCAACATGTTTTCATACAAACACACAGGGCCCACTTCTACTCACTAAAGTAAAGAGTAGAAGAATTATGCTGACATCCCAGTTCAGTTCCTGTAGAACACAACTCCCACAGCAAGCCATCAAGTAGGACTACACAGGGCAGGCATCCTCGTGACAGAGGATGAGGAAAAAGCTGAAGTGCT
>ML681996.1:35677020-35831560 GCA_007922195.1 Podocnemis expansa | reverse complement strand
TACAAAAAGGACATGGACAAATTAGAGAGAGTCCAGTGGAGGGCAACCAAAATGATCAAAGGGCTGGAGCACAAGCCCTATGAAGAAAGACTGAAGGAACTAGGCTTATTTAGCCTGCAGAAGAGAAGATTGAGGGGGGATTTGATAGCAACCTTCAGCTACTTGAAGGGTTGCTCCAAGGAGGAGGGAGCTCGACTGTTCTCGGTAGTAACAGAGGGCAGAACGAGAAGCAACGGTTTCAAGTTACAGCCTGGGCGGTCCAGGCTGGATATTGGGAGAAACTTCCTTACTAAGCGAGTGGTGAAGCATTGGAATAAGCTGCCTAGGGAGGTGGTGGAATCTGCATCTCTGGAGGTGTTCAAGGCCCAGCTGGACAAAACCCTGACTGGGATGATCTAATGGGAGTAGTCCTGCTTTTTTTGGCAGGGGGTTGGACTAGATGACCTCATGGGGTCCCTTCCAACCGTATGATTCTATGTCTCTTGACAAATAGGTAATAAATGTTTTGTCAAGGATAGCTGCATGGGAGCTTTCAAGGCAGTTTATGACAACAGGGGAAGTCTGAAGGACAGTAACAAGCAGTATTTGAGTTAAAGGGAAAAAAGTGTTAAGCAACTCACTATCTGAAAATTAGGACTTTAAGTCATCTGAGTTTGTTGAATTTTCTTTATATTTTGCAGAAACATCTTCCTTTCTTTTACAATGAATCCATGCAATTTTAAGGCCAAACAAGTTTTCAGAAGCTGAAATTTAACACAGGTATGGTAAAAAATACAACTTTAAAGAAAAGCCTCTTTACAACCTTAACTCTGAAGAGACTAGAGCTTCTCTACAATATATCAATCAAGTGTCTCAGACTCAAATTGCCACAAGGGCCGCATGAGAACTAGTACATTAGCTCAAGGGCCACACCACTGAAAACTTTTCATATTATGATATCGCATGTATTGGTAGCAAAAGTGTCATTGTGGGCTGCAAGAAATAAATTTAGGGGCCGCATGTGGCCCATGGGCTGTGAATTTGAGACCCCTGATATGTTATAGATTTCAAATGCATTTGTTTTCATTTAACTATGCTCTGAGAGACAGAAATAAAACATCATCAAAAATGCCAAGAACAAAAATCCAGCTAAAGTATAGCCAAATCCTAACACCATATCTACACTATGAGGACAACGGCAGCACTGCTATAGACTGAGGACCAACCGCCTAAGCAGCAGTTCTGCAGAAAAGCTCCTGGGTGTTACAGAGAACAAGAAACTGGTTATGAGTCAACAGAGTGCCCTTATTGCCAAGAAGGCCAATGGCATATTGGGGTGAATTAATAGAAGGCTTGCAATTATTCTCTTCTATTTGGAACTGGTGAGGCCGGAGTACGGTGTCTAGTTTTGGGGCCCCCACTAAGAGCAGCATACAGACAAATTGGAAAAACAACAGAAATGACGAAAGAGCTAGAGTACATGACTTACAAGGAGAGACTGAGGGAACGGAGTTGTTTGGTCTGTAGAAGAGAATAATGAAGAGGGGGGGGATTTGACAGTGGCCTTTAACTACCTGAAATGGGCTTCCAGGGAGAATAGCCTAGCTCCATCGTCAGTGATACCAATAAAAGCTCTTGGAGCAATGGTCTCAAGTTACAGAGGGGGAAGTCAAGTATTGGATATTAGGAAAAATTCTTTCACTAGGAGGGTGGGTGAAATATTGGAAAGGGTTATTTAGGGAACTGATGGAATTTCCATCCTTAAGAGGTTTTTAAAGCCTGGCTTGACAAAACCCTGGCTGGGATCATTTAGTGAGAGTTGGTCCAGCTTTGAGCAAGGGGTTGGACTAGATGACTCCTGCCAACCCTAGTAGTCTACAATTCTATGGTAGTTACAGCACTGAAGCACTTAACCTAGTAGCACAGATGCATCCTACGATGACAAAGTATTTTTCCACTGGCATAGCCAACAGGTTCCCAACTGACAGTAGCTAGGCAGACATAGCTGCATTTACACTGGGGGTTACATCAGCAATGCTATGCCATTCAGGGGCATGGATTTTTCATGCCTTTCAACACCATAGCTATGTTGGCCTAAATTTTAAATGTAAAGTGGGCCTCAGGCACAAGAATTTATGAAGTTTATTCTTCTGTAAAATAAACACAAATTAGAACCTTCCAAAGGTGTGTTGAACTCCAAATATATGTACAATCATAGTGGATAAGAAAACCTCCTTCCATAGGCATCTCAGTTTGTACAAAGACTTTACCTGCTGATGCAGGATTCCAGAAGCCTGTTTCTCTTCTCTAATAGACTTGTAATAAACAAAATGCACATCCCTGTAAAAGCAAGCACTTTGACAAAGCTTATCAGTCAACATCCGTTAGGGGAGACTGCTGCATTAACAAGTCAATTATTCTGCTGTTTGCAGGCTGCCACATAAAAGTTATCATAGATTGGACTGAGCATCCAGATTGGTTTTGATAGCCAATTCCCACGTTCTTCTAGGTATTGCGTATGTTCACCACCTTTTGCAATTCTGAAGAATGCCAGGATGGATTTTGTTTTAAGCAATTACTAGCTCTTCTGTAAACTGCACGTATACAGATGACTCATTGATTCCAAGCTCCAGAAGTCCTAATTAATTATATATGCACATCATTCACTGACAAATTCCTTGTCAAGCCACATTCTTGCTAAATCACAGAAAGTTATTTGCTCTAATTTTTATTCAGTATTTGGCCAGTACTAATGTATATGCAAACTTATTTCTGCAGGTGCTCTCCAGAAAGACTAATGATTCCTGAGAGGAGGATGGTGGAAAAGGAAGTTTGTTCTTTTGAAAACAGTCTATGCTTTAGGTTTGCTGAGTGTCCGCCAGTTGCATGTTGAGGTTTACATTTAAATCAGTACTTATGTGTATAAAAACTCTCCTGTTATGATTACCACCCACTATGAAATAAACTATTTGAAAAAAAAGGTAGAAAACAGACAGATTTCCCACAGAAAAGTAATAGAGGTAGGGAGGAATTGCATTACTTGTTGATACAAGTTTCCTCTTCCTAGGAGCTTGATCCAATGGTACTACAAAGTTAAGCATGTGCTTAATGTTTACTGGATCAGGAGTGCTCAGTATCTTGCAGGACCATCTCCTAAAGTAGACCAAGAGGTTACCCAGAACACACAAATCCTCCTGACATCTATATAAGGTTATTAAATCTTTTAACACAGCATATACTGATGAAGTTAAGGAAAACAAACAACATAGAATCCAAGATCATTTATCTGACTGCCAATATAAAACAGCCTGCCTAACTTCTCCAATACAATTCCTTAAGCTTATTTTTTAGGAAAAAAATCAGTCTCAATTTAAAAGTGGTCTGAATCCATGGAGACTCCACCACGACCAAGGTAAATTACCAAAGGGATAGCCATGATAGTCTAGTCCAGCAAAAAAACAAAAACAACCAAAAAAACAAAAACCCAAGGAGTCATGTGGCACCTTAAGACTAAACAGATTTATTTTTCGCATCAGCTTTCATGGGAGAAAATCCCACTTCGTCAGCTGCTTTAAAGATGACTCACTGTTAATAATCCATCTTATTTTCAGCTTGTTTGTCTAGCTTCACCTTCCAACCATTAAATCATGTTCTACCTTTCTCTGCTAGAATGAAGAGCCCATTAATAAATATTTGTTCCCCATGCAGATCCTCACAGACTATAACCAAGTCATCTTATAGCTTTCTCTTCATTAAGCTAAATAGACAGGTGTTGTACAGATTTTATCAACAGAAGTATAGAAGTGCTAAAACCATAAGAGTTATGCAGATCACCCCAGACAAATGCCAGTGTATTTATACCATGGAACAAGGAGCTTGAGATACACCACGTGTGTTTTAAGATAATATTCTTAAAAAAAGAGTCACAGTATATAAATTCTCCCTCCTCACAATAAGTTTTTAACCAAGCCACTACTGTCCATAGAAAGCAATGGCTGCTTCTTAATTATTTCTTCTACAAATTTAACTCTGCAGAGTTGACGGCAATATATGAACCTGCATGCCACATGTCAGCTGAAAGTGCTCAGTACATTTCATATTTTGCAAATTCTAGCTGTATTTCATCTGTGGTTAAAGGGATAATTCATTGAAATTATAAAAAGTTATCTACAATAGGCCACTGTGCACACCTTTTTGAATGACACTTTGCTGGACTTTTTGAATTCTTTTCCACTGAGTCATGGTTTCAATCACCTCTAAAAAAAGATGATAATGACACACAGCAGCTGTTCCAAGTTATTGACTCCTTAATCCACCCAACAAACAAATCAACCTCTGGCCTTTCCTGAGCAGTCTGCTGCATTATGTTCTCTCTTACAAAAACAGAAAGAATATATAACTTCACATTGCTACTTGGAGCCAGGACTCTTCATTCTTCCTGGATCTGTCAGCAACCAAATATTTCTCGACTTAAGACAAACAAGATATTCTGATTTCCGTAATTCTCCACTGAAACTACCTTCTCTTTCAAAGCTACTACTTTGCAAAAAACATGACTGCATTTTAAAGCTCTTTATAGCTCTGCACATATTCCTACTTTATATTTAAGCTTTAATATACCAGGGTCACAGCAGAAGACGAATTCTATCTCCCCCTCACCTGCAATTCAGTTCCCCCATTTGAAATAAGGCTTGATGTTGGATTTTGTTGGAGTTTTATTGGGGTTCGGGGGGGGGAATACTGTGAGAACCTTCCTCCCCCAAAACCCAAGGAGCCAATATTATGGTAGGTAGCAGTGGTTGTAGAAAAATGCAATTCACAAGGAATAATTTGACCGACACAGCCCCATTGTTTAAATTAAATGTAATCAATCAAGCAGGAAAAAGACCTAGGCCTCATGCTAGACAGTTGAGTGGAAACAGCTGCTTTATCTTCAGCAATGTTTAAAATGTGTATTATTCTGTGTCTTTCTAATTTACCACATCAGGCAGTTTAACTTCAGTACCAGAAAGATAACGGAGCAAATAATTAGGCAATCAGTTTACAAATACCGAGATGATAAAAAGGTGATGATAAGTAACAATCAGCATGGATTTGTCAAGAACAAATCATGTCATGCTAACCTGATAAGCTTTCTTTGACAGGGTAATAAGCCTTATCGATAGAGGGAAGCAGTTAATGTGGCATATTGACTTCAGTAAGGCTTTTGATACTGTATTGACTTTAATATTTATATAGACTTTAATAAGGCTTTTGATACTGTATGGCATGACCGTCTTAAATAAATTAGGGAAATACTACCAAACTGGAACTACTATAAAAGTGGGTGCATAACCAGTTGGAAAACCATTCCCAGCGAGTAGTCATCAGTGGTTCACAGTAAAGCTGAAATGGCCTATCAAGTGGAGACCTACAGGGATCAGTTCTGGTACCAGTTCTGTTCAATATCTTCATCAATGATTCAGAGAACAGCACAGAGAGTACACGTATAAAGTTTGCAGATAATACCATCTTGGTGGGGTGCAAGTGCTGTGGAGGGTGGATTAAAATTCAGAATTATCTGGAAAAAACAGGAGAAATGGTCTGAAATGAACAGAATGAAATTCAATAAGGAGAAACACAAAGTACCCCGAGGAAGGAACGATCAGCAGCACACTCACAAAATGAGACATGACGGCACAGGAAGGGGTTCTGTGAAAAGGAATCTGGTATTACTAGATCACAGGCTAAATATAGGTAAAACGATGTAACATTATTGTAATAAAAAGATCATCCTGGGATGTAATAGTTGGAGTATTATAAACAAAACACAAGAAGTAATTCTTCTGCTTTACTCCATGCTGATTAGACCTCAGTGGGAGTACCGAGTCCAGTTCTAGATGCCACATTTCAGGAAAGATGTGTACAAACTGGATAAAAGCCAGAGAAAAGCAACAAAAATTATTAAAAAGATCTCAAAAAACATGAGCTACGAAGGAAGACTGAAAAACCTGGGTTTGTGCAGTACAGAGAAGAAAAGATTGAGTGGGGACATGATAACTGTTTTCAAAGTACACAAAAAGTTGTTACAAGGAAGAGGAACAAAAACGTTCTATTTAATCTCTGAGGACAGAACAAAAACAATGGGCTTAAATTGCACAAAAGAGAAGTTTAGGTTGGATATTAGGAAAAACTTCATATCAGGATAGATAAGGACTGGGATAAATAGCCTAGGTAAATTCTGTAATCTGGAATCAGAGATTTTTTACAAGTAGGTTAGACAAAAACCTATCAGAGGTGGTATAGAAGAAATACTTATTAGTGCCATAAGTTGAGGGGACTGGACTAGATGACCTCTCGATGTCCCTCCCAATTCTACAAGTCTATGATACTGAAAACATAATATTACCATATAATTTGATGGCACACCTGCACTTACAGGACTATATTCAGTTTTGCTGATCATATGTCAGGAAGTAGAAAAGTAAGAGTAGGTCCAGGAAAAAAAAAAAAAAGGCAATGAAAATTATTAGAAGCATCAAAAAAGATGTCTAAAAAAAGGAGAGTTAAAATGATTAGCACTACATATTTCAAACAAGAAACAATATAGAAGCATATCAAATAATGAATATTATAAAGGTAATTCAGATGTACAAGGGGTACATTCAGTAAAGTGGAGACTAACATTTAAAATTAAAGCACATGCTTTAAAAAAAATTAACAGAATGCATTGTCAACATACAAAGGGGCCTGCAAGGAAATGTAATTGAGAAAGAGAGTTTAGTAGGATTTTTAAAAGTTAGACATTTATACAGAATCAGAAATTCTTCAGATTGTCTGGAAATGGAGACTATCATACCTGCCAGCATCCTCTATGCAGGATACCAGTAGACTGATAGTTTGCGTATATTTTCATAATTTTGCATAATTCATGAATAGAAGCCATGCCTCCTATTTTAAAATTATACTATAACAAAGCCTTATACATTTCAATGCCATATTTCTTGTATTGTTGCTATTCTCTTCTTCATGTTGAGTTCTAAGAAACTGGGGGATGAAGGAGAGGGGAAACAAGTACCTGCTAGCTCTAATCCTATCTCAATAATCATGTAATTTACGTCAAAAGTGTCAATTCTTCAACAGCTCTGTACTACTTCATCAGTAGGCGAGATGAGAAAGCTGATAATGATACGATACATTAAGGCTGCAAATTAGAAAGTCAGGAATTTAAGAAATCATTTTCCTTCCTCCTCCCAAAAAACTGAACACAGGTCCAAAGAAACCATCCTAATAACTCCAAAGCTGCCCCTCCTCAGTTAGATAAAAACTGTAAATCTGAGAATTACGGATGTTAAGCTAACGATACATTTGCTTAAGATTATGCTCTGGGCAGTCTGGGGAAATCACTTACTTAAATTATTAAAAGCTAAAGGAAATAAAAGATTACTTATATAGATTGTAAGCTGTTACTTGGATCACACGTTCTTTGGCCTGAGACTGTCTTTTGCTCATTACGTTTACAATATCTAGCACTATGGGTCCCAGTTTTCTGATTAAGGCCTCTAGGGACGTCTATACTAGAAATAAAATCATTTTAGAGCCAGGTCTATCACTACACCTACATTACTTCAATTTCATCCTAAACCCCGGGGGGGGGGGGGGGGGAAGAGAGAGCAGAATAGAATAGAATAGAATAGAATCACACGGTTGGAAATTGAGGCCCTACCGGGAAATCTTACCAAACACGTACACAGATGCTTAGTTATATGCTCATGAATAATTTCAGGGAGTTCAACAGAAGTAGTCATGTTCATAAAGTTAAGCAAGTATCTAAGTAATTAGTTGCAGGACTAGGGCTTAGTTTTGTAGTAAGAACAAAAAAAAAGAGTGGACTGGCTAAGCCTGGAACACACAGGAGTTCTTATGTAGGTATGAGATTCCAGAATAAGTTTAAACCCTGACTTCATAGGTCCAGAACACTGTGAAGATGTACACTTGTCTCATTCCAGGAACTACTGAGAGACAACAATCACCTTCATCACTTCTCATAATTTATTCAGTCTCCCACCATGCAACTTGAAAGCATCATTTTGGTTTTCAAAATTTATCATGAATTCTGATCGGAACTCCTACATACCTACTATTTCACCCACATTTTTCTATATGAATTCATTTGAGAGCATAGGTGCACCTACACATGCCTATCATAACATGTGGTGTATCTAATGTAGCGCATTTAATGCCCCAACAACAATTAAGTGAGTAAAACGAGGCAATCACTAGGCTCTCAGGTGAATACTCACAGAAAAACAACAGACGATAAAAATACCATACTGGTGAACAGTTTTTGCAAAGCAGTCACTGCACATCTTACCTCTTAGTCCTCATCTTCTGCACACCACCTTCAAAACAGAACTTGGGAACTTTCATTCATAACTTTGCTAGTCACTAAAAATCAGGGGTCAATAAAGACACTGAATGTACAGATTAGTAGTAATCTGGAACCCACCAACTGTCCTTCCTCCTACAGAGGCAGGCTAGTTAACTTACTACCTCCCCTTGTACATTCTCTTGCAACATGCATTAACCCCTTATGCTTAACCATCTGTTCCACTTTGCATGTATCTGTGACATGTTAGCACCTTTTTCCAGCCTGGAAAAGCTCTGCATAAGCACAAAAACTTGTTTCTTTTCACCAACAAAAGTTGAGCCAATACAAGATACTGCTTCACGCTCACTGTGTCTCTAGCATGTACTTTTAAGAAATTAGTTAAAAGCCATTTCTGGTATTATACTGCCCTTGTGCTTGAATCCTCTGACTAGTTTTTTTTTTTTCTTTTCTCTCTCTCTCTCTTTTTTTTTTTAAAGCCCTCTCTTTTTCCTGTTGCTATGTGCACACAAACAGAGAAACAGATTGTCTGTTTCCCTGTCTAGTTGACCAATTCTACACAAAACAAACATGGAAAAAAAAAACTTGTGATAGATTCCATCTTATATAATAGTACTAAAAAAATTCACACAGGAATGTATGTTTTCCAACTTGATGGGGGTCCCTTTGAGTATTGGATTTTATCTCCACAGTTCCTCTAATGTCTTAATTATGGAACATGCAAATCTTGCAGTTTGTATTTCAGACTCACCACTTCTTTCAGCTCTCTCCCTGTTGTTAGAATGGCTCATGGCTGAAGGGGAAAAAGTTGCAGAGGACAATGACTCTCCTGAAGGTGATGCAGGTTTCTGATTACTCTCACCATGACCCACAGCAGCAGCTGCATTTAGCTGAGACCTTCCTTGCTGTGGCTGTGTGTGAGACGGACTTGAAGCATCAGGATCTGAATCCATTTCAGCTGCAGGCAAAGAGTTAAATTTACCATCAAGGGGAAAAAACCCACAATTATGTGACATGCATCTTATCTAAAACCAAAGTACAAACTTTTTAAAGCCTGAGTACATTTTATAATTCTTGTTCTGACAATACGTACAAAAAGTCAGAATCAAGTCAGTATTGGCAAGCTTGCTAAGGCATCTTGAACACACAGAATTATTCAGGCACAGCTTAGTGCAGATTGGATTGGATGGTTGTTGAAACGGAAATCAGAGGTCAGGGACCACCAAATCCACTTGAAACAAGCAAGAAGTCCTGTGGCACTTAAAGACTAACACATTTATTTGATTAATTTGTTCTATAAAATTTATTTTATAAATCCTCTCAGACACAGAAACAAGAGTTCAAAGATCTATACAAAAACAGTTCCGAAGGGGTAGCCATGTTAATCTAGTTCAGCAAAATATTTACTACTTATTACATGGGCTTTCCTGGAAGAAAATCCCACTTTGGCAGATGCTTTGAATGTGTTAGTCTTTAAGTCCCACAGGACTCCTTTCTTGTTTTATAAAAACAGTGATGGCCCACCTGAACATCATTCAAATCATGAAAGGGATGTTGCGTTGCAGACTCTGAGGCATGACCATAAGATGGTTGGGAAGAAAAACTCTATCCTCCCTGGCCTCCTGGCTCAATCCTTTACCCAAAAAACTCAGATTCACTTACAGAACAGGGGACTTTCATCCAAAATCCACAAACTTCTTTTGTTTTTCCACTCCCTCCCCCCTCCTCCTGGCAAACAATGTTTCAAAAAAAGAAACATTCAACAGAACATCTTTAAGGGGGTAGATTTTGAAAAGCATAAAGGGCAGTGTGGATCACAATTCCCACTGAACCCCCACGCTAGAAGATCAAAAAGTCACTTATTTTATGAGAAGTCCCTCAAATATGCAACCATTACAGGAAAAAAGTTAGTTTATGTTTAGCTTTTACTGAACTGGAAGCATACAGATGTGTCACCACTGTAAAAAATGCTACAAGTCCAGAGTGAGTTGAAAGTTAACTGAATCTGAAGCCTGAACACAAAATATTTTGCTTCGACATAGTCAGCTTATTAAACTCTCTCTTCTAATCCTGGATTTTCCAAAGACATGCCTACAACTGTTTGCATAATACAAACAAGCTAAGAACACATAGTGCAAAAGTACTAACTAATTACAGTCTCAAAGATCAACGAGGACTTCAATAATTTGGGCTGACACCTTGAAATCTGCTTGCAGAGTGGTCATTAAAAATCCTAACTCAGAAGGCAATAAACATATTGCTAATAAATATTTACCTTTTAATGTGCAAAGTAATTTAAACAACTCACTTGCCGTGTTCTATATCAAGAAAAAGATTACGGTAATCGTGATTACTCACTTTCATTATTATAACTTCTATTTCATATCATGAATAACTATAAAAGAGTTCTGCCGTAACAGATGTAGGGAGATGCAGATTAAAATGTCTTTTCCAAATAAGCCAGCAGAATTACTTGCAATAATTATGATACAAAAATCTCGCTCTCAGTTGGATTCAATTCGACCCCACTAATTTAAAAGGGAACAAGAGCAGGAAAAATATGGCTCAAGATAGGATCCCTCCCATAGTTAAGTGAATTCTCCTTAAATGTTTCTAAGTTTTCCTCTCAATGCTTTACTTCAACAGGTGAAGTAAAGATCTCCACAGCATTCTCAAGAGAGGATGAAAATGTAACCTACTATACAACTAAAGACGCATTGTCTACTTCAAGTAGGCCAAAACTTAACTTTGTAAAAAAAAAAAAAAAACAAAAAAACCCACACACCACAATTCTCACAAAATAAGCCCATTAGAAACATTTGTAAATTAAAAAGCATTAACAGACTTTTTTAAACAAGTAAACTTTCATCTTAAGTGCTTATAAACCAGCCATTGCACCAGAACCTCAAAGTGAAACTGAGTATAAACAAAAGCTAAACTGATTCCATTACCCAAGTTGAAAGAAATGCACAAAGCAAACAAAGAGCTTATATACAAGTGAACCAGATTTTTAAAACAAGTCTTACATTATCACCTACAGGGTTACTAGTAATATTGGCAAATTTGTTTACAACATGTGACTTATAAATAAGCAGCCTTTTAAAAATGCAAAACATTTCTAGTATGTATTCAGTGACCTCATCTCCCATGAGCTCTCACAGCCTTTTCATGTTAAAAGCCTTCAACAGATCCCAGTGACGCTCCCCATCCTGTGATTTGCTCGTGAAATCCTGAACAAAGGATGGAAGGTGGGGGGTAGTTTTAAAAAAGGTCCTGAGCCCAGCAAAAAAAAAACAGCAAATGCAAACCATTTTTACAGGGCTCAGAACATTTTCCAAATAAGCAGTAATACAGCTAATGTGATGCTGCAAAGGACAGGAAGGAGTGTAATATGCTGAATACAAATGCAAGAAAAAGAATTTGAGGCAGATTGTTTGGGAATCCCTACCAAAAAAGGGTGTTTGGCACACTCGATGATGAGCCAGCACAGCTATCCCAAAAGGGCAGCAAGGAAGAACAGATGCTTCACTTGCCCCAGCCAGCCCAGTTTCTTGAGAGGAACCCACTGAAACTCAGCAGTACAGAGGCCCAAAGTTTCTATCCGCTCTAACGTAGCCAGGCATTTACAATCTCGCAGCTCTGGGAACCATCAAAGTGGCAGCACAGGGCAGGAAGGGATGCTGTATTCTGTAACAGCAGATACTCTGATGGTTGCTGATGGCCCGCAGGTTGGAGGCAAGGACCATACAAGACCAAACCGAGCATTGCACAGGGTGCTAACTTTGGGGACTCTGGAGAGTTAGCAGGCACAGTTTCAACAGGGAGAAGCAGCCCTGAGGATGAATGTAGCTGAGGGGATCATGCATCCTTGGTCACGGCACAGGCATCGAATATGACAGTGCAATTTAGTGCATTGCTCTGCGCTAGGTCCCACTTCCAGTGGGCACCCGGCAGAATTGTGAGGAGAGAAAGGGAGATAACGGGGATCCGAGAGATAGGTCCAACTGCTGAGGGCAGTGCACAACTGAGGAGAAAGGGTGCAGGCGGTGGGTCCCACTCCCAAGGCAGGGGTGGGAGATAAGTGGTGAGTCCTGCTCCTTGGGGGGAGGACACAGCTAGAAGAAATGGGGTCTCACAGCTGGGGTGTGGGACAACTGTAGGTCTTGCTGCCAAGGGGCAGCACACGCCGGGGAAGAGTGGTTCAGGCAGTGGGTCCTGCTCCCAAGATGGGGCACACAGTGGGGGAGGGGGAAAGGGGCAGATGGTGGGTCCTGCTCCCAAGGGGGGCACACAGCTGGGGAGTAGGAAAGGTGGGGGAATCCTATTCTACTCCCAACAGTGGTGCATGGCAAGAGAAGAGGGGGCACACAGCTGGGAGTGAGAGAAACAGCAGGGCCCCCTCCTGAGGGGGAACACACAGCTGGAAGGGTTGTGGGCTCACAGTTGGAAAGTGGGACAGGTGGTGGGACTCCGAATGGGTGCACAGCAAGAAGCTATGGGTGACACACAGCTGGGGAGCGGGCCCTGCTCCTGGAGGGGGCACATACAGCTAGAGAGAATGGGGGTGCACAGCTGGAGGACATGGGGAAGCACATGGCTAGAGAGGAAATGGGGGTGCATAGCTGGGAAATGGGACATAGGCTGGGTCCTGCTCTGCTCCCAAGGAGGCAACCCAGCTGACAAGTGGGCCAGGCAGTGGGTCTGGCTCCTGAGGGGTGCACAGCTGGGGAGTGGGACAGACAATGGGTCCTGCTCCTGAGGGGCTGCAGAGCTAGAAGAAATGGGGGCACAAAAGTGAGCAGCAAGACAGGCAGTGGGTCCCACTCCTGAAGGGTTGCACAACTAGAGGAGATGGGGGGCACACAGCTGGAGAGTGGGGACAGGCCGTGTGTCCTGCTCCTGAGGGGGTGCACAGCTGGAGGAAATGGGGGGTCACACAGTTGGAAAGTGGGACAGGTGGTGGGTCCTGCTCCATGGGGGGGTGCACAGCTGGAGGGTGGGACAGGGGGTGGGTCCTGCTCCCGGGGAGGGGTGCACAGCTGGAAGAAATGGGGAGTGCACAGCTGGAGAGTGGGGACAGGGGGTGGGTCCTGCTCCCGGGGAGGGGTGCACAGCTGGAGGAAATGGGGAGTGCACAGCTGGAGAGTGGGGACAGGGGGTGGGTCCCACTCCAGAAGAGTTGCACAGCTAGAGGAGACGGGGGCACACAGCTGGAGAGTGGGGACAGGCGGCGGGTCCGGCTCCCGAAGGGGCGCACAGCTGGAGGAGGAGGAGGAGGAGGAGAAGAAGGGGCGGGTCCGGCTGCAGAGGGCTGCACAGCCGGAGGAGATGACCGAGGCCAGACAACTCAGCGGCAGGAGAGGCAGGGTCCCGGCACTGCTGCCCCCCGCCCCGCACTCACCCAGCACGGCGGCGGCGGCGGCGAGTCCCGGCGAAGTTGGCCGCCCAGGCTCCGGCTCCGGCTCCGGCTCCTCCCGCGGCTGCGCGAACTCTCAGCGCGCGGCGCCCGCGGCCCGCAGCCCTAGGGAAGCTGCCGGCCCCGCCCACACGCCCCAGCCGCGGCGCGGCGCCCCGCCATGGGCCAGCCCGGCTGCCACTCAGCGCGCTGGCTCCGCCCCCGGGAGCTGGCGGCGCGAGCCGGCGCGGTGTGACTCCGAAGTGACTCCGCTGAGTGTAAACAGCTGCCGGGGCCTGAACCCCGCGTGCGCCGCGCTCTCAGGCCCAGCCGCTGGGGATCCCAGCAGGCACCTGTCCAAATATTAGTTAGTGCATGAGGCTAGTTGTGCTGGCGGGAACAGAAGCTGACAGGAAGTGTGTGCTGCAGCTGGGGACAAACGGGAGGGAGGCCGGGAAGATGAGGGGAGGGGGAAGGACGCAGGAAGACATGATTTCTGAGGGGAGGCTAAGGGAATGGGTCTTGTTTCATCTGCAGGGGAAGGGGAGGGCTTGTTATTAGCAGTTTCCAAAGGGATAGCGGTGTTAGTCTAGCAAAACAACAAGGAGTCGTGTGGCCCTTTAAGACTGACAGATTTATTTTTCGCACAAGCTTTCGGGGGAGAGAATCCCACTTCGTCAGAGGCTTCAAAGATCTTTGAAGCATCAGACAAAGTGGGATTTTCTCCCACGAAAGCTCGTGCGAAAAATAAATCTGTTAGTCATAAAGGGCCACGCGACTTGTTGTTCTAGCAGCCTTCAAACCTTGCTTCCAAAACAGAGGGAGCTTTGTTATCAGTGGTGGCAGATGATCAAATCAAATCAAATCATAGGGCTGGAAGGGACCTCATGCGATCACTGAGTCCAACCCCCTGGGAATTGAACCCAGGACCTTCTGCATGATAGAGCAGGGGTCTCAAACATGGCCCACATGCAGCCCCTAAAGCTATTTCCTGCAGCCCACAACACTTCCAAAGGGGCAGCCGCAATAGTCTAGTAAAGCAAAAAAAGCAAGGAGTCTTGTGGCACTTAAAGACTAACAGATCTACTGATTGCATGAGCTTTCATGGGAGAATAGCCCACTTTGTCAGATGCTTTTGAAAGCTTATGCAATAAATAAGTCTGTTAGTCTTTAATAACACTGTTAATTATCAATATTTGCAATATCATTGTATGAAAAAGGTTTCAGTGGTGTGGCCCTCAGGCTAAAGTACTAGTCTTCATGTGGCCCTGTACTCATCTTTATGTGGCCCTCATGGTGATTTCAGTTTGAGACCCCTGTGATAGAGCAAGCAGAAATGATCCCAAGATGCAATGGGGGAATTCTAGGTTGGCTGTTATAGAAAACTTTTTTTACTAGGAGGCTGGGTTTCCTAAGGAGGTGGTGTAATCTCCATCCTTTGAGTTTTTTAAGGGCAAGCTTGACAATGCCCTGACTGGGATGATTTAGTTGGCGTTGGCCTAGATCAGCAGTTTTCAAACTTCACGTCAGGACCGAGTAGTGGGTTGCAGACCCTCAGATACTGGGTCACAGCATTTCCTGCTGCTTGTGCCAAAAGACTTGAATGCATTGCTCAAAGAGGTAATTGTTGGGTCCAAGGCGTAAATGATTGATTTTTTTTCAACTGTGTCCTGAGGAAAAAAGTTTGAAAACAGCTGAGCTAGATGACCTTGTAAGATTCCTTCCAAAGCTAAGCATCAGTGAATACAGCCAGCTCCTCACAGCCAGAGCCTCTGCTTGAGTTCCAAGGCTTGTTGGGGAGACAGACAAATGAAGGGGGCGTTTGACTGATGCACTGTGCAATGGCTTTCCCTGTAATAGCTGGATCTAGGCACTAATATAGTCCCCATCAGTACAGAATCTCTGTGGGACCCAAGCAATACCAATCTCCTCCTTCCTACCAGGTTGGAGAACTAGCTTCACTAGTTTATGAGGAAGAGTTGTTTATTTTTTATGCATGAGTGTTGATCTGCTTAGGTGCTAGACTGATGAAGCTATGTTGCTTGGGGACCTGAGTCACCTAGTTAAGCCAACCCAAGCCCAGTGTAGAGACTGCTAGTTCTCAGGAATAATTGCTTCTGTCAACCTGGCTATTGCTTCTCAAGGGGATGGATTTACTACAGCAACAGAGGAACCCTTCTTTTTGTTTCTATACTACACCACTACAGTGCCATGGCTGCCGTTCTGCCAGGCTAGTACTTGTACTGTAGGCGTACCCTGAGATTTGTGTTGCTTTACTTGAAACCATGAAGAATGGTGCCTCCATCATACTTTGGTTTTTTAATCCCAATCTCCTGTTTTATAAGGTAAATTGTGCCCTCTGATATAATGGTGGAGATTTCAGTGGGAGCAGCAGGTGTCTTAATCTCCCTGAAATGTTTTCTCCATACAGAATTGTGCACGCATAGTCAAAAATGAAATCCCACTGAATTAATAACAGAGCTCTCTGCATCGGGGCCAGGATTTCACCCTAAATGTTTCTAAAAGGAAGAAGATACCGTAATAGGAGCAGGTCTGACTCCCAAAGATCCTGTGTATTCTTTTAATTGCTGTGTTATTTTACTGCCACCCTGTCTCAGCTTTATTGCTTGCAGAGAACCTGTAAGCACCAAAATGGTGGTATCTATAACTTCTGATTAGCATTAGAGAAAGTTGTCTGCATGTGCAAAAGTGTTAGAAACCAATAGCGGGTGCCATCTCTACCCCACTCACTAAGTCTTTAGTGTATTTTTTTCTTCTGTGATTGATGACGGCAGGATTCCATAAAGTGCCAGTAGAAAACACTGGCACATCTAAGCTGAAAAAATCACTGAGTGGGAGAAAGTGTATAAAGTTAGAAAGTGAGTCAAATTTTTCTTATGTGCAGGAATAAGGCAAACTGGAATCATATTATGGGGTTGCAAAGTACTCAATCTGCACAGAGCAGAAGTTAGTTTTAATTTAGGCTGAAAAACTGAGTGAGGGCCATGCAGCAAGTGGGCACAATCCAAAAGATATTGGTGGAGCTATACAATGAGATGGGGGGAGGTGGAATCAATCGTGGAACTGTACTAGTACAGAACATTTAATCACTGCTTTATGCTGAAACACACATGTTGCTGCAGGACTCAAAAAGACAGGAAGAGGCCTAGAACTATTGAACGAGCACAATAATTTACACAGTGGAAACATCATACATGCACAATGGAAACTGACTGGTAAAAACTGTAGTAAAGAACAAAAGTATTAGACACAGATGAATGTGATGTGTTGGGAAAGAATCAACACTGCTTTTATAAGTGGAAATCATGCCTCACCAGTCTATTAGAGTTCTTTGAGGAGGCAGCACGCACGTACACAAGGTTGATCCAGTTGATACAGTATACTTGGATTTTCAGAAAGTTTTTGACAAAGTCCCTAAGGCTCTGTAGCAAATGGGATAAGAGGAAATGTTATGGATCAATGACTTGGTAAAAGATTGGAATGGGGTACAAATAAATGGTCAGTGTTCCCTACAGGGGGAGAGAAACAGCAGGATCCATCTTTCTAGGACCAGGGCTGGTCCTATATACCATGATCTGGAAAAAGGGGTGAATAGGTGATAGTAATGTCCAAAATTGACTGTGAGAAGTTACAGAGATACCTCAATAAATTTGGGTGATGAAATGGCTGCTGAATTTCAGCTGCCAAGTACATAGTGATGAAGCACTGGAGAAAATAATCTTAACTATATTTACAGTAAAATGAGGTATCAGTGGGATATCAATTAGCTAAGTGGTTCCCAACCTTTTCAAGGCTGGGGACCTCTTTTTGGCAGGAAAAAAACTTTGCACCCCCTCCCCCGGCCATGTTTGAAGAAGTTGCGTCGCTGCAAAGTAGTGGCGCTTCCACAGAGAGAATGTGGCCCTTGCCAGCAGAATCCAGCCTGCAGCCCCCATCCCTCCTGAGCAGCAGGAGCCATCATGACCATACCCCCCTGTCCCTGCCAGACAGCGGAAGCTGCTGCGGCCATGGCCCTTGGGGAGTAGGAGCCGCTGTGGGCATGGCCTTTTCTCCCTCCCTGTGCTGGTGAGTAGGGCTGCTGTGGCCATGGACCCCAAATAGCCCCTGCAAGGGAGCAGAGCTAAGCTGCCACCAGCATCAGTGACTAGTGAGCAGCGCAGCACCAGGCAGCCGTCTGTGCCTGGATCCTGGCAAGGAGCATCAGGGTCGCAGCTGGGTCTGGCCCTGGCAGGGAGCAGTGCCGTAGACCCCCTGGAACACGTCCGCAGACCCCAGGTTGGGAACCACTGAATTAGCTGTTACCACTCAAAGAGATGTAGTTTTCAGAGTACTATTAACAATGACTCCATCTGTTCGGTGGTTAGCAGCTGTCAAAAAGGCTAAGAAAATGTCAGGAACCATTAGGAAAAAAAGTGATAAGATATATAATGCCACTATATAAATCCATGATAAGCCCCGCCTTGAATATTGCATGCAGTTCTGATCACCCCATCTCAGAAAAGATATATTAGATTTGGAAGAGGTACAGGAAAGGTAATGAAATGATTAAGAGTACAGAACAGCTTCCAAATGTGGAGAGAGATCAAAGGGACTGGGACTCTTTAGAGAAGAGATAAATAAGGGGGGATATGGGATGACTGTAAAATCAGGAATGGTGTGAAAGTGAATGGGGACTTATCATCTATCCCTTCATATAACACAGGGCTCACCCAATGAAATTAATAGAAAACAAGCTTAAAACGAACATAAGACATTCACACAAGATACTGTCAACCAGCTGACATTCACACAAGATACTGTCAACCTGTAGATTTGGGATGGGATAGCGTGATGGCATAAAATGTAACTGGGCTCAAAAAAGAACTGTATAAGTTCATGGAAGTTATGTCCATCAATCTATTAGCCAAGATAGCTAAGGATGCAACCCCATATTCTGGGTGTCCCTAAACCTCTGACTGCCAGAAGCACAGATTGGCTCACAGTACATTGAACTGTTTCATCTGCAGCAGCTTGCACTGGCCACTGTCAGAAGACAGGCTAGTGGGCTAGATGGATCATTGCTTTGACCCAGTATGACAGTTCCTATGTTTTACATAGAGTGATTTTTTTAAAAACAGGAAAAATACAATTTCAACAGATGCAATAAATGTTAAATAAATGTCACCTAGGGAGAATCAAGAAAATGTGAAATACACTGAAAATGACATTCATAGTCATACATTTCAAAATGTACATACACAGAAATGAAACTGTTCCAATCACTATGTAAATCATATTTTACATGATTTAATTTGATTCAATTATTATCTAGCATTTTAACTATTTTAACATAATGGACACATATAGATGATATAGTTTTACAGCAGCTTTCCCTTCCTCTCCTCTCTCTCTGCTTTAATATTTTTATTTTTCTGGATTGCTTCAGATCCTTACATTTTTTCATTGTAATTTATTACTTTCCTTGGTTGCACCTATGATATTTTAAACACTTAATTTAAAATTTGCCCGTCTGTGGGAATGATTCTGCTTGAATTACTTCTGACCAAATATTTCTGAAATTCAGCCAATCTTGGCTCCTTAGGTTATTTTTTTAGTGCAATTGGAAGATACAGTCCTTGTTTCTTTGTCACCAATAGTCATCTTTATAGCAGCTGTCAGGAAGAACTTCATAGTTAACTGGGGTAAAACTAGGGCACGTAGAGCACAAGAAATTCTCTAGAAACTGAAGCACTTTTATGAAAATCACAAACTTAATCCATAGAGCCTGTGATTTTATTCTATGTATAATAGAGGATCTGGGATTGCATGGTATTACAATGATTCCCTTATGTATTTCAAGGGGAATTGTGATGGAGCGCCTGGATCCAACAAGGGAATTATTGAGGAAAGGGAAACCACCTGGAAGCGTATCCTCCTCAGGAAACAGTTCAGCCCCCAAAGGTCTGGCATGGGGCAGAGGCCCCCGTCATTTTGGGGATTAGGAAATAATGGGAATAAAACCCCTTGCCTCTCCTGTCTCGAGGGACCTCTTCTATTGCCCCTTTGTTGAGGAGGGACTTCACCTCCTGCAACAGGACTTACTCATGAGAGGGGTCTTTGAAAAGGGATGGGGAGGAAGAGGGGTGCGAAGGGGGCCAGGAGGAAAACTGGAGGGAATAACCCTGCTGGACCGTATGCAGGACCCAGGAGTCTGTTGTTATATCAGACTAGGCACGGAAGAAGTGGAGAGCCGGCTGGCAAACAGAGGATATGGATCCGGGTGCATTGGTATGCTGTCCTCAGGCGCACCTTCAGAAGGACTTCTTGGAGGCCAGTGGTTGTCAGGGGGAGCCATGAGGCTGACTGGACTGGCGCTGATTGCCCTGATGCCCACTCCTATAGCATCGCCTATCAGGCTCTTGGCAGCGGTGATATAAGCAGGCAGAAGTTTGCAGCTTAAAGGGGCATCTCTGGGCTGCTGGGGTATGCAACCCCAAATACTTCAACAGGGCCCTGGAGTCCTGCAAGGTCTGTAATTTGGCATCAGTTTGCTGGGATAACAAGTCTGGGCCTTTGAAAGGAAGATCCTAGACAGTGTTGTGGACCTCCTGTGGGAGCCCCGACACCTGTAGCCAGGAGCTTCTTCACATCATACTGCCTGATGCCATTGCCCTTGTCATCGCATCCGTGGCATCCAGGGCAGACTGTAGCAATGCTCTGATAACCACCTTGTCCTCCTTAATAGAGGCTACCAAGTCCGGCCTAACGTGCTGGTCCAGCTTGTCCTTGAATTTTTCTAGGGAAGACCAAGTATTAAAAGCATATCTGCTGAGAACTGCCTGCTGGTTGGCAATCCTCAGCTGCGGACCCCCTGTAGAATATATCTTATGGCCAAATAAATCCAACTTCTTGGCCTCCTTTGATTTGGGCGTGGTCTCTGAGGACCTTGCCTCTCCCACTCATTGGCCGCAGCAATCACCAGTGAACTTGGAGCAGGATGGAAGTAAAAATGTTCATGACCCTTTGATAGAACAAAGTACTTTCTCATAATCCTCTTCACGGTCGGGGGAATAGAGGCTGGAGTGTGCCACAAGGTCTTTGTGGTATTTTTGATAGTGCATATTAGTGGCAAAGCCACCCTAGCTGGGCCTTCCGGGGCCAGTATGTCCACCATTGGATCTTCTGCTTCCACTATTTCTTCCGCTGGTAGGCCTAGGCCCCTAGCCATGCACCTGAGTAGCTCCAGATGAGCCTTGGCATCGTCGTGTGTGGGCGCCAGCTTAGCCCCTGCCACTTGCTCATCTGGAGGGGATGAGGATGACTCCCCAGAAGGTTCCAGACTTGCAGCCTCACCCACTGAGGTATGGGGGTGGCAGCTCTCTGGTGTCGAGAGGCGTGGTACCTCTCCCCAACTCTGCTTCCGAAAGGTCCTCAGCATCTTGTGGCATGCTCAACGAAAACAAAGGCTGAGGTCGGGAGCTGGTTACTGACTGGGTCCTTCTCACCCTGGAATCTTGGTCCTGATGGTAAGCCCAAGTGGTCCAGAAGGGCCATTGAGAAGGTGCCGGCCACTGGGAAGGCCACTGAGGGGCCGATGGAGGCTGCAGTGCCGGGTCACTCTATCTCGTAGAGCTATGTCTGGACATGGACGAGGCTCTGTCCGAGTCTGACAACAAACCACTCCTTGGTGACCAGGGAGGAGTGGTGCCTGGATATGGTGAGGAGCAGCGTTGTGGGCTACGGTCCCTTGACCTCGCATGCGGTGCCAACAGATGGTGCCACTCTTTCTACCCTTGGGGAGGGTGGTACCAGGGTGCTCCTGCAGCTGCCACTATTGCTGGTGGTATGGGGGAACGGTGCCATGACAGTGCAGGTGGTTCGCCCTGGGGTCTTCTGGCTTGCTCTCCCAAAGGGCGAGACTCAGCCAGTGCTGGAGGCCCTAGTGAGACTGGGTGGGTCAAGAGGGGTTTGCCTTTTGACAGCCCCGCTCTTGAGGGTGCCAGAGATGGCAGTGGCGTGGGCGCAGATGGCACTGTCTGTCCCATCAAGACCTTTGCTGCTTCGAAGGCCTCAGGTGTGGAGGGAAGGAGAATTCCTCCAAGGTGTCCCTCATCGGTGAGGACATGGATGCCGGAGTCGACAGCACTTCAGGCTCATGGGCTGGAGGCCTTTTGGATGTTGGACTGCCCGATTTCTTTGGTCTTCTCAAAGAGTGGGGCTTGTCCTATCTAGGTTTCTTCTTCCTCGGTGCTGGCGATAATGAGCGGTGCCGTCGAGCGTGTTGCTCCTGCGCCACTGGCGGTGCCACTGCGAGTCCTTAGGTGCCTCCCGAGACCTAGTGGCTCCCCTGGAGACCCCTGGAGTGCTGCTTACTTACGGTGCCATTGAACTTGTCTTGGGGGAAGGAACCAGGTGAAGGGCTTCCTCCATAATAAGAAGCCTTAGTCATTGCTTTCTTTCTTTTTGAGTCCAAGGGTAAAAACTCCTGCAGCTCTTACACTTCTTCTTCTGATGAGCCTTGCCCAGGCACCTCAGGCAGGAAGTGTGTGGATTATCCAGCAGCATAGGCTAACGGCAGGAGCTGCACGTTTTAAAGCCAGGCATGTCCCGGCCCCAAGCGGGCAGACCTACTCAACAAGAAAAACGAGTTCTAGTCTAACTACACTTAACAGCTACTTAACTGGAAAACAAACACTTAACAGGTACTCTACTAACTAACAAGAGAGGTCTGCTAACAAGGCAGAGATGGTCTCCAGCTACTGTCAGTGGCAGTAAGAAGGAACTGAGGAGGTATGGGTTGGCTGTGGATTATATAGTGAGCTGCGACAGCGCCACTCCAAGGGGTGCCACAGCTGACCCTACGGGTACCAAGGGGAAAACTCTCCGGCTAACTGTGCATGCGGCGCATCACACCTATGTATGGAATGGACAGGAGCAATCACTCGAAGAAGAAATAGCCTGATTTTCAATATTTCTGTGCACCTAGTGGGTCAATAAGACCTGTAATAAGTATGCCTTGAGTTTGGAGGCTAATTTTTTGGCTCCAATTTTTAACAATCTTGTCCAATATTTTAATTTTATAGATGTTTCTCCATGTGTTTTGCCCACAGATGAAGGTATGGTCCCCGGCTTCCACTTATTTCTAACCTTTTAGAAGCCATTGCAATATTAATTTTTGTCTTATGTCAAAGGTAAATGGAAGAGTATAGCAGTAGCTACCAAGTTAAAATTCTAATTCCTTTTAATGAAATGACAGTTTAGAAAAACAAGGTTGTTTTTAAGAAAGTGAGTATTTTGTAGTCTGAATCTATCATGGTGTTTACCAGGTACTTAAAAGCATGCATTGTGTTATTTCTTTAGTTGCTTCCTTACTCTGGAAGTCTTGTTTTGTTCAGATATAATGACTCCTGCTTCTGTAATCTGCTTCTCCCCACCAACTGAGTCTTGCTTTAAGATAGAATTTTATATAGTACAGTTGATTTGGCATTCAGTGAGTGTGCATAAGAAGCATAACCTACATGCTGTGCAGGTAGAAGAAAGAGTAATAGCAGGAAAAACTAGCGTAAAGGTGTAAAATGAAGCCTTCCTCCACTACTTATGCCAGTACTATTCCCAAGATTTTATTTGCTCCTGGCATAAATCACTCCCACTGACTTCAAGACTGAATATTTTCTCTACTGCATACAATAACTCACACTCATTGCAGTCATTTATTCAGCACCAAATTTCATGCAAATTACTCCATTGCCACTTGTAACATTTACACTTAACATATAAATCTACACTGTAGCTCACATCACAGCTGAATCTGACCCACTGACCTCTATAGAAATAGCCAGCTAAAATCCAATATAACATGCTGAAAATAAACTTTGAAAATGAACCAAATTCAGCCAAGGTATAACCTTCTGTTGTCAACTCCAGTGGCTTCATTCTGGCCCAATCTTGTGTTCTATCACCCATAATTGGCTTAGCAGCTAAACTGCAGTCAAATCTGACTGTGGCAACTGCCTTGACATATCTAAAGAGAAGAAAACAGGGAATATTGTAAAAACTCTGATTATAAGCCCTTCTCATTTGAGACATTTACCTGTGCTTATACAAAATCCCATGGTAACAAGAACAAAGAAAAAGTAAGAGCCCGTAACTGAGCTGTTCCTTGTCATCCTCTGCAGAAACAAAATAACCACTTTTGCAAATACCGTATAGGGTTACCGATTTAGTGCTAGTTAACTCAGAGCAATTCTTTTAAATATTTTGTTTCCTCAAGATAAGATAGGAAAACAAGTCATCCATACATACTGTGTATTTGCCATACAAGTGTAACCCGTATGCCTAAAGGAGCTCTCTCTGCCAGGGGTCCTTTGAGGCTGCGTTACGTTGCTGGGCAGATTTGGCTGCTCAGGTCCAGAAGCTTCTGGAAATTGAGTGATTGCATTGAGCATGCTCCACAAGGTTTTCTGCTGGTGCTGTGGTCAGATGTCACGAGAGCAGCAGCCTGAGTGGCAGCCATATAGAGTTGCAATGAGAGGAGTGCATGTAGTCAGAGCGTGATTGGGGGAAGCTGAGCCAGGAGTGGAGAACAAGATGTTTTCTTCCTGCTGTAGAGTGTTTTGCAAGAGAGTTTTCTCATATGCACATGTGACTGACTGCAGATCAACCAGTAAAGTGACTGGATGGTGCCGGTTCCAGAAGAGAAAGAAAACTCTGCATGGATTCCTAGCTTAGATCCCTGCAACCAGACAGGAGGATTGCTGCATCTTGCAACTCAAGCCTTTGGACTTGTACAGAGACTGCAACTGAGATATGAGTGAACACCACCTAAACTTTGGGACTCTGGGGTTTCTTTCCCACAATATTTCTATGGGGGTGTTCTGTTTAAATTCATTTTGTTTTTCTTAAGATAAAATTTATCATGTTAGTAGTTAATAAAGTTTATTGCATTTCATTATATTTGTTCTTAGGTAGTATTTTAATGTGGAGAAGATAACTGAACAATCTTTGCAGTGAGTCCCTCACAGACTGAATCCTGGGTCTCCAGCTGCTTCTCTGTGGGAGTTGGGGTTTAAAAATAAATTACTTTCACAATTTATGTACCATATGTCAATGACCTCTAGCAAAAGAGAAGGTTATAGGTTCATTTAATAACTTTTTAGCCTCTAGGAGACTCTGCTCAAGCTTATTTTGAGAAATGTGGTGCAGTCTTTGAAGTTTTGATTTTCTACTCTGATGGTTGCCAACCTGTGGTCAGTGGAACCTAGGTGGTCTTTCAGAGTACTGCAGGTGGTTGGGAGGAGAGAAGATAATATAGTAATAATATACTCCTGTGTATTTCTTATGCATCATATTTGATGTTACATTATTATCTCAAGTAATTTGCTGCACAAACATCCTTGTGTAATATCTGTGTTTTTAATACCGCTTGAGAGATGAGTTTGATTCCCGCCAGCAATAGGCTATGTAAAAATGTTTAAAATGGCTTTCTTGCATGGTGGTCTGTAAAAGCTTTCAGTGATGATGTAGTGATCTGCATGATGGAAAATGTTGGGAGCTACTTGTCTACCTGACTATCTGAAAATGAAAGGGGACATCAGATAACATTAAAGGTTTGTCCTCCCAACGTTTGAGATGTTTTGCATACCATCATAAATGTAATATAGCATAAGAAAGAATCACAGTGAACAACTGTAATACTTTTCATTTTATATAGACATTTAATGATTAAAAATCCAAAAATACCTTCACAATTACCTACCTTCACTACTGCACAAATGTGGCCACTTCTGGGTCACTTCACACCAATGCAGAGGAGAAAATACCTAAAGAACCCACAATTCTTGAGAGGAAGACATTCTTAGTGATAATTTCAACAGATTAGCCAAGAGAACATATTTAGAGTAAATATAATTTCCCTTCTGCTCTACAGTCAAATATACCAGCATACTTTTGAACAGAGATATCTTCTATTAGCCCATGTTACAATCAGAAATGGATTTTATTAATCTGGATTTATAAAAGCCCTGTGTATTCTAACTGATGGTGTTCCTAGAAACTGATAAGCAATTAAGCATTTTTGGGCAGCCTCAGAGATCTGTTGTTATGATACTGGCTAAGGATTCAGAAATGCATAGCCATGTGGCATATGCACACTCAGTGTGTACAGTTGGGTACATTATGAGAGGAGATGCCCTTGAAAAGTAAATTTTGTAATAGCTGAATGATCTCAAATGATCTGTACTCAAAGTTGTCAAAGAGTATAATATAGATTATTTATATTTTATCTCCCATTCAGTCAAGGTCCTGGGTCTGATTGTCTGCTCCAATAAAATCAGTTTACACCAGTAAAATTCCACTGGCTTCGCTGGAATTACACATGCATAAAATCAGTGTAGTGGGAGTGTTTTAGCTTTTGATGGCACTGTAATTCAAAAGGCATCCCACTGTTCGTTAATAGTTCCACTTACTCTTGCACTGGCACAATTTTAATAGTGCATCATGAATGGAAATTGCAGACTAGGTTCTACCCTCTTCCATGTGAAGTTTTGAGACATTGACACTTCCACTTGGTTTTGGGGCAACTTTCAATGTAGCATTGAATTCTGATGTTCAGTTTAGTATGGATAAGCTGGTAAAGCACTGTATGCCTCACATAGCCCTGGTAACGTAAACATCATTGCAAGGACTAATCACAAAATAAAAGGTGCTATCATTTTGATCAAGTGTGTTCCCAAGAGTAGAACCACTTCTCAGGCATGTTGAAAAAGGTGTTCATAACAGCAAAGTCAAATTCTGTGCAGAGTGTTAGGAGTAATTCTCCATTTGTTTTTAGAGACCAAACATCTGAATTTCCCTATGACTCTTTTAAATGGTGTAATCATGCCCATTGCGAGCACTTGAAGTCATGCAGTAACAAGATTTTGTCATTGTTGGGTATATTTCATAGAGTGTCACTCAATTAGCTGTAGAACTGAGTCTTTATTTTTTCAGAAGCAAGCAATATAGGCACTTCCTATTATCAGAAAGCTGTGGGACAGCAGTATATGCTATGTCAGTAAGCGCTTGGATTGACATAGGTTGCTGTGATAATTTATTAGTAATGGGTTTTGCTATTGCAAGTCCTACCCTGTGTAGGCTGATGTTTTGATCTGCCTTGTAGCCTGACAAATAGTGAAAGTATGTTCTTCTCTAAGTGCATAGCTGTCGTGTAGTTTAGTCTTGGATAAAAGAGAGAGATCTATTTGATACCTGTATAGCTCTTTCACTACTAATGCAGTTCTTCCATGGGCTTAATTTTCCTTGAGTCAAGTAGTGTTTGAATGTTCCAGCATCTGATTGTCAGTTTGTCTGTTGTGATTATTTCTCCCACATAACTGGCAATCACGATGATCATGGGAAACCAACCAGGAGTTTATGAGAGATGAGCCTTTTTACCCCAGCTTTTATAGGGGCCTTCTCAGATTGAGGCTAACAGGGTTTCCCTAAATAAGGCTGCATGGCTGCCTAAGTTCAACCTTATGTTCCTACAAAATGAGAGTTATGTGATCATCGAACCTAGGCTGCTTATGTGGAAATGGTTAGCTACTAGCATCTGGCTTCTCAGGCCTAAAACTTACACCATGAGTGTAACAATCTTAACTTTGTTAAAGCATTGATTCATGGTAATGGAGGGATATGAAGAGGGTAGGAAAAAGGCAATTACTTACCAGTAATGGCCGTACTTTGTGATGCACTGCTCACTTCCATTCCACTGTTGGTGTGCATGGCACATGCCTCCGTACACAGCCACCAGAAGCTTTTTGCCCTTAGCTATCCCTGTAGGGTCAGCGGCGGCACCTCACTGGAGTGGCGCTCATATGTCACAGTATAATAGCTGACCTGACATCCTCCAGTTCCTTCTTTTCGCTAACTCTGAAAGCGGGGAAGGAGGGTGGGTGTGGAATTGTAGTGAGCAGCGCATCTCAAAGAATGGCTATTAGTGGTTAAGTAACTGCCTTTTTCTTCTGCGAGCAGGTGCTCACATACATTTCATTATTGGTGAATTACAAACTTTTACCTTGGACAGTGGGAGGAGTTACTGATTGCTTCTGCAGAGTACTGCACTGTCAAAGGCTGCATCATCCCAGGCTTGTTGCACAATAGTATAATGTGACGTGAAGAAATGGACCAATGACCTGGTAGCTGCTCTGCAAATCTCCTGTACTGGAATTTGGCCAAGGAAGGCTGCTGATGAGGCCTGAGCTCTGGTCGAGTGTGCCTTTATTGGTCCAGGTAAAGGCACCTTAGATTCTCTGTAACAGGTTCTGATACAAGAGGTAATTCAAGAGGAAATCTTCTGAGATGATATCGATTGTCCCTTCATGTGATCTGCAATGGCAATGAATAGCTGTGTTGATTTTTGAAGTGACCTTGTCCTTTTTAAGTAGACAGCAAGGGCTCTTCTCAAATCCAAAGTGTGCCATTTCTGTTGCTCCTCCATTGTGTGGGGCTTTAGAAGAAAACTGGAAAGAAAATGTCCTGAGTGACATGAAATGGGGAAACTACCTTGGGGAGAGATGCTTCGTGTGGCCTAAGTTGCACCTTATCTTTGTAGAAAACAGTATGGGGGCTCTGAATATAGTGGCTCTTATTTCCAATATTCATCTGGCCAATGTTGTGGCCACCAGGAATGTGACTTTCCATGAAAGAAAGGACAATGGGCATGATGCCAAATGTTCAAAAGGGGCCCTTGTCAATTTATGTAGGACTAAGTGTAGATCCCACTGGGGAGCAGGACTACAAATCAGTGGGAATAACCTCTGCACCTGTCTGAGAGACTTGGTGGTCACTGGGTGGGATATAACTGATGCCCTCCCAACGGGGCCACAGAATGCTGCTATGGCTGGTAGATGGACCCTCAGAGACGCAAGTAATAAGTCTTGAGTCTTCAAATATAGCAGTTATTCCAAAATCTCATGAATAGGGGAGGTCCTTGAGATAAGTCCTCAAAACTGAGCCTAGATTGAGAGGCACTTCCACTTCACAAAATATGTGAATTGAGTGGAAGATTTTCTACTACCTATGAGGATGTGTTGGATTTGAGATGAGCAGGCCTGCTCCTCCAACGTCAACCACGCAACTTCTAGGCTGTGAGGTGTAGGGTTTTGAGATTCGGATGGAGAAGATGTCCTCTGTTCTGTGTGAGGAGGTCATACCTCTGATGGAGCTCTATTGATGGTTCCATTCATAGATCAGTCAGCATATTGTCACAATGATGGCAAGGCCATGCAGGGGCAATGAGAATAATTTTCACTTTGTCCCTTTTGATCTTCAGAAGCACTTTGTGTAATAAGGGGAACAGAGGGAATGCATACATGAGGAGAACCGACCAGTTCATCAGGAATGCATCCATCAGGGACCCTTTCTCCCAACCTCTTAGGGAACAGAATAGATGACACTCGCTGTTCTCTCAAGACGTGAAGAGGTCCACTCGGGGATGACCCCAGCTGAGGAAGACTGAATCTGCTATGCAAGGTGGAGTGACCAGTCATCCCGGGATGAGAAGTTCCTGCTGAGCTGATCCACTTCCTTGTTTCTTGCTCCTGGTAAGTGTGAGGCTACCATGTGGAAATTGTGTCTCACTGCTAGATTCCAAAGATAGGTAGCCTCCTGACAGAGGGCTGATGAATGAGTGCCACCCTGGTGATTTATGTAATACATTGCAGTGGTATTGTCTGTCAGAATCTGGATGACAGACCCCTGCAACTGCTGAATGAATACCTAGCATGCTAGCCATATTGCTTTGAGCTCTTTTACACTGACATGGAGGGCTCTCTCTGCTACCAACCAATTCCCTTGAGTGCTGAGATTGATACTGTGGTGTGCTCCCCAATCTACTGGTACATTGGACATGTCCAAGATAAGCATGAGGGAAGGAGAGGTTACTCCAAATGGAACCCCCCCCCGAAGCACTGATTGTGGCCTCTGCCACCATTGGAGCTGCATAAGAACTTTTGATGGAACAGTTACTACCCTCTGCAGGGAATGTCTTCGGGGTTGGTAGACTGATCTTAACCACACTTGCAGGGGTCTGAGATGGAGGTGGAAGCCACCATGTGTCCCAAGAGTTGGAGGCAGTCTTACAGAAGTGTTTGGGCGCTCGTGTAGGTTTGTGATAATGTGCAACTTTGTGTCGAATCTTGCTTGAGGCAGGATGGCACGGCCTTGGACTGAGTCTATAACTGCTCCTATAAACTCTATCCTTTGAACAGGTCTCAGCTGAGACTTCTGTACATTGAGCATTAAACCCAGGCAGTTGCACGTGAACCTGGTCCTCCTAACTCTGGCTTCTACCTGCTCCTTGGAACAACCCCTGATTAACCAGTCATCCAGGTACAGAAAGGTGTGTACGTCTCTTCTTCTTAGGTGGGCTGCTACCACCACCATACACTTGGTAAAAACTCTTGGTGCTAAAGCTGGGTCAAAAGGGTGGGCCCTAAATTGGAAGTGCGAGGATCCCCTTGTTACCCCAGAATCTAAAACCTTGACTGTCCAGCTGTCGTTCCTTATTTAATAAATTACTCTGGGATAAAGAGGGTGGGACCAGTGCTGCCTAAATGAGTAAAATCCCTAGTGGAAAACTACAGCTACAGCCCGCCAATCAAGAACAGACACAGCAATGCATGACTCAGAGCAAGGAATTCCTCAAAAACAAAGGTTAGCTTTATTTAACTAATACCATAATCACAGTATTACAGGAATATTATTTACATAAGCCAACCTATGAGCATACAAATCTTTATTGGTATACTAAAGCACCAGATTGTGACAAGCTTTTAAATATCTATACATTTATAAACTAGAACATTCAACAAGTGGGGATCAATCACTTGTTGAATGGGGAGATCTGAGTTCTTGCATGTACTTCTTTTGCCACTTCCGTAAGGGTTTGTGATCCCTTAAGTGGCTATTGCTGCAGGAAGAATGGCTGCTGCAGGCCGATTTTGTAAGGACTGGACCCTTGCGAGCTGCCTTATGCTTGCAAGTGGCTTGCCAGCTTCTGACCAATTTTTGGTTTTCTACCCTTTTTGGGACCCTTTTCTTACCAGAACCAGATGGAATCCCTTCTTATTAATCGCCTGACCTCTTTTTCACTCTCAGCTCTTCTCCTGGCACTGTCATGGCTCTAACTTCTCCTCCGTGATTGGGGCTATGGTGGCTCTGCGGGTCTACTATAGCTCACAGTTATGCTGTTGCTGCTTTGTTACAACAGGGGTCTCTGCTGTGCTTGCTGGCTTGAAAGAGGATCTGGCAGTGTGCGTGCAGTGTTAGAGCTTTAGGAATCTGAACCTTAAGGCGGGACTCAGTTAGCCAAGTGGCTCAGACCCTTCAGCATGCATGGAGGGTTAAGGTGGTGCAACTCAGACCTTTAGGCAGGACTCAGTTAGCTGTGCGGTCTGCACCCTTTCGTTTTAGACTTCCTCCAGAATCAACACCTTGAGTAGGGACTCAGTTAGCCAAGTGATGTGGCCCTTTTGGAATGAAATCTTCACGCACCAGATGGACTTCCTCAGGAAACTGTGCCTCTAGTCAGGATTCAGTTAGCTGATTGGCACAACTCTGTTGGAACAAGACCTTCATGCAGCCTAATCAGAGACAGTGAGACTTAGAATTTCAGACCTAAAGGCAGGACTCAGTTAGCTGCATGGTCTGATTCCCTTCATCCCCTACTGAGACTCTGAGTGTAGAGGCAGGACTCAGTTAGCTGAATCACTCAGGCACTTAGTGTACCCTCTGGGTTGAGAGCTCATTATCAGAGACAGGGCACACTAGAGCGCAGCCAGAATGGCCCTCTAATCTACCCTCTGGAATGAGAGCAGGACTCCTTGTGCAGTGGGACCACAGACAAAAGCCCACTGGTACCCTTTAGGAGTGGGAGAGATCTCCAAATTCTAGCTGCAAATGCAACTCCTTTTATACAACTCTGTAGGTCTTGCTCTACCATTCTAGTGGGCATATTGGGTGTTTCCCTGATGGGAGGGGGCATGAGTGAAGCTAGTGGATTTTTTTCTCCCTTTTTCTTATGGGAGGGGGAGCAAGTTCATTCCAAGGTCAATGCCTGACCTTGTTTTTCTAGTGACAGATATGTTTCTTAAGATATCTCACTAAGTAAAAAAAAAAAAAAAAAAAGAGTTCTCTTAGAGTAAACTATCTAAGTTTTCCTTTAATTTTTATTTCTACAAATCCTACCTTTTAATACTTTATTATGTACAGAAATTCCTTAGCAATTAACCGAAACCCGTTTCAATAAAAACTTCTTATCAGATTACATTAGGCTATTGTAGAGGACCTGCGCCTCCAGCAGATCGAGAGGACGCCTCCTGTCGCTGGCACCGTGGAGTTAGCTACTCAAGTATCCTCAAAGTCTGTAGCCCTGGCCCCCAGGCAGGGCAGGCAAGTACATGGTCTGTAGCCCCAGGCCCCAGGCAGGGCAGGCAGGTACACAGTCTGTAGTAATAGCTCGGGCGGTCAGGGATGACTTGGTTTTCACCAAGTGAGGGGGTTGAGGAGGGAGATGCAGGCCCACCTGCTCCACTGCATCTCAGCCCAGGGCCCTAGACAGTGGCAGGGTGGTCCACCACTGGGTCACCAGGGCTCTGTCCAAAACATGCTGTCCAGGGACATGATTCACTATTCTGCCCTCCCTGGGCTACTTCCTCCAACCCCAACCCTTCCTCAGTCCTAAGTACCTATCTCCAATGGGGGTAGCCATCCTCAGGGTCTCCCTTGTAGAAGGCCTTTGGGATCCCTGTGAATCCCTCTGTGTCCGTGGGCGGCAGGTCAGGATACTCTACAGGCTCCTCCATGAGGGGCAACTCCTCCAGGTTCTGGGGCTTGTATGTGGCTGGCATCTCCTCCTTGGCGGAGGGTACCTCCTCTTGCTTGCATGGCCCGGAGGCTGATGGTGTCTCTTCCTCTGCTGAGGGTAACTCGTCTAGGTCGCAGGGCTGGTAGGTCACAGGGTCTTCCACTTCCCAGGGTTCCAAGTCTGCCTCCAGGCAGGGAGGCTGCTTTGGGGTTTGGCGTGCTTTTGAGTGCCTGCCTCAGTCTGCCACCTCAGGGTTTCCTTCCCAGTTACTCAGCCCTGGGAGGCTGGGTGGGCCATAGAGCTGGGTGTCCCGAGAGGCAGGGGCTAGCTGGTGGGGCTGGCCCTGGCCCGTTCTGGCTTGCTCCCTCTGGACAGGCACATCCTTCCCCTTTGGGAACTCAGCCCCAACTGAGCTCCCAGCCAGGGCTTTTATACCACCCCTTCCTGCTCTGGCCATGCTCCTCCACTTCCATGACCTAGGTCTTGCAGTTCCCCGGTCTGGCCAGAGTGTGTTCGGGGCATTCTTCGAGCTCTGGCTCTGAGGGAGGCCACATCGCCTGGTTATAGCTATGTTATATTTCTAACCAAATCCAATTAGATGGCAAAAATCCACAGTTACACCTTGGCAAAATGCAGGAAACACCTGTAGTCAGGTCTGATCACTAAATGGAAATAAGCATCTTTGAGGTAAAGGGCAGCAAACCAATCTCCAGGATCCAAGGATGGGATAATATGGTTTAAGTGTTACGCTGAGGTAGGATGGTGGGACCAGTGCTGCTTAAATGGGTAAAACCCCTAGTGGAAAATACAGCTACAGCCCACCAATCAAGAACAGATTTTGAGCAATGAATTCTTTGAAAACAGGTGTTAAATTTATTTAAATATTACAGACTATATCACAGTGAGCACTATTGACTGACAGCTTAGGATAGAACATGATTTACTGAAATATAAAAATTTCATGTGTATAACAATGAGTTTAACAATAAAAACAAAGACATTAAAATCTTAACAAAAACATCTAAATGCCTAAACACTTAAACTATAGCATTGAACAAGTGAGGATCAGTCATCTGTGGAATGGGGAGATCTGGGTTTTACATATACCATACCTTTATTCCTAACACCCTAGGAACTTCCTAATTTTGGGTGGTTGTCCTTTGGTTTGGCTAGTGTCACAGGCTGGTTACATCAGGATTGGAGTAAAAAAAAGTAGTAAAGTAAAGTAAAGTAAAGTAGCTGAAGTAAAAAAAGCATTGAGCACTTCAGCTTTTTCCTCATCCTCTGTCACGAGGATGCCTGCCCCATTCAGTAAGGGACCTACACCATCCCTGATCCTCTTCTTGTTATTGATATACTTCCTGAGATGAGTGCTCTGTGACTGGCGTGGTTGATACCGATTCAGTCAATGTGTGGCTTCTTTTGAGGGGATCTTTGGTGTGGTGGTGCGGACTGTGTGCTTTGTGTGGATGTACGTGCTGAGGCAGAACATGGAGGCTCTGACGCTGGCCTCAGAGCCACTTTCATCAAAGGAGCTTTTAATTTAATGTCCTGGTCTTTCTTAGTTCTTGGGTTGAAGGACTTGTAAGTCTTACATTTGTCAGGATGGTCAGCTTCCCCTGGACGCTTTAAGCACTTATCGTGGAGGTCACTAAAGCAGGAAAGCCTTCCCACAAGCTGAGCAGGGCTTAAACTCCAGAGAACGCAGCATGATATTCCATGAAGGAAAACAAAGGGCAACACTTAACTATCTATCAACTATTTAACTAACTGATTATCAGCTGATTATTACAAACAAACTACAAAGCAGTAAAAAAGGTACATAACAAAAGATAGCTGTTCCAGTGATCCTCATTGAGGGCAGAAAGAAGGAACTGAAGGAGAGTTGGGTCAGCAGCAGCTATTATACTGTGGCATATCAGTGCCACTCCAGGGGGCACCACCACTGACCCTACAGGGATAGTTAAGGGCAAAAAGCTTCCGGTGGCTGTGCATGGAGGCGCATGCACACCAACAGTGGAATGCATGTGAACAGCTGCTTGAAGAACTGTTGGTACCAGTAGATTCTCCACACACAATAATTTTATGTTCAACTTGTGGTGCACATTAGCAGGATGTATGGTCTGGGATGCTGCAAACGTCATCCACCAGACAGCAAAGGCTCAACAGCTGAAGGGTGCTGCATCTCCCCTGCAGTGCCTGCTAACTCAGCTCTGTGGGTCTGGACATTGTAACAATCTTGAGAGTTCATTAAAGACCACACTATTGAATGAATGAGGAATAGAACAATAGCCCTAACTGTTCACACTGCTGCTGACAAAAGGTGTACTTCAAGTATGGTGCTTTTTCTGCTCATCTATCCAATCATTTGCTTCTTCCTCAGCTTCAGAACTTCCTTCCATTCCCTCCAGTTTGCAAACTCCTCTCCATCACTCCTTTCTGGTTTTGAAGGCAAGTCACCCAGCCGGTCAGATAGACTCAGCACTATACACTAATGCTTCCAGTAACACAGTTCTTTCTGACACCTTTCTCTGGTGCCAGAGACACTTCCATGCTCCTTCCAAGTGGCCCAGCTTCATTGCTACACTCCTTTGGACTATCTCCTCCCACCATAACATTCCTTCCCACCATACTCTTTTGGTTCCAGCCCAGGCAAACTCAATGAATCTATGAGCAGGCGGGTAAGGCCAGGAAACATCAATAGATTATTTAGTCAGACATCCTGTATCACATAGGACATTATATTTCAACCACTTACCCCCGTATTGAACCTTATGTTTGACTGAAGCCTAATTTTATTTGATTGAAGCATATCTTCCACAAGAGCATTCTCTTGATTTGAAAAGCTCAAGAGATGACTCTACCAATACTCTGGTAGTTTGTTCAGTGGTTAGTCTCTCTCACTGTTAAAAATGTGTACATAATTTCTCATTTGAAATTTTTGGTTTCAGCTACCAGCCACTGGTTCTTGTAATGTGCCCCTTGGTACCTGATATTTTCTCATGATTACTGTACATATATACTGTAATCAAGTCATCTCTCATACTTATTTCTGATACACTAAATAGACTGGACTCCAAGGCCTGGTCTACACTGGCAGTTAGAGAGATACACAAACCATGTAAAATAACTTGCTTATCTCCCTTTCACTTTCTAACTCCTGCTTACCTCTGTGGCACCACTCCACTGAGTCAAAGGGAAATGCCTTCCCTTTGACTCAGTGCCACTCTTTTTACAGAAGTGTAGTTACTGAGTTGAACTCTGGATTGATTGAGAAGGTCTTGACTGATCACTTAATTGAAACAGAGAGTTTGAACAGACAGCAGTGTATTTGGTACCATTAGCATAGACTTGGTTGTAGTTTCTCACTGTAAGGCTTTTTCTTCAGCTTTCAAATAATTTGTTGTGGCTCTCCTCCGCACTATTAAAATTTTCAACACATTTTTTAAAAATATGGACATCAGAACAATACACAGTATTCCAGTATTGATCTCCTCAATGCTACATTTACATCACCTTCCTATTCATAACACCCCAGTTTATACAACTAAGGATCAGATTATCCCTTTTGCCACAGCACTGCATACAGAATTTATGCTGATCCACTATGACTCCTTTTTAAAGTCTGTTTTTCAGGATACCACCCCCCATTATATAGGTATGGCCTGTATTCCTTCTTCCAAGATGTGTAAGTGTGAATTGTCTATTATAACACAATTTGTCTAATGGATACAGGTTAGCAAGTGATTGACGGCTCTGGCCTCATTATGATTTACCACTCTGCCATACTTTGTTTCATCTGCAAATTTTATCAGTAGTGATTTTATATGTTTTTTCAGATCAAATGATCAAAATGTTCAATGACATCAGACCTAGTATTGATCCCAGTGGAACCCCATTGGAAACATTCCTATTTGATTCCCGACTGATAACTACTTTTTTGAGATCTGTCAGTTAGCCAGGTCTTAATCCATGTAATATGTGCTTTATTGATATTGCATAGAGCCATTTTTTAAATTAAAATGTTGTTCAGTACTAATAAAATGTCTTACAAAATCTCAGTATATTACATCTATGCAATCATGTTTATCACACTCGTAATCTCAAAGAATGAAATCAGGTTCATTTGACAAGACCTGATTTCCATAAAATCATTTTGACTGACATTAATTATATCCCAGTCTTTTAATTCTTTATCAGTTGAATCCTGATTAAGCTTTTCAATTATTTTGCCCAGGGTTGATGACAGGCTAATAGGTCTCTAGTTTCCTGTGTAATGCTGCTGCTGTTTTGAAATATTGGGACAAGATTAGCACTTTCCTAGTCTTCTGAAATTTTCCTAGTATTTAAAATGTGATAGACAAAGGTTCCCTAGTCAAGCTCCCTGCTACCTCCCCATACGTGGCTGCCAGTAGTAGCATATGAAGGGTTTTCTGGGTAAAACAGATCAAAGAAATGTGCTTCCCCTCAATTTCTTATGAGAGGGGAGTCTGGGTGAAAAAAAAGAAAAATAAAGATGGCCTGTCTTTCAGGCAATCTCTCTGGGTCTAGTTCTTTGAGTTTGGTCTATCAGGGTCTGTTGTCCCTTACCTTCAGCCCCTTTTCTGTGGCATACTGCTTTATAGCTGGCCCATGTATCTTCAGGAGTAGGGAGGCCTATAACTATCTCTTTGGCTGACTTGTCTCTGTTGTCAGCAGTTTCTGGGGTGGAACAGTCCTGTTCACCACATGTTCCTGTGGCAGGTTTCCCTTTTTAAGTTCTTCCAAGTGGCACAGCTCCCTTCCCTTCCACCACCTACCAGTAAATTGTGTATCTAATAAATTAAAAAAAATCCTTATTAAAATGCCTATACAAAGGACTTTTAGGAATGCTAGGTCCAGTTAATAGTTTCTTTATTTTGTCACTGGGAGGAACTCAGATATCATGATGAGGAGGAGCAAGGTATGAAACTCTACACTGAATATACAGTGTGTCTCATTTTATTTGCATAAGTAAATGGCTTCTGTGGCATCCTTAAGTAATTATGTTATATTTGAAACTTTTTTTTTGTTAAGATGGAGAAATCTGCATCTATTCTTCTAGCCAGAATTTGGATTATCCCTAAATGTAGAATCACACTGGATTTTAATAGTGTAGGAATTTTCTTTTCCCACATAACTTCCTTAGGAGCCAAATACTGGTTCCCCTGAAATCGTTTAGGTTAGTGACACCAGCATTGGCCTTATAAGAACTACAGTTGTCTCTGGATCAAAATAGCTTTCTTTCCACATTGCTACAGTCTAAATAGATAAGTGCAAAACTCAAATGTTCTCAGAGCACATGGCTACTTGGATCAGTAATAATGACCCAAATCATTATAAAAGAGATACCATCAATGAAGTTTGGTTTTGGATTTGAAACTTCCTGAAGTTATGCAATGTCAGTGAAGTTTTGATTCTGGCTGAAATGAAATTGATGCTCTTGAATGCAAGATATACAGGGGTGAGCCAACTTTATTTTGGAATGAAATTATCTGAGGCTTAATTAGGGTGCATCAGGAAATGTCATGTCCTTAGTCAAATGGTACATTTCATATATTGGGGTCCCTTTAACCTCTTGAATTGCAAAGCATGTTACGTGTTTTCTTCTGGAAACCAATGAAAGTAATAGATATCAAAATGAAAATGTGTAATCATTTGCACTTAGTGACCTCTAGTGGAAATAAACACCATATCCAGCTACAAACCATTAAACCGTAGTCCATGAAGAGGACTGTCAGCTTTAAAACAAACATATGCTACATGTTTCAATATGCTGAGTTGTCTTTTATGAAATACGATATTCTACTCTTCTTAAAAAAGAAAAAAAACAATAAAACCATTAAGAATAAAACAAAACTTACAGATCTGCCAGAATTTCTAAAGGATTTGCTTTAGCCTTCCCTTCATGTGCCTGTTTGCTACCAAAATAGCTATGGGAATTTCCACCAACCTCCAAGAATCCATGTATGTAAAAGGCTGTTCTTGCCTGGTGGAGCTTGGTATGAGATTTATTGATTTCAGAGCTACAGTTGTGACTCCCATACAATATTTTTCTATGACGAGTGCCCTAAAATGCACATACTCTCAGCAAATAACAACATACATAAAATTTAAAATAACTAACCCCAACAGAATACAACTTCAGTTTAGCCCAACTTCCTGACTAATTGCTCATTCTCTGCTCAAACTGGGTTGGTTAAAGTATTTCACTCTAGCTGCTGAGTGGAAATACTTTTCTGCTGAGGCTCTCCTAAACTGCATCATACAGGCACAAGCTAGTTACCTTCCTCTTCTTCCAAAACCACAGATTTTCTTATCTGACTCCAAACTCTTCTTAGTATACTCCACCAAACTTTTTACTGTATTTCTCCCTCTTTCTAAGGTCATATATGATCCCTGCATTACACACTTAATCATTATGTTTTAATTCCAAATCCCTTCACCATAAAGAATGTTGTAAGAGAGACTTTTTAAGGATACAAGTAAGATTTTTTATGAAGTGAAATTGCCATGTTATAAAATAAGCTTCTGACTTGATTATAAACTATAAGACAAAATACATATTAGGTAACAGATGACTCTCACTTATTTTATCACAGGATAATTTCTGTGACTTGAATGGGGTTTTGCTAATATAATGGAGAGCAGAATTTGATGCATTATTTAAAATCTTAACAACATCACTCTAGCAATGAAACAGACTGAAACTGTCAGCTCCCTTCTAACCTTACTGCTTTCTGCTCAGACAGTTGACCACGCTTATTTTTAAATTATCTTTGAATACAAAAGTATAGATGGTGATTTGAAGCAAAGGGAGGATAGTAAATAATATTATATTGTTATATCAACAAGAAGCACAAAATCATATTGCAGTAGGGATCTAGTATTTTAAAAGTCCTTCTTTGCCCATTCCTCTGCTACCTTCCAGAGAAAAATTTGATAATTTGGCTGCTATACGTGACACCTATTCCCATATAGATTTAGATTATGCTTTTCAGGAATTAACATTCCATACCTACAACTGGCTTTAAAATTACTGGGACTCCATGGGGAGTAGATCTCCACTAAGAATTTATCAGATCAAATATATTATCACATGATCACCTGACAAACTTTCATAGCACAGGGCTGTGCTCTGATTTAACAAGGGAATTGTTTTGTTGGCCCCCTCCCACTTATAATTACTATTATCCTATGATCATGATCCTAATTATTTGACCAATATTTACAAGGCTCTCACCAGATGGCGTCTGAGCACCTCATCCTTCTCTGCTAAAGCATTCCTTTCAGTTAGAGTAAAAATGGCTATCTGCCAAGTAACACTCATGGGGAAACTTAATCAAGTCTATAGAAAAGTTAAAATAAGAAAAGATCTGCATCCCCAAACCCTCATATTACAAGGATGAATTCAGCTACATTATAAAGAGAAGTCTGTAAGCTGTTTGGGGAAGGTTTTGACTTTTTGTTTTGTTTGTACAATTCTAGCACAATGGGGTCCTGGTGTATGACTCGGGCTCCTACATACTAGCACACTATAAATAACAGAAAGCCATTCTATTGGATCAGGGTGGAATTTGCATAGTTTCATCTTGACTCTTCATGAACTATTTAGGAAACAGCCAGTGTAACCTTTTATTTTCCCCGATTAAAGTTGGTCAGATTATAAACATAAAACAAATCTCACTACCAAATGCTTAGACCAATCACATCCGTTACCTCCAGGTATGAAAATAAATAAGATGCGCCATTTAAGTCCTTATTCCAGGTCCGTTTCCCTGGTATCAGAGTGCCTAAATAAATTAGGATTTTGGAAAGCCCTATATTCTGAGGAGGATTCTCCTTACAGTACACCCTTACGATTGTTTTAGTATTTTATTTGTAATGAATGCCTGCTTTCAAGTGGACAGGCTACTAGGTCTCTAACTACCTCCTCTACGCTAGGTCAAGTCAGCTGGTATTGAAGTCAATAGGTGTTCAGTTGTTTTCTGTAGCAGCAAGATCAAGGCCTTACTGATTAAACTGGACCAAATTAAGTCCTGGCATTCCTCTATTGAAGTCAGCTGAATTATTTTGTAGCAGAGATAAATCTAGCCCATTCTTTCCAGAGGCATGTCAAATCTGGGGCACTGAGGTTGAGGGACAATCAAATACTGTGTGTGCAGATTTCAAATTGCTAGCTATTTCTCACCCCCTCTAGCCTTCCCTGTGTGGATATGTCTATCTATCCAAGATATATTTATGCCTCTACTACCTACTGTCCAAGCCTCTCACAGCCATAAATGTATTTATCTGCATACAACCCATTGAAGGAGATAGGTAATATTACTCCCATTCTACAGCTAGGTGAAGTAAGGCACAGAGACCTGAAAAGTAGGAACCTAACTCCCATTGATTTTAAGGAGAGATAGCTCACTGTTCAATGAAAAATTGGACTTAGCTATAGAAATAGACCTTGGCAAAACCCTTGCTCCAAACACAGTCATTATTGGAAGGAAATTTGGATCTGTGTCTGGGTATTAGCTTGGGATTTGGGAGTCTTGAGCTGAGTTTCTTTCTCTGCCACAAATTTTGTGTGTGATATTGGGAGAGTCACTTAATCTTTCTGGCCCAGATCCACAGAGGTACATAGCAGTCTCACTCACCTTAATTTCAGTGGAGTTAAGTCCCTACATACCTGGGGCTATGGCCCTCTATGCGTCAGAACCCCATCTGTACAATGGGGTAACAGCACTGCCCTAACACAAAGGGATGTTGTAAGAATAAATGTATAGAAGAGTATGAAATACTTGTCTGCTAGCATAATGGGCCTGTATAAGTACTTTAGAGCTCTCCCTCAGTAACAGGCCGAACCAGATCTTTAGGTCTGAATGCCCTCAGCTTTTGTGACTACCCAGACCTAGAGCTAAATTTTACAGTTTTCAGAATGGCATTTTAAAAATCTGTCAGCTTAAGAAACTGTCAGCTGGCATAAATATCTGAACATAAGACAGCTTCAAGTATGAATATTTAAAAATTCCTAAAATCAGACCTTTGTTTTTGTGATGTGGCAGCTGCCCTGCACCAGCTAGTCAGGTGTTAAAATGGCCCTAGGAGCACAGCCAATAGGCAAGTGTGGCAGGAAAGCCAATCTGGGGTCAGAAGCCCTGTATAAAAAGGAGATGCAAAGGCAGTGCAGCAGTCCACCCTTGGCCAGGAAAGGTTGGCTGTCTGGAGGAGTCAGCACTGCAGACAGTGTAATGAATGACTGCTGGGATGCAGTGGAAGCCAGGGCACTGATGTGAGGATAGGGATGCGGGGAAGCAGCCCAGGAAATGGCTTGAGGGGAAGCAGTAGTGCAGAGGTTGCTACCCTTGGGTCCCTGGGGTGGGGGAGAAGCGGGTAAGCATTGGTCCCTCCCTGCCTCCCCCAGACTGTTGGTGGAGTAGGGGTGGCCATGGAACAGACTGGCTGGGCAAGAACAGTAAAATTTCCTCCAGAAGGGGGTTTATGGACAAGTACCTAGCTGGAGGGCTGAGTTGCTGGATGAGGAGTGATGGTGCACACACTATAGATGGCATAGCCACTGAAGCCAGTGGTTTTCAAGCTTTTTTCTCAGGACCCGGTTGAAAAAAAAAATCAGTTACTGGTATGTCTGACCCAACAACTACATCTTTGAGCAATGCATTCCAGGCTTCTGGTGGTGGCAGCAGGGGGTGTTGTGACCCAATACCTGAGGGTTGTGACCCAGTACTAGGTCTGGATCATATGTATGAAAACTATTGACTTAAGCAATTCCCCAATAACACCATAAGGAGGTACCTTTCTAGTGGGTAGTAAAGCCTGTCAGTCTTCCAGTTGTATTGTACAGCTATGAAGAAGCACAGTAGTCAATTAATTTTGGCTGTTTTACAAAAGCATTTTGACGTGACTTTCATCCGACTGCTATTAGAATACACAGGATTCTGCACTGGTAAGGTAGATTTGCTTCGATTACATTTCATCTGACAACTGTTTGTTGCAAATTATTGGATACCCATTGACAGGACTGCAGCTTGGCCATGGAGAAATCTGATTTTTAAGTTTCTTCTTTTTTTAAGGCAAAATTCAAAAACACACTACTACTAAAAAAAGAGGAATTACTGGTATGTGTTTTAAAAATATCTCTATTTTAAACCCACAGTGGCAGACAAAGATCAAAAATAAAAGTTAAAAATAACGAATAGATCTCTCTAGAAGATGACAGGTCAGAGGAAATGTTCTTGCACATGTGGCCTGTGGACAGACTTGGACATGCCAGTGTATTGTCCTAAATCAGTAACAGCTAAACTACAAGTAGTAAACTACAAGTTATGGTAACAAAAAAAGTAATTATTGACAGGGGCTAATGATTTTGTAAAACACTGTTGATGTTTATTTTCAAACCAAATACCCCATTCTGATCTGACATGGCAAATATATGCTTGTGGCAAACTGCTGGTTTTTCAGCACTGGGTCTCACACTTTTCTTTAGTGGAAGTGGGTCAGGGCAGTCCCCAAACACCTGAGTCCTGCCCCTGTGGGATGCTCACACTGGTGAAACTCCTGGAAGGAGAGAGGAGGTTTGGGACCTGGGCCCGCCCTCTACGCCGGGTCCCAGCCCCGGGGACCTCTGAAGTGCAGCTATGCGCTGCTGACAATGTCCCAGCCTACACTTCTTTCCCCTGGGCTGTCTTCCTCCTCTGTCCTTACAGTTCCTTGTGCCTGCTCTCTCCTTAGGCCAGGTTTCTTTTCTTAACCAATCAGAGTCTCAAACACACCTTTCTCTTCTCAAGTCCAGTTACCTTCTACAAACTCTTCTGCTCCTTCACTTCAAACTCCTCTGCTCCTTTGCTCTGCACAGCACTACTCTCCTGCTCCTCCTCCAGCTTGTGCAACTTCTGTTTGGGGCAAGGCAGCTTTTGTCAGGCACCTGGCTAGGCCTTAATTGATCTCAGGTGCCTCTAATCAAAGTGCAATAACCCTGGTTAGCCCCTGGGGAACAAAGCCTTCAGCATTCTGATGCTCTCATATCTCCTTTCTTCTATTCTCAGACTGCCTGCTGGTTTTGATCTCTCACAATGCTTTTGTATATTAAAGAAAAAGTTTGTAGTGTAAAAGGGTGCCTGGGGCTTCTCAGACTTCTCAGCTGGGGAGAAACCAGAGCTGGCACATTGGTGCTAGGAAACTAGATCTGTAGTTAGTTATAGATCCACAGATAAGAGTTCCTGGTTTGAATATCTGTATTCAGTCTGCACTGGGGATCTTGATACCAGCACTTGTTAGCACAGAATCCTCACTTTTCCAATAGGCTCTTCCTGCCCACAGGCATCTATCAGCCTGAATACATCTTATCTTGCAGTAAGAAAGATTTATTGACAAAGTAAGTAAAGACCACTTAGCTAAAACACATGGAACAGGCAAGTAAATTCACCCGCAAGAAGAACACTCAACCCTTAAGGTAAGGATTTTATTCCCGGAAAAACACCTTTACGTCCTAGGCTGTGTTCACACAGCCTCCTTATTTCAAAACAATGGCGGTTGTTTCGAAATAAGGTTTTGGCTGTTCACATGACGCACAGTTGTTTCGAAACAAGTTAAACCTAGTCTGTGGGTGAAACAACATTGTTTCGCAACGGTTGTTTTGAAACAACGCCGTGCGAATGTGTTGTTTTGAAACAACAGTGGTTTCGAAATGACTTGTTTCGAAACAACTGTCATCTGAACATGTTGTTTCGAAACAATGGTGAGTCGTTTCGAAATAACTGTTGTCCGGAATTGCTATTTCGATTCCAGCTTTTCTCCTTATTTCAAAGTGACTTTTTTGCTAATTTGAAATAAGTCATTTTGAAATAAGGCATTATTTCGATACAAGTTGTTTCAAAACAACCGTATCGGAATAACCCTCTGTGTGTGAACACAGCCCTATAGGGCACTAAACCCCACTATTAGATACTGAAACTCCTCCTCCTCCGTAACCCAGAATTCGGCAATATTCACTGTTGTCTTCACCACAATGGAGTTGGCCCTTGAATCTTGCGCTGACACCTTCATGATGCCACGGATCCGGTAAGGGAGCTCCAAACATGAACCATCTTCTTCCAGCCACTGGTGTCCAGGGTCCTTAAATCAAGTGTCCATTCACCCCTAGTCAAAGTTCATTAAACAGAGCTCAGTAATCCAAACAGTTCAAGTTCTCTGTTTCTTCGGGGAATTTCCTCCATCCTGAGCCTTCCACAAGCACCTGAGCCATGGCTGAGTCCTTGATTTTGCGGACCAAGCACTCAGTCCCTGTCCACACTGGGTCTCCAAGGCTCCTGGCCTCTGGTGACACCGTCTGAGGTAGGATCCCTACGGCGACTCTCCTTTTCCTTCAGAATCCCTGGTCTGGAGCCCCTTTCCCTCAGCAGGGCTCCCTTTATAACCAAAGTATGCAGGCCAATCGGCGCGTCCTCTTTTCCCGCCGCAGAGGGCCTCTCATTAGGAGCAAGCAGCATGTTCTAGAAATGCTGCACACAGCCTCTCTCTGCTGCGTACGGCACACTGTGTTGTTGGACAGGCTGAGTCCCTTGGCTGCCTGCCAGTGGCCTCTGTCACTCAAGGCTACCTATTGTGCAATCCCCTGTTATATAACCTATTGTGCAATACATTCTCTACCATCGTAATCCACCTCTAAGGAAGAGAGGACTTAAACATTCACTTAATATACAATAGATTTACATAACAGACATTAAAAAATATGGAAAAATTCTCTACACACTGACATCAGTACCACAGCTGAGAGGAAACACTTATTTCTGCTTTGGTATTGGGGTTGACTTGACTTCAGCTGCACTGAAAGAGGCAAAGAACCAGTCACAGCAGCCCAGTCAGACTGACATTTAGTAGAGTCAAATGTTCTATGAATCTTTTTTTTTCCTGGTAAGTTTCTCTTCTGGGGAAGAGGATGGGTGCTGTGAGTGACCCTTGCTTTGATGCTCACTTCTGCCCTGCCTTGAGAAGGTAGCAGAGTTGCCGACCTTTGATGCCAGATAGCGCAGACCTCACTTTCTCTGTCTCCATAGTGCTGGAAAAAGTTATTTTGAGGGTATGTCTATACTGATGGTGGCAAACATGCTGCTGTCAGTGTAATCTTCTGGGTTTGATTGAGCTGTCTGTCAAGGCACACTCAGTCGATCTCCATCTTGATACTGTAACTCCAGCCCCATAACTGGAGTAGTGATAAGTTGACTGGACAGCATTTCCAGTCAACTTAGTGCAGTGTTAACAGGGAGGTTAAGTGGGAGTTATTAAGGCAACAGGAGCAACACAAGGTATTTTATGTGTAACCCCCCCACTTTTCTTCCTGGGTTACTTAGGAGAGGGCAGCACTCATGTGTACACAAGTGCCTAAGTTGATGACAAGGAGATCCTGAGTTTCCCAGTGGTGATGTTGGGATTGTAGGAATCCTCTATCCACTCCTCTGCTGCAGTCCCTTTGCTTTACAGGAAATTACATTTGGCAGTTCCTCCACCTCGTTGGACCCAGTACACGCTCAGTGGCATGCCTTGGAAGCTTCCAGGGCTAAATCCATGCAGTTAAGAATAATCTGTCTAATCCAAATTTATCAATTATTTATACAATATACTCAAGGTACTAAATTGCATATAACAAATCTTTACTTAACAAAGAACTTATCATAACAGGAGGGAACTGAATATTACTACCAATTTAAATACACAGGGGCAAGTACATAAATCAGTGGACAGACATAGAATACAGTTCAAAGGGAACTTATCTAACAGGCACTTTCATAGCTCTTTTTCCCCAAGTGCATGCTTCCCAGAGTTCAGAACCCCAAACCCTTGCTTGCGTGGGTGCACTTGGAGGGTTAATGAAGGAGACAAGGCAGCATTCTGCTGGTCCAGTGTATCCGCTCAGAAACATGCTGAAGATTCAGAGTGAGCCCAGCCAATGGTTTGTAGTCCTGGCCCTGGTTCAAAGAGACAGCCACGCTGCCTCCCCTCAGGCCCCAGTCAGTCTCTCAGCAGACTCCCTTGCTTTACAAGCCCTGCTCCAAATTGAAGGAGGAGAGACAGACACTCACACCCTCACTGCAGATCCAGCTCAGCCAGCTCTAGGCTCAGACCCTGCTTTGGGCTGAGTATGGCCACCAACTTTTGAAGATCCCTGCTTGAGTGAGCCTCCAGCTGTCTCAGGAACCCCAGGAGCAGTCTCGGGCAACCCAGAAGCAGTCACCAGCAGCTTCCGGATTTGGCCATGTCCTCTCTCTCCCAGTGGAGACTCCCTTTTCCCCTGTGCTTCCTGAAGGGGCTGGGAGGATTTCTCTCCCCTTTCCAAGAGATCATGGGAGTTATAGTCTCTCAGTGGAAGATCTTACAGCACACAGGAACTGCTTAACTCCTACCTGAATTCAAAGGCCCCTAAAGTACAGGGTGCCTACATATGTATCTTGTGTATCTCCTATCCACTGCCACTGAAAAGTGTGGCAAGTGTAGACTAGGGCTGAGTTTATTTTTTCAGTTTCTTTTTCTTCTATAAACCCAAAAGACAGCCCCCATTTTAAACAGCCTCATCTTATTCAGGAAGCATGTACTGAAGTGAAGTATAGTGGTCCCTTGAAACAAAGCAAAAGCTGAAGAGAAAGAAACACAAAGTACTGTAGGTTATTCAAAGGGAAGCAGCTGTGCAGACTCCAGCTGGCAGACCTGCGTTTTCTTTCTGCCTTTTCTTAACTGCCAAGTAGTCGAAGTTTCCAGAAGGCATCACTGGGACCCTATAAGAAAATTAAACGAATACAGCACAGAACAACAGATGAAAAGACTGGTTACTTTACCCACAGATTACCCCTACCAGCACTTGGAATCTGTTTTTCATTAATACTTTTACTAAGTATAAAGATTCACAAAATACTGAGGCATTGCTTTTTTTTTACTATCTGAAATATCTTCTACAGTGTCTATTTTACTTCATAGTAAGTATTTTTATTTGTTTTCTATCAATGGATGGTTTCCAAATTGCATCAGAAGAATTATTTAGTGGTCAGAGCAGCAAACTTGGGTTCTGCTCTAGACTTTATATCCCTTTGATTCACTGTGTTATCTTGGGCTAATCCACTAACCTCATTTTACTCACTTGGGTAGCTAAATGGATCTTCACTCCCTTTGCAGCTTTCAGGAAACAGAGCAGGGAATGACACCATTCATCTGGGCTGTTCCCATGCTCTAAAACAGCAATGGGAATAAAGCCCGGATGGAAACTCTTATCCTGGAACTACACCACCCAATATTTTGTGGAGCACCAGTGGCGTGTTATGTACTGTCAGTCAATAGGGCAGTGGCATAGCTACAGGTGGGCCTGGGTAAGCCATGTCCCAACCACTTTGAAAGCAGGCCCATCCTAATTTGTTGCCAATGTTCTGCTTAAATTTGGAGTCCTAGATAGTTTTCAGGGGTCATAATAAGTCAAGGACTGTTCTGGCCTTTTACTGCCTCAGCATCGGTATAGTCACTGATCAGCCCACCCGACGCATATTTACCAATGGCTCAAAGCCATTCGTCCTTGCTAGCCAAGAAGGGTGGGTGGCAGAATGAAGGAGTCAGATGAGAGAAACTAAACTCCCACACTCCCCCTGTGTATACTGGGGAGGTTTGGGGCTAGCAGTTTAGAGCAGAAGTGGAGCAACAAACAACTATACAATAGAATGCAAAATACCAATGGCTAATAAAACATATGATGAAGTAATAACTATGCAAGGCAATAAACCTCTATATCATGGAAAGGTTATACAGGATACAAGTGGAATAATAAACAGCTACACAGACTATACAAAACTCAAATAAGGAAGCTACAATTACAGACTATATAGAAATTGTACCAAAGAGGAGAAATAAGAGAGGTAGGAGGCTTGTATCGATTTATAATACCTGTCCTAGCACCGTAGTGGAACCCAAAGCGAGGAGGCAGACCAGCTGCAGCATCCCAGTACTTAATCGTTCAGCCGGCAATTCGTGTACACCCCAAAAAAAAGGTCTTGTGGGTGGGTGCTCCCTGTCTCAGTCGGGGGATCAGTCCGATCAGGTCACAACGTGCCCTTTAGCATTCGAGGGTGGGAGAACACTAAGCTAGCTGAGACAGGGGGTTTAAATAGAATTTTGCACAGCCAGCATAAAAATAGCCAATTGTGAGTGGGATCCTGGTCAAGACCAATGATAAAACTGGGACCCCCGGACAATGATCCCTCCTTCGTGGTGATGGGAGTGCCAAGAAACTGTTCAGGGGGGATAGGAACTCACCCCCCCTTCTTGTTGACACAAAGCTAGGGAGGAAGAAACTCACACAGGAGATTGAGGGCCATCAGGGGAGATTGATACTTAATATTCTTCCCCTTGAGCTGGATGGCCTGGAGATGAGGCCCATCAGGGAGATCGATACTTAACATTCCTCCCTGAGAGCAGCATAATCCAGGGGGGCTATGTGTGGGGTGGGGTGGCCATCATGGCTGCCACCTCCGTTGACAAGATTACTGATGTGAGTAAAGACTGTAAAATTATTCCCATATTACATGCTCAATGCTTCAGATTAGACCTGTAAAAACAAAGGAAATGAGTATTATCAAACTATAAAAACAAACTTATTGTAATAAAAGTACTTCTATTCAGTGTGTATCCTGAAAAATCCTTACTTGCATAAGTAGCATTACTCATATGAGTAAATACTGTAGATCAGTGGTATTACTCACATGATCAGGAATTTTGCAAAACTGAGTTCATGAATTAATCTTCAGCATCACTAAATCAGGTTAAGTTTCAAAGGTAGCCATGTTAATAAATTGACATCAGAAATCACAACATTCAGAAAGCAGTAGCTGGGCACTTCAGTCTTCCTAATCACTCTGTTAATTGTTTGTTAACGCCGGTGCTCAAACAGATGGGCAACACATCAAGACTTCAGAGAGAAAGAACAGAATTGGAATTGATATGCAGATTTGATTGTCTGAAAGCAGAATTAAATCATGACCATGGATTTTTTCCCCATTACAACTGGTAATTAGACCTCACCCTCCTCTATATGCTGTTTCCCAGTATCTGAATCTTAACAGCTACTTTGATTTGCTGTTTCAATGTGACCTGATTCCACGGCTTATACTTCCCTGCATTTTTTTGTCCCATTTTGTAAGTTCCCCTATCTTCAAAGCGTCTGACAAAGTGGGATTTTCTCCTATGAAAGCTCATGCAATAAATTAGTTTGTTAGTCTTTAAATGCCACAGGAATCCTTGCTTGTTTTGAAACAGGTTAAGTAGCCTCATTTTACAGTTAGGAAAAAATCTGACAGATGACATGATTACCATGAAAAATCAGTAAAACAGATGGAAATGACGTCTAGTCATAGCTACGATAAAATGCAATTATAAAGTTCTGCCAGTAAAATGTCATCTAATGTAGATTTAAGAACACCCTTCACATTTACAGCTGGGTTGAAAACAAATTACAATTTTATGCTTCATATCTACATGTCACATGAAATGTTCCTGCATGTTTTCAGTGAGCAGAATCCACCCCGGAAAGAGTACTTTCAGTCTTCTATCATATACAAGTTCTATGAAAGCAGAACCTGATAGAGCATTCTGCTTCACTTCACACTCCCTGTAAAAGTTTATATGGGAACAAAGTTTCAAAAATATTTTCTCCTGAATATAATATGAAAAAAGGGCCTGGAAGTTGTGCACTTTATATTTTGAGCCTTCCATTCATCAGTATCTCTGTGACTGTGACAAAATGAGCTTCCTGATTTATTTTTCCCTCAAATGCCTATATTAGTCATCCTGGTAAAGACCTGTACAAGAACTCAGAAAACTATATCATCATACTCATCTTTTCCATGCTAGGTATTTTTATTTTCAAACTTCAGAGAAGAAGAGAGTAATTTACAGGATTAGCTGAAAGAGTATAATGCTTTATATTACGGTGTTAAGGAAAATGTAAAGTGACTGCAATTTATTACTTTAATGCAACAGCTTATGAAACCCACTAGTTTTAGATGATTGAGTTTACCACCTACCAGCCAAAAGCCAGAAGAATTGTATCCAATAAATCATTTAATACCTGTTATATTAGTATGTGTTTCCAACAGCATGGAAAAGAAAACCCCTTGAACACGGAAGGCTACCTAAAAATACTAGACTGGGGAAGATATTCTTTAGCATACTCTCAGCTTTTAAAATCTGAAATTTGCTCTCTGTATTAGAAAAAAAATCATCCAGAGCAAATGTAGATTTGGCGAATTGCACATTGAAGTGAAAGTGTATTTATTTCTGTGTCCATATATACCTGTGAACATACAGATAAATGTATTCAGTACATTTATTTGACTCTCATATACATACAATATATTTATATGAATTTGAGCATTATCAAAGCAAATGTTCAGTGTATTCATTTGAACGCTGCACAAATGTTCTGAATCATGCACTCATAGTGCTTTTCTTTAAAAATTGCTAATAAATTAAGCTGAATAAAAACAATTCTAAGGAAACATTGTAGTTAAGATCTGAATTGCTCAAAAGTTTGGCAGTTCCAATCTAAGGATTTTATTTATGACCCTTTACCATACTGCATAGTTCCAATTCAGCAAGATATTTAAAGCATGTCTAGCTCCACACATGATGAGCCCTATTGATCTTAATGGGAATACTCAGGTGAAGTTTGGCATGTGCTTGAGTACAGTAATTCACTGAGTTGGAGTTGAGAGATCCAACTGCAGAAAACATTACTATCACCTACAGCCATACAGTATATCGTGTAGCTCTGCAGTTCCCAACCTTTTCCTTTATGTGGACCACTACATCATCACTGAAAGTTCTCTTTTGAGGCCCACCCCACGAGCAAGCCATTTTAAACATTTTTAAGATAGCCTATGGCTTATGGGAGTTGAATTTGTATATTAAGGGATATTAAAAGTGCAGCTATTTCTAATAATTTATTATGCTCACTCACAAACATATTGCACTCATCACAGTACATTTACCCTGCAGTAATTATCTTTCTTTTCCCCCCACGGACCACCTGCAGTACACTCGTGGACCGCCCAGTGGTCACAGGCCACAGGTTGAAAACCACTGGTATAGCTAATAGGGTACACTCACTGGGACTCATACAAAATATAGTTGCTGTGGGGAACATAAATTGATATTCTAAAAATAAAGAAGAGAGAATATCCAAACTATAATTCTGAATTAAACCTTTTTTTTTGTGGAATTTAATATATGGAAATTCTCCTTTTTCTGAAGCTCACACTTGAATCGCAATAGCAAAACAATTGAGGATGGGAGGGGGGAAGTGTTATGTTTTGGACCAAAGTTAGCTCAGCCCTCAAGACATCAGAGCCATTAAACAAGACAGTGTAATGCCAGCTACTGTTTGTTTTAAAGGATACAATGTTCTTCAATGACAAAGCCACTTTGCTACAACAAGGTCAAATTGTTTTATACGTATGCTGCTATGGTGAGAGAGAATAGAGATGATGAAAAAAAACTGTAAGGACTACTCATCTCATTTCAGAGAAAGTAATAGAAACTGAACACTAATACACTCTAAGGCAGTGGTTCCCAACCTTTTTGGCTCAAGGGTCACAGATATCACTTTAACAACTCTGAAGGACCACCAGTCTCTGCAGCAGACCCCTGCCCCCCGACCCTTACAGCCACATGGAAAGTATTCAGCAAGGAGGCAGCCTGGTTGCTGATCTCTTTTCTCCTTGGCTGCAACAGAGAAACAAATAATTGTTCACCTGTAGTAACTCTGGTTCTTTGAGATGTGTGTCCCACGCTGCTCTACTTTAGGTGCTGCGGAATCCCTGCACTGCTCCATGGAGCTTTCCAAAGCAGTAGTGCAGGGGTGGCATTTGCTCAGAAGCTGCCTTGCACTGGTCTCAGTGCTGCTTCGGCACGAATATACCCCACTCCCCTTAGTTCTCTTCTCCATTTATGGCATCTGAAAAAGACAGCTGGAAGAGAGGGGAGGATGGGAAGGTGGTGGAGCAGCATGGGACACACATCTCAAAGAACCAGAGTTACTCCAAGTGAGCAAGTATTTGTTCTTCTTTGAGTGGTGTCCCATGGTGCTCCACCTTATGTAACTGAGTAGCAGTTACTAGATGAAGGTGGTGGCTTCCTTGGACAGTTGACAATACTGCCTTTCCTGTTTTGGCATCATTAGCACAGGCTAGGTCAATGGCATAATGAAGCGTAAAAATGTGAGGAGTTGACCATGTTGCTGCTTTACATATATTTGTGATTAGGAAATTCTTAAGGAAGGTTACAGAGGAAGCCATGGCTGTTGTTGAATGTTTACGAACACGGGAGGAGACCTTCTGATTGGCTCGAGTATAGCAGGTGTTTATATAGTCTTTTATCCATTTAGATAATCTTTCATTTGATATAGGTGAGCCTTTAGAGTGTTCAGCAATCGAGACAAAAAGTCTATTTGATTTTCTAAAAAAGTTAGTTCTGTCAAGGTAAAAGGCCAGAACGCATCTAACGTCCAAAGTATGGAAGGATGCCTCTTGCTGTGTATGATGTGGTTTTGGATAAAAAGGAGGTAAGTGAACTTTTTGGTTTATGTGAAAATCAGAAATGATTTTAGGAAGGAATGAAGGATCCGGATGGAGCATCACCTTGTTTTTGTGAAAAGTGGTATACAGAGGATCACACCTAAAAGCTTTTATTTCACTCACTCATCTTACAGACACGATGTCAATAAGAAATGAAACTTTAAGTGACAGCATATGAACAGGATGCCATGGGTTTGAAGTGTTCTTTCATTAAAGAGTGAAGGACTAAATTAAGACTCCATGGCAGTGGTGCAGGTCAGACCATGGGGTGTGGTTTTTGTTGTCCTGTAAGGAAATGCTTAACTGTAGAATGGTTGAAAAGGGAAGATTGCTGACATGGGTTGTGAAAAGTAGCAATCACAGCCACGTGGCATCTTATTGAATTGTTGGAGAGTGATGAGCACTTCAGATCCCAAAGATTGTCAAATATTTCAGGTATGGAAGAAGATGTGGGAGATAATTTTTTATTGAGGCACCAGTGACAAAACCTTTTCCACTTTTGAATATATGATCTTCTTGTAGCAGGTTTCTGGCTGTTTAATAGAACATGTCAGACAAGTTCAGAGCACTGTAAGTCTGTCATTATGAACCAGTTAGGTACCATGCCATGAAATGTAGCTTTCGAATCTGAGGATGATGTGATGCTATATCTTGTTGGTACAGTATACTGGTTTTGCACCTGTGGTAGGCATATTGGCTTGTATTTGGATAGTTTGCACAGGTGAGAAAATCAGGGTTGCCTGGGCTAGGCTGATGCTATCAGAATGATGGTGGCTTAGTCTGCTTTCAATTTCTGAATGACCTTTTGAATGAGTGGGATCAGTGGTGTTACCCCAGAATTTGAAATCTTGACTGACCAATCTTTTCCTGATATTTAACAACCCTGGGATAAAGAGGTTGGGACCAGTGCTGCCTAAATGGGTAAAAACCCCTAGTGGAAAATACGGCTACAGCCCGCCAATCCAGAACAGACTTAGACAATAACGAGGTTTAGAGCAATGGATTCTTCTTATTTAAAATCTTAACAGAATTACAATGAGATACACAAGCTGAAAATGAAGGGTCTTAACAATTGTATTCTAAATCACAGTAAGCACCATATAGAATGGCAGTTAACATAGCATACTGACCATTACAATAGACTGCTGCATTACTGGGTTCTAATTCTTGAAGTTACATACATGCAATTCCAGACTTAACAATACAACAAACACATTAAAACATCACAGAAATCACAAATCACAAATTATAACATTCCACAAGTGAGGGCCAGTCACTCAGGGAATGGGGAGATTTTACTCACAACACCCCGGCTCTTTGAACTCATACAGTAGGCTGGCTGGTTCAGTCAGGATTGGGCTTCAGGCGGCCTGCTTGCCTGGTTAGGCTGTCTCTGCTGTTCTTTTTGCTGGCCTGCTGCTTCTTTGAGTGGCTGCTTCTGCTGGTATCGTACTTTCTAAAATAACTTAGCTATCCTCCTAAGACCCTGTTCTTACCCAAAATAGATAGAAATCCTGCTCAATTCACCTCTTCAGTTCTCTGTCTCCCTCAGCTCTCTGTTAGTTGCTACCGCTTCTTCACTATCTCCTCAGCAACAGAGCTATGGTGTCTCTACTAGCTCAATAAGACTCACAGCTACAGAGGTCTATCTATGCACTGCTCTGATCCTACAAGGGGTCTCCACTGTGCTAGTTGTCTGGAAGGGAGTTTAGCAGCATGAGTGCAATATTAGAGCTTTAGGAATCTGAGCCTTAAGGTGGGACTGAGCTGCGTGGCTGAGGCCCTTCAGTGTGCATGCAGGATTAGGGTGGTGAGACTTAGAGTAACAGACCTTAAGGCAGAACTCAGTTAGCTGCGTGGTCTGCACTCTTTGTCTTATGCTTCCTCCCGAACCAACACCTTGAGTCGGGACTCAGTTAGCTGAGTGATGTGGCCCCTTTGGAACGAAACCTTCACACACCAGATGGACTTCCTTAGGAAACTGTGCCTCTAGTCAGGACTCAGTTAGCTGATTGGCACAGCTCCGTTGGAACAAGACCTTCATGCAGCTGTAGCAGAGATAGTGAGACTCAGAATTGCCTCCTTGTCCCCCACTGAGATTCAGAGCATATAGGCAGGAGTCATTTAGCTGCATTGCTCAGGCACTCAGTGTACCCTCTGAGTTGTAATGCATCACCCAAGACTTTTGAGTTCATCTCATGGCCACCAGGACAAGCCTGATGCTAGGGTGTCCTTTATGAGTGGGAGAGATCTCCATTTTCTGCTGGAACTAGTCCTCCTTTTATACAACTTTAAAGGTCAACTCCGCTCCATCTGGTAGGTCACATGATTATTCTGGCCAATTGAGTAGGTGGGGGAGGTGTGCGTGGGAGGGGGGAGGGAGGTTGAGAGGGAGGAGGAGGTGTGCTACCGACATGTCCAGGCTTGCCCTTGATTCACCTGATGTGAGGGGGAGGAGGTCATGTAAAGGTCAGTGCTTGACCTTATTTCCCTAGTTACAGATATATCTCTAGGATCACTCTTTTTGTTCAATGATATTTCTCTTAGAGCAAAATGAGGCATGGCCACGAATCTAGAAAGTTGATTGAGGTATGAGTGTGATCCTGGCTACTGATCCCTAATCTTAGTTGAATGCTGTTTCTGTTACATCTTTATATATATATCTATATCTATATCTATATCTATATCTATATCTATATCTATATCTATATATATATATATATATATTACCCTATAAGCTTAAATAATTTGGTGACAAATGTCCCTGGCTACAGTGGAAACACATAGAGAAGGTGTTTTGACTAATCTAGGAGAAAGGCATCACCTAGAGATGTGTGGTCAGTTGCCATTCTGGAGCAAAATTTTTCCCCTTTTTTGTTGTCTGGTGTGGTGAACAGATCTATTGAAACCCCATCTTTGGAATATTTTTATCAGAATTTTGTCATTCATTTCCCACTCGTGGGCAACAGAAAACTCTCTGCTTAAGTTGTCCTCAATCACATTCTGTTTGCCAGGAAGGTAACAGACAGATGTCATGACTGAATGGTGGACGCACCAGTTCCAAAGCCTGACAGCCTCGGCACAGAGGGATGGAGACCTTGCTCTGCCTTGATGGTTTATATGGAACACACACTTGATGTTGTCTGTCATGATTGTTACAGACTTTCCTTGTATTGTAGAAAGGAAGTGCTGGCCTGAACATCTGACAGCTCTGAGCTCTAAAAGATTGATGTGTAGGGATATTTCTGAACTTGTCCATTTGCCCTGCACTGTGGAAGTGCCTAGATGCGCTCCCAAACCTGTTAGAGATGCACCTGTAGTGCAACTGAAGGTTGAGGATGCATGAAAGGTATGCCTTGAAACAAATTTCTTAGGTCTTTCCACTAGTTTAGAGAAGTTTTGATTTGTGTAGGTACAGTAAAGCATTTGTTTAAAGGATGGATGTGAGGTTTATAAACCGTTGCAAACCATATTTGTAGAGCTCTCATTCTTAGCCTTGCATGTGGAACAACTGATGTGGATGTGGCCATGTGCCCCAATAACTGTGGTGTTGATCTTGCAGTGAGCTCGGAACTTCTATCCTCAGAACTCAAATGTGGGGTTTTAAGCCACCTGAAAGCAACAAATATTTCTTTGCCTCCAAGCCAGACTGGTTCTGAGATGAAAGGTAGGGATCAGTGTCGCCTAAATGGGTAAAACCCCTAGTGGGAAATACAGCTACAGCCCGCTGATCAAGAACAGATTCACAGCAATGAAGAAACATAGGCTGTATTCACACAGCACTTTTGTTTCGGAACAACTTCGTTGTTTCAAAACAAAAAAAAAACCATGTTCACACGACGCACTGTTGTTTCGAAACAACGGGAACCCGTTGTTTCAAAACAAGGGCATTGTTTTGAAACAAGTTAAACCCCATTTGGGGGCGAAACAACCTTGGGCTGGGCTGCGCTGAACCCTGTGGGTGCCCGCAGCCCGGCTCTGCAGGCACTGGCAGGGAGCAGAGCTGGGCTGCGCTAAACCCTGCTGGTGCCCACAGCCCCCCTTTGCAGGCACCGGCGGGGTGCAGCGCTGGGCTGCACTGAACCCCGCCGGTGCCCGCAGCCCCCTGAGGAAGAGAAATAGCAGGTTCACAGTGTGAACCTGCTATTTCGTTTCCCGCCTTTTTCCTTATTTCGAAATAACTATTTGTTAATTCGAAATAAGTTATTTCGAAATAAGGCGTTATTTTGAAACAAGTTGTTTCGACACAACTTGTTTTGAAATAACCATCTGTGTGTGAATACAGCCTTAGAGCTAGGAATTCTTCAGGAAGAAGTATGAACATTTATTTAAAGGATCTTACAGACTTATAAGGAAATTCAAAGATGGAAAATATGCATTTAAATCAATACCTGTATATCACAGCGAGCATTACAGAGTGACAGTTTAGAATGGAAACAGAAACTCAGTGCCCTACAGGTGCTTGGTGCTCTAAGACTTAGAGGCATGACTCAGTTAGCTGCGTAGTATGCAGTGGAGTGGAAGACTGAACATCCAGAATTTTAAGGCGGTCAGTCGAGCCTGACACTAGAATGCTCTTTCAGGTATGCCCTCTGTGCATGTGGTATGCCCAGGAATACACTGACACTCTGAGCATTAAGGCAGGACTCAGTTAGCTGTGTTGCTCAGGTACTCCATGTACCCTTGGGAGACTATTTTACATCCAGGACTTTATTGAGCAAGTGCCGGAGGCCACCGAGTTAAGGCTGATGCTAGGATGCCCTCATCATCCACCAGAGACGTTGTCACTCTCTCGGGTCAGCTGAGAGTAAGACTCCTAGTGCAATAGGAACCAACGCCACAAGGTCTTTTGGTATGTGATAAGAGTGGGAGAGATCGCCAAAGTTCTGCTGAACTGCTGCTCCTTTTATACAACTCTGAATACCTACTCACATCCCTTCAACCAAATCACAAAGAGGATGATTTCATCCTTGGCCATGTTCACACAGCACTCTTATTTCGAAACAACAGAGGTTGTTTTGAAATAAGAAATACCCTGTTCACATGACACACGGTTGTTTTGAAACAACGGCACCCGTTGTTTCAGAACAACGGCACTGTTTCAAAACAACTTAAACCCCATGTGGGGACGAAACAACGTTGTTTCGAAACAATTGTTTCGAAACAATGCCGTCCGAACATGTTGTTTCGAAAGAACAGTGGCTTGTTTCGAAATAACTGTTGCCTGAAACTGCTATTTTGCTTTGAGCTTTTTTCCTTAATTCAAATTAACAAACTGTTAATTCGAATTAAGTTATTTTGAAATAAGGCATTATTTCGATACAAGTTGTTTCAACACAACTTGTATCGAAATAATGCCTGTGTGTGAACACAGCCCTTAAGCAATCACAAAAAGGGTGAGTTTATCCTTTTACCCTTACTCCTAGCTGGCTTTGATTAGCCACCTGCAAGGGGAGATCAAAAGTGTGCATGAAAAGCTAAGCAGTGGGAGGAGAACGAGGAATATCTCATGGGAGGGGGAAGTGAGAGAGGTCAAAAGTTTAAAACCCTCTATCATCTGGGCTTATAAGGACCAAAAGATATATCTTTTAGGTTTGCCCTTTTTTAGTCAAATGATGTATTTCTTATGATCCAGATGGAGGGAGATCATATTTAGGTTACTGACTGCATTTGAATACTGAAACACTAAGTAAAGCAGTAGCAATTGCATATGTATTATGCTATATTCTAATTTATTCTAATGAAGATTTTTACCAGATTGATTGCCTTATACTATTTCCTACTCCTATGTTCCTTTATTAAATTGGATTTGCTATAATACTAGAGAGGTGGCAAAAATCTCGAGCTACAAGCTAACTGGATGAGATCTATGAGGCCTTTTATCACTACACAATGTAGATCCAGTAAGTATGCTCTGCGTGAGATGGAGTCCAGAATTGCACTGATGAATTCAATTTTCTGAGTAGGTTCTATGATGGATTTTTTGGAGTTTATCTTGAGACCCAATTGCTCAAAGAGCATCAAAGTAAATCTGGTGGCATGAACCGCATCATCCTGGTAGGACACTGTTGTAATACAGTCATTGAGCTTGGACAGATTGTGACTCCTTGTTTTTGGAGATGCGCAATAACTACTGATAGAACTTTTGAAAAAACTTGAGGAGCCATAGAGAGGCCGAAAGGGAGGACTTTTTATTGATAGTGGTAATTGCCAATCATGAATCTGAGGAAGCGCCTGTGGGAAGGATGTATGGTTATGTGAAAATAAGCATCTTTAAGGTCTAGGGCTAAAAACTACACCCCATCTTGCAGCATAGATATTATGGAATTAAGTGTTACCATCCTGAATTTTTGACATCTAATAAATTTATTCAGTGATCTTAAGTGAAGTATTGGTCCCCACCTACCAGACTTTTTCTCCACAGTGAAGTAGCGGGAATAGAACCCTGAATGTTTAAATTTACATGGGGCAGATTCACTTGTACCTAGCTGAAGAAAATGATGGGGATTTCTTCTGCCAACACTTGGATGTGAATGGGAGCACTAAAAAGGGGTGGGGAAGGGGGTGGTATGTGTGTGGGGGTAGAAGTAAAAGGAATAGTGTGACCTTGCACAACAACCCACTGGTCTGAGGTAATGGATGACCAAGTAAGAAAAAATCTTCTAAGATGGAATTTGAAGTTAAACTGTGAGCAGGAAGATCTGCAAGGTATTGGGAATTTTTCAGACCCTCGACCAACACATCAGAACTGAGATTTGGGAGACTGAGAGTTGGAGGGTGTTTGGGTCATCTGTTTGCATTCGAAAGACATTTGCTTCCCTCTTTGTTGATGCTCATAAGCCCTTGAACTGTATTGAGCTTGATACTGAAAATGATATTGAGATTGATATCTATGCTGATAGGATTGCAATCTAAAATTGTTTTCTCTTAAAAGTTGGGGTGTATATGCCAAGGGTACACAAAGTAGTTCTAGAATCTTTCATGGAATGTAATACCTGGTCTGTCTTTTTGGAGAATAGTTGCTTTTTATCAAAAGGTTAATCTTCTATTTTATTTTGCAGGTCTTTTGGAAGTGAGGCAGTCTGTAGCCAGGAAGCTCGTCGCATGACTATCGTGTTTGCTATGGATCTGGCCATGGAGTCAGCCACATCAAGTGAAGCCTGTGAGGAAATTCTGGCTACATGTTGCCTTTCAGTGAGTAATGATTTGTATTGATGTTTTTTACTATCTGGTATATCAGGAATAAGTTTCAATAGCTTTTCAAATAAAGAGTGGTTATAATTAGATAGGAGAGTGGAATAGTTAGCTAGTCTCATCATCAATGTGGATGAAGAATACACTTTCTTTCTTAAGAGGTATATACGCCTCCAATTTTTATCAGAAAGAGCAGGCCTAAGGTTTGGTTGTTTATTTCTTTGGTTTACTGCATCGATAACTAATGAATTAGGTGAGGACTGGGTAAAAAGAAATTCCATTCCCTTAGTTGGTGTACGGTATTTCTTGTCAGTATGTTTGCTGGTAGATGATATCGATGCTGGGGTCTGCCAGATGATATTAGCAGGGTCTATTATGGCATTGTCCATTGGTATCACTGTTCTAGAGGAAGTCATAGAATGTAGCATTTTAAGCAGCTTGTGTTGTGATTTGGAAACCTCCTCTAGGGGTATTTCTAATTCTTGAGCAACCCTCTTGAAGAGGTTCATTAAATTGTTTGTAGTTGTCAGGCAAGCTTGAGGTAGAGGGAATAAGAGCATCATCAGGCAATGGTGACTCCCCCATGGGATGAAGGATGAGTATCATGGGACCTCACTATGTAGGAGAGGGAGTACATTCAGATGGTCTTGGAGATGCAGACACGTGTGATTCAATTGCAGTTTGATGTCTAGAATGACGTCTGTGTGGGGAGTGAGATCTGTGATACTCAGGAGAGTGAAGAGAGTATGGGTAGCAGCAGGGAGGTTTGTAATGGGAGTAATGCCTATGAAAATGTACTGGCGTATAAGATCTGCTATGCCTCACAGATGGAGTGGGGGATCCATAATTAGACTAACAACTGGCATTCTCCTGGTCATTATAGTGATGGTGTGATGAATGAGTGGAGGAATACATGCTAGATGATCGAGAAGGGTAGTTTCCTGATCAATCTGGAGATTATAACTTGATGTAGTTTATGGCTCCTTTTACAATGGGGAGAGTGAAACTCCGTCCTCTTAGGTGAGGTTGCCTGATAGCTCTTATCAGAGTAGAGCTTTAGTAAATGGAAGGAGTCGTGTGGCACTTAAAGACTAACACATTTATTTTTCGCAAGAGCTTTCGTGGGAGAAAATCCCACTTTGTCAGATGCTTTGAAGATGGGTGAACTTACAGAATGGAATGAAAATAAATGCAAGGGGGTGTAAAACATAGGATCAGGTCATACAGTAAGAGCAAATCAGAGCAGTTGTTAGGTTCAAACCCTGGGAAGCCTGAAGTCAAATTACCTTTTGTTATGGGAAAAGAACCCATAGTCTCGATTCAATCCTGCGTTCACAGATTTAATTTGCTTATTAATTCGAGTTCAGCTGTTTCTCTTTGAAGTCTGGATGTCCCAGTCACATCTCTGATGACGGTCATTAACAAATCATTTATTGAGTGATTAGAAAGATGGAAGTGCTCAGCAACTGGTTTTTTTGTTCTGTGATTTCTGATATCAGCTCTATGTTCATTTATTCTTTTGCACAAGGATCATCCTGTTTGTCCAAGGTATAAGGTATTGGAGCATTTCTGGCACATGATGGCCTAGATCACATTAGTAGATGAACAGGTAAATGAGCCTTTGATGGAGTAGCAGGCTTGATTAGGACCTATGATGGTATCTGTTGTGCAGATATGTGGGCAGACTTGGCAGCGTGGGTTGTTGCTGACGTGTGTGCCTGCTTCAGTGTTTCTATTGTTAGCTCTGTAGTTGCTGGTGAGTATCTGTTCAAGATTGGGTGGTTATCTGTAGGCAAGGAGAGGTCTCTCTCCCAAGGCTTCAGAGAGTGAGGGATCATCTTTTAGAATAGGCTGTAGGTTCTTAATGATCTGTTGCAGAGGCCTGACTTGAGGGTTGTATGTGGTGACTAATGGTGTTCTGTTGTTTTCTTTTTGGGCTTCTCCTGTAGTAGATGACTTCGGGGAACCTGTCTAACTCTGTCAATTTGTTTTCTTACTTCCCTAGGTGGGTACTGTAGTTTCAAGAATGATTGATAGAGATCCTTAAGATGTCTGTCTCTGTCTGAGGGATTAGTAAATGGCTTTCATTAGTTTGCAAAGGCATAGAAGTCTGCGCTATGTTGGAAGGTGGTTCCGCAGACAGAGTATTTTGTGGAGCGAGACCTTGTTGAACTGGTTTATCAGCATCAGTATCAGCAAGAGGCGCTGTGTCAGGAGCTGTCTTTCTGCACGGCATGGTAGAGTGCTCTGTGGAATGGCATTCTGGTTTAGAGGAAGCTGTATGCTTTGATGGCGCCAGTTTTTTAATGCTAGTAGCTTTTCTGTCATCCCAAGCTGTTTTCAAAGGTCGGGGAATTCCAGCAGTAGCTTCACTCAAGGAACCTGAAGCCTTGTGGGTGAGCTTTTGAGCACTCTTAGGTAGTGGTGAGGGACCCTCTTTGAGTGTCATCATGCCTCGGTTGGTGGAGTCAGTCCTCTCCTGCTGCTTAGGTGTAATTTGTTTCATCTGGAGTTGAGTGATCATATCAGAGGCAGGTTGGAGAGATTTTTCTAGTAAATGGGTTTTCAGCCAGTGCTCTGTCTTTTTGAGCTCTTACAGTTAAGTAGGAGCAATGATCTGTGAGAGTTGAGACTCTCAGAGACAGCCAATGCAGTGTGAATGGCCATCTGAGGCAGGCATTACTTCTTTACATGATAAGCATCTCTTCATACTGGGAGACATGACAAAAACTTGAAAGAAAGACGACAAAGCTAAATTTCTTTTTCAATTAATTAAAGACTTTAAATTAGACACATTGCCTGAACTCATAAATGAGTGGCTAGAACTAGATAAAAATGGCTCAGCTACAGAAGATCTGACAGAAGAAGAAATAATTGCAGGTTGTGAGGCTGGGTCAGACCATGAAAATGATGAAGAATGGTTACAGGAAGAAGGAGTAGATGACGACAATGAGAATTATATTGAAAAAGCCAAAATTTCCCATTCAGAAATGCTAAATGCTGCCAAAACTTTTGCACGATGTTTGGAAGAGCAAGATGTGGAAAATATCCAAATTTTACATCTATGTGTGATGATCAATTTTGTGAAGAAAAAGAAAGCCAAGCTCGGGAAACAGCAGAAGATAACATTGTACATCATAAAACTGCCATGCCAGCAAGATGAACCTGCAGACTACATAAACTTTATATAAGCACGCTTCTTAGATTATGAACTCTGTGGAATCATGTAATTTGTCAACTATGGTAATACATATTCAAAATGGATTCCACTGTGTTTATTAGTATTTTCTCACATTGATATGTATTTATTTTCATCACTGTTTTCATGGTTAAATAAACATTAATTTTTAAATTTGTTTAAGTAATTTTGTTACGTGTTAGTGATTTTTATATTTTTGCATTTTTTGTTTTTTAAAAACTGGATCACAAATTAACATTTATATTTGTAATTTTGCTAAACAAAATCAAGTTACGATAGCTGAGGAGCCCACATTAACTGCACTGTGTATAGATTTATTTCAAAGCTATTTCTATTTTAGGACACTTCACTATGGTGCCATTTACATGTGGTCCATTTTACATGTGATCCCAATGGCTTATCTCCCAACATCTGTGTATTAACCAATCTACACTGTATAGTTATAATTATGATACTCTAGGAACTAATTAATAAGTGTAACAAATGTAGCATTCAGCAAGGATTAAAGATTGGCAGCCATTTTCAGCCTTTTAAGGAGGACCCCCCCCTCTACATTCTGTCCTAAGCACTATTCTATCTTAGAATGCCACTTTAAATTCTATTTCACTCCTTAAACTCACCCCTACCCCTACCCATATCCCCTTCTTAGAACTTGCCTCGCCCCTAGCCAAGCTGATGTAATTTTCTAAAAGTAGCAGCATGACTAGTTTCCCTCTCACTCACTCACGTTCGAGCACGTACAGGGCTATGACTCATCCCGCTCACACCCCCACCAGCTGCTGCCTGGAAGTATGAAAACAGAGACATCTGCTGCAGCAGCTTTGTGAAGGTTTGGCACTCGGCCAAGCTGCACCGAAAAGGACCCAAAGAGGACCCTGAGAAGCCACCATAGCCCAGAACCTGAGGAGAGGCAGACCCAGACCAGACCAGCAGCTGAAGGGACCTGGACAGCAGGAGGACCAGACAACAGACAGGACAAAACTGGAAACTCACATGGACTGGATTTGGATATCTAACTTCAGTAAGACATTAAGGGACCCTGGAAGGTTAAGTAATCAAATCTAGATTTATACAGACTGGGTTAGACCAGACGAACTAGGGCTGGACCAGACCCTGATGGGAAACTCAGACATTGCGGAGACCACCTAACAGACCAGGAACAGCCTGAGTGACTAGAGCCTCAGCAGACCCAGGGACCTGATCCTGATTGGACCAGTTCATCAAGCATCCATAAGGCATTGGTTTCACTAAAGGCTCTGGACAACTCAGCTAACTGAGTCCTGACTCATATGTCCAAATTCTGAGCTGAACCTCTGCCTCTGACAGAGCAGAACAGGATCCAAACTGATTGGTCAGAGGGATGTATAAGGTGCTGTAAGTAGAAGCGTGCTTGTAGCATGCCTGTCAATAAAGCTTAGTGAGCACAGCATGACTGAGAAAGGCTTATCTTTATCAAGTAAAAAAACAACAAGCAGTTGTGTGGCACTTTTTTTACTGGACTAGACTAACACAGCTATCCCTTTCGAAATTATCTTTATCCATTCAACGAATGATTGATCATCATTTGCTGAATGCTATAGGTTGTTAGGTATTTAGGTATTTGGAAGGATTTTTGTGATTTTTAATGTATTTGCCATAGGATGTTAAGTTTGTGGTTATGTTCATGTGGTTTTAAATACTGTAAGGCAGAAGAGCAGCATTCTATTTAACTGTCATTCTATGCTATATTCACTGTGATAAAGGATGATTGTTTGTTAGGATAAATATTTTTACTTCTTGAATTTCACTGTAATATTGTAATCAAAAATAAATGTTAACACTTGTTTTCAAAGAATTTATTGCTCTAAGTCTATTCTTGATCAGCAGGCCGTAGCCGTATTTTGCACTGAGGAGGTTTACCCATCTAGGCAAGTGGGCCAAACTGAATTTATCCCAGAGAAAATAGTGTTATTGTGCTTAAGCAAAGAAAAACTGCGTTAACAGCTGAAGGGTTTAAATTCTGGGGTAATGCCATAGGCCACAGGTTAGGAACCATGGCTCTAGATGGTAGGCTCTAGATTCTAGATCATTGGCATCGTGTACTGCTATACACTTAAGTCATACATAAGTATTCAAACTGATACTCTCAATATTCTGTAAGCCATCAAGCTGTAGTGAAAATAATGAATTATTGCAAATTCCTTCACATCATTCAGCTACATACTCTATCCCACCAGCATAAGGCCAGAAGTTATCCTTGCCACTGCATTCCCTCAGAAATTTTGCCTAGAAAATGGAAGGCAGCTTTAATTAATTTCTGGGTCACCAATAGCCAAAACTGCCAACGGAGGAATATAGTAAATCAGCATTTTTAGGAGCTGACCCATAATGCTCACAGTGATCTGAATTTCTGAAAATACTAATTTATGGATACTGTAACTGGGTGGATACACCCTGCATTAGAGTAGACTTTTATAGACTAGGGAAGGAGGAAGCCCCACCCCTTAGGCCCTGCTGGGCATGCTCAGGCTGCTGTTGAGGTATAAAAGGCTGCAGCTCAGCTCAGTCTGGGTTGACCAGTAAAGAGGAAAGATGTGTGCTAGAAGCTCCTGATCTGTATCAGTCACAATCCTTGGGAGACTCTGACTCTAGAAGGAACCTATAGAAAGGTCTGCCCCATGATGAGTATCCTGAGGCTATCATCCAGGCATCTGCTAAAGTGAGCTAACCCTGAGATTTTATTGGGAACCACTGGTGGCTATCTCAGGTAGGAAGCACCTCAGGGGGACAGAAGAGGTGAGCCATGGACAGACTGTAAGACCAGTCAGTGTGTTTTGATTTGGATCCTAGCTTTCTTGGTGCCAAAATCATTGCACCCATATGACCCTGGGCTGGGGCTTAGTTGAATGGGAGGCTCTGAGCCCCCCTATGTGGGTACTGTGCTGCACAGGAGATGCTTTTGTATAGAGACTCTGAAGCCACTAGGCTGTACTGCCCTGAGCTGAGGTCTGTGTTAGGATGCCATATAGCAGGGCTTGCCAAACTTACAGAACTCAAGAGCCACACAAGTTGATTATTAAAACTTGGAGAGCTGTACTGAGGCATATAGCCATATACTTTTACCTACTCCAAAATTACTAAATTTAAAAGTCATTTCACACTTTATTTTTATTGTAAAAAGAGGACAAATATTGATCTTACTAATGTCAGATTCTAATAATTGCTTAACTTTACCATGAAAGTTAGCCCTATAAAATAAAAACTTAGCTGCTGCTCAATATAAAAGACTGCAGGCTAGTGGCAAGTGTTTTAAAATCCAGACCATGCTGCCCTTCTCCCCACTATCCCAACCCCTTCCTGAACTGCTAGGGTGTGGTTGCTTTCCTAAATTGATTTGCTGATGTTCTTCCAGGAGCCACGATTTTTCATTCAAGAGCTGCATGTGGCTCCTGAGCTGGTTTGGCCATGCCTGCTATATAGAGACTCTGAGGCTGTTAGGCTGTACTGACCTGAATAGTGGGCTGTTTACACTCTGTATAGAGACTGAGGCCACTAGGCTGTGCTACCCTGAACTAAAGGCTGTGTTTGGATGCTGTATAGAGACTCTGAGGCTGCTAGATCATACTGCCCTAACTAAAAGACAGGATGTTCATGAGAAGATCATGTGCTAGAGAAATTGTGGGGGCCCACTCCCTGCATATGCACCTGGTACCTTCCCCACCAGGGGACCCTTGGGAGAGTCTGCACTGCAACAGATATCTTTTACAACAACTTCTTTCCTTCTGTCTACAATAGTTTGGAGGCTTTTTGTATGGTGCTTTCTCAGTGAAGTCTAATTTCTGTGAAGATCACAGATATTTACTTCCTTTCTTCTGCTGTGTAAGACTGAAGCCAGAATTTTTTAAAACTAATTATTTATTTTCCAGCACCATCCTGCTCAGTGTAACTGTTAAAGTGTTGCTTCCTTTCAATCCACAGGCTAATCTAAAGGGGAAAGGCATCCAAGAGAGCTGGCTGTATTTTAAAGAATTCCTATAAGGGCACAGGAAGATACCACTTTGATGTACAGACACAAAAAAGCAAATATGCAAGGTGCACAGCATGGCTTAGCAGTGAACTCTACAGTGAGCTGAAACACAAAAGGGAAACTTACAAGAAGTGGAAGCTTGGAGAGACAACTAGGGATGCATATAAAGATATTGCTCGGCCTGTAGGGATAAAATCAGAAAGGCCAAAGGACAACTGGAGCTGCAGCTAGCAAGGGATGTGAAGGATAACAGGAAGGGGTTCTACAAGTATGTCAGTAACAAGAAGAGGATCAGAGATGGTGTAAGTCCCTTAGGGCATGTCTACATTTTAGAGCTGAATTCTAATTGATTGTCATCAATTTGAAGTCTAAGTGTATGGAAACACTGGCTTTCCTCAATTCGAAGTGAGGACCTCCTCAGTTTGAATTGATGAAAGCTGACTTTGAATTAGTCAAACCTCATTTGACTTCAAAGTCTGGGTCAACTCAAACAGGAGTTCAAATTGACCCAGTCTGGCCATGGGCTGACCTTTCTCCCAGGGTGCAACTCCCCTTTAGCATCAAAGGTGCCTCCCCTCAGCCAGATTGGGGGGGAATGGGGTCCACCAGGAGAAGCCATGTGCTGGAGTGTCTTCCCTGCATGTGGTCAGCTGGGCAGGAGCTGTGCGCCTAGGTGTCTTCCCTGCGTGCAGCCAGCTGGGCAGGAGCTGCATGCAGGGGTCTCCTGTCTGCACATGCCCAACCCAGGAAAAGCTGCGGGAATCACTTCTCCCCTGCCCCCACTGTGCTGTGTTGGGGAGCCCCTGAGAGCCATGGGAGGGGAAGACGCTCCTGCCTTTTGAGCCTGGCAAGGGGAAAAGCAGAAGGCTGGAGCCCGGCAGGGGATTGGGTGGTGGTGTGGCCCCTTTTGGGGGCCATGTTGCAACACCTCCCATGGTGCCGCTCCTCCAATTTGAAATAGCAAGTCCAGTCCCATGGACATGCTAATTTGAATGGGAGTTTCCTATGTATCCATGTCAATTAGAACTGATTCAATTTGAACTAATAATTATTCAAACTGACATGGTAAGTGTAGACACAGCCTTACTGACTGGGGAAGGTATCCTTGTGGCAGATGATGAGGAAAAGGCTGAAGTACTTAACACTTCAGTCTTCACAGTCAGGGTCAGCTTCCAGGCTACTACACTGGGCAACGCAGAATGGAGAGAAGGAGACCAGCCTTTGGTGTTGGACAGACAGGTTAGGGACTGCTTAGAGAAGCTGGATGTGCCCAAGTCTATGGGGCCGGATGCAGGGCCGGCGCTGGGGATTGTGGTGCCTCCCTCACAGCAGAGCGATGCTGTTGCAGACTAGTGATGTCATCAGGGGAGCGCCATGGTGCTGTCCCCTTTTGGTGCCCCTCAAATGCCAGCACCCCCTGCAACACAGGGGCTGCTTACAGTCTAGTGCCAGCCCCGGTGGGATGAACTGCATCTGAGGGTACTGAGGGAGTTGGCTAGTGGCTGTGCAATCACATCAGCCATTATCTCTGCAAACTCATGGTGAAGGGGGGAGGTCCCAGGTGATTCAAAAAAAGGCAGATATAATGCCTATCTTCAAGAAAGAGAAAAAGGAGGATCTGGGGAACTACAGACCAATCACCCTCACCTCAGTTCCTGGAAAAATCATGGAGCAGGTCCTCAAAAAATCCATCCTAAAAGACTTGGAGGAAAATAGAGTGATCAGGAACAGTCAGCATGGATTCACTAAGGACAAATCGTGCCTGGCCAACCTGATTGCTTTCACTGATGAGATGATGGGATATGTAGATGTGGGAATAGCCATCAATATGATATACCTTGACTTTAGCAAAGCTTTTGATAGTTTCCCACAGCGTACTTGTCAGCAAGTTAAGGAAGTAAGGTCTGGATGAATGGACTGTAAGGTGTATAGAGAGTTGGCTTTCTCATTAGGTTCAGCAGGTAGGGATCAATGGCTCAGTGTCTAGCTAGTAACCAGTGGAGTGCCCTGGGGTCAGACCTGGGGCTGGTTCTGTTCAACATCTTCATTTATGATCTGGATGATGGGATAGGTTGCATGCTCAGTAAAGTCATGGATGACACCAAGCTGGGGGGAATGGTAAACATGCTGGAAGGCAGGGATAGGATTCAGGAAGATCTAGACAAACTGCAGCTTTGGGCTAAACAATCTCATGAGGTTCAACAAGAACACGTGCAAAGTCCTGCACTTCAGGACAGAAAAATCCCATGTATTACTACAGGTTAGGGACCGATCAGCTAAGTAGCATCACTATAGAAAATGACCTGAAGGTTATGGTGGATGGGAAGCTGGCTATGAGTCAACAATGTGCTATTGTTGCCAAAAAGACCAATGGCATATTGGGCTGCATCAGTAGGAGTATTGCCAGCAGACCAAGAGATGATTGTTCCCCTCTGTTTGGCACTGGTGAGGCCGCATCTGGAATACTGTGCCCTGTTTTAGGCATCATACTACAGAAAGGATGCTGACAAATTAGAGTCCAGCAGAGGGTAAGAAAAATGATTAGGGGATTGGGGCACATGACTTACAAGGAGAGACTAAAGGAACTAGGCTGATTTAGTCTGCAGAAGAGAACTGGGGGGGGGGTTAGAGAGCAACCTTCCACTACTTGAAGGGGTGCTCGAAAGAGGAGGAAGCTATGCTCTTCTCAATAAGAGAGGACAGAACAAGGAGCAATGGTTTCAAGTTGCAGCTGAGGAGATTGAGGTTGGCTATTAGCAAAAACTTTCTTACTAGGTGAGTGGTAAAGCATTGGAATGGGCTATCTAGGGAAGTGGTGGAATCTCCATCTTTGGAGATATTTAAGGCTCAGTTAGACAAAACCCTGGCTGGGATGATTTAGTGGGAGTGGCCCTGCTTTTAGCAGGGGGTTGGACTAGATGACCTGATGAGGTCCCTTCCAACACAATGATTCTATCAATTCCCCTCATTTGTAGTGCTTGTTATACTGTCAGAGAAAGCTATCAGGTTGGTTAGATGTGATTTGTTCACTACTAATCCATGCTGATTGTTACTTATCACTTTATTATCTTCTAGGTGTTTGCAAACTGCTTGCTTAATTATTTGCTTCATTATCTTTCTGAAGTTAAATTTACTGGTCTGTAATTCCCTAGATTGTCCTTATTCAGTTTTTATATTTGGAATCCCTCTCATCTTCCATTTTTTTCCCCCCCAAAATAATTGTTACTGGCTCAAATACCTCCTTGGTCAGCTCTCAACTATTCTAGGATGTATTTCATCAAGTCTTGGTGTGTTGAGATCTAACTTGCCAAAGTAATTTTTAAGCTATTTCTTCTGCTAGTTCTAGGTCTACCTCATTTTCACTGGCATTCCTTATGTCAGGTGTCCAACTGATGATATTAAACTTTTTTGTAAAAACTGAAACAGCCATTTAGCACTTCTGCAATCTCCATTTTTTCTGTAATTGTTCCACCCCACCCCACTTAGTAATGGGCCTACTCTGACCTTGATGTTCCTCCTGGTTTAATGTATTTACAGAATGCATTTTCTTGTTAACATTTATATCTGTTGTTTAATCTCATTTTGTGCCTTGGCCTTTCTAATTCTTGTCCTACATACTTGTGATGTTTTGCTTATATTCATCCTTTGTAATCTGACCTAGTCTACACTTTTTGTAGGACTGGTTTTTGGGTTTTGGATCATTAAAGATCTGAATAAGCCAAGGTGATCTTTTGCCATACTACTTCTCTTTACTACATAGTAGAATAGTTTGTTCTTGTGCCCTTAATGTCTCCTTGAAAAACTGTCAACTCTGAACAGTGTTTCCCTCTTAGTCATCTTCCCATGAGATCTTATCTACTACTATCTCCTTTAGTTTGCCAGACTGCTTGCTTGAAATCCATTATCTTTGTCTGTTTCCTTCCTACCATTCCATAGAATAATGAACTAACATTTTGTGATCAATTTCACTCAAGCTGCATTCCTCTTTCAAATTCTCAACCAGTTTCTCCCTACTTGTCAAAATCAAATCTAGAACAGCTTCTCCCCCAGTAGCTTTCTCTACTTTCTGAAAAAAATTGTCTCAAATACATTCCAAGAACTTGTTGGATAATCTGTTCACTGCTGTCTTATTTTCCCATTACATGTCTGGGTAGCTGAAGTTCTCATCACCAGTATGCCCTGTGCTTTGGATGATATTTTTGGTTTTAAAAAAAAAAGCCTAATCTTCTCTCTGGGCAGGTGGTCTGTAGTAGACCCACTCACATGGCATCAGCCTTATTTTTTATCACTTCTATCCTAACTCAGACTTTCAACAAGTCTGTTTCTTACTGAAATGCTGACTCACTGGTTTTAGAAGGTTGTGATTTCTAATGTCAGATTTGTGCCCAGTTAATCTTTTGCACACAGACTGTCCTGTTTGTCCAGTATATAAGGCAGAGGGGCTTTTCTTGCACATGATGGCATAAATAACCCTGATGGATGAGCAGATGAATGAGCCTTTGATGGAGTAGCTGGTTTTATTAGGTCCTGTAATAGTATCTCTTGTGCAGACATGTGGGCAAAACTGGCAGCATAGTTTGCTTTAATAGTTCTGTTAGGTCTGTACTGTTGGTAAGTATCTCCTGAAGGTTGGGGGGCTGTCTGTAAGGGGAGAGCTGTCTCCCAAGGCTTGAGAGTGAGGGATCATCTTGCAGAATAGGCTGTAAATCCCTGATGTGCTGTAGAGGTCTGACTTGGGGGTCATAGGTGGTGATTAGTGGTGTTCTGTTTTCTTTGGCACAACATTCTAAAACCAGTGGGTCAGTGTTTCAATCTTCCTGATGACTCCATTGACGATTTACCAGTTGCAGTGCTTAGACAGATGAATACCAGATGAAGTCTTCAAAGAGAAGCTGCAGAGAGCAAATTTATTTGGAAATTTGTTTGCATTGTTTCAGGGCTTAATACAGGCTTTGGATTCTTCTCTCATTACAACAGATGATTTGACCTCATCTTACTCTATATGCTGTTCCCTGGTGTTTGAATCTTAACAACAACTTTGACTTGCTGTTACACTGTGACCTGATCCTATGACTTGTACCTCCCTGCATTTTATTTCCTCACATTCTGTAAGTTCCCCCATCTTCAAAGTATCTGACAAAATGGTATTTTTCTCCCATGAAAGCTCATGCAATAATTTTTTAGTCTTTAGTGCCACAGGACTCCTTGTTTTACCTTGGTAAAAATAAGCATAAAATGGGAGAGGGACGAGCAAATGGGAAGAAGAGAACCCTAGGCTAAATTTAGGGGTGCAATGTACAAATTAAATATTAGTTAAGGGCCACATCCTTGACCCCTGCAATGTCCAGGTGATCAGATTTCATGCAGCCGTTCTTTCTGAGGGCTAGGGAACAAATATTGCCTCGCATCTGCCTATAAAGCATAGCACCAATAGAATTGTTCTACAGCTGCTACTATAGCCTTAGGGAGCCCCTTCAGCCCTGCTCCCTGGGGATATTTTCACCTGTAAATCCTTGTTTTACTACCACTTATTTTCACTGCAGAACAGCTTTCTCAGGATATTCCTAAATGCCTCTATCACTCCTCTGAGGTCCTTTAAGTTACCTGAATCCATGTTACTTTTTTGCCCTTATCTTTTCTATGAAAAGCCTTAAGTGATGCTGTATATTCTTGTTTAGTAGTATCGCTTCCCCATCCCATTTCTGGTGTAATTGGGGGTCTTATTTGTTGTTCTCATTTATCTTTTCAGGTAGATACTCATGAAGCTATAGTGGCTGCTTCTTATTCTTTGAATTCTTGTTTTTCAGAATAGCTGTAACCTGTTAGACTCAACTAATTTTTTTAGAATTCCGCAGACTTATTCACTGAGATTTTAATCACTTCTCTCGCAGGTTCTTAACATTCTTCTCCATTCTATGAACCCACTCCTTTACTATGCTGAATTAAAGTAACTCCATGCATAACTATTATTCTTAGGCTCCTATTCAGTTCTCGGTCTGAAAGAAGTAGACTGACAGTTGCATCTTCCTGTTTAAAATGCATAGTGTTGTCTAGGTAGGTTAGGAATATCTTTGATAAAGCATGTGGTAATGCAATGTATTACCAAGCTGATAAAGTAGCAAGATGAGTAAAGTTCCAAATGGGCCTGGTGGTCTAGGTTTTAAGTGCCATTAGAGTTGATCCAGGAACATTTTACCTGGTTCTCCTCTGTTTTTTTTTTTTTTGATTCTACAGCAGATGTTAACTAATTTTTCCAGTCCTCCTTCCTAATTATTTTCCCTTATCAAAAGAATTTCACCAGTTTCATTAGTTGTCATGTTGTTGCTTTTTGGCATTCAAAAACAATTTTTTGAAAAATGATACTAACACTGAAGATTCTGTATACATCCTATAGTGCTGTGGGAGAAAATATTTAATCAGACTGTATGTCCTTTTGAACCTGAAGAATGGTGAATCTTGATTTAAGCAAATCATGCTAGTGATATTAAAAGATACAATTTAATTTTTAATAGAAAAAATTACTCCTTGATTTTTTTAAAAGGGTGTAGATCAGGATTCAGAAACCTAAGTTTTTAAGTATAATCAGAATAATAGTTTCTCTGCACTACATTCAACTTCCCTTTGCTTTCAATTTGGTGTGCTGAGATGATCATGGAAGGAGGAGAGATCTCCTTGAGTCTTCATAAAAATTATTGAATAGTCACTCTTCTTAACCAAGGAGAACTGGGATGCCCTTTTAAAACTGAAATTATTCACTAAACAAATATAAACTATGACTTTAAACTAAGCTATTCAGATAAAATGCACTCACAATGCTTTACCATCATTATTTAATTAAGTGCTACATGAACCATGTGAGTCAAGCAAAGGAGCTTCTTCATCCACCACTATAAAACACAACCATTTTGGGACATAAAGATGGCAATTGCAAAGTGGTACACAGCAGAAATGCAGAACTATTTAGGAAGGGAAAGAAGTGAAACACTAATTGAAATGTCAAGGTAAATTTTTTGCTAGACAATATATTTACAATGTGGACTCTGCTTAATATGCAGAAGGTCCTGGGTTCAATTCCCAGGGGGTTGGACTTGATCTCATGAGGTCCCTTCCAACCCTATGATTTGATTTGATTCGATTCAAACTTGTGCAGGATACCTGGATTAATGCCCCTCCCTTTGACACCTTTGAGAGGCCAATGTTGAGAGCTTTTGACAAATCTACCCTTGATGACCACAAATGGTGAGGACCTGAATTTTATGCCTCATTCTGAAGACCAGCTGGAACATTTTAGGTGGAACAGCAAACTCCAGTTCACCTCTATCACTGTTCTTATAGGGTATATCTACACTGACAGCAGCAAATTTGCCATCATCAGATTTCTTTCTGCCTCTTGGATCAACTGAGTGGTCAGTGAAGATATACTCATTTGATCCAAAAACTGACTTAATAAAACCACCACCTCAAGTGGCATAGTGCTGTGTTGATGTGAATGCATTTCCCATTAATGCAGCACAGTGAAGACAGTGCACTTAAAGGAGAGTTATGATGTGAATGGAAGTTACACAAGCTATGCAAAGCAGCTTGCTTAACTCCAGTTGATGGCCATCAAATTTTGCCAGCAGTGTACATCATGCCTAGAATATGAGGTATGTAATATATGAAAGACTTCCTTTCTGTGATTTACTTTACAGAATATACAACTTGCATTTTGGAAGTCTGAAGATAAACTCCTGCAAAAACCAAAAATCAAATGACACACAGGTCTTCTGAGAGGTCAGACCCTCAAACTGAAAGTCTGTAGATTCATTTTCTTCTGACTCATCGTCTCCTTTTTCCTTTTGCAGTTACTGATGTTTAGAGAACTCAGCAGTTTTTTCAAATGCTCCTGGATGCAAATAAATAGTTTACTACTTTTTAAATCCAGGATGTTATGCATTCAAATTTTTGGAATGAAGTTTTACTTGAGTGTATCTGAGGTTTTGTTATATAAAATAAAGCCTTAAGCCGTTATGTGATAAACAGTCACAATATCAATAGTTACCAAGTAACAACACTTGACATTTCTTTGCACAGAGAATAGGGAAAAATAATGAACTGTCCCTAAATAGTGTCTTGATAGCTGTTGATGTTTCACGGGAGATGCAGTCCTCTTGCACATACTTTTTAAATAGAGAACTTAATATTATGTAACATTTATCAGACCAGCAAAATGTTCAAAACAAAATTGAATCAATAATATACATTTTGTTAAATGATGGTGGGGAGGGGAGAGATTCCAACAGAGCCTGCACAGAATAGCAAAGAACCAAAAATCAGCTTCGCAGACTTCAGCACATTATCAGGCAGCCCACCAAAATTATCTAATAGACTGAATTTCAGACCCATGCCCAAGAGCATGGCTGTGTGTGCTACAGCCAGTCCTTTTTATAGGCACTACAGTTAAAAACACACTTGGAGAGCTCATCGTCTACTGTAAACTCTGAAGGATTAGTTAATTGTAATGGTAATTTTCTCTAAAGTTTTCTCTATGTATATAAATTGGCTGTAGAAAATTAACTTCTATGAAATACTGCTATACATCTACTTCAATAATAGAGTATAGTAGTGTTGATTTTTGTGCAAATGTATGCATATGGACTTGTGTTTGAAGCTTAGCATTACATATCTGTAATATAGACATATGTCACTGTTTGTTTTTCCTGGGGGGGGGGTTGTTTTTAATTACTGTTGAAATAATAGTATTATCATAGTCAACATTACTGTGCTGTAATGTCATACATATTTCCTTTTCTCAATGGGTATGTCCACATGTCTCTCATTTCAAAATAACACTGGTTATTTCAAAACAAAAAAGATTAGGTCCACACGATGTTGTCTTATTTCAAAATGAGTCTGTCATTTTGAAACAGCTTAAACCCCATTCATTTCAAAATGTCTGTTATTTTGAAATAACGCTGTTTGGCCATGTTTCAAAACATGTCCAAATGGTGTTGTTTCAAAATAACCATTTAAAAATAACAGCCATTTTGATAGCAGACTCCCTTAATTTGAATTAACTTATTTAGAAATAAGGACTCGTATTTCAAAATAAGTCACTTTGAAATAACAATGTATGTGTGGACATAGCCAAAAAGAATAATGCATTGATTTAGTGGTTATTTTAAGACTTACAGTGTGAAGCAAAGAATAAAATAAAAGCAAGTATGTTAATTCAAAGTGCCTGGAGTTTGAAAGTGTGTGATAAGTGTCCTATTCACAGTTAACACCCTTAACTGGTTCTCAAAGGCTTTGGAACTACCTAATCACTTACATTTCAACACTTTTTTTTTTTTTTGGAAAGATAACAGTGATGGCAATGTTTGGGTGAGGACAGTGTCATGTGGGGAATAGAGCCACAGGATTCAGGTGTGTCTTACCTCACCTAAATAGGGCCTTGCCATCTATACAGCTAGCTGGAAGGTATGTAGTGCATGCAGTCTACACACTGCCAAAGAAGCACAAAATGTAGTTTGACCATTCAGTGTGCAACAGGGTCTATGCAGAGCAATTAACATATGACACATCTGGACACTTCAGAAGTCACACCCTGTAATCCACTATTACTGGTCTATAAACACATGTCATTAGATAAAAACAGCCATTACTGGTGTTTTCCCACTGTTTACTGGCTAAAAGCTAATTTCATTTTCTTTTTATAATGACAGTGTTAAAACCAAAATCAGAAGCCCTAATCATAATGTGTATACACACAAGGTGGTAGAAATATGCTGCAAAGACAGTCTTAATCTGGCCTTTCTTAAATTTTGAGCTCTTGACTTTATCTTAACATTCTTTTAGAACAGTTTTGTGTGTACAATGCAGTATGTCACTATTAAAATCAGTCAGAGGGCATTAACTTGTTAACTTTCTCCCCCACCCCATGCAGTTTCAATGTACTTACACCTAATGCTGATAAAGTGAGAGCTTCATTCTCCAATTTACTGATGGAAAAATCAAGTTCTGTTATTTTAACTGTAATACAGAAAACCAGTCAAGCAACTCGGGGGCTGGAATTCAACAGAAAACTGGTCTAGTGGTCGTCTGGCTTCCCTACAATATTATTAAGGGGACTCTTAAGGGGACAACCTTTATATGTTAAATTCTTCCCTTTTTTACAAAGGGAAAATATTGGTTTCCTTCAATGTGACTATATTTTTAAGCATATTAAACTATTTTATCTTAAAGCATCATAAGAGCTACACTAATATTTAAGACACTTCCCTGAATCTTCAAAAACAGAGCTATTTGTCCCTCTATCATTTTCTTCCTTCAGAGGATTTGAAAGGAAGTATCCAAGATTCTCTCTCAACTCCTGAGTGAAATTAAACATAGCATGACAATCAGTGAACAAAGTTGTTTTTTAAAATTGCTTAGTTTATCAGTGCTGAAAGTGTTAACCATTCCCACCAGAAAGAAGCTTGCTGTTTTAACTGCAAAAATAACTACAGAAACTACCATACACAGTGTAATACAAGTAATAATGAAAACAAAGTGCCAGTCTCTTTCAAGAACTCTTTACACTGCCCAAAGAAAATTACAATGATTCTGTTTAGCAATGGGTATTTACTGATACAATATCCATGCCAAAATGCTAATCTGAATTACAGAATTCAGGATCATAGAACTGTAAACTTGAAGTACAGGCTCTGCTGAAGGTGCTGCAATGAAAAATCAAAAAAGAATAGGCACAAACTGCAAATGTATAGAATTATGCCAAGTCAGCTCCCTTCCCTTCTTTTTGTAAGAAGGGATGCACTGCTTTAGCAATTCACTACTTATTTCCTTTCTTCTTTTTTACCTCATGGCATACAAGTTTCTAAAAGTATATTCAGCCTTAAAGGGTAAGCCAGGAGGCAGACAGTAAGTCTAAAGTAGATGACAATAAAAATCAATACCAAATAATAGTAATTAAACAGCAAATCAGATTCTTTTTTTACTAATCTACAATATCTCATACTTGTGTATATATGGTGCTTAACTCTGACCTTGAATGCATTCACAATATAGTTTTGTTTTCCTTCAGTTCTGAGGCTCAATAATAATATTATTATTAATAGTGAAAACAGAAGTCCTGTGGTACCCTAAAGACTAACAACATTCTTCGGGCATAAACTTATGCCCAAAGAAATTAGTCTTTGAGGTGCCACAAGACTTCTGTTGTTTTTGCTATGTACAGACTAACACTGCTACCCCTCTGGAACTTGCAAATAATAGGCTGACCAAATCAAAAAAAAAACTGTAGTAACAGTGACATGTTTTCAAATCCAGAATGTTCTTCCTAGGAAATTTAGTTAAGATGTTCCTTCATTCTTTTAAAACAACTGATATGGTTGTTTTCCAGTTTACCACACAAGGTCTTCCCTTTGTGTGTGAACTGCTTTTCTCTCGAAGAAAGCTTGATAGGCTTGCAGTTCTTTTATATGTCTTTGCTTATCCTTTTTCTGCTTCTTTGATCTATTTCTGCCTAAAACATAGCGTGCTTGTTGTAATACACCTCTTCTTGTTTGCTGCCTCTTTTAATGCTATGACAGTGAATAGGCTTGCTTGCTTTCCTGCTTGAGAAAGTTGAGACCCCTGAGCAGCCAGCATCTTTTTTTTATTTCAGTAAAAGGCAAAAATCTGGATGTCTGGCCTTTGTTTTAATTCTCTGTTCTTTCAAGAATATCATGTACCTAACACCAACAGTGTTAAATATATTTAACTTGGTAAGAGTCACTTACAATGACATTTACATTGAAATGATAGATGTAAAATACTGCATGGTAGTTAATACTTTATGAAGTGAGAGAGCTGCTAATTATACAAGTCCCACATGGCTAAGTGAACCCTCCTTCAAATCATTTTAAAGAAAAACTTCCATATGGGTACACAAATCTGCAGTAATTTATGGATTAAATGGACTTGGCTGCTCAATTGACAGGAGGGTCCCTTTAGCACTACTCATCCCAGCACTTTTTTTAATTGGTGCAATTAATAAAAGGGGTTAATTGAAATGCAGTTTGAGGATTTCTAGCTTTTCCAAGCTACAAATATTTAATTGACTTCAGAGGGCATTCCTAAAGTCTTTAGTATTCTGCAAATCTCTGTAGTTCAGAGCCCCAAACTCCTTTTTACTGTTAACAAGAAAACAAAGTAAGACAATAGTAGTTTGCTTGAATAATATACTACTGTAATACACTTACTCTCTTAGGGACATGAGATGCTGAAAATTCGTTCAAAGATTTCATCTTTTTCCCCTTAGGCTAGCAGACTTTATTTTTCTGGGGAAGACGAGAGGTAAAAATACTGTGGGCTACTCTGCCTCTCACCTGGAAGTCTCAGAGCAAAGCCTTACTTTATGAAGGGATATGCCTACCATGTTGTGAATGAGTACATGCAGAAAGCAGTCACATGAACACTCCTGTGTGGAGTGTTCCAGGCTAAGTTTGTGGAGTGGAAATTGTTGAAATCACTGTGGAAATTTTCAAGAGCATCCTTGCCATGGGTCCAGATGATGATGTCATCAATGTGGCATAAGTAGAGGCAGGGCCATCCCCAGAAGGGTGCAAGACCCTGGACCAATCAGCCTGTGCAAGGTCTTGTGTGCCCCTCCCCCCTGTGCTGGGGGTGTGTGGCTGGTCTCACACTGCCACCTTGTCATACCAGAGTTTAAAATCCTTTGGCTGTTAAGGCAGCTTTTTTTTTTTTTTTTCCTTCTGCTCAGCTAAAAGGATTACTAACAGCAATTGCTCTGGGATAAAATCAACATGGTCCGCTTGTCTACATGGGTAAAATGCCCCAGTGGAAAATATGTCTACAGCCTACCCATCAAGAACAGACTTAAAGCAATAAATTATTCAAAAACAAGTGTTAATATTTATTTAAAAACTACAATGAATTCAAGAAATGAAAATATTTATTCTAACAATATCACAGTGAGCATTGTATAGAATGACAGTTAAATAAAATGCTGCTCTGCTGTTACAATACTTAAAAATCAGATAAGCATAACTACAAATTTAACAAGAACTTAATAACTTTAACACTCTGTAGTAAATACCTTAAAAATCACAAATTTTAACAAAGACCTAAATATCTAACAAGCTACATAGCATTCAACAAATGGTGAGCAGTCATTTGTTGAATGGGTGAAGATAGGCTTTTCTCAGTCATGCTGCACTCACCCAGCTTTATTGACAGGCACGTCACAAGCACTCTCTTTTACTTATAGTACCTCACACAGCCCTTTGAATCATCAGTTTGGATCCTATTCTGCTCTGTCAGAGACAAAGGCTCACCTTTAGAATCTGGACATACAACTCAGGCCTCTGTTAGCCAAATTGTCCAGATCCCTCAGTAAAATCAGTGCCTTCTTTTGGTGCTCAGCAAGCTGGTCTGGTCACTCAAGCTGTCCCTAGCCCTTTGGGTGGACTCTGTGCTGTCCAGATCTCTCTGGTCAGGATCTGGTCCAGCCTTGGTCCTCTGTTTCTCTCGCCTCTGGATAGGATCTGGTCCTGGGTGGGTGCTTCCCCTAGTCTGTGTGTTGACCCTGCTCCATTTCTTCTTTGGTTGGTGTGCTGGCTCTGCTCCACTACATCTCTGGTCAGTGTGCTGGCTTTGCTGACCAGTTCTGTATAAAGCTAGACTTGATTAGTTGCCCTCCCTAGGGTCCACTGTTTTCTTACCAAAGTTAAATGGAAAATCCAAGTGAGTTCTCTAAGAGACAGTGGGCTGCCTGGAGTCTCCTGCTGCTCTGCTGGTGGTGTTACCCCAGAAAATCAGTTCCCAGACCATCCAGCAGTCCAAGTCTTAATTTCCAACACTCCAGGGCAATGAAGGTGGAACCATTATTTGCCTAAATGGGCAAATGCCCCAAGTGGGAAATACAGCTAAAGCCTGCCAATCAAGCACAGACCAGGAGCAACAAAAGACTTAGAGCCAGGGGTTCTTTGGAAGCACAAATAAGGTTTGTTACAATGGTATTCTAAGGATTGACAAAGAATCACTACTCATTTCATATATAACTTAACAATAATACAAACACATTAAAAACATTCTATGCAAGTAAAACACTAGAAAACACTTATTTGCAAAAAGACATTCAGCAAGTGAGGATCAGGTCACCCGCAGAATGGAGAGATGTCAGCTCTTAACTTCACTCCTTTTTCAGCCCAGTGTGGATTCCTTATCTTAAGCTTTTCCTGCCAGTTTGCCTGGTACTGGAAGCTACTTTGTACAGATTGGGCCCTCTTCAGCAGTTAGCGCTTTAAGCGGTTTGTCCATCTCTAACCCTAGTTAGTGATATTTTACCCTGCTTGGGACCCTCTTCTTACTGCAGTTTGAGGAAATCTGGTCTCGATAACCAGTCCAGTCCTCGTCCGTTCCCATTGGGTCTGCTGCCCTCTGCCGCTCTGCTGTGGTCTCCTCGGTAACTGGAATGATGGTGGCTTAGAAGGTTCTCAAAAGCTCGCAGGTGCACCTGCCACTTTGTGTCAGCAAAGTTCTTTGAGGCGCTTGCAGGACCTCTGATAATATCAGAGCTCCAAAGCCTTGAGCTTTGAAATCGGACTCGTGTAGGACTTATGTGAAACCAGGCTCCTTCAGAAGCATGCACCTTGAGTCAAGACTCAGCTATCAGATTGGTGCAACCTCTTTTGGATAGCCTATACCAGAGATGGTGAGACATGAAGTCCCCCAACTGGGAAGTTGTCCCAGTTGTACCCTCTGGCCGCTCCTTCCCAGAGACAGAGACCCAAAAGTCCCCCAGCAGAGACTTCACTCTGCTGTACCCTCTGGTCGTGTAGTGTGCATGTAAGTTTTTGGCTGTGTGATATTTGTTGCTCACAGACTTAACTGCAGGACACAGTTATCTGCTTGTCTGGAGTGAATGTAAGATTAAACATCCAGTCTGAAGACCTAGCTCAGAGACTAAGTCTGGAAGGGCCCTTCTGAGACTAAAGTCCCACAATTTAGCTCATAAACTTCCACCAGAGATGTTGTCACTCTCTCTGGGGTCAGCTGAGAGTATGACTCCTAATGCAATGGGAACATAGCCAGAGGCCAGTGGAACCTGTTAGGAGCGGGAGAGATCTCCGAAGTTCTGCTGCTGTGCTGCTGCTTTTATACACTCTAATGCCCACTCACATCCCCTCTAATCACTCACAAGAAGGGTGATTTCATCCTTAACCAATCACAAAAAGGATGATTTCATCCAGCACCTGCGAAGTGATGTGATAGAGATCAAAGGGTTTTGGGGGTAGCTGGACAGTGGGAGGAGAACTCAGAATACTTGATGGGAGGGGGAATGAGGAAGTTCAAAAATTTAGAATCTTCTTCTATCTTGATCTATTTTTCTTTAAAAAGTTAGATCTATTATGTCTGTCCTCTTATGATCCATATGGATGGAGATCATGTTTCACTTGCTGAATGCATTTTTGAATACTAGCTTTGTTTCAAACACTTGTAAATGACTTATGGATATTTTATCACTAATTACACATTATGCTATTTTTTTAAACTTTATTTTAACACAATTTCTACTAGATTGCCTTACACTATTTTTCTACTCATATGTGCCCTTATTCAATCAAGATTTGCTCTAATACTAAAGAGATGGCAAAAATCTCAAGCTACAGTGGCTTCTGGGCTCCTCTGTTCCAGTGAGGTCCTTCCTCAGCAGCCGCTTCCAGGTCAGTGGTGTCCTCAGCTGTGGTGGCTTCTCGGGGTCCTTCTTCAGGTTCCTCTTCAGGCTCCCCTTTGGTGCAGCTTGGCCTGATGCCGAAGCTTCACAAAGCTGCTTCAGAAATGTCTCCCTTTTTATACCCTGGGGGCGAGGGGAGGGTGAAAGGGGATGAGTCATGGACCTTTGTGTGCTCCAGAGTGGGCTTGGGAGGGGAGAGATGAGTCATAAAGCACATCAATTTTGGAAAGGGAGGGGCGGTTGCTAAGGAGCAGCTCTGTGTATAGGGGGTAGTTGCTAAGTAGTGGCTTTAGATAATGGAGGGGTGCGTTCTAAGGAGCAGTTTTAGATAGGGGATGGGTAGGTTCTATGGAGAGGTTTTAGACAAGGGAGGGGCAAATTCTAAGGAGTGGAATGGAGTTTAAGGTGGCTTTCTAAAATATAATAGGGTTTATGACAGAATGCATGTGGGGGTCTTCCTTAAAAATCACAAAATAGCTGCAGCTCACTAATCTCTGCTGAATGCTACATTTGTTATCCTTACTAATTAATTACTTCCTAAAGTGTCCTACTTATAACTATTACTTTAACTATGTTAACTTGTGTTACTGCTAAGGATTATCCTAAGGATTTTAAAGGGCTTATCCCCCCTCAGTTTGCCTTCCACCAGTTTGTGTCCCTCTCAGTTCGCCCTTTGCCATTTTCACTCAGAGATGTTAAATCATTGTGACAAAAAACCCTGGCTACAGCTTCTCCCCTGACCCTGGGGATGGAGTGAGGAGGTCCGGGGGCTGGGCTCTGCTCTGATACACCACCTCTGGGTCAGCCCTCCCCACCCCCCAGGGTGAAGCAGCAGGCCCATGGGAGGGGCAAGAGAGAAGCCTAGCCTCTGGGCTGGCCGGCTCCACCCCTTGCCTGGCTCTTAGATGCCCTAGGGGCAGGGAAGAGCCGGCTGGGAGCAGAAGTCAGTTCTGTACTCTGCCCCCCCCCTTCCCTGCTGACTTTGATTCTGTACCAAAAGCAGCAGGGTGCTGGTGGGGGACAGCACAGCCATGGGGGGGGGGAGCACAATGGTTCAAGCCCTGTGCTGCCCTGTTTACAGCAGGACAGCATGGGTCCCGTGGAACTGCGGGGCCGAGGGTGATCACACCTCTTGCCACCCTCTTGGGACAGCCCTGAGTAGAAGGGAGGTGCTTTGGAATGAGATTTTAGGAAACATTGTTCTAAGTCACCCATAATAATGTTTGCATGTTGTGAGGCCATGTGGGTACCCATAACAGTGCTGCTGACTTTGAGGTATAAATTATCCTCAGCTCTGAAATGGTTGCTGTTATCATCATGGATAAGTTGTACTATGATCAGCAGGCTTATAAACAACTTTCCAACACAACATTCTACAAGTCACTTTTCTCTGACCCCCCTGAAGAATAAAGGAACTACACCACCTACTTAAAACTCCCTGAGACAACACAAGAATGTTACCTCAGAACTCAAATGCAGGGTTTTAAGCCACCTGAAAGCAACAAATATTTTTTCCCTCCAAACCAGACTAGTTCTGAGATGGAGTGTCAGGGATCAGTACTGCCTAAATGGGTAAAACCCCAAGTGGAAGACACAGCTACAGTCCACCGATCAAGAACAGATTCAGAGCAATGAAGAAACTTAGAGCTAGGAATTCTTTGAAAAACAGGTATTAACATTTATTTAAGATCCTACAGACTTATAAAAAAATTCAAAGATGGAAAATATGCATTTAAATCAATACCTGTATATCACAGCGAGTAGTACAGTGTGACAATTTAGGATGGAATCCTGCTCTGCTGGGTTACACTTCTTAAAGTTACAGACATACAATTACTGATTTAACAATAAAACAAAACCCATTAAAACACTAGAGACTAATACCTTTCATTTTGATACTTAACAGAGACTATCACTTAAAAGCAAGGTAGAAGGCTTAGCAGTAATATACTTACACTGACCATTAACAGTTACACTCCTATGACAGTTATATATACACAAGGATTTATAAGCTTACAGAATGAGGAGATCTCAGCTTTACACCTATTTCCTTCTCTAACAGAATGAGGGTTACTTGCTATAAGCTCTTCCCCGCTGTTTTACCTAGCATCAAGGATTACTTTCGTACAGATCTGGTCCCTGTTGGTTGCAAGTGCTTATAAGCAGCTTGTTAGTTTAACTGCAGCTTTTAACTCAGGACTTTTGCTAATGATCTTTTGGCTCCTTACCCTTTCCAGGGACCCTTCTCCCTTACCACAGTCAGATATAATCCCCATCTTTGGTCTCTGCTTTCTGCCCCAATCTTGCTCTCGCCCTCTCAGTCTGATCACAACTGCTTCACCATAACTCTCCTCAGCAACTGACAAGCAATGTTCCCTTTAAGCTGTGCGGGTGCACAGCCGTGCAGCCTAGCGCAGCCCCCCCCGTGCAGGGAAGGCTGCCGGCCGCGGAGGGCTGGCAGCCAGAGTCCCAGCTCAGAGCTCCTCTGGAGCTGGGAGTTATTAAAACTCCTGCTCAGAGAAGCTCTAATGGAGCATGCCCAGAATGTCTGAGCATGCTCCATTAGTGCTTCTCTGGCCCCAGGAGCTGTGGCTGGGCCATGCCGCTCCAGCAGCAGGGTAGGCTTGTGGGGAGGGGTTGGGCAGGCTGGGGGGTTACCAGGGGAGCAGGCCCACGGGGAGAGTGCAGGATCAGGCCTGTAGGGGGATGCTGCAAGATTGGGCCCCTGGCGGCGGGGGGCGAGTGCGCAGCGAGCAATGTGAGTTGCTCAGCTGCCTAAGGCTCTGAGAGGGAACATTGCTGACGCGATGGTGGCTCTGCAGGGTCACTATGCCTCCGAAGGTTCTATCAGGCTTACGGCTGCAGTTACCACTTCACATCTCTGTTGTGCAGGGTTCTCTGCTGTGCTGGTGGTCTTGGAGATGGTCTTCCAGCACAAGTTCAGAGTGAGAGCTTCAGGAATCTGAACCTCATGGTGGGACTCAGTTAGCCACGTAGCTCAGATCCTTTAGCCTTAGAAGCATGCAGCATGAATCGAAACTCAGTTAGCCAAGTGGTGCAGCCCCTTTTGGAACTGAAGCCTCCACACAACCAGTGCCAAAGACGGTGAGACACGAAGTCCCCCAACTGGGAAGGAGTCCTAGTTGTACCCTCTGGAAACTCCGGCCAGAGACAGTGAAACCCGAAAGTCCCCCAGCAGAGACTTCACTCTGCTGTACCCTCTGACAGAGAGCAATGCTTGGATCTCAGGACAAACTTGATGTTAGTATGTCCCATCTGTGTGAAAATGTTAGCCAAGACTTTCGAGCAGAGCTCAAGGCCATCAGCCGAAACTCATGCTAGGGTGCCCTTCATCCACCAGAGACATTGTCAGTCTCTCTGGGTGGCTGAGAGTATGACTTCTAATGCAATGGGAACATAGCCAGAGGCCAGTGGAATCCGTTAGGAGTGGGAGAGATCTCTGAAGTTCTGCTGAAATGCTGCTCCTTTTATACACTTCAGACCCCTATTCACATCCCCTTGACCAATCATAAAGAGAGTAGTTTCATCCTTAACCAATCATAAAAAAGGCAATTTCATCCTTCTGCCCTTACTCTTAGCTGGCTTTGATCAGCCACCTGAAAAGGGAGATCAAAGTGTGCATGAATAGCCAATCAGTGGGAGGAGAGCTAAGAGTGTCTCATGGGAGGGGGAACAAGGGAGGTCAGAAGTTTAAACTCTCCACCACCTGCCTTCTAAGAACAAAAGATATGGTTTTTTTTTTAAGGTTTGCCCTTATTTGATCAGACAGTGTATCTCTTATGCTCTAGATGGAGGGAAATCATATCTAGCTTACTGACTGCATTTGAATACTAAAATACTTGTTAAAGAAAGAAGTAGTAATCATACATGTATTGTACTATATTCTTACTTATTCTACTGAAGATTTTTACCAGATTGATTGCTTTGCACTATTCCCTACTCCCATGTTCCTTTATTAAATTAGTTTTACTCTAATACTGGAAAGGTGGCAAAAATCTCAAGCTACAGGAAAAAAAGACAGACAAACTACCAGAATTCCAATGATGGTTTTGGTACTATCAGAAATCCATAAGGAAGAAAACCCTGGCTGCCCCATCATCTCAGGCACTGGCTCTCTTACAGCAGGCTTATCTCACTGTGAGGACTCCCTCCTTAGACCCTGTTCTATCAAAACACTCCTAGCTATGTTTGAGACACCACGGACTTCCTCAGGAAAATCCAGTCCATTGGTCAGTTTCCAGAAAACACCGCCCTGGCCACTATGGATGAAGAAGCTCTTTACACCAGCGTCCCCCACAAAGATGGTTTACAAGCTATTAGAAGAACCATCCCAGATGATGCCACACCACACCTTGTGGCTGAACTTTGTGCTCACTCTTAGCGATTTCTGCTTCTATATGATGTCTCTTAAGCTGTACATTAAGCATGATCTCCTTCCAATAGTAGTGAATTAACAACATACAGAGGTGAGTTACTAGATTATATGAAGTTTGTCCAAGCTTGTATTGATACTCTAAAGATACACCTTTGGCTCACTGGCAGCTTCTTCCTTCATGTCCAGCTGTCCTAATACGTGTTACAATGCCTGAGATGGCAGATTATGAGAATAAATGTGAAGCATCTGTCTTCCTGACAGTATTCCTCTAACATCACCTAGGCAAAAAATGGCTTGTGATGACATTAAAGTAAAAAAAACAAAAACAAACCCCAAACCAGCCTTCAGATATCTGTATTTAGAAAGAAATTTCTATTGATTCCTGTATTAATAACTAAGCTATCCACGGCTCAATCACAAGTTTGAGAAATTTGTGGGTTGTCTTCATTTTTAAGGGGGCCTGTAATAGGACATTTTTAGGGTCCATTCTTATCTAATCTTTCTGTTTGATCTATAACATTCTATTAAATCTTATCATAGGATGTAGCAAAATTATGCTGCAATCATTGTAAAGAGAGAGAACAATTTTGGCTGTCACATGGTACTTCACTAAGACAGCTTTATTACTTTTATGTCATAAGAATTTGACTGTTAACATTTATGCAGTTATCTATTTGTCAACATTTTAAATGTTTGTACTATTAATGGAAACAAACACAAAGAAAGATTGTTTTTAAAAAACCTACAAATATCAGCATTGTACCTCCACGTAATTTTCCTACTGCTAGGGAAAACACTGAAGTTTTTTAGCTTGATAATTTTTAAAGAAAAAAGCCTTAGCTTAATTCTTGGTTCCATAACCAAGCATCAGCAGTGAATATCATATGTTGAGAGGACAAGAAACGGTCTCACATATAGCACTACCATTGAGAAAGGGTACTTGTCTGACCTCTGTCCAATTCAATCACCCCCTCTTCCCTTCTACCAATATCATCCTACCTGGAATGGAGGTGACTCAACCCAAGGGCTCTTTCTTGGGACAAAGAAGATTGAAGTCCTCTTGTTAGAGAGTGGAGACTGTAATGGCAAGTGAATTGAATGTTAAAGATGAGATCATAGTAGGTTATTGTCTCTCCCACCTCTCCTTAAAATCCCCAAAGAGCTGTTCCTGCTGAGGGACGGTGGGTTCTGAAGTCTCCCCTCTTCCCGTATAACATAGATGAAGATTCCAATAGTAGGTCCAGGAATTAGGTAATTGGGAAGGGCTGCCTTTTGGGCCCCCTCTCATATTTTTATGGGTAGTTTGATAGTCTTCCCCTCCACCTCCAAAAAAAAGGCATTCTTGCAGACTACTCCCAGTACTTGTAAGAGGAGATGGCTCCTGCAGCAGGTAAACCCCCACAACCTTCTATAAAATGAAATGCACACCAATTGACTGCAAGGGCAACAGCAGGTTTAAAAATAAATCCCTTCAGTAAAGTATCTCCTTTTATTGTCCATATTGACCTACATTTTCAGGTAGCACACAATAAAACAAACTATTTCTTTTCCTGGGCAGTATTTTACTGCTCCAGTCTTTGGAGATGATCCATGTTTGTATTATACACAGAGGCTACATAAACTCAGCTATCTATCACTAATATGCTGTATTTCTAGGATATATATATGTTAGATACAGCTAACAAAAAAAATCTTGTTTATCAAATATGCTACTTCTAAAATACACATTCCTTCTTCATTTTACAATGATTTATGCAATATGTGTATTACAGTACATAATGCAAAACTCAAACATCTTTTTTAGACGGTGATTCTGTGCAGCTCAGCTATTCAACTTATTGATGCAGACACTGTCTCCTTTCAGTCTCCACTGGGCACCAGACATAGTTTCCAAAGTCATAAAGTTTATAAAATGCATCTCTAAAAGGATGTCCATCAACAGTGAAGCTAACCAACACTGCATTGCTGGTACTGGAGATAAAACAGTGATCATGAAAGTGAGTTGTTTTATACAGAGTCAGAAGCAACAGACAAAGTACATTTTACTTTTATTTCTATTATATCACAAGCATTTAAGATAGACAAAAAGTGTAAAAAAATGTACCAGAAGTCACACAGTACTTTCAGTTTGTTGTTCCAACTCCATAACTAGTTTTTTTCTACCCTGTGTACACGCAGCATCTCTACTGTCATTTGCAGCAACACAGAATTCTGCAGGGAAAAGATATTTCTTACGCATCTTATCTTTTACTACAAAATTACTTTAGTTATTCCTACTGTATGAAAGATGCATGTTAGGGTGAAATTTTTTAAAAAATGCTCACTTTCCCCTTGAAGTCAACAGGAAGCCAAATTACTAAACCAGGCCTCAACAACTCAATGTTTCTGGCTGCCATGGCGACCAGTTTTAGTAGCCTGTCACTTAGCTCCACTGCAGAAATCTAACAGAGCAAAGCCCTCTGGTGACCAAAAGTAAAAATGCTTGTGTCTAGCTGTGAGCCAATTTTGTCCACCCCTGTACTAAACAAAAGCAAAATGCTTCTAAAAATCCCACCTGTCAATTATTAGCCTGCTTGGATACTAAGAACTTGCCTATGCTACATCTGTTTTGTACTAGTGTATATAGATGCATTGTACAGATGCAAACCTCTGGTGTAGGCAAGATCTGACCACAAAAATATAAACTGAGATAGTATATATTCAGGGATACAGACACATGGGATACAGGCCAAATTCTCCTCTCATTTAATTCCATGAAACTCCCACTGGCTTCAACAGAGTTTCCTGGGTGCAAAATAGGAGAATTTGACTCAGTAACCTACATTCCAACCCTGATCTTGTCAGGTTCTACAAACACTCATCTCCAACTGATGGCATTAATTCCAAAATAAAGGCCTCAGTGATGTTTTTTTAGATGCAATGTTTAGCAACCACTGAATGCTAGTGTAAAAAAAAGAGTGACTGATATGACAAGAAAGAAGAGCTAATGGTAAAAAAATTAGCAAATGCTGTATTAATTACAGCATTCAGAACAAGAACATCATCATTCTTAAAACTATTTCAGAAGCAGTCCTGAAGGCTACATCTACACTACCACTCAAGTTGGTATAATGTATGTATAATGAATAAGTAACCCTTGAGTGACATAAATCATGCTGACCTAAGTGCCGGTTTCAAAGGGGTAGCCATATTAGTCTAGTCCAACAAAAAACAAACATGGAATCCGATAGCGCTTCCAAAGACTAACACATTTATTTATTGCATGAGCTTTCATGGGAGAAAATACTACTTCAGACCCTTTGAAAGGATTAATGATTAAGCATCAGGTTTGGTTAGATTTTTCCAGGATGTTGACTTTGTCCTTCTTTCTTGGCATCCAGAATTTTCATTTTGTTTTTAGAAAGAGGGCAATTTTCCAAACTGCTTATACAAAGGAGAGATCTATACCAGAGAGACCCTAGTCTTGGAAGAAAAATAGATTCATCCACCGAAACAACCATCCCATAAAGCATGATGGGGAGGGGCGAGGGAATAGCATTTATTTTCTCCTGTTTCTATGACCCTGTTTGGCAGCCTTTGTCTAGCAGAATTCTAAACAGTTCAATGGAGCATTATGTATGAAAACAAGCACAAGTGAACCACAGATAAAAGTCCCCAGGGATTTTCTTCTTAAACTACATAGTAGCCTCTATTTTTACCTCTGTAATCCTCAATCTCTCTTTATTACCACTGATCACCTAAACATACAGATCTATGTTCAAGAGAGCCATGTATTCGGCATTAGAAATCAAACGCCGTAGGGTGCTTAAACGTTGGATCTTTGACATGGATATTGTTCTCCTCGGCAATGGATTAATATAAGTCTTCACTGATTGCCCCTTCTGTTTAATGTGTATCACTTCCAAATGCTTTATTCTGTTATTCAGCAGCACGGTCACAGATTTTTTTTATATACATTAACATTACTATCAATTTTACATGATTTGACTATGTACCAAGACATGGTTTGTCAGACTCTCTGTGTTCTACGCACACAGTACATGAGAATTTTTAGGCATGGTATTTGCAAAGTATTCTTCTTTAATGAAAAAAATGTGATTCCCCACATATTGCTATCAGAAGATTACATATCTTGGAGAACCCAGTTGCTTCAGAACAGCTCCGTCCAGTAACCTACTTCAAACAAAAACACTGTGTACTCTAACTAAACACTGAGCAAGAGCTTGGGTAGCAAAGATGGGTGAGAGTTTAAACAAGCAGTAGCTAAGGAAGGACCCAAATGTGAATGTGGAGAACCTAAGCAAATCTTTGAATGATGCCTTATACAGCACCTCCCGTCAACATCCTGTGCTTCCAAGGAACTGTTCCACCATCTTCAAAGTGTCTGATGAAGTGAGATTTTCTCCCATGAAAGCTCATATAAATATAAATTTGTTAGTCTTTAAGTGCCACAGGACTCACTGTTTGTTTTATTGAACTAGACTAACACGGCTACCCCTTTGGATCTGTGCATGATATGTGATAACACCATGTCTTGGCCAACTTTGTGGAGCAACAATAGTGAGAATTATACACATGCATACACATATACTTAAACACAGAGAAGGTAAAGTTGGGTAGCTCTTAATATTGACTTCAACCTACAATCATTAAAGCTACATGTGGGAAACATTTTAGTGCTAACTGTAGTTAGACTGCTTTGACTATTGTCTTTTAAAATGTTCTTTATCTGAAATGACACTTAGTGACATGCTAGTTTCAAGACAACACATACACACCAACCTACCGCACATTAAGTCAGTAAACTGAGTGAAAATGAAGCATATCTTTATCGCTATACTTTGCACAAAGGTAGAAATATCCCTAAAATAGTATTTTTAGTATTAAAACACAGACTTAGTTGCAATAAATTATGCATTGGGGATGAAATTCACTCTATCTACACAAAACACAAGCGCCAGGCAAGTGGAATCTGAGTAGGAACAGAGCTGTCAGTCCAAGGGTGCAAGGGTCTCATACAGCTACCAGTCCATTCTAGGAGCTGTTGCTCCTCAGTCCCAGTTGCATGACGCATCAGATCTGCAGCTGTGCCCTTAACCTGGCCCAGCATGACCTTACACACCGCCCAGGGAGAATTGGCACAGACAAATTTCCTATGGTGTGCAAAGGGATTGCAGGGACCCCATCTGCCAATACATAGCTGGCCACTTGCCTGGGCAATCCTTGTTCTATCCTTGTCAGTCTCCCCAATGGCATGTCACTCTGCTCAACTACTGTGCAATATTTTTTCAAGTGTATTTTTAAAAAATAATACATGAAAATACAGTGTAGGTTTCAGGACCCTGTAGCAACTTATAGTTAAGCTACTGTGAACCTCTCATACTGAAATAAGAGTCTGGAAACCAGCTTTCACAGAAAAAATTCACATGTGAATTTACACATGCATCAACTCTTAAAGTGGGTAATTGCATTCTGCCTCTGTAAAGTTTCCCCTAGGAGTAATTTCTTCTTCATTTCCTGTTCTGAACAGTTATAGCATTAATAATATTCTGTGCCAAGCTGTGAGAAGTTTTAAATATGGCAATATATTATGTATTAATTATTATAGTGGTGCTGTGCACTATTAAACAGTTGCCTGCAGGTGGCTGCATTTCAGCACTGAATGGAAAACATACAATATTAAGCTGAAGTCTGCCCCTGGACCTGCACATCTGACTTCCAATTAAAAAAAAAAAATTAGAGCCTTCTAAATTCATGATTTGAGGATCTGGTCCATTGTTTATAAATCAGTTTGGAAAGATCTTTGGAATCCCTCTTCTTGAAGGACAGTAAATAAGTTTAAATGATTCAGAGCTGAACTCTTAAGAACTTATTACAACTTGATTTTCAATAGAGAGTGAGTGATGGTACATTAAAAAACAAAAAGTTTCCACGACAAGACAGTTTTCAACTGTAGCACTTCACTTAGAGTCAGAAAAACTCATAGTGAAGACAATGTTATGCCACAAGTGAGCTCCAAACTTTAGAATAGTGCAGTTTCTTTAATATCAGGGCATCAGTATTTTATAAAGAAAAATATTAAAAAAAGAGAATAGCATAAAGAGTTTATCTTCCACCTTTTCTTCAGTAAAACAGATACAAGGAAATAAAAATCCAAATGGGCAGCCATTTTTGTCTAGTTCAGTAAAACAAACAAGGAGTTCTGTGACACTTAAATATATTTATTGCATGAGCTTTTGTGGGAGAAAATCCCACTTTGTCAGATGCTTAGAAGCCGGGGAACTTACAGAATGGGAGGAAATAAATGCAGGGAAGTTAAGTCATAGGAACAGGTTGCTTGTTTCAAGGAAATCATAGTGTCTTTGAAACTCCAAAATATTTAGTTCTGAAGCTAGCAAAACACCTACCTTTTAATGAATTTTTAAAAAGGTTTTCTTCATAGCAGTGCGGTTCCCACTGATCTACCGGTAAATTGCAAAACTTTCATTGGCTTCAATGGAAGCAAGGTAGGGCCTATTCTTTTGCATAGGTCTTATACAGCACCATACATATTCAAGGTGTTCTCTCTCAGATGTGTCAATAGGTACTGAAAAATGAGTTAAAATCTGGTAGCACAGGGGCTATGATGGCAGCAAGAATATATCAACCGTCGATGCTGACAAAGCAGTAGATCTCTTGTGCATGTTTGTGACAGAATGATGGAAGTGAAGAGCTGATCCTGCACTGTGATCACTTAGAGGTCTGTTTAGTTCCCCAGTCAAAACCTTATTGAGGTAGTTAGATAATCAGGTTGGTGGAATGAAGTGCTGTGAGAACTATCCAAGTGTGCCGTGAAATTCTGCACAAAGATAAGGAAAAATCAATGTAAAGCAAACACTGTTTCATCTTAAATGATATTCTATCTAACCAAAATCACAACTCATGAAAATTAATCATCAAATTAAAAGTGAGGTATTGGTCTTTTGAATCTAAAACTTGAATATTCTAAATGAAGGTGGCTAAAGGGCTACATATAGATGACCAGTTATGCTAATCAGATCCTTGCTTTTCATAGGAGATTTTTTTTAAGAGGGGGGGTGGGAAAAAATCCCATTTTCTCCCACAAAAGCTCATGCAAAAAATAAATGTTAGTCTTTAAGTGCCACAGAACTCCTTGCTTTTTATATAAGAAAGACTCTGTCATACAGGACAGCCTGTTGTGCCCCCTTCTGGTCAAGTGTGGTGTAGCAGCTGTTTCTGCCTCAGTTTCCTTCTGTGAATCACATGTGCCTCAGGCCTCCAAAGGACACTTACTTTAAGTTCAGTTGTTGATATAACAAAAGTTCAGCAGGGAAGGTTCCAGAGGTGGGGCTTCAGCCTGAGCTCAAATGTCAAAGCTGCTGTTAAAAATCCACCTACCTGAGCCAGATGATGTTGGCCAGCTGTGGCTACCTAATTTCAGTGTAGACATACCTTCTTATTCTAGCATAAGCACTGACTCCTAGGCTCAGAGCCTTAACACAACGTTTTGCAGCCCAGGGCACATTGCTATCAGAATGCACCCCTTCCCATTAGCAGCACTCGGAACTGGCGCCACAAAGCCACCCCTTTAATAGCGTAGCCCTATTGAGCTGCGTCGGCCCTGCCGTAGCTGCGGCCCTGCCTGGGCTATTTTCTTTGAGTTTTTGTACCAGACCCAAACTTGCCCCTTATGCTTTCTCTCAGATTGACTTTCTCAGCCCTGTTAAAGACATCACCAAACTGATCAAGACTATCTGCTGGTGATGGGGTAGCTAATCTGACCTAGGTGTGGCTGAACTCAACTACCATTAAACAGCCAGCCAACTTGTGACAATCACACTACGTGTTTTGGCCACAACCTGTTCAACAGATTATCCATTGTAAATTGACTTCCCTGCTCTAACTTTTTTTTAGCATCACTACATCCCAGGACAGAGTCCCCCAGCCTATAAAACTTGGTCTCCAGTTTTTTTGCTCCTAGATGGATGACTTTACATGTGATGACCAGTTCTAAAGGGGTAGTCATTTGTCTAGTTCAGCAAAACAAACAAGGAGTCTAGTAGCATCTCTACTTCTCGACCTTCAAGTCTCTGACAAGAAAGAAGGATTTCTCCCATAAAAGTTCATGTGACAAATTTGCTAGTTTTGCAAGTGCCACTGGACTCACTGATTATCTTAGAAGTGATATGGCTAAACTGAGGCACAGTTCACTTTCACTCCTTTTACGAACTGATGGTGCTGTGTCAGAAGCAGTGGCCAACAGAGGCTGAGCACATTAGAAAGCAGGTATTCCAGAAATAAAGCTGTACTCAAAGCCAGTTTACAACAGTGCATAAAAGTCACAGTCTGTCTAGTTCATGCTACTGTACACGAGGCAAGTCTAGACCTGGAAGCCTCTTGCAGATACTGTATTTAAAGGTGTCCTGTAGCACTTAAAGTCTACCGTTTATTTATTGCATGAGCTTTTGCAGACAAAAGCTTGTGCAATAAATAAACGGTAGTCTTTAAGTGCCAGGCGACTCATTTGCTTTACTGAACTAGGATAAGATGGCTGGTTCACCCATCTTCGAAGCATCTGACAAAGTGGGATTTTCTCCCACAAAAGCTCATGCGAAAAATAAATCTGTTAGTTTTTAAGTGCCATAAGACTCCTTGGGTTTTTTTGCCCCTTTGGAACTTGTATTAACAGCAGCCTCTAAATGTAACGAGACTTTAGGTGGGATTAGATCCAAAATGTCTGGTGATGGGGGAAGGGAGAGTGAAAATGGTAGCAATTTATTAAACCAGGGATCTCAAACACATGGCCCGTGGCCCACACACGGCCTCTAAAGCTATTTTTTGCGGCCAGCAATGACACTATCATTACTGATATTTGCAATATCATTGTGTACGATTCAGGTGGGCTAAAAATTCATTCAATAGTCCCTCTGCAGTGCCTAACAGAGGTTAAACCCCCGTAGAACGCAGCTGGGGAGCAAGCATCTAGTCTGCACAAGACTCACAGTGAAGATTGCTCAGAGTTCCCCACCCACATCAAAATACTACTCAGCACAAATGTAACAGTGAACTTTATTAACTGCTGACTTAACAAATCTTATCCTAAGAAACCAAAATAAATTTAAACAGAACAGTCCCATGGAAAGAAAACCCAACAGCCCCAAAGTTCAGGTGGAGTCAACATTATCTCAATAGGAGTCTTTGTTCAAATCCTTGAGGCTTGAGTGGAGAGTAGCAGCAGTCTTCTTCTCCTCCGGCTGCAGGAATCTTCAACAGGAATTCACACAGGCCTTTCTTTCTGTTCTGCAACCAGCACCATGCAGTCTGTTTACTGGTCAACCAGCCCTCAGTCCCATTAAAGAAAACTATGCAGCAAAACACTCCATTGCAGGGAGAAAACATCTTGCAGTCCACCCTTGACTCAGCTCCTCTCACTCAAGCTCTGTGCACGTGGACTCTCCATCTCTCTTTAGTTATTCCTCTCCAGGCTCCTGCTCTCCAGCTTCTCTCAAGCATCTGACTCCAGCAACACTAGAAAACCTGATGGAGCATGCTCAAAATGCTACCATGCCCTAGTTCCAGAAGCTTAATCCACCCAGCAACACAACCAGGAACCGTGCTCGGCCTTCTGGTGCCCCCCTGCAGCATGCCGGTGCCAGCACAGAAGAGTGACGTGACGTCATCCAGGGCAGTGCAATGGCACAGTCCCCATTTTGGCACCCCTCAAACCAGGAGTGTTGCTGCCTCGGGGAAGGACCTGGGGCACTGGCCCAGGCCACGCAGCCTGCCCACAGGCCATGCCCCTGTCTGGGGACAACAGCCACGGTCAGGTAGACCCTGGATCCCTGGCTGGGGCTGGGGATGCGAGTGGCAGCTGTGGCCATGGGGCCGCCCGGCCTTGGGGAAGCGGCTGCCGTGGCCGTGGGCGGCTGGGCCCCGGATCCCCAGCCCGATTGGGCCAGAGACTGGGAGAGGTGGGTCCCCGCAGGACCTGGGGCACTGGCGCCAGGATTCGGGGCAGGGCCCGTGTGCCCGGCGCGAGCGACGCCCCTGCCTCAAATGTCGGCAGCCTTATGTGTCTTAGCATCTTGCTTTTTTGCTGGACTAGACTAACACGGCTACCCCTTTGGAAATGACCATCTCGCGCCGGCCCTGAGCACAACCCAGCCTTAAGCCATCCCAAAAAGCGAGTGCTCTTTTTTTTCAGGGGTTACAATTGCATGAAAAGCTGTGGCCTTTGGGCTCCCCTCCTAGTCCTCAGGCAGCCTTGTGCTTGCCCTCACCCGGCTCTCCTGCTGCTTTGCCTTGAAGACCCCGAGTTAAAGCCACCCAGCTTCGCTACTCCTTCCACTACCAACCACATCGCCAGCCCCTCCTTACCTCCCATTCGCAGCAGCCAGCTGTCCCAGCCCAGCACCCTGCCACCTTCCTTCAAGGGCTGCTCGCTCCCCAACACCCCGCCTGGGCAGCACGGGGCGGCGGGAAACACCCGCGCGTGGCGGGCCACAAAGGGAGGCGGCGGGGGCCGGGGCAGCGGCGGGGCTCTCCGCCTCCCGGGGGCGGGGCGGTAGGTGCAGACGCCGGGCGGCGCGGCGCCGCTTGCATCCCTCCATCGCTGCATCCCCGCATCCCTCCCGGCGCGCGGCGGGGCGGTGCCCGGGCTGCTGCCGCTGCTGCAGGTGAGCGGCGGGGAGCCGGGGGAGGAGGATGCTGCTGCTGCTGCTGCTGGTGCAGCCGGGGGAGGGCGAGGCCAGGGCTGCTGCTTTCTGGAGCCCTGCCCGGCTGGGTGGGGCGCTGCAAGTTGCGCTGCCAGCCGCAGCCGGAGCCGCCCTGCCGCCTCCATCCCTGGCTGCGGAGAGCTGCCCCGGCGCCCCCAGCTCGGTGGGAGCCGGAGGGGCTGCCTGCGCCCCTCAGCAACTCTCCGGCTGAGGAGCTGGGGTGGGGCTGGAGGCTCTCGTGGCTCCTCAGCCGGCCAGCCATCGGGAGAGGGGCGGGGAGTCTCCCTGACAGACTCTGGGGGAGGTGGGGGACCCCTCTGCTCCCCTCAGCCGGGGGGAGCGGGGCTGGAGGAGCCTCAGCTAGTCCTCCCTCAGAGAAGGGGTGGGAGACTGTGCGCTATAGAGACCTCTCCCTCTGGGCATGGCTTGTTATTTGAGTCATGTCCTTGTGGGGTTTTAGTGGTCCAAAGCCTGCTTCCCTCCTTTTCCATGGGGACTGTGGAGCAGCACCCGGCTACTAGCTCTCGCCTCATGGAAGTAGATAAGAGGCCTGCACTTAGAGGATTTGGAGGATAAGGCCTGGATTTGTGCTCAAAGGGTGAGGGGAGGCTTCTAAATATCATTTATATGATGCATTAGCTTAAAAGTGATGTCTTTTGTTGTCTAATTGTTTGTCTCCAGTTTCCTTCTCAATGGCAACATTAAAATCTGTTCTGGGGATTTAGATGAGAAGAGTAGTTTCGTCATCTCTTTTCAATGTAATTCCTGTTTGTTGACCTGGCTATGTATCTTTAATGACTGGCTGAGCTTCAAGAACTGTTTTCTTCTCCCACTCCCCCCCACCCACCTTGTCCTCCCAGGCAGCTTTCAGATTTTAGGCCTCTGCAACTGCAAGGAGTTCAGTGCAGAAGAATGGGTTTGTTTTAGATTAAAAGAGGGGTGTGAATGGGGGGGATTGATCTCAACCAGCAAATATGTAATTTTTATCAATGTTTTCTTGTTAAGTATTTACAATTTGATTGTCAGACTTATTATCCAGACATACACTGTTAGTCCCTTAAATGTCACATGTTACCTGGAAATGAAGAAACACCCCCTTCCCACCCTCAAACAAAACTGATTTTTAAAATGAGTAGTGCTAAAAAATGCACTTAGAGGACTTTATGGCTGTTGAAGAAAATGAATTCCTCTTCATTTCAAGATTGCTTTTCTTTTGTGACATTCCTTCACTGAGATTATTATCACATTCGTAGGCCTTGCCTCTGTAAATATGTGTGTATGTATCTCTTTTCACATGATATTTCCATTGAGACGACTGATGCTAGTACATACATGTTTGCAGGAGTGGGATTCTGTGATGCCTGTCAAATGTTTCCATGCTGTCTACCTGCACGACATTGTTTCTGCTCTGACTTCCACACATCTAGCCAGCCAGTGCAGCTTAAATAGAGTGGTGCAGAAGATCTAAAGGGGACAAGGGTGGGTCAGGTGTATGCATTCGTTGAGGGATGTTAGACACTGCAACTCTGCAAGGGGACATGTAGCGTATATAACACATTTATTGACTGTTATCTTTGTGAATATATATCAGTGCTGATCAGATAATTTAATGGAACCTTGCCAAGAAACATTTTTAATGTTGAGGTAAAGTTGGTACCTTGCATAGCTCTTCAATGCACACTCCTAAAAAAAGTAGGAAAGAAGCAAAATCATTCAATGCCTGACCTATCCTTTACTCATCAGTTTCTCTTCTCATCTTCCATTATCTTTATCCACCCACAACCCATTATCCTTCTGAACAACCAAAAGGCACGCAGCCTTGATTTCAGCCATATGTAACACACATCAACACATACAGATTTCAACTATAGTTTCTATATTTAAAATTAATACCAAATTTAGGACAAGCATTAACATGGATCACAAAGTTTTCCTAAACATTGCAGAAAAAACTCTCACAGCCATCATTACCTAAAGCAGTCTCATATGCCAGTAAAAAAAGAAAAAAATTAGTAATACGCATGATGTAAATTAGTGAACTGACACCAGCCCAATATTTTTCCAAGGTAGAGAGTTGATTTTTTTTTATGAAAGAAAATTTTTCTTTAAAAAAGGCCTCTCTTCAGAAATGAAAAAAAATTGCAAACAACAACAAAAAGTAGACTTTTTTTTTTTTAAAAGAATTTTACAACTTTTTATTTTGAAAAACTGTTACCTGGTAAATAGAGAATTTCTTTAATGATGTCAGGTAAAAATGCTATGGGGAAAAATAAAGAATACATTCTGAATCCTGAAAAACAGAAACAGCATAATATTTTGTTGTTTGTGTCAATATGTGTGTTTTGGAATTTTTAACTGTCCCTGGAGTACAGTAGGCTGCATCCTCAGTTTCTGAAACTGTGTGAATTTTGCATGACTATTTTAATTCAGGACTACTGAAAATTTAGGTAGCTTAATTGCTCACCTATAATCCTTTATCACTTCCCTTTACACTGTTCTGTGGTTTGACCAAAGGCAAAGCAAGAACACAGTTCTCTTACCACTGTTGCTGTGTCCAGGGACAGGTCTGAGAATCCATTCCCAAGCTCCAGAATATTAAAGAGTTCACTTGTTTTCACTTTTTGAGATGTGATGGGAATATTTTGGGGGGGGGGGGGGGCACAGAACTTTTCTCATGCCTGGGACCTTTCCCAACCACCCTCCTGCAACATGGAGGTCATGTATTTCTCATCATAACCTTCTCTGAGTTTGGTTTATTCTTTCATTAATATGGCAGGTATGTAGTTTTGGCAGATATGTCCATAGAATTTTGGGAGTCACCTGCCTGCAGATAAGTTTGGAGTCTGTCCTGTTAAGCTGCAATTCTACCTGGCTGGGGTGTAGGTTTGCGGAGGGTCTAGGAGAAGGCACTTTGCGAAATCGACAATACAGAGTGAAAGGCAACTTTGGCTGCTGTTTGCTACTCCTGGGTATATATATCACTCTGTAGGATCACAATGTCATTAATTGGTTACAATGATCAAAGAGTGCAGAAATGGAGGAATTTATATGAAATTAAGAAGAAAACTTGTGTGTCATGGCAACCCCTAATTTAGCTACCTTCCCATCTTTTGCCTTTGTAGAGGATTTTTGCTAATTTATGTTCTACTATATTTACTTGGGCTTTTACTGATCCACTTAAACTGCAAGTTCTAAGGTCGAGAAAGTTTAGGAAAGGACATGTGACCTAAAAGAGGAACTTTAGAAATAATGAATAAACAAATAATTTGGTTTGGATCAGCTCCATTTCCGCCAGCTAACATAGTCCCCTGTCTTTTGTTAATTCAGTGTAATGGTGGGGGGGGGGGGTAGGGGGTTGAAGATTAAGGAAGTTCCCTGGCATTACAGGTGTTTTTGAAAAAAATGTCAACTTTATTGTATTTATAATTGACCTATTTTAATTAATTAAAGTTTTAAATAAAACAGGTAAAACTGATTAATGAATTAAGGTAACATTGAAAGAGATGAGCTATCTGCATGGTTATGGTCATCTCTGCTGAACCTCTTTTAGGCGTTGCTAGCTATGGGCCTTGGTTAATGCTGTGTGGATGCAGGCTCTGTTACTGCAGGTCATTGCAGGATCAACTCAGCAACTCTCTTGCTTGCTCTGTCATGGTTTCTCCCATCTCACTCTCCTTTCACTTTCAGGCTGTCTTAGCAGTTTTATGTCTAAGCTACAGGTTCCCAAGTTGAAAGGTACATGAGCTATTTGCTCCAGCATATGTCATATTTCCTGTTGCCATTTTAACTTGACCATGATCCCTTTTTGCCCTTGGAGCCATTCTAAAGAAGAGTTGGCTTCCAAATCAACCTTATTCTAGTTGTCACCGATGTTTTAGCTGTCACCTCTTTGTTCTGTACGGAAGTGTCATTGTCAGTGTGACTGCTGCTTCTTGCAGTTTCACTTTTGCTTTAGTTTGTATTTTCAGAATGTGCTGAAAAGGAAATACACTGTTTTTTTTTGAAATATCCTCTGCAGGGTGCACATATTACTTCTGTTAAAGCTAATGGGAATGAGACACACAATTTTTTTTGGCTTTACCTACTCCTCTTCTTGCTTTGACTTAGCTATTCAGGTAAGACTGAGGAACATTTATTTTTCTCTCTGCAAAATTTTGTCTTAGTCTCTTGTCATTCTCTTGTTCTAAAACAAAGCAACCTACATGGCAGTTCACAGGCCCTGGAGATTTTCTCCCTCCCTGTGTGTGAACCTGCATTTCAAAGCCTATCCCATAAGGTTGAGAGAACTAACTGTGATGGTAATATTGATGCAGGTTGGCTTTCCTAAATTAATTGCTGAGATGTTGGACAATGATGGTGTAAGTATGAGGCACACCCTTCTTGAGTGGTGAAGAGCATCACCCTTTCACTGCTTCCAGCCTGCACAGATCCAGTTTAATTGCATGTTGATATTTCCATTGGGACAGAAAGAGCCTGTCTTCATCTTTCATTAACAGCTGGTGGCACTAGCTTGATGTAGGCTTAGTTGTAACTGTTCTCTTCTTGAGTGAATTCCATCCAAATACGATTTCTTTCTTAAAGAAGAATCCATTTGCGTGCACTCTGTCCCCCCATTCCTGGACTTTTTTTGTTTCAACCAGAAGGTAAATTGGTCAGTGCATCCTCTCCTAGTTGTCTTAGCTCTCACAAGAATTGCTTTAAAAAGATGAGAATGCAAATGGAATTGCACTATGGAAACTAAAAGCATTTATTGGACAAGTGTGAATGATGGATTTAGAGAAGCTGACTCACTGCATGTAATCTCCTGGAAAAGATAATCATGCCATTAGCCTTTGCTTAGTCCTTTGGCTGTTACTGTATTGTAGAGTTTGTAATGTGTCTGTGATTTTTTTTTCAGTGTAAAGAGTATACTGGAATTTGTATTTTTACATTAAATAGTGTAAATGTTGTCTGTTGTCTAATAGTCCTCCAGATCTTGACTTATATATTTATTATTATTTATATTAATGTATTTTGTCTTTCTCCACTTTTAGTTGTTTCTTTTTACTAGTGAGTAGTGAGGACAATATTTTTGTAGGGTTTTTTATACATTCTTTTTGTCAACAATATGACAGATTCGGGGTGTCATCAACAATGTTAACACCTTTAAGAACTTCAGTTTTACATTTGAATGTCAGAATTGGTGGAGTCTGGGGTTCCATCTGGACTCCTGTAGTCCTGATTCTCCTGCTGCAGAAGGTATCTAACTGGCTGGGAAGTGGAATGTGCAAACTGAGTAAATTTTGAGGAATTTCGTTCTTAGAAAGCAGTGACTTGCAGCATTTTTCCCTGTAGCAAAGTACTTTATAGTTGCAGGGTAGTATGCATGTTACTTGTCATTTCTGGGACTCCTTATGCAGGCCTACTTTCTGTTCTTTGTGGATTTTCTGCATGGTAATGTTTCTCTGTAGTTATTTGTCGTGAGATCATAGGAAGCTTTGGCAACCTTTGTGTTTGTAGTAAGCTGCTAGGATTTCTGTGCTCAGTAGCATGCTATCTGAGGACTGTGTGGCCATTAGTATTTGGCTCTAAGTGCTCAGGAGTAACTCCCTGTTTGAACACACTGTTCCTAAATAAAAGGATCTTTAATCCAGAATTTCAGAATAGTATACCCACATAAGGGAGTTACTTTGGAATAGCTATCCTGCTATAGATATGCCAGTTAATTTCCTTGAGCTGACATACCTGAGGACAATCTGTGGGAAATGGTTATGGTAGTAAGTGTGAGAGAAACACAGACTGGATGAATGCTAAAAGAAGATGAGTGGAAAGAATAGGAAGGATTAGGGTGTGTGAGTAGACAATCTTGTTAAAAAACTTGTCAGAAAACTGCTACATTCTTTATTTCCCTATGGTGCTGTGCAGTTTAGGTCCATGTGGGAATGACTGCTCTACATAGTTTAACTACTGTCATTCTATTCCACTTTTGCATTCATCCAAAATGCAAGGGAAAAGGTTTGGTAAATTTAATTTATGGTTTCAATGTATAGGTCTGTCACTGTAACATATGATGTGAAAGTATATTAATATATATGTTTAAAAATGCTTAAATAGTTGAAAAGTTTTCCCTGTTGACTGGCAACATTGCTTGAGAAGTTAATGTTGCAATATAAATACAGACTCCTACAGGGTAGGACACCAGTGTCACAATTTGTCTTTTACACAGTTGTGGCTTTCAAACAAGATAACAGCCCTGTTGAAAAAGGGTAGTAGAAAAAGTTCTGGGAAGTAAGTGCACCAACTTCATTAGATTTACAATGGGTGTAAATAAGGGCCTGTATACATGGGGAAACTGAGTGGCATTACTGTTCTGAAAGAACTTCCAGTTAGGACATTCTTATTCCAGAAGAAGTGTGCCAAAATGGAACTGGAAATAGACTCATTTGTTCCAGAATAAGTGTGTCTACATGGGGAGTGTTCCGGAATAGCCATAGAGCTTTAAATTCATGTTCCAGAATAATTTCCCTGTGTAGACATGCCCTAGGAAGAGATTTTGATCCCTGTTTCTATACTTACCATTGTTGGAGGTAATTTAAATTGATGGCATTCACTTTTGGCAGAGGACTTCAAATGGCTCTGCTTGTGCCCCACTTCAGTTTTTAATGGCCAAATAAAGACTTAAGGCCATGATCCAAAGCCCTCTGAAATTAATGGTAGGCGAAGGGCTTTAACGCTTTTATGCAATGTGAGCTTAAGGAGTGAATAAAGTGGTGCACAGAGCCTTCTTCACAGGGTACATATCATCCGCTATGTTAAAATATCTGGTTGTAGAACACTTCTAACAGGGCTGGTAGCTGTGCATCAGTGCTTTTTGTTTTTAAAAGAAACCTGGACCTTAAAAGAGGGGCTCTGTCAAGTTAAATTAGTATGTTTTTATAAAAAAAACAAAAAACCCCCCTAACACTTTGTATTGCTAACAACTGTTTAGATTGTTAAAGGTGAACAAATTTTAAAAGTTTAGGTTCTCACTTATGCATTTCATCCTCAGATTCTCCAGTGCTAGAACAATAATGACAGGCAATGCACTACAATGTTTAAATCCAAATGAACTGCTTGAATTAAAAAGAAAAACTATGATGTTTCCAAAGCTGTTCAAGGCTCTTATCCTACATTAATGCTGGTTGGACTTCTTCATTTTTAGTGCAGTCATCTCATATATATATTCTCTATCTTCAAGAATCTGATGAAGTGGGATTTTTGTCCCACAAAAGTTTGTGATAAATAAATTTGTCTCTCTTTAAAAGTGCTGCGGGCCTCCTTGTTTGCTTTCCTTTCACACACAGCGAACCACAGGACCAGGCCCTAAATATTCCCTTTAAATTAAATTAGAAACAATCTGGGTTTAAATACACTGTTTCTCTTCTTGAAGTCTGCTGATGGGAATATTAAGTTATGTTTAGATAGATTATTTAGTCTTCTGATTTTGGAAGAGTTTGACCTGCTTGCAATAATCACTGGGTAAGAATGTCAAGGATACAGACTTGTCAGTCTGTTCCTGATAATACAGAAAGCACAGTTCTGAAAACTGGTGCTTGTTTCATGTATTGGCATGGCAGCAAGAAAATAAGTGGTTTTGTCAGCTTTCCTCATGAGATGTTGGTCTGGCAGAAAGATGTCTTGTGCATCATGTAGATACTATATGTCTGTACAGTAGGAGGTCTTTCTTGTATTTGCATTTTATAGTCATCCCTTGTAAAACTCTCCTTTTGAGGAAAAAAAAACTTGTTTAGATGGCTTCTTCTTTGCCTCGCAAAGTAATCTGCTTTTATTTTCACAGTAGCTTTAGTAATATTTGTCCTCTTACATAACCTGCTTTCTCATTCACTGCAGTTCTCTTCCTCCTCACTTATGATAAATATAAACCTCCTGTGTCACATGCAGTTAAGCCTTTTTCACTATGTAGTGCATTCTGAGTTTTCCCTCTTATATAATGTACGGTTTCTCCATTTCCCCAATAAGATTGATCTCATAAGCCTGAGCAGTTGACACAGATGTTTGTGGCTGAGGTGAGGAGTCGTAATGTTCATAAGAATTTATGGTACATGATTTTAATAATCTTACAAGAATTCGTATTCAGAATATACTAACTGGCTGTAACTTCATATTTATTTAAATGTGCAGCTTTTGTTACTGTTAATAAACATGGCTTTTTTTCTTTCTTAATTCAACATGATCTTTGAATGTGAGGATATTGTGGTGGATTTTATATACTTTGCAGACACCATGGAATATCTTTGTTGAATGGAATTTCTCTAAAAGTGGTGACAGCTAGAAAAGTGACCTTATAATATTGATCACTTCCTTAGAGTATCTATTTGTGTGTGTCCAAGTGATAACTTTTAACACACCTCTAATTTGCACACTAGCTGATGTGCCCTTAGCATCATCGTTCTTCCTTCCATTCTGTGGGTAAAACAATTTGTGGGTAGACTCCTTCCGGATTCTAAATGTATTGTGTTTCTTCTTTCCATTGGGGGAGCACAGACAGACTGCAGAGGTCATGGTGGGGGGATTAGATCATCTCTACATACTGTGGGTGTAGGTAGCAGTACCTGGGGAGAAGGGGACCTGTGAATGGGGTTTTTGCATACCTGGATGTTTGGCTCCATTGTTTTCGATGAGGGAGGAGGGGATGAAAGATATGGCAGATGTCGGTGCAGGCTTACGTCTGCAATAATGGCTGCATCGGTATGCATAAAGATGGAGAGGAATCTGTCCTCTGCATCTGTGGAGATCCTGTGCACAGTACAAAACGCCAAGTGAATAGCCATTTGTCAGGGGGCTGTGAATTTGGCCCTTCTTGAATTGTTTTCACTGACTGGGCACATGAGAGAGAATTCATTTGTCTCTGACCATTCTTTCTTCTCTGTTGTAGCATCGATTCACATTGCTGGTACATAAAAAATCTTCTCCTCACTTGCCAACTGACCAACTCTGAAATAGAAGTTGAAAACAAAATAGATATTGAGCTTGATGTGATTGTTTTTAGGCATTTTTGTGGCTGTAACCAAATGGTTAATCAATCTGGATGATATTTCAGGAAAAAATAAAATGTAGTATTTCCACATTTAAGAGTATAATAGTTAAATTAAGAGAGAAGCCAAATTGTTGAGTGTAGGGTAATTAAAATACTAATGCTTCAAGATTTGGGCTATGTGTTCATTTATAAGTACTGTAAAGATATACAGGTGCTTTTTAACAAATGAGATGCTGGATTTAGTTTCCACTTTGCTTTATATGTTGCTGTTATGCATTCCCTGGTAGCATTCTGTCACTTTCCAGGTCCTTGTGAAAATGCCCGAAATATAATTCGGGAAGTCTTGGTGTGGTGATCTTAACAAAAACACTCTTTGTGCTGAGTATAGATTCCAGTCTAATTGTCCTGATAGAAGTGTTTGGACTGCATGTTCATGGTGGAAAAGCTGAACCTTAATTGAGGACTGACCACGTGGTAGAAGAGATAATGGGATTTACAAGCCAAATGATTCCCATCACAGACCAAATCTCTGATCTGTTTGTGTATAATAGTTAAACAAGCTTAGGGCTCAGACTGCCAGTCACTAAATATTCTTCTTTCCCTTCCCCCCATACTCTTTTTACTTTAATTATTTTTTTTCAAAATGAAGCCATTTGTTTCTTCAGTCATTACTCTTTCTGGTAAAATATCTGTGTAAAATAAATGAAAAAGATATTTACCTTCTGCAGCAGTTTTGTATTTGTTTTGAAGAAGGATAAAATGATGGAAGAATTTTTCACTGAAGTATAGCCTTAGCTTTGCGTAGAAATAATTACTGTCTGAAGCCAAGATTCCATGTTTATGGTCTGCTGGCCTTGTTTGGCTTTTAGAATTCTGTGTCTCCAATTCATCCCTGTCATAGCTCATATTCTCCTTTTCTTGAAATCTGCTGACCTGATGTAGCAGCAAACTTGCATCAGAGGGCCTCAGAAAAGATGCTGAAATTTGAAATCATGGCTCTCTGAACATACCACATTTCTTACTGTTTTTTGTAAAGCAAAGTCCAGCCTAAACAGAGCACCCACTGTGGTGATGCAAAGTACCAATTTATCACTGAACACAGTGTTGAGAAGAGTAGCCACTGATACAAAGAAACTTCTAAGGTAAACTAGGATGGTCCATATAACATATACGCTTTGAGTCTGTTGAATCATTTCCTATGCTAAAGTGCAGCATAAACATATTTTTAAAAGTACTTTTGAAAAAAGAAGGATATACTATCTTTAGAACTGCTATTTTGGGTCAGTCCAATGGTCCACCTTAAAACCGTATCCTGTCTACTGATAGTGGCCAATGCCAGGTGCTTTAGGGCAATTATTGAATGATCCACCCCATCATTCACTCCCAGTGTTTGCCAGTCTTTGCTGTAACCAAACAGAGAAACATGGATTTTCAAGATGTAGACTGATAAACCAGTCATAATGTCACATTCTTAATTTTTTTTTTGACAGAGGGCTTCTTCCTCTTCATCTTCTAAGCTATATCATCTTGTGCATTTTGCTTCACCTTTCCAATCCCTCAAATTGAGTGTCTTCATTGGGTCTCAAAGGGGATCTGTAGCAAGCGGCCTGGGTTTGAAATGCATATTCATGTGTACTTTACTTTCCCCCTCTGCCCCCACTATCGTTTTATAACCTTTTCTCAATATTTTATGTGTGCCTTTTGTCACTCCAGCAGTCCTTCAGCATGGAGGCATGAACTGAGCTTTCTTTAGTGTTTCATTAATGTTAGTCCTTATCAGCTGGCAGGTGCTGTTATATGATAAAAGGCTCAACTCCAACTTCATGTGATCTGTAATGCCCAGTGCATCTGCCAGATTGGTGGGTGGATGATGGAGCCTGAAACTGTAAAGAACATTTCCCACTGGGCATTTCCTTCGGGAAACTCAAGATGTTCCTATGAATGAATGTTCTTCTTCTATAATTTGAAGGCTAGAAGAGGCCATTCTGATAATTATCTGATTTTCTACAAAACACAGGTCATAAAACTTCACACAGTAGTGGCTCCATCAAGTTCAGTAACTCAGTGGTTCTCAGCCACAGTGTTGGGACATATTACTGTGTCGCCACACAATGATAAAAGTGTTTTGGTGAACCAGGAAGCTAGATTAGGCCTGGCAGGGGTGGGCTGGTGTGTTCTGTAGGGTAGGGACATGAATTCTGCCAGCTGTGTTGTGACCTGCAAGTCAAGAACCACTGCAATAACTTGTAATTGAACATAGAATCATAGGGCTGGACGGGAATTCAAGATGTCATCTAGTCCAATTCTCTGCCCTTATGGCAAGACCGAGCATTATTTAGACCATCCTTGATCAGTCCAGCCTGCTCATAAAAATCTTCAAAGATGTAGATTCCACAGTCATCCTACGCAGTTTATTCCACTGTTTAATTATCTTAACAGTTAGGACATTTTTCCTAATGTCCATCCTAAACTGTCCTTGCTGCAATTTAAGCCCATTGCTTCTTCTCATATCCTCAAAGACTTTGAACAATTTTTCTCCCTCTTCCTTGTAACAACCTTTTATGTTCTTGTAAACTGTTAATGTGGCCTCCTTCAGTATTCTCTTGTCAAGACTAAAAAACCAGAGTTTTGTGAATCTTCCTTCATACAGGTCATGTTTTCTACACCTTTAATTATTTTTGTTGCTCTTCTCTAGACTTACTTCAATTTGCCCACATTTTTTCTAAAATATGGTGCCCAGAATGGGACATAATATTGTAGCTGAAGTCTAATCAGAGAAGAGCAGAAGAATTGCATCTCATGTCTTGCTTACCACACTCCTGTAATACATTTCAGAATGATGTTTGCTTTGTTTCACAACAGTATTACACAGTTGACTCATATTGAGCTTGTATTTGTTATGATCTCCAGATCCCTTTCTGCAGGAACTTTCCTAGGGAGTCATTTCCCAGTTTGTATGTGTGCAACTGATTGTTCATCACTAAATGGAATATTTTTGCATTTGTCCTTATTGAATTTCATCCTATTTGTTTCAGACCATTTCTTCATTTTGTCCAGATAATTTTGAAAATTAATCTTACGCTCCAAAAGCACTTGCAACTCCTCTCAGTTTGGTAGCATCGGCAACATTTATAAGTGCACTCTCTAAGCCATTAACTAAATCATTGATGAAGATACTGAATAGAATTGGTCCCAGAACTGATCCATGAGGGATTCCACTCAATATGCCCTTCTAGCTTGATTGTAAACCACTGACAACTACTCTTTTGCAATGGTTTTCCAGCAAAAAAAACCAAGGAGTCATGTGGCACTTAAAGACTGACAGATTTATTTTTTGCACGACCTTTCTTGGGAGAAAATCCCACTTCAAAGCATCTGACAAAGTGGGATTTTCTCCCATGAAAGCTCATGCGAAAAATAAATCTGTTAGTATTTAAGTGCCACACGACTCCTTTTTTTGCTGGACTAGACTAACTTGGCTATCCCTTTGGAAACTGACAAGATGCAATGGTTTTCCAGCCAGGTATTCACCCATCCTTATAGCAGTTCCATCTAGGTTGTATTTCCCTAGTTTGTTTATGAGAAGGTCATGTGAGATAATATCAAACACCTTACAAAAGTCAAGACATGCAACATTTACCACTTCTTGCCCACCCCCAAGGCTTATTGTACTGCCAGAGAAAGCTATCAAGTTGGTTTGACAAAGCCATGGTGTCACTTATCTCCTGCATCTTTGTGTATTGCTTGCTGAATTATTTGCTCTATTTTTTTCTGGGTACTGAAGTTAATCTCTCTGGTCTGTAATTCCCTTGGTTGTTCTTTCCCCCCCTTTTATAAAATTTGCTCTATATTTGTGTGGTTTTTTGCATTACTCTGGAAAATCTCTCCTCTTCCTTGATTTTTCTGAGATAATTGTTAATGTCTCATTTATTTCCTCAATAGGCTCCTTCAGAATTCTAGGATGTGTTGCATCAGGCCTGAGAGTAGTAAGTCATCCACTTTCTATTTAAAGACTTGAAGTTATGAAGAATCTGCTCCTTTCCTTGGTAAACTAGTGCCAATGATTAATTATTCTCCTTGCTAAACTGTTCAGAAAATCTCTTTTAGTGGGGAGTGGTAATGTGGCCTAATGACTCCTATACTAGACTAATATTCAGGAAACCTGGGTTCTATTCTTGGTTCTGGCACCAGTTTGATTGGTGACCTTGGGTCATTCATATCATTACCCTGTGCCACAGTTTCCCCATCTGTAGGGTAGAGTAATGATACTGACCTCCTTTTTAAATGTCTTTGGGCTCCGCTGATGAAAAGTGTTATGGAAAACTGTGCTACTAATGTTAATTATAGCAGTAGTCTGGCTAATTTATGAAAAAATAAAATATTGCAAATATGAGTTAGTGGAGATGGAAATTACATATTACAAATATGACTTAATGCGGATAGAAATTAAATCACGCATGTATTGACAATATTGTCAAAATCATTGAACTGGAGAATGCTTTACATTGTGCAGCAATCTTTGATAAATCATTCTTACTATTGTTTAGAAAGATGAACATCTAGTGGTCTTGCTGCCTGGCATATCTGATGTAGACTGCAGTGTCTTCTTAGAAGATTCTAAAGTATGCAGGATTATGTAGATGTGACCCTATTTTGTCAAGTTAAATATGGTGCACTGTGATTCTACTGTTTAGTTAATATGTAGGCAGTCCAAATACAGCTTTTGAATGCTGTATTTGGTTAAAAAAATTATTTTCACCTTTATGGTAATTTAAAAATAAATGAAGCAGGGGTGTAGCTGTGGATGGGCCATTGCCCATCCACTTTGGAAGCGGGTTCACCCAAGCTGTGCTTAAGCTACCTTTAGCTGGATCTTTCTTGGTCATTGACTTCCCGATCTTCCTGCTTCATGTGGGCAGAAGCAGGAACTTTGGGTAGCCACCAGCCAAGAATGACTAAGCCGTCTGACAATTCAGTTGACCTTTCAGGGAAAATTGCTTATGGCTTCTTTATTCATTATATGTTTTTCCAAATGGATGTGGAGTCAAAATTTACCATTTATTTTTATTTATTCATTTTGTAGTTAATTTTTTCATTGGATATTCACATACAGTGCAACTAACTACAGATGCATCTTAACTCCAGACTTGTCTTTCTGGACATTGTTCTTCATTTCAATATATTTTATAATAAAAATGTAATTTGTACAATCAAGAAGTGGACGAGGCAATTCATTCTTCATGATCATTGATAGAGTCCCTTCCCGTATCTTAGTCTGAGCCTGAGATCTGCTGCAAGTACACTGAGAGATGAGATTAGTTATGAAAACTCACCAATACAAATGTGTTATTTTGTTCCACTTTATGTCTAAAATGTAGCATCCCATGAGGCAAAAGAAAAGACGTTCCTGATTCAGGGAATTTATAAATTACATGGGCATGATCCTGAGTGTCCTTGAGCTCCCATTGAAATTATGTGTCTGATCCTTCGCTCTTTGAAATTGTTAAAGGCAGGACAGGATCCATACATGGTGTGTTGACAGGTATCTCACCAGCATATTTCACATATTTATATTAGTCATGGATGCCTAAATTCTATATAAATAATGTGGAACAAAATAGCTTGTTAATTATTTATATTGCCAGATTCTGATAAGCAGTGTATCTGTGCTGTTAAAATCAGTTTTACATTTCCAGTTAAAATATCTTTTCTCAGTATAGGAGACTGATAATGACACTAATACAGTGACAGAGCATAGCCCAGGAAGTTAAGAAACAAGCTTCTTCATCCCTCTATCCCAGAGCAGTGCAGTCTTGACCTACAGCCAAAAAAAATTCAGTAATTATGATAATAGTATGATCCTAGCTCCTAATGAATATTTGTCCACATCTGAAAGTCAGCACACAATTTGTCATGACTGGAAGTCGTAGCTCAAGATGAGAGGTGTTGTATACTGGGGTCTGAATTCATATGCATGGGGAAGCTTGCGTGGGGAAACTTGCGCAGTTCCTATCTTCTTACAGTGTAATCAGATCATAAATTCAATTGCAGTAGATTAATCCAAAATCTTGTATTAACTGATAGAAAAGAAATTATTTACTAATTTAAAATAGTTAGTTTTTAAATTTATGGACTATAATAAAGTAGAATTGTATTTGCTATGTGTACAATTTTTTTTTTTTTATTCATTTGGGATACTTTATCATACCACACATTTTATAACACTTTCTCGTATCATGTTTTTGTGACAGACCTTGGGAGACAATGGTAAAATTATTCGCAGAGCACTCATTAGGACAATGCAAGCTGTGTAATACAAAATCACAGAGTAGTTCTCAATTCCTTAAGTGTTAAGTAAAGGGATTAAAATCTAACAGTGTGGCTCTTTTTTTCCACTGAGTAGGCATCTTATTCTATTTCATATATTTTGAAATATTTTCAATGATAGAAATTGTGTTTAAAGGTGCTATTATTATAATATTTGTTGAAGGGACAATCACTCAGTCTTTTCTAAGCATTCTAATAGTTTGAGGCCTTGTCCTAGTTACTCTTTCATTCACCATCTGTCAGCTTTCTTTAAGCCATGCTGTCTACTAATTAAGAGCATGCTTGGCACTGGATATGGAATTTATTAACCTTGGCTTTATCAGTAGCTTGGCTAAAGTTAGAATTTTTTTTTATGTCCTAGATTAGCTTGCTGTGTAGAGCTTATGTTTACAATCAAATAGGATGTAAAATGGCATCGCATTAAGACTACGATGTGTGCTAAAATGGGGATCTAAATTCAGTTACCAGACTTCCCAACTATGTGCAGACATTTCAGAAACGTATCAAGTTGTTCCTGAAAAATAAATATGTAGCTTTTTTTTTTTAATGCTTGCAAGTTTAGCTTTTGCATGGTTAAATTCCTGATGGGTATGATATAATCAGGGAACTTGGAAAAGAGTTAGGTTGATCAAAGACCTTGAAGCTGCAATGATCCATTCACTCCTTGCAATTAGGTGTACGTTTTCACACCAGGTAGTTTCTTCCAAATATTTTAAGGTGAATAAATACTTTTATAATATAAACATATGTTGTTAGCAGTTAGTTGCATTTTGGTGTAAGGAAATTCCATCTCCCCTTCTAGTTCCTAAGTTTTCTTTTCATACAATACTTTAATGCTGAATTGAGATTAATTTTACCTAGTCTGTTTATACTACAGGCATGGCCAAACTGTCGCTCGTGAGTCGCATGTGGCTCTTCAAAGGTAAAAGTGTGGCTCCCAAAGAATTTAGGAAAACAGCCTCATCAATGTTCCTAGCCCCACCCAGGCACATTCTTCCTGGCGCCAAACTGGGGAACAGTTTAAATCTCCAGTCCTCAGCAGCACACCCTTGTGTGTTGGCTGGCTGCCCAGGTAAGATGGAGGAGGTTGGAGCGGGGGTTTGCCTTTTCCACCACCGTGGACGTTGACAAATTGCTTCCCAGATTTAAAAAATACTCGCCATTAGCCTGCAGTCTTCTACTCCAAGAGACAGCTAAATTTTTATAGGCCTAGTTTTCATTGTAACTTTATGTAATTGTTAGAATTTGACATTAATTGATTGTAGGATCAGTGTTTGCCCTCTTTTTACAGTAAAATTAAACTGTGCAATCAATTTTAAATTTAGTAATTGGAGTAGGTAAAAGTATGGATATGCCTCAGTGTGGCTCTCGAAGATTTCATAATCAACTTGTATGGCTCTTGAGTTCCATAAATTTGGCCACCCCTGGTTTATAAGATTTTACATAATGGTTGGAGCGCTAGAGTTGTGTGACACCTGAGTGTTTCATGACTAGTCTTACATATTCTATTGACATGCTTAGGAGGTACAGTCTTATGGCTAAGGTAGTGAACAAGGACTCAAAGACCAGGGTTCTGTTCCTTCCTCTGCCACAGATTTTCTGGATAATCCTAATCAAATTACATAGGGGAAGAGTGTCAGAAATGACTAGTGAGCTTGGGAGGTTTCAATTTTTGGGTGTTCAACTTGTGAATCTTAACTGAGGCCAGACCTTCCAGAGAGGCCGGTATTCAGCACTTTCTGAAAAGCATGCTCTTTTAAAGTGCAGAGCACCCAGAAATAAAGGTATGCAAGGTACACAGAGTGCCCGACTTAAAATGAAGGCAGCCGAGATAACTGTAGTCTGTAATGTTTGTGACATGGATTCTCCAGCTTAAAATCAAAGCACTCAGGCTAAATAATCACTTTTGAAAGTCTTGACATTGTCATCTTTCTGTGCCTCAATTTCCCATCTGTTAAAAGTGGCTAATACTGCCTTAGTCCCTGCCTTGAAGAAAAGTAAGAGAGAGAATCTCAATCTGAGGTCTTAACTAGATTACAATTTAAAGATGTTATGCTGGTGTCTTCTAACTGACATGTTTTAAACTTTAATGTAGACATGCAAGTATATACTTTAATATGCCATGGTGGGGGAATTAAATCTAGGCTTCCCCCAGGTATCAGCTATAACAATTTAGTTCATGTTAAAAGAAGTGTGCCTTGTCTACATTAGACTTAAACCATGGTAGGAAGAACATGTTCTAAAAACCCTTTCTTAATCTAGGCAGGGCCGAAATATTTACACACCAGCTAACAAAAGGGCATTCCAATTTCAGCTGGGGTCTCTAAGCACTACGATAAACTGAATAAATAACCCTTTCCTTTTGTTATTTCGCTAGTCTGTATTGTTTGTGATGCACAGTGCCTGATTTAACACAGTGCAATTCAATTTGTCAAAGCCATATACCCTCACTTAAATATTTTCTTATAGAGTATTGGCCACTTTTATGCTGTATTACACAAAGGTATATGCCAAGTTCCAAAGGGGCAGCCGTATTAATCTAGTTCAGTAAAACAAGCAAAGAGTCCTGTGGCACTTAAAGACTAACAAATTTATTTATTGCATGAGCTTTCACGGGAGAAAATCCCACTTCGTCAGATGTTTTGATGATGGGGGAACTTACAGAATGGGAGGAAAGAAATTCAGGGAAGTGTAAGTCATGGGATCAGGTTACACTGTAACAGGGCTCTGTCTGCATAGTGCACTTTGCAGGAATCAGGTTTGAGGCCCTATCTGCAAGAGAGAAACTACACTGATATAGCCAGACTAGTGCAAACCTCCAACATATGTGCACTGATTAAGGTAAAACACGGCTTGCAGCAGTGCAACATATGTTATTGATACATTGTCAAAATGATGTAGACACAGAGACAAAATGAGGAAAGACAAGGGGGGGGTTGGGCTCCCTCCCATGTAACCCACAGAGAAGGGTTGGCTGTCCTCAGTCTAACTCCCTAACACTTGGTTCTTTCTGAGTCCTTGCGCCCTCCTACCCATGAGAGGAACAGACAGTGCAGTAGCAGGGTGGGGACCTCAGCCAATGAAAGCCTACAAGGTCTGACCTTCACTCATGAAAGCCACAAGGTTTCACTCTCTCACCTAAGCCAGAGGTTCATCAACAAAATCCCAGGTCTTTCAGCTCTGGGAACTGATCATTTTATTCTCTTAATTATACTGGAAACTAACCACAAATTGTGACAAGTAAATGAATTCACTCTAGTACCTCAGGTGCCAAATGTGTTCTTCCTTAATCACTGGGGCTTGCAGGTGCTGTGAGGAAGGCAAAAAGCTCCCTGAACCTCTGCCAATTATCCCATGGGAGAAAATATGCCTCCTGATTCTGCGAAAGAGGCAGTTGACTAAACCAGTAATATCTGTCGGGCTGCGTTTCCATTCCTAGTTTGGATGAGCGTGGTGGAATGGAACTGAAAGAGATGCTAAATGGTCCCTGCCCTGGGATAAATCGTGGGAGCTGGGGAATTATGGCCACTGAGTATCTTTCTCCCTCATCTGGCCAGTGGGTGCTAGCGACTACTGGGGGAGGAGCTACCTTCTGTTCCTTGGCAAGTGTCTCCCGTCTTTGCTGTTGGGATGGGCCCCCTTTTGCCTGCTGATGCAGTGGGTGCCATTTCTGATCTCTATCTTGTGACTTTTCCAGACTCTTGCACTGTTAACTTATTGCACTTCCTTGTTCATCTGTATTGGCTTCTACTTTTTTAATGTGTTGTCAATGGGTAGATGGCATATATAAAACTGGGGCATATTTAATTGTATTTCAGTACTATTTTTTTTTCCTCTTAATCACATTTTATTCACATGTAAATTGATTCTTCATGTCTCCACTAGACTATTGCATCCTTTCCATTATACTTCCTTACAGATTTATGTTGCTTTTTAGGTGCCCCTTCCCTTTTTCAATTTGGATTAATTTCAAGTCAAGAATTGCTCTTCTTTTATGGCTGGTTTTGTTTTGTTTTTTACTTTCTATATAATGTATATGGTATTAATGCCTCTGTCATGGCCACTGGATTAGAAGGTTTTTTTTGCCCAGAAGTAAAGGATGGCATTTAACTGGGACTGACAATTTGATACTGTAATTTCAGAGGAGTTAAACTCTATAGTGCATGTTTTGAAATCTTAACTTTTTTTTTCCAAAAAAAATTCTCCATGTTCATTTCTTCCTCTTTCTCTGCCACACAGTCAGCCATATGTTGGGATCAGACTAACAGTCTGTTGCATAATTTAATTTTTGCTTATCTTTTGCTGAATTATCTCTTATTACTGTTCCGTGTGAATGTACGGATTAGCCTATTAACTGTGGAGATTGAGGCGCTCTTACCTGTGGGGCATAAAGATTCATGCCTGACATTTTGATTAATAAAATAACTGCCAATGTGGTTAATTCAAATGTGGATTGGTTAGAAATGAACTATAGAAACTGCAACACAACTTGAAATGGAGTGTTATCCATAATTGTCTTATACTTTCAAGTTACTGTCTATATCTACATATTCTGCTATTGGTCACACGGGTTTCAATTCATGACATTTCAAGGGTGGAGTTCTTATCCCAGCAGTGCCCATGTCCTCTCTGGCCTTTAAATCATCATGTACCTAAATGTTATTAAGTTAAAATGAACAAATTCAGTGAGGAATGGTAGGTAGCCATTCTCATATATAAACCCTTTAAAAGAAAAACTGAAATGACTGATGGTTATATTTCTTTGGTTTGCTAAATATTCACTAATCAGGAATATATCTGATTAAAAATCCATTCTATTTTGGGGAAAAATTGTTTGTGTTTTCATAACACTGTGTTAATTCTCAGTTGGAATTTGCATTTTACTGATACTTCCCAGCAGAAATCCCTTTCTCCAGACAGTTCGAGACAAAGGAGATGCTGCTTGGCATTAGAGTGCATGTGAATTATGGTAAGGCAATTTTTGTATTCAGTGTAAATTAAAAAAAAATGTTTCTACAGAATACTACTAATTGGCTTAGAAACTATTTTAAATGTCTCATGTTCAGATGCTGATTTGCATTTCCTGTATCATATTATCAAGAGGACTTCTTCCTCTTTGTTAAATTACTCTTAAATGTAAGACAGGTTTCTTCTTTGTAAATAGACATTTTGATTACATTTTATATTACACTTTACCTTTAGAAAGATATCGTTAACCCAATTTAATCAGTTTAAAAAAGAAATGTGGTAAACTATATCAGGGATTTGTCCTGGCTCTGGCCTCCTAATCTTCCCCCATCAGTATTCGTATTTATTGTCCTTCTAATTTTCAACGGCATGTTATTTTCTTCCCTTGTTGCGTGATGAAAGGCCCACAAACACCAGAGAATCTGACTATACATAATGCATAAATTAAACAAACTGGAGAAAATAGATTCTCTCCCCCATTAATCTCATTCAGCTGTAGAAAAATCTGTTCATTTTAATATAGCAGGTTAAAAGATTCTGACAAGAAAATGAAGATTTTGAGTTGATGAAGCCCCTGTAAGTGGTTGTTCAGACCCATTACTTGCAGAAATGTAGAAATGCATTTGGCAGATATTGAAGAAGATGAACACAGATGTTACTAATTCTTATGAACCAATGAAGGAGTTAGATGAGCTAAATTTCTCTTTGTTAAAACAAGTAAGATTAATAGTAAATGTCATTAACGTTTGAACTATAGTAGTTGTGTTAGATTTTATTTGAAGTAGATCATCTTAAACTTACAAAAATCTACTATACTTAAGTATGTCTGTGCAATAGTCCTTGCTTTTGACTATGTTTTTAGTCTAATTTGTAAAGACAACTGAAAGAGCTTGCAAAATGGAGCAGGTACCTACTAATCAGAGGTAGATGCAAAAGATGAGAGTGGTAGGACGTTCCCCCTCCTGCAATCTGGACAAGTATATAGTTATGTCACACCAATACTCCCCTACAGGGCCACAACTTACAGTCTGGGGACCAGTGGCCTAAAAGTCCCTGCTTTCTGATGTTGTTGAATGGGAGCTACAATTTCTGAGGCTTTCTTAACTTGTCAAATGGAACTTTTGGTAGGAGACATAGGGAAATCTATAAAGTCTGGGGGGGAAAAAAGCAGTGTGATCATGGGGAACTTCTGTCTGAATAATATATGCTGGGTGGAGCTCAGGCTGCCAATATTAAAACTTATTTGGAATTCTGAAATTTTATAGATGTTAATTTCCCCATCCAGAAAGTGTTGCCTCCAACACAGGGATTTTTGTATTTACCTGAATACTCTAGCTTTAGGGAATATAAAATGAAATTGCAATGTATACTACAGTTATATTAGATAATGTTTTCCCTCATAGGAATGGAGTATGGTTCTGTTTAGTAAATGAGCAGGGAACCGCTGGATGGGTGAATAGAAGCTTATACGGTGCAAGCTCTTAAATGTCCCAAGGCTGTACTGAAAGCAGGGGAAAAAATCAGTTTGAATATAAGCAACTGGGAAAGCCCTACAAAATTAGGGCATTCTAGACTGGCACATCTAGTCACTCACACAGCTCTTTTGATAGTCCATGTTATCAGCTTGGTGTAAATCATTCTGTTGCCGTAGCAAAACATATTTCCTGTAAGATGGAAACTGACATTTTTATCACTATATGACACAGTAAAATAAAGTCAGTTGTCCTAGAGAGGAGGAGAGGATTATTATTGTTGTTTTTTTTACATCCCATTATTCTGTAATGGGATTTTATTTAGAAATGAAAGGTTAAATCATGTTGCTTTATCCGTTACTTATTTGTCTCTTTCAGGCATTGCTTCTTCAAATGAAAGGATTTGCTAGAGAGTAAAATTTGCTGCTGTGGATACCAAAAATATTAAAGTTTATCTTCTTGTAGTAAAATTTCAGTGGTTATAAAAGTTAAATTGATACAAGAGGCTGTATTTTCTACTTTTTTTACTATATACCTCTTGCTTCCTCCCCAGGATTTATGAGAAGAGAGGTCATCTAAATGTGTATATTATCAAATTCTTATATTTTTAATGGCTTTGCTGCCTATCTTGCTGGAGTTGTTAAAAGTGCTTTTGAGCTGTTTGGACATTATTACCCAGTATCATGGTTTGGATTTTCAAAAAGAGAAGGGCTGGCAAAAGTTAAAGACAGATGTGCTGAAACAGTTTGTAATGAATATGATTCTTTTAAATTTGGATGTGTAATTTTAGAAGAAAATCTTATTTTTGTGCAAGGAGAGAAGAGAAACAGAATCCAAGACTTACCCCTGTCTTGCAGATACTGGGCCAAAGTGTGTTCTGTGTGGTGGCTTTGCTGAATATTACAGTATGGCAAGTCCACAATGGAAGAGAGAATCTCTCTTGGTCACAGGTGCTTAAAATGTTGTTACTTTTTGCATGTTGCATTGTTTCAGTGAGTAAGGGAAATAAATGTGTATTGAGTTAGGATGTCTGAATTCTCTCATCCTTGATTGTTGCTGGATGCAGTGTTTCACAGAGGGATCAGTGTGGCAAGGTACAAAAGGGACTAATTCTGTACATCCTGTTTTGAAGTGGAGAATGCTTAGACACAGCAGCATCATTCAGATTAGTGCAGTACTTTTTTATTACCTTCTGAAATATCCTGGCTTATTGTTCAGTATCACTGTTTTTATTAGACCCATAATATAGTCCTTTTGAGCACTTAAATAAGAAATATGCTAACACTGCTTCCATGAAAATTGTAATACCATTGAAAAACTGATTCACCAGTAGTTACCAGTCTTGATCTTGAGTAAATCTTAGATCAGTGGTTTTTAACCAATGTGCCACCGCACACTGGTGCCACAAGAGCTGTTCAAGTGTGCTGTGAAATCTTGTACAAAGGTAATGAAAATCAATGTTAAACAAACATGTTTCATGTTAAACACTATTCCATCTGACCAAAATTATGACTCATGAAAATTAATCATCCAATTAAAAGCCAGGTATCGATCTTTTGATTCTAAAACATGAACATTTTAAACACAGATGGCCAAAGGGCAAAATTGAGATGATGTGTATTTTTTTCCAGTGGATTTGAAACATTAATTCATTTGATCCTTCTTTAACTTTTTATGTGCACTGTGTTGCAAACCTCTCTAGTAAGACCGTAACCATGGTAAATGTAAGTAAATGTGACATTTATGAGCAGTCAATTCAGCTGAAAAAAGTGGGTGTGCCATGGAATTGTTTGTCTCATTTAAGTGTTCAGTGTTACTGAAAAGATTGGGAACCGCTGTCTTAGATGGCACTTTCTGGCAACTTGAGGCAAGTATCACGTTTTTAATGGTAATTAATCTATGTTGATCTCAATGAGATAATAATCTCATATTCTTGGAAGCTGGCATCAGTCAAAGGAGCCTGGTCCCAAAGCCATTATATAAACCCATGGTGCACCCACACTTTGAATGCTGTTCTCCTCACTGTATTTCCAAAAATTTTTTATGGTGGAACTGAAGAAGGTTCCAGAGAATAGCAACACAGATGATCAAGGGCATGTAATAATTTCCCTAGGAGTTGAAATTTGAAAGATTGGACCTGTTCATCTTAGAAATGAACAACTAAGGGGGGATATGATAGAGGCTTTTAAAGTCATGATTGATGTGAGAAAACATGAATGCAGAAGTCTTGTTTATCTCTTCCCACAACAAACAAAAACCCCCAAACCTGGAAGTCATACAGTGAAATTAATAGGCAGCAGGTTTAATACCAACAAGAGTAAGTACTTTGTCACACATAGCACAATTAATCAATGAAACACATTGCCATGGGTTGTTTTGATGACCAGTTTAATGGGGTTCAGGAGAAGAACTAGATGAGTTCACAGAGGATATGTCTATCATTGGTTGTTAGCCAAAGTGATCAGGGATTCAACCTTATGTTTGGGGTGACCTTAAACCTCTATCAGAAACCAGAAGGGGAAGACAGGTGTGGGTCCCTCCAGCTGCTCTGTTTTGTACACTCCTCCCATGAATTCTAGTACTGGCCAATGTCGCAGAAAGGACACTGGGCTAGACAGGCCATTTATCTGACCAAGATGGCAGTTCTTGTGTGAGATGCTGTTCCTGTTTATATCAGTGGGAGTTGGCTTGGACCTGTAATCTTTAAATGTATCCTTTCTATCTTTTTAAATATAATTTTATTTTGTATTGCACTTGGGTTGTCATGAAAGATGCTGTTGTCTCTATAACACAATGCTACTATTCTTCCTCTTATTTTCAAGGGATCACTTATAACCATGAGGGGTTTAATGATTGTTCAACTCCTTAATTAGTCTGAGATGCATCAAGAATTCCATTTGTGATAACTATTGTGATGTGGATCATTGGTCAGCTAGGAACTAGTTTGAGCCAATTGAACAACCGCTTTCATTTGGTAATATGACTACCAATACGAATTGGTGACTTAAGTTTAAAGACTCTGTATTTCTTTACGAACATTCTGGGCTATTCAGTTATCATTTTCTGTTGTCGTCCCCAAACTTGCTATTCTTGGGTTTTAGCACTATAGCTTTGCCAGGGACATGGATTCTCCAGTGCTGTCATATTAAAACCAGAGAGCAGATTCTGCTTTGAATTATTTTCTAGGATTTCTTGACTAAGTTTCTAGATTTCAAAAAAAGCTTTATTTTTAAATTTAATTTTTGGGTGTTTCAAATTAGACATGTGAGTCTTAGTGGGTGGGAAATATTTTGTTTCCTGAAAAAAAGGTGAAAACAAATGTTACATATTCCTTTAACTGAAATTTTTCTTGTTTTGGGTTTTAATTCAAAAACCAGAATTTCAAACAATTTTTTTTGGTTTCCAAAACCAGGAAAGTTTTTGATTTTGAGATTTTTGTATTCATTACCATTGGTCATTTCTATTTTGGGGGTGGGGTAACCATTTGTCATTGAGTGTGTTTCACAGAAATGTATGACCAGCTTTAAATAATTATACCTCCAACTAACCTAGATTTATGTATGAATACATTCTCTTTTGGGCTACATGGAATAATTTAGATAACTAAAAATATTGGAATCTTGCATAGTTATCTCACTACCATTTCTGTGTTGTGCCTGAAGTATTGTAAAACGCTTTCTGTACTCTAGAGGTGATGGCCAACAGTAAGGATGATGGCTGCCAGAAAACTCAGAAGGGCTTGCATTTTTTCCTAAATGATGTCACAATCAAAATAAAGTCTAGTAAATTAAAAAAATAAATCCTTAATTCCCAGTGCCAACAATTGTGTTTTTTACAACCACATTGTCTTGCCATTTAAAAGGTGAGATCCTGTTACTATAGACATTAATGAAAGTTTTATCATGAATGTCTGTGGAGTCAGAATTTCACCTAAAGCTTTCTGGTTTTTGTTTTCTTTTCTCACCTCTGTTTGAAAGACCAGACAAGCTAACTATATTCAGAGGGCCTGGTTTTCAGTGACTGCATATGTAGTGCTGGCAAAGCAAGTGCTAACTCATTCCAAGGCCCCTAGGTCTCACTGGACACTGATAAATGCATAGCTGGAAACCAGTCTGGCTCACCTGTGTGTTAGCATTAGTAAAATAGATGTTTCATTGTGTTTTGTCTGTATTAAATGCTTGCAGGATGCTGCAGGTGTTAAACTTAATTACAGTATGCATATTTATATGTTAGATGGTAATATTTTAAGTCTTCAGTCTTTGCTCTGTAACTATAGAAAGCATTTTCTAAAATGGTAAAATCCCACAGTCAGGAGAGTAGCATTACCGGTTGTGTAATACTGGTTTACCACAAGAGCTATCATCTGCCCTACAAAAGAAGGCTTGTAAATATCAGAGAATTTCCAAAGGGATAGCCATATTAGTCTAGTCCAGCAAAACAAACGAACAAAAAAACAAACAAAAAACAACAACAACAAAAAAAACAACAAGGAGTCGTGTGGCACTTTAAGACTAACAGATTTATTTTTCGCATGAGCTTTCGTGGGAGAAAATCCCACATCAGAGAAGCCTTTGGAGAACATCAGTGAACAAAAGACTTCAGTGATTTTCTGTGACCCCCAAACAGGGGAAATAGCTGAATGCTCATCCTATCCCAGCTTGGACTCTGAGGGAAGGGAGTAAATGGCCATGCCAAAAAGAAATTGTCATGAGTGTGCTGCTTGGAGTTTTGCAAGGGTAATGTTTTTTAGCATAAGCAAGGGGATCCATAATGTGTTTAGTTTGGGTTAGCTCTAAAGGACATACAGAGCTTGTATATTACAGTAGCTTTAATTACTTTTTTGGAACCTAAGATTGTAACTCATTTGTGTTCGTATGTTTGCATGCATTAATAAATAACTTTTTCTTCTCTTTTCTTAGTTAAATAGCTGGTTTACAACAGAGTTGACTACAAGCATTGTATTTGGTGTGTGATCTTAGGTGCAATAGACCTGCAGAAAGTGATTGGTTCTTTGGGACTGGCAGTAACCTGAGTGGAACTGTGATTTTTTTGGTATAAAGGGTTATCTATCACAAAGTAGGACTTGCCAGGGTGGCAAGATAGACCAAAGTCCCAAGGGGCTGGCTGTAACTCTATCTTAATGCTGTTATAGGGTAGGTCTACACTGGAGGCTTAGGTTGACTTAAGCAACTCCATGGCCACATTTGTAGTTCATTAAGTCAACTTAAGTACTTGCTTAAGTTGACTTAATAACCTCCACCCTTAAAGTCAACTTTAAGGGTTAAGTTAACTTTATTAAGTCAGCTTAACAAAATGTGGCCATTAGAGTCGACTCAATAAACTCAACTTAAGGCAGGAGAGCCAGCTAAAGTCAGCTTTAAATGGGTCCCCTGCCTTAAGTTGACTTAAGGTCGACTCAAAGTCTACCGTATTAAGTTGACTTAGAGAGTTCCATTTGTTTAAGCTGACTGTTTATAATGTCGACTTAACTGAGGCCTCTAATGTAGACATAGCCATAGTACTTGAGAAGCTCACACTTGATACTTGCTTGGTGAAATCTAATTATAGTTCATACAGCCATTTTGGGGTTTGTGCCTTCTTACTTAACAGTCTGCCTGACCTGGGGTCTATGCTCAAGAACTACTTTAGGCAGTTTACAAAGGGGCATTTCCCTTCATCTGGGATTTGTGTCGTTCATGATTCTACATATTCATCAGTAATTTCTGCAGTCTCCAGAACCATAGGGTTTTTTTTTTTTAAAATCACAGATGGCAAAAGTAGAATGATTTCCTCCCCACCCCCCAGCTTCTTTCAGATAATCATATGTGTCACTTGTAAGCATAGTAAGCTATAACAATGGTTTTTTTTTAAAGTTGGCAATATCCCTTTTGAATATAACTTAATTGTACATTGCATTAATGGTTACTCTTTGGAGGTATCAGCCAGGATTTCAGATTTTCTGTCTCATCATTCTTATCATTGCCATGCCAAATGTCAGGGGAAATTACCTTCCTTGCAAATCAAGCACTGTCTGGATGAATCTCTAGTTCTAGGTCTTTAAGAATATCTGATTGGATATTGAGATTAGGTCCATATTTGGTATTGTTATCATGCCACCATATTTTTTAGTGAGCCTGTGATTGCCAGTCCTGTAGTAACATTCTTGGTAAACATGCTTTGTATTCTACAGACCTTCCATCCTAATCCATACCAGGAAAGCTGATAGACTCAGACCAGTGCTGATAATAGTAGTTATGGTTTTGGCTTCAAATATTGTCATTGCTGATATAGTCTCCTCTATTGTAAAATACAGTCCTATGACAAGCATTCTGGTTTGGTCTTAAAGGACTTACTTGAAATGCTGCATAGTAGTTCTGAACTGATCTGCTAGGACTTCTATCACTAGATATGATCTTTTTTAATAGTTTTCTTTGTAAATTAACCATAGAATATTTATCCATGGAAAGATATTTTGTGATCTAATAATATAGCTCCTACAGCTTTGAATTCATTTCTATGTTTAAAAAAAGTTGTAATGCAGCTATATTTTTATCAAAATATTTAATATTGGACTATGTAAAAGAGAAGAATGTATGTGAGGTAGTTATTTTATTCTAGTCAACTTGCATGCTACTGGTGAGTGAGAAGGTTATTATGGGAAAAAGTAGTCATTACCATACAAGTAGTATACACTATTGATATAATTTTATACTTGCAATATTGTAGTTCATTATTTCTGAGAGTCAGAATATTAGCTTATATTATCACCACATGCATCCGATCGCTTCTAAGACTCATGAAGTGCATCTCCCAACCCTGAAATACTTGATGAATATTTTTAGCATACCAATAATATTGTTCATGCCTTTCCTTGCCTGAAAGAACTGCTGCTTCCATTGCACATCTAGTCTTAATATGATTGGATATAGGCTCTTTGATGATAAACTAGGATGCATCTCAGCATTTCAGCAGGTTTATTTGTGGTTACAGCAATTTTAAAGCCTTTCAACTTACCCTGTAATGTTTTTAACCAGCTGAATTCTTGATCAGGTAGGGGAAAACATGGAAAGAGCAAACCTAGCAGCTTCTTGGAAATAATTCGCACCTTATGCAATTATCCTCAGTAATTTTGGTGTGAAAGTCAGGCATATATGCTACTGTGTGGTGGTTATTTTGCTAGGGATGCCCACTGAATTAAGTGCATTTCAGAATTTCTGTTTTTATTGGGATACTTTGTCATTTATTGATATCTTTCTCTTAGAAACTACCAGCAAAATTTGTTAGGTGTTCAGTATTAAGGAAGTTAGCCATCTTCAATAAATGGACTGTTTAAAGCAGAGAACAAATGCAGGTCTTGATGGATGTTCTCTATGAAAAGTAAATAAAAAGACTTAGGAAATGCTTTTCTTCTGGTCAACATTAACATTTAAAATATATTTTTTGTAGCCTGAAATCCAAGAGATCATACCTTAATGTTTTTTTTCAAATGCCAGAAAGGTACACATAAAACAATAGTCTCTGCTACTCAATTTTGCTGAGTCAGTAGAAATAAATGAAAATACACAAAATAAACTTGAGGACTCAATGAAAACTCAGTAAAATTCAAGGAGTGCCCCTGAAGTCTTTAGACTTGCTCTGTGTGTTTATACTATATTTAGCACAGAGGCCAAGCACCTAACAAGGATTATCATAACTATAAGATAAAGACCCATACATCATTTTCTTCCCTGATCCAGTCAGGGCATATTTATTTAAAATCTAAAAACATCAACAACAAAATGTAATTGTTGCTTTCCTTGGTTCTTTACAGAACCAATTACAGCATAGTGGGTAGGAAGCATTGTAAAATATATCCAAATACATGGTGTATGAGAATACAAATTACTATGGAATAATACAAATTGTGGGCCTCCCACTACTGGAAGGATTGGAACAATTTAGAGAGTTCAGAAAAGGGCAATGAAGATGATTAGGGGACTGGAACACACAGAATCATGGAAACTGAAGGGACCGTGAGAGGTCATCGAGTTCACTCCCCTGCACTCATTGCAGGACCACGTTCCCTCCTAACTCATCCCTACCAGGTGCTTGTCCAACCTGCTCTTTAACACTTCTAATGATGGAGATTCCACAGCTTTCCGAGGCAACTTATTTCAGTGGTTAAACACCCTGTCAGGAATTTTTTTCCTAATGTCCTACCTAAACCTCCCTTGCTATAATTTAAGCCCATTGCTTTTTGTACTGTCAGCAGCAGTTAAGGAGAACAGTTTTTCTCCTGCCTCCTCATGACAACCTCTTAGGTACTTGAAAACTGTTGTCCTGTCCTGTCTCAGTCTCCTCTTTTCTAGACTAAACACACCCAGCTCTTTCAATCTTGCCTCATAAATCAAGTGTTCCAGAACTCTAATCATTTGTATTGCCCTTCTCTGGTCTTTCTCCAAATTGTCCACATCTTTCCTGAAATGAGGCTCCCAGAATTGGACACAGTACTCCAGTTGAGGTCTAATCAGGGCAGAGTAAAGCAGAAGAATTACTTCTTGTGTCTTTCTTACAATACTCCTGTTATACCCCAGAGTGGTGTTTGCTTTTTTTGCAACCGCATTAAACTGTTGACTCATATTTAGCTTGTGTTCCACTATGCCATGATTTATGAGGAGAGGCTCCAGGAATTGGGCTTATATCAGGGGTCTCAAACTCAAATGCCAGGAGGGCTGCATGAGGACTAATAGAGGGCTGCATGAGGGCTAGAACATTAACCCGAGGGCTGCAACACTGAAACCTTTTCATACAACAATATTGCAAATATTGGTAGCAATAGTGTTGTTGAGGGCCACTGGAAATAGCTTTAGGGGCTGCATGCAGCCCACCAGCCGCATGTTTGAGATGCCTAGCTTATGTAGTCTGCAGAGGAGAAGAGAGGAGGGACTTGATAGCAGCCTTCAACTACCTGAATGAGGGAGCTAGGCTGTTTTCAGTCATAGCAGATGGCAGAACAAGGAGCAATAGTTAGAACCCTATGTGGATACAAAAATGTGGAACTGCATCCAATCCACATCCACTGAGTGATAGCATTGATCCGATCCAAAAACCACATGCCAGGGTATAGCCGCATCTGTAACCAGATCTGCAACCAAATTTGGGCTCACACGCAGCATTTCAGCCTTTGATTGGTTCATTCCCCATATGGGTCCCACCAATGTTTTCCTTTCTTGTTTGTGGTTCATACACTGTGCTCTCAATCAGATTTCCGTGCCCACCAATGAAAACTGATTGACAGCAATGGCTTGCCAACTGGAAACAAGAAAAGGAAGAAGTGGGCAGGGAAATCATTGGGAATAAGCCAGTCAAAGGCTAGCAGTGGCTCTCCAAACCCCAGCTTGAGACTCTGAATGGCTGGCAGGTCACAATCTAGGATTGGCTGGAGCGCTTCCTGGTTCCCCTGTGTGCTGCCGACACAGATCAGTGCAGCAGCTTCAGCAATGGATTACACTGTGAGAAAGTAAAAATAGAAGTCGCATCCATGAGTCGATCTGCAGCAATGGGTCTGTGGTTATCTGCACCCACATCCGCGGATGCGGATAACCGCGGATCTCCAGCAGATACCCGCAGATCTGCAGGGCTCTAGCAGTGGTCTCAAAGTTTCCGTGGGGGAAGGTCTAGGTTGTACATTAAGAGAGTCTTTTTCAGTAAGTGGGTTGTGAAGCACTGGAATGGGTTGTCTATGGAGGTAGTAGAACCTCCATCTTTGTTGGTTTGCAAGGCCTGGCTTGACAAACCCTGACAGGGATTTAGTTGGGTTTGGTCCTGCTTTGAGCAGGGGGTTCGACTAGATAACCTCCTGAGGTCCCTTACAATTCTAAAAGTCTATGATTCTATGAATAGTAAAAGCAAATCTAAACAAGCAAGTGAAGAACAAAGAATAATGCTTTTACTGAGGAGAAAGAAGTGGTGAGAATGGAATGGGGAAGGTAAGGAAGAAGACCAGAATGATGGAACTGTAAACTGTGTTTTAGGTGCTACAGAACTCCTACTGTATCAATAACAGGGTTAATAATACAGTGATAGTGGCTGTGATATCCTGCATGCCCATGATTATATTTATATTCTAATTGTATATTGTTTAGTGCAAAGTATGTCGTATAAGGTTTGAACATTATTGTTATGCTAACATGTTTGTTGCAATGTCATGTGTATAGTTATGAGGATATGTAATATTTCCAAAGATGCATCTCATGGCTTGAAACAAATCCAGGGAAAATTCTTCAAGAGCAGAGGGGCAGTTTGCACCTTTTAAGGCTTGTATAGAAGAAACCCAGCTCAGAATTCCAGGAACAAAAGGCTGGCCTAGATGTCAACAAGGGAACCACAAACTTGTTACTGACTGAGGGCATGGAGGAAACCATATAGTGGCATAGTTTGTCATGACCCTGAAGGGGATGGGTGGGGGGAGCAGTGAGCATCTTTACAACTCAGATGAAAGTGTTTAAACTGAGTTTAGAATAAGCAAGGAGTCCTGTGGCACTCTGTCACAGGACTCCTTCCTTGTTTTGCAGAACTGGACTATAATAGCTACCCCTTTGGAACTTGAATTTAGAATGCTTTTGGCTTTTGTTTATTTTTGATTAAACCTCACTTGATTTCCTCTAACTTTTAGTCACTTGAAACCCTTCTTTAGTTTAGAAAATTTATTAATCTTACCTGAAGCAGTGCATTTGCATTAAGGTGTGTTAGAGATTCCATTTAGAGTGACAAGGCTGGTGCATATTAATTTCTTTGTTAAATTGACAAACAAATGAGTTTGCAGCATCCAATGGGAAGCACTGAACATTGTAAGACAGAGGTTTCTAGGGTTGGGACTGGTAATATTGGCTGGGGTCATACCATTGCATAATCCAATGAGTAGCTGGCTATAGGCACTCACTTAATGAGTTGGGGGCTGTGTGAGCTACTAAGATGAGGAGGCCACACATCAAAGCAGAGTAGAACAGGCTCCCAGGAGTGAAGGATTGGGAGGACAGTTATTGCACTAGGGGAACATCATAGTGGCTGATTGTAGTGGGAATTTGAGAAGCAAGGGAAATCCCAGACTGGCTTAAAAAACATGACATTAAAAAGAATTGGTGTTCTTCTAAGTTGGTTTCTGGTTTGGGGGTTTTTAAGGCTAATTTAGGTCAGATCATCTAGCTTATTTCCATAATTATGAGGGCTAGAAACTTCCCCCAAAGCTAAAACTGAGATACTCACATAATCACTTGGCTCCAGTCACTGGGGCTTTAATTAGGACACGAAATATCCCAAAATTTGAGTCTCTGATTCATTCTGGAGAATTTTTTTAAAAAAATTCTGTTATTCACAACGTCAGGTTTGGTTTATTTGGCTTATTACTTGTAGTGGTAAAGATACTGAGTGCTGTTTCAGGTATGACTGATCTGTTTAAATCATAGTCATTGAAGATTAAGGGTGGAAAGGTCCTCAGGAGCTTATCTAAACTAGTCACCTACAAAGAGCACCACCAATCCCAACTACATTACCCGTTACATAGCACTGCTTCACAGTCATGTATATGACACTGCAAGAAACATATTAGCATAACAAAATGATCACTGTCATGAACATTACAAAAACAGCTACAATGACGTACTTTGCATTAACAATATACAATTACACTATAAGGATAAGCATGAATGATACACCATCACATCATAAGGGTGTACACGGGGTGTACATATCACAGCTAGTTGGTGGTGTAGAGGAGCAGGAATGGGGCAGAGCTGTGTGTGTGTTTGTGGGAATGGATGCGTAAGTGATGTTATTGAGCAAAGGTCTGCAATTTAGAGTTTGAAGTTTAGCTTTTTGAGATCTGAGTGAAGGAAAGGTGCAAGTGTATATGAAACGTGGTATGAGGACAAGGAAGTAGACTTCTATATCAAATGGTGGGATTATTCTCTGTATCTGTACTGCATGAAGTACATGTGACCAATGAGGTATGTTCTCCTGCTTTCCCCAAAGTGTTTACAACTTGTGACTGATTATTTTTAGATAATGCAATTCCAATGACAATCCAGTTTTAAAATTGCCCACCATATACAAAGAACACCTGTAAACACAGTACATGCAGTTGCAGCATCTTGCTCTCCTGCATGAGTTAAATTGTGTGATCCTCTTGTTTAAGGAGAATTTTGTCCCTAAAGCTCTTTGAAGATGAAAAATATTATATTATGAATACATAGGAGAGGTAGGGTAAGTCATTACTGGAGGGACATACTGATGATTAAATTGCAAAGCAATGACTGACTATTCAATGTCCTAAATAAGGCCCCAGGGGGACAGCAGTCCTCTCCCAACTGGCCATGCTAATTTGCAGCTGTTTTCAGAAACAGGAAAAAACATCAGCCACTCTAAGTTCTAGACTCTCACTGAGCAATGTATTAAAGTAATATTGTATACTATGGAATTGTGAGATGAAACTGCAAACGATAGTCCATAGCACAGGCTGGGATGAGAGGAGAGAGAGAGTACTACGTGTTAACTTCTCATACATCACTCTGTGCTCTGCGTCCAGGATTTTTTTTTTTTAAAGTGCAGTGTTTAAGACCAATATAGCAATGTTGCAGTTTTAGTCTTAAAATGTATATGAATGTAAATTATGAATGAACATCTGAGTCACAGGAATGTGCTGACTACGTGTACAAGGATGCAACTTAGAAATCAATTAAGAGAAGCTATATTGCAAAAACTGATGTCTACAAGAATCAAGCTAAGCAATACTATTAAAGGTATAGTGGATGCTGTTTTGCAAGGGGATGTGATTTAGTGATTTTAAAACTTGGGCCTGGAAGTTAGAAATTGTGAGATTTTTCTTCCTGCATCTGCTGTTTAATTGTAGTTTAAGTTGTGTTTGCCTCTGCTGTTTTAAAATTAAAAAAAAAACAAAAAACTTTGTCTACCTACTAGAATGTGATGAAACTTTAAAGACATTTGCAAAGATGCTTGAACTTCTGTAGCAAATGACTTCTAAAAATCTCTAAAACAAATTGTACTTAATATTATCATTTTTGTAAAGTGCTTTTGAGGAGGGCAAGGCCCTTGTAATTGTATTGGTAGTCTTTTTTGTAACAGCCTTTCCTTTATTTCTTCATAATAAGGGATACATTTATTAGCACTGCTGGGAAATGAGAGGCTTTTAAAATGTTGTATTGTGGTGATAGCAAAACTAAAATGTAAGAATTCAAAGACTTGGAATACCTGTGTCTGAGGCTTTTATGTGTTGGCCTTGGCTTCTTGGGATTAGCTGTCAACATGCTGGTTTTCTGAGTAGTTGTCTGTGTCCAAGCCTTCCTGATAAACTAGTCTTGTCTTCTTCAGAGAGGGAATATTCTAAAACAATATTTGGCTGCAAATAGTAGCTGTATTGAGGGAGAAAACTTGGACCCCAAAATCTCACAGATGAGTTTGAAGGTAAGAACGCCTTGCACAAGGAAACAGATTCTTGCCATATTTAGTCTGTTTTAGCCTTTCAAATTCACTTCATTGGAAAGATGAATTACTTTGAAGAAAAGGTAGTCTAGTGCCTTAATCGCAAGGCCAACACTGGGTTCATGTCCTGATTCTTCCTTAGACTACTTGTGTAACATTAGGCAAGTCACTTAATCTCTGCATCAATTCTCCACCTGTAAAATGGTCTAGTATTTCCTTTCTCCTATTATTTGGAAGTACCTGTGGGGGCAGGGGCATCACTGGTGCCGGGCTTAAACCCTGAACGTCAGCACCAGAGCCCCAGGCCTGCCACAACAGTGGCATGCTTAAAGTGCGCAAGCCCCAAATTTCTGTTCCCAAGCCCCAGATCTTTTTCTGGGCTGGGGCGCTCCTGTGTGGGAGGGACAGGATAGTAAAGGAACAGGGGAAAGCCTCAGGATAGCGAAGGAACAGGGGAAAGCCTGATCAGAGATATGCTTCTTCCACCTGATTTTCTCTTTTTTTTTTTTTTTAATTTTCTGAAGTCCTTTCTGTGGGTACTTCATGGCATCTAGGCTCATGGCCTAGAACAGTGGTTCTGTTTGGCCCACAAGAGCTTTAGAAATGACCCACACTCCCCTCCCACTGGATGCAAAAGAGAACTGCTGCTGCCTGATTATCCAGGTGGAGTGTGTTGCCATGGGCCTGAGAGACTGTGCGCGATGCTAGCTGCAGCTATGGGGACAGGAGATCACTGATCCCCTCCCCTTGCCTGTGGGCAAGAACACCAAGCACAGCAAAACACATTGCTTGAGACCCCACTGGAGTCAGAGGGAGTGGAGCACTGATCTTCTTTTCCCCTGGCTGCAGACTAAGTAGGGCCTAGTCCTCTGCTGCACCCCAAAGGGAAGGGAAGTACTCCTTTCTGAACTCCTTCCCACTGGCCACAGTAGGGATAGGGTGGAGAGGAGGGCTGCTGGCAGAGACTGGTGGCCCACCAGGTTTATAAAAATCATATATGTGGCCCAAGAGCCAAAAAAAAGGTTGGGAACTACTAGTCTAGAAGGTGACAGACCAGGTGGATGAGGCTGTTAGAGTAGTTACTTTCTTGCATCTTGTCAATTTCCAAAGGGATAGCAGTGTTAGTCTAGTCCAGCAAAAAAACCAAGGAGTCATGTGGCACTTAAAGACTAACAGATTTATTTTTCGCATGAGCTTTTGTGGGAGAAAATCGCACTTCGTCAGATGTTTCGAAGATAGGTGAACTTAGAGTGGAATGCAAATAAATGCAAGGGGGTGTAAAACATAGGATCAGGTCATACAGTAACAGCAAATCAGAGCAGTTGTTAGGTTCAAACCCTGGGAAGCCTGAAGTCAAATTACCTTTTGTAATGGGAAAAGAACCCATAGTCTCAATTCAATCCTGGTTTCCCAGAATTTAATTTGCATATTAATTCAAGTTCAGCTGTTTTTCTTTGAAGTCTGGATGTCCCAGTCACATCTCTGATGATAGTCGTTGACAAATCATTTACTGAGTGATTAAAAAGATGGAAGTGCTCAGCAACTGTTATTTTTTGTTTTGTGATTTCTGATATCAGCTCTATGTTCATTTATTCTTTTGTGCAAGGATTGTCCTGTTTTGTCCAAAGTATAAGGTGTTGAGGCATATGATGGCATAGATGAGCAGGTAAATGAGCCTTTGATGGAGTAGCAGGCTTGATTAGGGCCTATGATGGTATCTATTGTGCAGATATGTGGGCAGACTTGGCAGCATGATTTGTTGCAGGCGTGTGTGCCTGCTTTAATATTTCTGTTGTTAGATCTGTAGTTGCTGGTGAGTATCTGTTTAAGATTGGGTGGCTGTCTGTAGGCAAGGAGAGGTCTGTCTCCCAACACTTGAGAGAGTGAGGGATCATCTTTTAGAATAGGCTGTAGGTCCTTAATGATCTGTTGCAGAGGTCTGACTTGAGGGTTGTATGTGGTGACTAGTGGTATTCTGTTGTTTTGTTTCTTGGGCCTCTCCTGTAGTGATTGATATTAGTTGCAGCACTTTTCATCCAAAATTGAGCAAGTGCCTTACAAACATTAATTCTCACAAAACCCTTTTGGTCCCTTGAAATTTGTTAACTATAAACAATCTACGTAGTTTTAAAGAATAATGTATTGTTTGCAAAATTCTGGGAATTAAAACAAACAAGGAGTCTTATGGCACTTGAAGACTAACAAATTTATTTATTGCATAAGCTTTCATTGGAGAAAATCCCACTTCATCAGATACTTTGAAAATGGGGGGAACTTACAGGTTGGGAGGCAATGAAGCAGGGAACTGATTCCACGACTTACACTTCCCTGCATTTATTTCCTCCCATTCTGTAAGTTCCCCCATCTTCAAAGCATCTGAAGTAGGATTTTCTCCCACAAAAGCTCATGGAATAAATAAATTTGTTAGCCTTTAAGTGCCAAAGGACTCCTTGTTAGTTTTACTGAGCTAGACTAACACGGCTGCCCCTTTGGAATCTGGTAATTAACTGCTTTTTTTAAATTTCTGTCTCCAGCTCCAACAATCTGAGCTGCAATTTCACAGGTTGATCGTAGTATAAATAGCAAATTTTCTGAATGTGTTCATACCATGCCACCCTTACTACTGTGCTTGTGTTGGTAGCAGCACTGCCTTCAGAGCTAGGCACCCACTCGGCGACTGCATCTCTCCTACTGCCCACCTCTGGAGGCAGCATTGGCACTAGCAGGAGCAAGGTATTGCTAACCTTTGGTGCTGAGCTGGCACCTTCTTCAGAGCAGGGTGCCCACCCAGCAGCCACTGCTCTCTGGTTGCTCAGCTGTGAAGGCAGCGCAGATTTGAGGGTGGCAATACCATGACTCGCATGCAATAGGCTTGTGACCATCCTTTTGGTCAGGTCCCCTGGTTTGAGAAATGCTGTGTGCTTTTATCCTATACGAGAAAGTATAGTACAGTATACCCTATACATATGTATGTACATGTGTGTTTGTGTGTGAAAAGTATAGTATACTATAGGGTGAAAGGGAACAAAAACTCAGATTTCATTGTCTGTCACAAGTTTTTCATGGGCACAAATTTGTTAAACCCCCTACTGATTAGTACTTTATGAGGAAGCTGAACAACCACCAAACTTGAGATCTTTCCTTCTTTAGAACTTGGGAAATGGTAAATGCCTTGGGGCGTGGTGGGGATGAGAAGGGGGAATAACACATGGTGCAGTGGCTCATCAGCTATAAATCTTCCAAGCCAGTGTTAAGAAATGTTTGTTATTATCTAGAAGACCCCCATAGTATGAATAAAAATACTCAGTGAACCAAATGTGATCTATGTTAGTTGCACAGCTTTAAGAGTTTTACTGTATAAATTACTGTCAGATTTATTTTTCTTTTCTTTCTTTCTTTTATAGTGGATTTTAGTCTGACAGCTTGACATGATAATACAGGGTGAAGACTATAACCAGTCTTTAGGCTGTTGTTTTGTCTCCCACCCCCAACTTTAATGTCCATTATTCATTTTTGAAAGAAGTAATAAGGTTGTTCCTGTTCTATTCAGTCAAAGAAAATCTGCATCAAGGCTCAGCCTGCAAATATAAATAAAATAAAACCATAAATTTTATCAAGTAGCATGTAACCTTTAAGGGGAAATTATGACCGCTTACTTAGGGAGGAGCTGCTTTTGCAAGAATTGTAGTATTAAATGAAGTATGGTTTGTTCTTGCTACTAGTCTTTCAGTGGGTTCTTGAATAGTATAAAGCTAATTAAAGAGAATAGGATTTAAGGAACTTGGCATCAAAGTGATGATTTCCTGCAAACAACAAATATGTGGGTGTCAAGCAGTCAAACAGCTCTGGAAATCTGTTCTTGAATTCTTTTGGGATCCTTCATGGGATGTTACTGCCTTTACAGGTTACTTTCCCTGGTAGTTTCTTAGAACAACTTGTTTTTGTATACTTTGAATAGCAGCCTTGGAGAAGAGGTGATCACAAAGAAGCAAAAAAAGTAGTAAACTGGTATGAGTTCATTGTTTGTCTTCAATGTCATTGAACAAAGGAAAGGAACATAGTTAATTATCGTATTGGACTTTGAGACCTACATTTTTCTGAAATCTCTAATATTGTCAGCCATGTCCTCACAGGTGTATGGGGGATGTGGGAGGCATAACCAGTCAATCTTTGAGATGTAAATACAAATTGAAATGAAGTGAGAGCTCATCAGCAATATTCTGAACCTTGTTTTATTGTAAAATTGTGGAACTGTACTTGTGCTTTAAGACATGAAGAGCATAAGACATGGTAATCATACATGGAAATCATTCATCAAAGTTGTGAAATGGGCTACAAATGCGATACAAAATAAGGTATTCAGAAGCTTAACAAATGTAACAGGGGTATTGCAAAAGACACTCTTCACCTGGGGGGCCATTTGGTGTAGGGCCAGCACCACTGCTTACCCATAACTATTCTCATCAATCCATCAGAGTAAAGACAAATAAATAGAGTTTGTGCTTCTCCTGGTAAACTTGCATTTCAGTTTTAGAAAGCTGAACTCAAGTAAGGCAAGTATACTCTAGTTCATAAATGTAAATGACATTTACACGTGTAAATACGTGTGCATACATGTAAATGACATACCAAATTGTCTACAATATGGCTGTAACTATGGTTATGTTTTTTCTTTTATTACATAAATATTTGTTCTTCAGTCCAATGGATGTGATGAATTTAGAAAAAAAACATTCAAGCCAGCTAAATTTAATCCTTTATAGTTTCTTATTGAAAAATTAATTCCAGAAAAGAATCTTATGTGCTTCCCCCTGTTATACTCCACTGTCTCTACTCTACTCTTTTCTTCCTTTGTCTTATCTAATTTGTTAATTTACAGCTTTCCATTTTTCTACCATGCTTGCATCAGCTGTGCTGTTCCCATGTGCCAAGTACCCATTCTCTCTTTCTCTGTATTTTCCCTTAAAATGGACTTTGCAGCCATCGTTATGTTAATCTCTCTTGTGGTGTCTGCAGTGCTTCTTGTGCATGAATAGTTGTCCCTTGGTTCACTGTGTATAGTAACTAGCAGAATTAGACTGTGAGTTCCAATATAAATCAGAATTCATTTTGTTGAAGTTAGTGGAGTTATACTGGAATAGCATTGAGGGAGCAGGAAAAGAATCAGACTCCTTATCTTTTCATATATTTTCCAAAGCATCGTGTACATTTTATTTGGATATGATCATGCAATTATAAGAATTCCTCCTCTGCAGTAGCTTAATGTTCTTGTTGGTCAAAAAATTGGTAGCCCCGTTTGCTCTTATGGGAGCTCTCTGAGTTGGGGCTCAGTTGTGGTTACTTAGGTGTTGTTAATGTTGTTTAAATAGTTTCTCCTTAAATTAATCTAACTTAGTCATAAGGACAAAAATGTCTAGGGATTCACACTTATGTAGTGGTCTCCAGTTGATGTTTTAAAAATCTGACTTTAAAGTAAATCAAAGTAATACTGCAATAGTTCAATTCAGTTCTGTCTGAGCTATTTACAAAAGTAAAAACAAAATCTGTTACTCTCTGAACATAATGCTTTGAAGATAGGGCATAGTTGTTCTTTATTCCATTTGCAGTATACTAGCTCTATTAGCATCTGATTACCCTCTTAAGCACAATAGTCTTTTGCACTCTCTTTTACAATCTTAATGCAAACATAGCATCCCACATTTTTAATGGAAGAGGCCAGAAGTAAGTATGTGACAAGGCTTAGATTGTGATGGTGCATGTTTTCCACCTTCTCATGTATGCAAGGAAAGGGAAGAGATGCATATATATTGTCACGGTGCAGTACATTTTGGCTAGTAAAATACAGATATTCACAAATAACTAATCCATGAATTAAAGAGATATCCGTATTAGTCTAGTTCAGCAGAACAAATAAGGAGTCTTGTGGCACTTTTAAAGGCTAACAGATTTATTTATTGCATGAGCTCTCATGGGAGAAATCTCATTTTGTCAGACACTTGATGGTGGAGAGCTTGCAGAATGAAAGGAAAAATAAATTCAGGGAAGTGTAAGTCATAGGACCAGGTCAGTCTCTTTACCTCCCTTCCTTCTAGTGTGGTGTTCCACACTGACACTGCTTGAATCTAAATAAATGCTTTGATTTTTTGAAATAGTCTGAGTTGACCTAATGACTTGCTCTTCCCTGCATTTATTTTTCCTCCCATTTGGTAAGTTCTCCATTTTCAAGCCTCTGAAGTGGGATTGTCTCCCACAAATGCTCATACAATAAATAATAATCTTATAAAGTACCACAAAACTTCTTGTTTATTTTTTAATCCAAGATTTGTCTACCACTCTTCCTCATTTATCAGTCTTTCTGCAGCTAGAATGCTTTCTAGCTGTCCACATGCATTCTACTACCCTGAAATTCTTTTGTCTCTGACTCCTTACTGCTCTAAGAAATTTTGGTTAGACAGGCCATTGATTGTTCCATTGTGCTCACTGCCAACATCTTCATAAAATAAAAACTTATTATAAAGTAACAGAGATGACTTGCAGCAAGCAATATGAATTATTAAATCTTTATTGCACAGGTGTGCAAAGGTTTGGATTAGAACAGTGGTTCCCAACTGGGGTCCATGGAAGTGCTCCAGAAGGTCTGTGGCACTGTTCTGCACCAGGGCCAGAACCCAGCTGTGGCCCCAGTGCTTCCTGCCAAGGCTGGATCCCAGTGAGGTGGGGTATGGTGCCACCAGTCACTGAAGCTGGCAGCAGCTTGGCTCCACTCCCCTGAAGGGGCTGCCTGTACTTGCTCCCCTGCAGGGGCTGACTGGGGTCCATTGGGCAATGCTGCTGCCTGCTGGCCCAGCAGCTCAGCTGTGCTCCCCTGCAGGGGCTGGCTGGGGGCTGTGGCAACAGTGGCCCTGCTCCCCAGCAAAAGCAAGGAAAGGGGCCATACACATGGTGGCCCCACTTCCTGGGGCCCTGGCTGCAGTGGCTCCGCTCACCGGTCAGTCCCGGCAACACTGCCAGAGCAGCATGGGCTGGATTCTGCCAGTGCACATGCTGGATTCTTCCTATGGCAGCACAATGTCACCCCACCTCCAGCTGGGGGGCTGCAAAATTTTTTACACTTAAAAAAGGGTCCCCAACCTTGAAAAGGTTGTGAACCACTGGATTAGAAGAAGCTTTAGGGGTGGGATGTTCAAGGGCAATGACATTGGCACAGTCCTTCAAACTAACCAGGCAAGCATAAAGTGGCTGCATAGAAATGTTGCATGTTTTTTTTTTTATTTAGTGTATGTGCATTGTAATCCTTCCAGAAAACACATCTATGTAAGTGAAGAAGTGAACATCCTCTTAAATACCAGTCTCAATTTGAATCCTCCAGAGATTTAGTGGGTGCCATGCACTTACCTTGGTAAAATTTGACAGATTGAGACTATTTTGGGTCAATAATTTGATCAGGGGTTAAAGTACTTCAGAATGCCTAGGAACACCATTACAGGGGCCTGCAAATCTGACGGGCCAGAGTTCTGGGGACCCGATTCCAGAATCTAGAAAAATCGGGTGGAACACCCCATGGCCCATGCATGAAGGGGGCCTGGACAATACGGGAATGTGGCCCACAGATTAGGAATGTTCCTGGACCTGTCAAATTATACTTTAACCTCTGGTTTGGTCTGTAAGTCTGTGCAAAACAACTTACCTAGAATCTCTTGAAAAAAGAGACTTGTATCTCTGCAACCTCATCTTCAAATGACCCCAAATTTGGGTCACTAATGCTACCCTTCATCTTCCTGAGGCACACCAAATTTAAGAGAAAACCAGCTAAGCATGTTGATTTTTAGATGACTTAGAATGGTCAACCTTGTAACAGCAGTTTTGATGAACACTTACTATATTTAAAAGAGTTTCAATCCAGTTATGTGACAGTAACTTCAGTCAGTGGGCTATGAGAAAAATATTTTACTTGTTCTGTTAACATCATATGTTGGAATCCATCTGACAGTTCTTATTTGTACCAAAACACCCAGTGAACTCGGTAAGATTTTTGGCTGATGTAAGGATGCAGGGTTGTGCACAAACTTCATGTTTTATACATTGCAAATGATTTGGAATATGAGAGATTTTGATGTTTGTAGTATAAGCAAATGTATTATTTCCACTAGTTTGCTTGCCTTCTAAAACATAATAATAAGTCTAGAGAAAGTAAGGGAATTATTGGGTTTCCTAGTTTCTGCATCATAATTGTTAATTCATTAAAAATAAGGTTTGTAATTTGCTGTTGCTACAGTGTGAGATGTTCCCTCCTGTTTTTAAAAATACCAGCTGCATTGACCTAGTTATGTGCCTATCAGTAGGCACCAATTTGATGAAAGTCCCCACAGCAGTGGCATTCAGCTAGATACCTCTCCTCATAGATTTACAGAGCTTGCAACATGCATGCAACCCTGCAAAATGGATGAGTACTATGAAGATGTTAATACTGTCATTTCTTCTGTAGTAAATAAAAGTAATTCACTTGCCAGTACTTATGTGCGCCATAAAAATAGGTATCATACTGAAAGGGGTAAACTCTCTTATCAATTGGAGAAGGTTCTGTATAAAAGAGGGGTTCACTGATCTGAGGAGCTGAGGGCCTCATGGAATTTGAAAGGGAGTCCCTCTTCTTCCAGGTTCAGGAACTAAAATTATATAAAATAGACATGATGGAAGATATTTTCAAAGACACACAAGCCAGTTAAGCACTCTTCTTCCATAAATTAGGTGTCTAAATTCCCTTTGTTTCTTTAGAAATCTCATCCCTTATAACTAAAAACAATTAAAGCCATGCTTTTTAATTTGTGTTTTGAGATATAGATTAGTGTCCCTTACATATAAGATTAAGACCAATTTAGCCAGACAGGAATGAGAAAAAAGTACAATCGACAGATCATAAATCTAAAAATGGTGCACATTATTTTCGGTAAATAGGTTTAAAAAGAAAGAAGTGTGATAATCCATTTAATTTTGCGTTCTCAAACAGTAAAACAAAGCATGGTTTACTAGCTTCTTCCATTTGTGAAATTTGTACCTCATGGTTTTTGTCTCTAATACTGGCCCTTAAAATGTTCTTAAAATTAGTTTAGCATGTTGCATCAGTAGCTAACATGTTTTTAATTGGCTTTTCCTCCCCCTGTATTTGTATTGCACTATGGTGAAAAGTGATATATTAAAAAAACTTAACCATTTCTTCCCTTCAGGGTACCCACCTCATTTTTTTTTTAAAGGTACTCCTCCCCACCAGTCAAAACAACATCATCCTCAAAGTGCGGGGCTGAACTTTGGTCCTACAGGTATTTTGAAATATAGTCACTCTTATGCTGCGAATTGATTTCCACACACAGTTTCCACTGAGGTGAAAGGGTGTTGATGTCACTGCATTTTGCATGGTTGAGCTCAAAGTGAATATCAGTTATAGAGTTGAAGGCCAAAAGGCCATCTTGTTTCACCTTCTGTATACCACAGGCCATCAAGAGCACCGTCCCATACACTAAACCCAAAAACTTTTTGTTTAGGAGCCTGTATGTAAAATATAAATGGAAATTGTACAAATTAAAAAAAAAAAAATCCACTCTTCAATTTTCAGAGAGATACTGGTTGACTTTGATTATGGAGTCCTGTAACACTGCATATATTTCTAATTTATCTATTTTCTAAATCTTTATTTTGTTATAGTATAATATAAGGTGATGATAATTAATTGTTGATAATTAATCTCTGTTTCTAGACACATATACAGTGTTTTGAAGTTGTGTGGCTTTAATTATATTTAAGATGCTTCCTGAAATAGTCCTCTGGCAAGTTTGAATAATTTCTGAAGATGCAGTCAGATATTGTTCGGTTTATTTATTGGGTCATGAACTGAGGTTTAACAAGGAGACTGTATGTGCAATCTAGTGTGGCACTGTGCTCTTTGAGAAAATCCTTGTGGGTGCAAAGGAAAATAAGCACACCATGGTATTTTGGGCTTTAGTTAAGGTAAGTGTGTGCGTGAAGTGTGTTTGTGGCAGGGACATCTCTCTGGTGAGAAGTCTGTGTGTACTAGAATGCCCACACATTTTTAAGTATTAATGTGCTGTACAGAATGTACTAATTTGCAAGTATTTAGAACAACTTGTCCTTTTTTCTTCTGACCACAGAAGCTTGCATCGTATATAGGATTGAGCTTGTCTTTTTCTTATTGATATTTGACTAACTCTTGTTCAGAAAGGAAAAATACTGCTTTAGGAATCAGGGCAAATCTGTGTAGCTATGTGTCTTGTAGCAGTAGGGCTCTGCAAAGCCTGTTACATTTACTTTTGTGAAATATTTGTAAATTATTTTGGAAGTCTGGAAAAACATGGTTTGACAGTTTTTGTGTATGTGTCACTGTAAAACGTGTAATATTTTTCCTAAGCCTTTCTTTTAGTAAGCCTATAACCAGAGTGCATGGGTGGGTCAGTGGGGTGTGTGTGAGTGAGTGTGAGAGACAGAGAGAGAGGTGACATTTAAATAACTCTTATGGAGGTGAAGTGAATTCACTTGCCCCAGAGTAACTTTTCTTCATCGGAGTTACAAGTCTTTGAAAACTGCATAATGACTATGTCTGGTCAATTTCCCCTGCACCACCCCGCCCTCACTTCCCACTAGGCTTATAAAGGACACAGCTAGGAAAGAAATTGCTGTGTCTTATGTTCATGGCTGAGTTAGCCAGATAGTGTAAAAGTCTAGTGAAATATGGTGTTCCAATTCAGTAAAAAGAAAACATAGGGGAAGAATCTCAAACCCCTTAGAGCTGCGAATGGTAAGGTCACTGGTGGTTTTGTAAAAGTCACAGGATGGAGTTGTGCTCTGAAGAACCTTAGAAAATATGCAACTGAGAGGGAGAGGGGAAGACGTTTTTTCTTTATCTCATTGATAAGATGAAATTAAGAAAACTGAAAATTTAGGCTAAATATCAGGAAAAATTTCTTTCCAGTGAGCTCTGTAAAGGCTATGGGAGATGTTCCCCCAGGGGAGATAGTGGAAACCCTGTCTTCGGAAACATTTGAAACTAGATAGGACAAGGTGCTAAAAATATACTGTATAGAACAATCCTGTACTAGCAGGGTAATGGATTAGATAAGAAAGGAGGCCTTTCCCATCTCTTCTATTCCATTTAAAATAAATATAATTAACAATTTATTATTTAAATGTATGTAACACTCTTAGTGAATACTCTAGCATATGCATATTTTTAATAAAAGTATATGAGAGTTGTCGCAGTGTCAACTAATCCCCATCTTCATATACTTCTAGACTCTAAGGTCAGAAGGGATCAATATGATCATTTAATTTGACCCTCCTGCACAATTCCAACCATAGACCTTCACCTGTCCAATCCTATAATAAACCTCTTTCCTATGACCTGAGTTATTAAAGTCTTCTCATCATGGTTTAAGGACTTTAAGGTATAGAAAATTCACAAGCAAGTGCGCTATTCCCCATGCTACAAAGGAAAGTAAAAAAAACCCAAAAAAACAGGCCTTTACCAGTTTGCCTTGGGGGAAAATTCCTTCCCAAGCCCAAATATGGTGATCAGTTAAATGCTGAGTATCCGTGCAAGACTCACCAGACGGACACCTGAGAGAGAATTCTTTGCAGTAACTCAGAACCCACCCCATCACATGTCCCTTCACAGGCTATTTGCATATTTACTACCAATAGTCAAAGATCAGTCAGTCGCCAAACTGAGCCTCCCTAAATTTATCAAGCTCTGTTTTGAAGCCAGCTAGGTTTCTTGCTTCCACTACTTCCCTGGGAAGGCTATTTCAGAACTTCAGTCCTCTGGTGGTTAGAAACCTGTATCTAATTTCAGATCTAAACTTCTTGAAAGCAAGTTTATATCCATTTGTTCTTGTGTCCACATTTGGTGCCGAACTTAAATAATTCCTTTCCATCCCTGCTATTTATCCTTTTGATGTATTTATAGAGAGCAATCATATCTCCCTTCAGCGTTCCTTTGCTCGGTCCTAAGAAGCTAAACTCTTTGGCTATGTCCACACTGAGGCAGTTAAATCAATTTAAGTTAAATCCATTTAATAAAATCATTAAATGGATTTAAGTTAAATCAATTTAACATGTCCCCACTAGAAACTCAAATCAAACTAGCACGTCCATGGACAGGACTTGCTAGTTCACTTTAGGAGAGGGGCACCATCGGAGGTGTGGCAACATGGTCCCCTAGAAGGGCCAAGCCCCCACCCAGCATATAGAAGGAGGACAGCAGCCTGGGAAGGAGAAGGGTAAAAGTGTTAAGTTGAAATAACAGTTAAATTGAAATATCATGTCCACACAGATAAATGTTTCAAAATAAGTTTTGATTTAAGTTATTTTGATACAATACTAGGTTTTACTATATCAAAATGACTTTCCTTATTGCGAGATAAGGAAGCTCCTTATTTCAAAATAAGGAAAGGCAGTGTGGACCTGCAATCTTTTAAATCGAAATAATCTGCATTATTTCGATTTAAAGGCTGTGTGCAGGCCTACCCTTTGTGTCTGCTCTCATAAGGCAGATTTCCATGAATCATCCTACCAGCCCTTCTCTGCAACTTTTTCAATTTGAATTCATCTTCCTTAAATGTAAGGGAGCAGAATTGCATACAGTATTCCAGATAAGATTTCATTAGCACCTTGTATAATGGTACTAACACCTCCTGATCCTGCAAAAACATGAAGACTTTCCCACTTAACTGCCAGCTCAGTAAAAACCTGGGTAAAGGATGGGCTTTCCACGTTACCCTGCAGATCAGCATCTTGAGATTCTGTTGGACTAGAGAGAGGAAGTGAATTCTGGATGTTAGGGTCTCCCATCAAGAATTCTCTGTCAAATCTAGGGTTTGGCAGATTCAAATATCTTGGCATAATACGGAGAGTGATACCACTGTGCAAGGCACCTAAACTGTATGGGCTGCAAGAATGGTTTATGATGTTGGGCTTACATCCACTAAGTTGTCTTATTCAGTCAAAAATTATATAATGTGTGTTCTGTGCTTGTACAGCATTCGTGCAGGTATAGTTGGTGCAGAAATGTAGAAATCTCTTACATCTTACTTCTGATTTTTATTTCCTTAACTCTCATGACCCCCCCTGTAACAAAATCGTGGTTGTTTCTAATCTTTATTCAATTTTATCTCATTATGATGATCTGGTCTGCATTACAGACTCCTGCATTACAAAAGCAATAGAATGTCATCAAATGACTATTTCATCAAGACTATAACTTCTGGTTGAGCTAGATTACCTGGTTTAGAAAAACCTCCAGTATTGGTTTAAAGACTTCAAGTGATGGATTTCCCAACAGAAGAAAAATGGTAGTTTCAAGTAGTTAACTAGAAACAAATGAGAAAGGAAATGTAGCCTTTTATTATTACACAGGCAAAGAAAAGTACAGTATGAATTTAAAAAACACACATTTAAATAACTGTGTAAAGGCAGGAGAATGCTAGTAAAAACTTTCTAATTTCTGTGTGTTTCCAATTTGTGCTGCAGCTGTAAAACTTCTATAGTTCAGGGAAGAAGAGCTAAGAAAAAACTGTCCTGAAGGAGGAGAAGTTGAAGCATTAAGTTAACCCATTCTCTAAATGTGCCTGGTGATTTCAGTTACTTAGTAAGAGAAACATTGCTAAACAATGAGTGCTTCATGCACAAGCTTCAAACATTTTAAAGTACTGTACTATGATAATGAAGTGTTTTGATCTTTATGGTGTAGAAAAACTGCTTGCCAGCCACTTCAAAAGGCTAAACCCTCCTACAATATGTGAGAAGGTAATGAATAAAGTAAATGTTTTTTTACACACACTGACCAAAGAGATTTGCTTCTGTACAAAATCAGTTATTCACATATGTACATCATGATACCTGGAGGAACTCCTATTAAAGAAATGCTTTGGCCGCTATAATATTTGAATTGTCTGCAAACAAGGAAATAGGAGAATCTTATATATTTTGAAGACAACTTAAGGCAGCATTAGAAATTGGTCATTTTAGTAGCCTTGTCTTGACAATTTTAGTTTTCAGTATCTACTATACAGGTTAATTCTGAAGCTTTCTTGATGTTAACAATCCTCTATTTAGTGATGTGCTAGCAGGACCAAACTTCTCAATAATTGGTGAGGGCGTAGAACTCTTTTGAGCTTGAGGCTGCAGGAGGGGATGAAGGCAGGCTGGAGGAACTCTCTCCCCTTCCTGGTCCCAGGCTGGAGGAGGGTGATGGCCCCCAAACACAGTCTCATTTAAATTCCTGTGCACACATCTTAAGAAAGGGGGAACCACAAGATTTCCCCCTTCGACTGTGATAAACCCATTGTGTGTGATGCGATGGGGATGGGGACTGGGTAGGTAGTGGAGAAATAGCCTGTGTTACACAGGAAGTTAGTCTAGCTAGATCATCACGGTAGTCCCTTCTGGCCTGAGACTATAAGCAGAGCATGTACTTTCAGCAGGAAATGAGGCACTGCAGACCGTTTATTTGTATTCTCGTAAGGAAAACAATATTTTCTCATAACTATCATTGAGGACAGAGGCTGCAACTCTTGGCAAACAAAATTACAGAAAATGCACTTGCTGGAAATATTTATTTATCCAGAACATGCAATATTCCAGGCGTATTAGATAGTAACTGTTGTGGTCTTGTAAGCGCTTGTACTTGTGCTTAACACTGAGCACATAATACACCTATTGGTTCTATAGATTTCAATGGGACTACTGTTGTGCTTAAAAGTAATCCTGTACAACTGTTTGCTTATAGAAGGAGGGGTTAGCACTGCACTTCTGCAATAGGAAAAGGTGTGTGTATAAAAAGACTTCTGGGTAAGGATCTGTGTGGTACCATTTTATACAAATTTTGCATGTATCCATTATAGTGTTAACTAGATTTCCTGCTGTCTCAGGGTATTTTTCAGGCTTTTTTTAAAAATCAGATCAGATTTGTTGTATTCCAAAGACAGACAAATGTACTCTTTAGAAATATTTTTATCAGTCTCAGTGAGGCATTCTCTGTGTCACTGAAGATAATTCAATATGCAAAAATGAAGTGAATTCCGTCAGAGAGTGGGAAAATTTGTCCCCAGCTGTCTCTTGAATTTAGAGGTAGAATTTATCATCCAGGAGTCCTTTCCAACATAGCATTGACACCATTATTAGCTTTTGTGATTGACTAACAGGCCCCAGAGGAAAGAAATTACATTTGGATTTTAAAATGATGGAGATGGTATATTCTGCATTCAGTGTATGGGTTAAGATGCTTGTAAAAGGCTGGTAATGTTTGCTAGACGTACCGTATCCCGTTAACTTGGTGTTGGTCCTGCTGGGGAAGAATGAGAAGTGGGTTTGGTTGACTTTTATCTTACTTGTGCTGACAACTTATTTATTGGGGCATGTGACGGGATAGCCCTACTCTGCATTCTAGAAGCCCAGCATACTGTATGGGTGGTAGAAGCCTCACCCCTTAAACTCTGCTGGGCATGCTCCAAAAGCTGCCTCAGTATAAAAGAGAGTAGCACAGCTCATTCAGGGCTGACCAGTGTTAAGGAAGGACATACTCTGGAGGGTCCTTCCCTGGAGTCGCTTCAGTGCCTGACATGGAGAGGAAACAACTCCAGTGACCTCACCAAAGATCACATACTCCCTGACTACTGCTGAGGGACAGACACCCAGGCATCTGCCCCAGCCGGCTGGTCCAAGGAACCTCTGGAGACACAGACCATGACATGTTCAGAAAGGGAGAGCAGCCAGATCGGAGTCACAGGGGAAGACCACCACAATGAATGGGTAGGAAGTAGCCCAGTGGGCCTGACGGGGGGGGGTAACCAGTAGTGGTGCATGATACAGGTCAGCATGTTTCTGTCCAGATCCCCGCTGACTTGTTGCGATACCCCAGGGCTTTGTAATGACTCCGTTTGCTAGGCTGTGCCACCTGGAACCCAGGGCTTTGTAGTGACTCTGTCTTTTAGGCCATGCTGCCCCGACCCCAAGGTTTTGTATTAACTCTTGCCGCTAGGCTGTGCTGCATTGAATATAGAAATGCTTGGCGAAGCTGGACACAGACTACAACTGCCAAAGGGACCCCTAGGCCCCATGTAGGTTCAAGGAGATGACTGGTCCTCGTACTCCCCCAGGATATACCCCACCTGCAGGCAGCATTTAGGGCTTACTAGATGACATGGTGGTAGAATAGTTCTCAGGCACAGTGCATTGGAGACACAGGTTCCAAAGAGGATTTTCTAAAAAGACTTAGCTTGGAGTAAATTAACCATGGGGCAGCCAAGCCTGAGAAGGAGACTTAATCTAAGATTTCATAAAGTATTATTTTGGAATTACCTGTCTGTGAATTAGCCAGTGTCAAGGATCATTCTTTGACTCAGAATGTGCGTTGCTACTTAAACTGTGTGGAGGAGGACTCCACCAATTTACAGAGTTGCTTCAGGTTGTTCTCTCCTTCTCCCATTAGTAATCTAGTTTTGCTTTTAGTGTGCATGTACTCCTGTTTAATTCCCTTAATAAAGGCTTAGAGAAATAGAGTATATCTATGCTATATTGGTTTGTTTTATTTTCAGAAGGTGCAGCATCCTTGAAGTCCAGTTATGTGGACTTTTGCAAAGCTTCTTAATCTGTTGTATGTTTTGCATTATACTTTTAGTGTACTGGCAGTTTCTTTAAACAACTGCTATGCCTTAACAAAACCTAGAATTTTACTAATAAATGTCTTAAACCTCAGAGCTGTAGGGAAACTACAAATCCCATTGAAGTATCTGGGAGAAATGGGTGCTGAGCAGCTTTCCAAGTTCAAAACAAAAAAGGACTGTAATGCTTGATCCGGTTAAGTGAAGTTAATATGAAATCGTATGGTCAGGTTTTTATGTCTATATATTTTTACCCTGGCATGTGTCAATCATTCATTTTCCATCATCAAATATTTAGAATGAGCTTGATGGCTTTTGTGTTTTGAGGTGTTCTTGATTTACTTGCATATACTCTAAGTATTGTGAGTTCAGTATATGGAAGACTGGGTAAAGTCGTCTAGATTTTCCATGTTACAGTTCTATTTACAGTAAGTTGTGTTTCACACTAGGATCTCAACAGTATAATTTATAAAACAAAATATTGGTAGCATATTGAAGGGGTTAATCTTGCAGTGTTCTCTGAGGAGGACTTTGCTATAAAACCTGGCTTCACATTTATAGTCAGAGATTATATTATGGTTGCCAGCCATTGGAAAATAACATTACAAGAAATCAGGTGCTGGAATGCTTTCCTCATCTTGTTTTGGCCTTTGTGTTTCTAAGGATCCTCTTGATCATCCCATCAAAATGAACGGTGTTTCTTGCAATAATGGTGTAAGCCTTAACGAAGACCAAAATGCATACTTATTAGGTGACAGGAAATGGCTAAGTATGGGCCTAGATGAAAGAGTTGTCAAGAGAGCAGAAACAAATGTAACATATATTGTCATAGGTGTGAGGTATCTTTCTTTTTCCAACACATAAGGCATTTCTTTGTGAGTTTAAAAGAATGGATAATACCATTTCCTGACAGCGCTGCATAGCAGGGTGTAACTGAGCTGTTATGTTCTTATTGGTATAGATGAATGAGGGACTGTTAGGATTACGTATTTTCTCTCTCTTTCCAGTTGATGGATATTCAGTAGAATCTTTCTGCTGCTTTTCTTTTATTGCTTCTTTACAAAGCTGCTTGACTTCATTTCACCAATGCTCAAACAGGAGGAAGTAAAATACAGTGGCTTTCAAATCAAATCAAATCAATCATAGGGCTGGAAGGGACCTCGTGAGATCATCGAGTCCAACCCCCTGGGAATTGAACCCAGGACCCGCCGCATGTTAAGCAGAGGTGCTAGCCACTACACTATTTGCAGGGCTTGTTTATAGGAGGTGAATAGATATGAGTCAGCTGGGTTGACCTCACAGACCGGCTTTCTGAGTCCTGGTCTGTGTTTGCTGCCATTTTCAGTGGCAGTTGAATGGAGTTACACAAATTTCTTAAAATATCTTGTGTATCTTCCTTCAATGTCCTAATGCCTACTTACCACAGCATCCCCTCTATGCTGAATTGACGGAAAATGCCCTTCTGTCGACTCAGAGCTACACTACTTTCTGAGCTTGTCTTAATAGATTGAACTCTAACTGCTTCCCAGTTTGATTGAGCATGTCTTTACTGATGAACAGTCGATCTTATACTTTTGACAGTGCCCTGAGTTCCCATTGCTTTCCCTTCATTATCTGCTCTTTGCCAGAGGGACTAAAGAATGAAGAGCCATGCACTAACTGAATAAAGGAATAGCAAAGGCTTGTACCAGGCTTGCTCTTCTGTCACCTTGCCTTGAAGTGAAGCATGCTATATTGAGAAAAAAATGTAGACCCTTAGAAATTGTTATGCTGTGACCTGACTTGCTTTTCATAGATGGCTTTTCCTGCCCCTTTCCCCCCTTTTTAAGGGAACCATGGGAAAAAAGACCTTCAGTGACCTTCAATACCCCAACCATACCACCTTCAGATATTTTCAGGTATTAAGTTAGTAAATACTTTGTGTTATCTTCTTATCTGTGGACTTTATGTAACTCTTTAAACTGAGAGAAAGTGATTCTCGGTTGTTCTGGAATGGTACTGCTTTATGTGCTGGATATTTTCCAGCTACATATGCTTTAAAGGATTAAGAATGTAAATATGAAAATGTGTTCTTTTTACATATCATTTCAAGGAGCAATGCCAAATTATGAAGTCAAACTTAGCATCTAGTATATATGTAGTAGAAATGTAACTATTTCTCTCTATAGTTCCTAATTGTAGTATTATAATTCATTAAGCAATTATTTTTTAAAAACAGCATATTTGTATTATAGGAGAACTTAAATGCTTTTTTGAGATGAGTTCATGACACTTTGAGTTGCTTTTGTGAAGGTCCAAGATAAAATGTCTCAACTGTGTTTTGCAATATGAAAGCTGATAGTAAAAGGCTTTCAATAGGCAGCTAGTCTTTTAGGAGCACAGAATGACCTGCATCTCACAGCATGTTTGCATGTCACTTTCTGTAGCTTCCTCCTTTTCTGTGAATTATGAGTAAATATAGTACTCTTTTAATAGGAGTATAGTTTTAACCGTCAGGTTTATTTTTGTTTTGATGACTTCAATTAAGTTGTGCTTGCCATGCTGATCCTATTTTATTCTATCTTTGGTATGATGATGAAAAGACTGTTTTAAAAACAGGTAGAAAGTTCAGTACAAATGAAGTAGGGTTTTGATCAAAAATTGAAGGAGGAGTAAATTGAACGCACATACTAGTTAACCTAGTATCTTTCACAGGCATGATGTTTTCTTATAGAATTTTAAGAGGGCAGGGGCAGGAGAGAAAAAGGAGATTGACTTTTTGTGTCCTGGACAAACTACCCCTTTTTGACTAAAATAGCTTCTAATGTCCAATGTTGTGTGAAAGCTTTAGATATGCACATAATGATTGCAAGTGTAGTAATAGCTTTAGCTCATTGCCCTTCTAAAGTGCCTTCAGGTTCCTGATGTATGGAAAGTGCTATGAAAAATCTAATTATCTTTTCTTGGCATTTGAGAGATTTGCAGGCTAGAGAGAAAGTATATATGTATAAAGCTGGATTGCAATGGATAAATAAAATTCTTGACTCCTGGATGTTTAGTCAAGTGACTTACTGCAGTTGGATCCTTTAACCTCCATATGTCCAGTCAGCAGAAAATGGCTACCTTTTGTACCTAGTAAACTGTATCAGGGTTCAAGCTGACCAGTGCAATAGTGATGTGCATAATAGTCCCAGTTTTTGTATTGTAGCTGTAATGTTTGACATTAATAATAATTATACTTTGTACCTCTATCTCTTTATATCTGTGAATCTCAATGTAGTTAACAAATGAAGAGTCAGTGTTGTGCCTATTTTGCAGTTGGAGAAAATGAGGTAAAAAGAGGCTATAAAAGCACCCACGTTCATTCAATGAGCTAGCAGAAGAGCTAGGAATAGAATTCAGGTTGCCTGACATACTCAGTTCCTTGCTCTAACCTTTAGCTGTGCTATTATTAAAGTGGTTTATAGACCAAATATTCCACTATACTCTCTTCAAATCCTCCTAAAAACTCGCTTTCTTCTCAATGCCCTCCAATGTGCATTCAGAATAATAATAATAATATTTCCGTCCTCTGACTTTCCCAGAGCATCGTGTCACTTTATTATTTTTATGCTGTAACTCCTTTGGGGGTGGAGACTGTTTCTGTTCTTTTAGTTGTACGGATGTGAGCACATTCGCAGTGAAAGAAATATACCTGCTCGCTAGTTACTGCAACACGCTGTAGCAGGATTTCCAGTCTCATGTATTCTGTCATGCATGGTGGTGTAAAATAGTTAAATAATATGAAATTATATGGCATCAAGATGATGCATTGTTACAGATGAAAATACATTTGTACTGTCTTGGTAATCCTTTTTATTGGTTTATGGACCCACAAATCCTAGAGGATATTTCACTAATCCACATAACATCCTGAGTGCTGGCTTTCATATCTGGCTCTGTTAATTAGCAGGAAAGTATTAGAAGTTTACACTTAGCCAAAAGGAAGTTGTCTGTCATATATATGCTCATCTAGGAAATGAGTCCTACAAATGACATTCATTACGGCCTAACCACGCTAGCAGAACAATCGCATCATTGAACTCCACAATACCACCAACAAAATTATTTGTAGCGTAGGTGGAAGTTTAGTTGTGTTCCTTAACTCTGTGTGTGTGTGTGTGTGTGTGTGTGTGTGTGTGTGTGTGTGTGTGT